>JAIEZT010000026.1:13887272-14518994 GCA_019594935.1 Periophthalmus modestus
CATGTCTCGAGGTGAGCTCCTAGAGAGATATAGTTTGTAATAGTCTGCTTGTTTTCATGAAGATGGAAAAGTTGAATGCCTTACTGTGTTTTTTTCCAAACAAACAATAATGTCTCCATGAATCAATCAAGAAAAGTTACAGAGAGCACCTTTAAACTCCTACTTGAATTGGACACATTTACACACACAACCACTGAATTATTAAATTTATTAAAAATGTTTATGCCAAAAGTGGCGTAAGTGTATCTTTTATTGGCAGATTCAGAAATATCCACATTATAATTACAACAGTTTCAAAGTCAATGCTTGTAATATTTCTCTATGAGCAATTACTTTGATTAAAATGTATGTAATTTGTGGACAGAACTGTTGAAGTAAAAGATTTGTATATATTGATTTGCCTTGTATGTGCAGCATCAACACGGCACATAATCGATGCAGCCTAATTACTTTATCAATCTGACCTTGACAGTACAACATTCCTCTAATAGTACAGCTAATGGCAGTGTTAGTGCTAATGTGACGACATAGAGTGAAAGAAGAAAACTGCAGATCAGCTTTCAGTAATGGGAGCATACAACACAGGGCTTTAAAACGACGGTAATCAAGATGATGTCAAATGGTCCAAAACCATCACTATATATTCAACATAGTCATAAAATTGGAATAAAATCAAATGTATCTACATCCTTGTTTAAATGTTGATTCAAATACTATATTGAGCTTCACAAAAAATAAATGGGTATTAACATAATTTCCCTGGCTATAAAAAATAGTTAGATGTTATGATATTATAGTAATAAAAGTCATTGTGTATGTTCCCCTTGTAGATCACCCTCCGTCACCACAGTGAGAGACACTGAGTCCAAACTGCCTGCTCTCAGACACAGCCTGGACTATCCGGTTTCAGACGGAGACTGGCCCCCAAACGACAGGTACACCTACACTACTACATACTGTATGACCAGTATTTCTGTCACTGGCTACATGAATATTAAAACCTTCAAATAAATCTTGTGTGAGTAATCTGATTTCTTTCTCATTGTTCACACCTGTGCATGTTTTGACATTATGCAAAAAAGTTATTTTAAAATGTTTTGTACTTTGTCTTCCAAATACAACAGATTAATTGACACATTACTAGTGTTTTTGTTGATCAGGTTTTGTTTGTGCAAGTAAACGCACACCAAAATCAGATTACCGCTATTCTAGTTGTCTGATTTTTCCTTAGTTTGTAATTACCTGCTTATAACATTTTAAATATATGTCTTTACGCTTTTACCTTTTACAGTCATGATTTGTCCGAGGCCTTCTCTCCCAAAAGTGACTCTGAGCTGATGGTTCGACCCTCGGAGAGCTTCCTGAGGGCGGAGTCTCACATCCAGTGGACCTGGGGAGAGTTTCCTGAAACAACCAGGGTATGTCTAAATATTTAACATTACAACATAACCACTGGGCTGTCAAAAAATCTTAACAACAGTACACTATACTGTGAACACAACCAGTATTACTTGAAAATACAACATGACAAGCCTCATTTGTCATAAAGTAATTTTTTTTTTAAATTGCCCAATTTAGAATCTAATTTATCCACCTTTTTTGGTCCTATTTTGGGCAAGTTTTTGGTTTTAACTACTATAGCTATGGTGTAGTCCTGTTATAGACATGTTTTACATTTGGTGCTGCTCGTAAAGCCAAATAGTATCTGAGGTAATACTTTGTGTGAAAAGTTTATTACATTATAGTGTTCTTGATCTATTTTTATCCTTATTTTGTGCAGGTGACAAAAAAGGAGAAACCAGAAGTCAAAACGGTCACCATCACTCCGTCTGAGAGCACGCACTTTCGGGTGATCCTGAGTTCTGAAGCCATGGAGGACGACACTGATCTGGATAAGAACAATGCTGCTGCTGCTGCTGCTACTTCACAGTGTACTATAGTCAAACCAGAACCACGCACACCAGTTGCACCTGTCCCCACTGTTGCACCTGTCGCACCTTTAAGCCCCTTAGACCCCAGTCCCGGTCCAGACCCTGCCTTGGGTTTACTTAGTCCCACTGAGCCTCTGGATGTACTGCCCTCTAGTGTCACTTCTTCCACATCTTCACACAACCCCCTGACGGATTCACCCTCCAAGAAAAAAGGTGCGTTTATCTCATTCTTATCTATGTACTAGAGTTGTCACAATACTAACATTTTAAAACTAAATTTTGATACTAAGAAAAAGGGTTAATACTAGATTTTTAATATTAACATTCGAGAGTAGACTTAAATATATACTGATAAACTAATCCAACAATTTCATGTATCAGAAGATCTTTGTAGAGGTCTAACTACAGGCTCAACAAAAAAGGCAGGATATTTTGCATCTTACAGAACACATTGTATTTTATATAAACAAGTACAGCATTTATAATTTAAGTTACATTGGGTCCAATTTGATTGAGATATGTTGTGTGGCCCTAATTTGTACTTTCTATGCTAGTTCTGATATAGATTAAGATCCTTCTAAAGCTATTCAGGAAATGCTTTATTCAGTATCAGTACTAGTTTCCGTCTGGATAAGTATCTCAGTAGCAGTAAACAACTCTATACATGTCTTGTTCTGGTCTCTCCTATGAATAAAAACTGACTTAACTGACATACATGCAGGTGTCCCAAAGAGGAGCCAGCACCAGGGCCCTGAGGATATTTACCTGGATGACTTGAATGTACTTGAGCCTGATGTTGCTGCAAGATATTTTCCCAAGAGGTGAGTCCATACACACATGCCATAGTATTTAGTTACACAATTAAGTAATACATGACTCTAATCTTTTTGTCCCTGGGGTTGAATTTTGGATTCTGTTTGTTGCCCTTTGGTGACAGTCTTACAGGATACAGAGGATAATAATGCTATTGCTAATACTCCTATTGCAGCTCTGGAGCAGTTCTAATTGTTATACTACTAATAATGTGTAAAAGATATTTGGTGCATTCAGTTTTGGTCAGCAAATCTTATGTCTTAAAATACTGTGTAATAAGTACTGGCTTAAAAATATGTGGTTTAAAAAACCTCAACATATAATTATGGAAAAATAACATGGTGTCTTTAGCTGAGGTCAGTGGCAAGACGCTGTTGTAAATACTGTCCCACTTCTCCTACGATATTAAAAATGCTTCATGTCAGTTATAGGTTTGCACTAAAATACCTTGAAACACATGCATGGTGGTGCTTGTGTGACATGCTTGTCTCTATAGATGTATATGGTACATACTGTGGAACATTCTAGGCCAAACAGTACCACCTTGATAGCAACAAGTAGAAAAGTTATAAAGTGCAGCTTTAAGGAAACACTCAGGGATTATATTATCTCACTAGTCACCTCTCTCTCTATTGCAGTGAGTCTGAAGCTGCCACTAAACACTGGATGGATTCAGAGATGCGCTCGGGCTCTCAGTCTCCTCAGTCTGTGGGCAGTGCGGCGGCTGACAGTGGGACTGAGTGTCTGTCAGATTCAGCCTCAGACCTACCCGACGTCACCCTGTCGCTGTGCGGAGGCCTCACCGAGAACGCAGAGATATCCAAAGGTACTCAACACATCTGCAAATTACAGCAGTAACAATACACTTTAGTTTTGTTTAAAAATCTAAAAGTGTACACGTCTAAAAGCTAAGAAATAACAATAAACATAGCAGTAAAATTCAATATTCATGGTGCACTATGTAACCTTTGTGGTAAAGGGTCTGCCACCTGCTTGTCTCCATGGATATGCTTTTGTCTTAAATGCATCACAAATTTGTACAGTGCACCTTTAGCATGGAGACACAACCCTGCTCACAATAAAAATGCACTTTTTTCAGTTTTTATAAATTGTAAGCCATACAATTTACAGAATTGTATTTCATTTCAAGTGTGTTTGACGTAGAATCTATTGAAACAAACTTACTTGTTTGTGATCTAGACCCGTATTTAAATTTTTTTTTAGACAAAATAATCAGTTTCTTCAGCATCTGTGTAGTTTAGAACAAGCTTAAGCTTGAAACATGTTACTTTTTATCTCAACATTTTTCTTTCTTTTTATGATTACAGAAAGGTTCATGGAGCATATCATTACCTATCATGAGTTTGCTGAAAACCCGGCAATTATAGATAACCCCAATCTGGTGGTCAAGATAGGAAATCGGTGAGTCATTTTAAACAGGATTCATGTATTAGTAGAAGGAAAGTATGTAATTAGTATTTTATTTTTTAGATATTACAACTGGACCCTCGCTGCTCCCTTAATTTTAAGTCTTCAAGCATTTCAGAAAAACTTACCAAAGGTACACGGCAAAATAAGATTTGGAAAATACTGATGTTGCAGTTGAATTATTACTTCATTGATATATTTTTGTGAACAATAGGCTACAGAAGAGGCCTGGATGAAGGAGAAAATGCCAAAGAAGTCAGGGCGCTGGTGGTTCTGGCGAAAACGGGCGGATAGTACAATCAAACAGGTCTGCAAAATGATAATCCCTGTCTAAATAATTTATAAATATAGATGAACCATTTTAGGATGTAGTTTTTTGGACATCACAATTCCAGAAGTAGCATTCATTTTATACTTTTTTTTATTGACACATTTAACTTGTTTTTAACATAGTCGGAGACAAAGCTTGAAGCCAAGGAGGAGTCCCAGCTAGAAGAAGGACCCTCGCTGCCTCAGGACAAAATGCCCTTAATGTAAGTCTAAAACTAAAACAGTGCACTTTTGTATGACATAAAAATACATACTAAAACAAATGAAGCACAAGAAAGTGAAAGAAAAAATGTATATCTTCAAAGCATAGTAAAAGCATGGTAACAAGACAGAAATGTCATGGTAACTCTAAGTGTAGTTGCATTATTTTTAAAAATAAAACATATCTGTCATTCTTAATTTAATGATAATAAAATTAAAATCTAGCCCAATAAAGATTAAAAGTTACCTGGAAACATGGTTAGTATTTGCTTGGTAATAATACTCAAACAGGGCTGCAAAAGGCATTTATTCCTCATCGCTCTAAATATGTAATTTCTTGGGGTTGCAGCATGATGAAAAATTACTATTGTTGCCATAGCGATTAATGATTTTAAATTAAATCTTATCTTAAAATGTTGCATGTAACAGGAAGATAGAGCTCATTAATTGCGATTCTATTGCTGTTAAGTCATGTGTAACTGGAAAACTGTAAATAATACAAACACAAATGGTATAATTCAATGCATAATATAATAAACGTGGTACATATTTGTGGTCTAGAGCTAAAGTAGGAGACTCGTCCAGTGATGAGGAGGCGAAGGAAGTGAGTGCGGCCTCGTGTCAGGACACCACCTCACACCACATGACAGTGCACACCTACAGGAAGTCCCTACGCCTCTCCTCTGACCAGATCGTAAGTACTGCACACTAGATTACCACAATACAATGTTTATGCCATGTTTATTGGTAATATCATTGATAACACATTTCACATGACTCTTTCCTGTTACAGTTTGAAGCACATGTTAGATTTATTATTTATATAAAATATAACATTTATTTATACCGTCACAATGAGTGCCAAAATCCGTGAACCACGATTAGTCCTATCTGCATGTAACGATTCGTTCAATAATTTGCCACTAAACCAAACATATCCAGGCGAGAAATTGTAGTATGTTGGAGCTCCATCTGCTGGTCAATTGTAATACATAATGCACTTACATGAATCGTCCTGCAGATGGCTCCAAAGCCCTTTACCTATATATTCCATTGAGTTGAGAAAGTCCCAGAATGATGAATGAATGGTAAATTGAAAAAAAGATATTTGCCATCACACGTTTAACACCCACCACCATATCATTAATGCAGTATAGGATTTTTCTTAACAACATCATAAACTTTACATATCTGTACCTGCACATAAGAAATAAACAGATATTAACTCTGCTGATAACTGTATTGTTGATTTAATCGTTGATGCCACAGTTTGTGTTTTGGTTGGCAAGCTGTTTTTTTTATTCAGAACACAAAGTTAGCTAGTTATTGGGTTGCCAGATCCAATGTCTAAAAAAGCCCAGTTGGCAATTAACCCATGAAGACTTTCTATATGATGTGTTCTCAGAAGAAAATTATGACAGCTAATGGCATCCCGTGTTCAGTGTGATTGTTTTGCCATTCAGTTTCTAATCAGCACATGGTGAACCTGTAACAACCATTGAAAAACACAGGAAAACTATATATATCAAATACACAAAAGTACTATTTAGTGTTGTGTAAAGTAAAATGTTGTGTGTTTTAGGCCAGTCTGAAGCTGAAAGAGGGTCCAAATGAGGTGACGTTCAGCATCACGACTCAGTACCAGGGCACGTGTCGCTGTGAGGGCACCATCTACCTGTGGAACTGGGACGACAAAGTCATCATCTCTGACATCGACGGCACCATCACTAAGTACGGGCTCACAACATAATATAAACATGATTTTAAAGTAAATCTTAAAAAACTATGTAGTTTCTGGAACAAGATATTCCCAAATGCACTGTAAATTACAACTGCAGTCCTATTTGATGACAGAAAACTGTTCATGAAAATGTATAAACTAATACTAATTCACAAAACTAACTTTTCTAAGTAACATGCTCTGCATGCAGTGCCATTTCAGAAGAAGACTAAATGTTCTTTTTTCACTTCTACTACCGAAAAAAGTATTTTACGTTTTAATTATGTTATCTATTTAAAACATATATTTGAGTTTCACGCCAACAACAACTAAAAGTGGGGGTAGGCTGCAAAAATCAGAAACTGTGTAATAAAGGAGTGACACCATTAATCATGAAGCAGTACATTGCTAGTTTATATTAGCAGCTATTGGGCATTTCAAACTGTAATGGAAAATTCTTGAGTGGCAAAACATTTTGCTAAAAGTAACAAAATTTTCATTCATAGTTAGCCAGCCTTGTTTTAAACTGTGCTCTGCTCTCCACTTGTTCTGGTCCCATTCAGAAAAAGAAAGTGTGCCAGCGCTTGGGCCGTTGGTGACTCAGACTGCAGGTGTAGGGAATATTTTTGCATCTCTCTCTCTCCATCTGGCTCTCTCTCTCTGTCTCTCTCTCACTTTATCTCTGTCTCTCTCTCTCTCTCTCCATCTCTATCTATCCTCTCTCTCTCTCTATCTATCTCACTTTCTCTCTCTCTCTATGTGGCTCTCTCTGTCTGTCTCTCTCTCTCTCACTTTGTCTCACTTTGTCTCTGTCTGTCTGTCTCTCTCTCTCTCTCTCTCTTTCACTCTTGACCTCATAGGCAGCAGCTGATACGCGGGGCTGCACTACTTTCACTGCTATCACACCTTTTATCATTTCTATTTTAACTCCACTATTCATATTGCAGAATATATTAACTGTTCTAGATAACTATACAACCATATTTGGAAAGTTATGCAAATATAGTGATTCATTGTACTTCTAACCAGTAACATGGTCTGGTGTCCTTACCTGCTTGTCTTCCATTGGCTATTGACCTAATATTTGTTTGCAAGATAAAAAAGCCAATTTGTGTAACTTTCTAACACCAGTTTATGAAGCTATGAGTTGTTATTATTCATATCTACATTAACATAGATTATAGGTTTAACTATCGCCTAATGACCTTTTCATAACACCCCTCATGTCTTTGAAAACCTCTTCATCACCAGCTGTTTAAATAGCCTGTCTTAATTAAGTCTATAACCCGTTCCCTATTTACATTGGGCTTTTAATTATTCTCAAAATGAGCTGGTTCTCATTTGGAGCTAAATTGACGCTGTGCGCTGTTTCGAGGCCAGGAGGTGGTCAACATCACAGCTGCCCGCACTGACTAGACCTTGTTATCGGTCTGACCCCATAGGCCAACCTGTGACATTTGTGGCTTTCTTTGAGTAATAGGGGAGAGCACCATCACTATAATGAGCCTATTTGCATTTCAGCAGGAGGCTACGCTCTGCCATAAGCTCCAGTGCAGACAGCTCCTCCCTTATGGCTATTGTATCCTCATTAACCAGAGCTCTGTTTGTTATTTATAATGAAAAGTATCGATGAGGGGAGAGTGACCTTCTTTAAACTCCTAGAAGGCATACATTATAGGACTTGCAGGGCTATTAAGATTAGGTTGTTGTTCCCAAGTGGTGTTATGTGTGGACCTTTGGTGATATTCAATAATCTTTACTGCTGAAGTCCTGGTTTCTTGGGATGTTTAATTTGACCTTTGAGTTGGAGATACAATGATGAAAATCGAAATCTATGATGTAAACTACTTTTTCCTCAACTACTCCTTATATTGGTCAAAGTGTCATGTCCTTGAGTGACTGGATTTAAAGATGCACTATGTAACTTTTTTAGTAGGAGCTCTGCAACTCGTTTATCTCCATGGAGAAGTTATAGCATACTTTTTCTGGAATATTCCACAGTATGGCATTCAATTTATCTTGCATTTATTTCATTATACATGTTTAAAATTATCATCATCATCATCATTATTAACATTAAAAAAAAACATGTATTCTTACAGTGAGTGGGGTTGTCTCTCTACAGATCTGACCAGTAACATCGCCTGGTACATCACTTGCTTGTTTCCATGCAGACAGATATGTTTAATGACATATTGTGTAACATTCTAGGAAAAGAAAAAGCATCTCCATGGAGAAATGCAGGTGGCAGACTCTCAAATAGAAAAGCTGCATAGTGCACCTTTAACCAATCACAGTGACATGTAAATTGTAATAAAATAAAAATTGTGATGTGAGGTTTTGGGTTTTTTTTTTGGTTTGTTTCGAATAATTCAACTTTTTCTCTTGTTTAGGTCTGATGTATTTGGACAGATTTTGCCTCAGCTGGGGAAGGACTGGACTCATCAGGGCATCGCTAAACTCTACCACTCTGTCGCTGAGTAAGTGCCACACAGCTCTGGGCTCTGATTAAGTTAGAAACAATCTAATGTTGTGTGTTTGGACGGTGTCTGGGAACAGATTTGAAAATATATTATGACAACACTAGAAGACTAAATTTTGATATTAAAGAATCTATATATTGTTTAAAATTTGAAATGTTCTAATAAAACCTATTCTGACTTTGATTCTATTGCCATTATGAGTGAACAAAATTCACTAACTAGGAACTTGCTTTGGCGTTGTGGTCCAACATAAAACAAAGAATAATATTTATATAAACTATGATAAAATGAAGAAATACAATATAAAGTGTTTTTATGCTATTGTTGAATCAAATTCTGTATCAAGTATCAAACCCTTTCTTACTGATAGAATCCAAAGTAAATTTTTTGTATGATAGCACAAAATTCCATAGTATTTCACAAAGCAGTCAGTTTAAAATCTATTCTTAGTATCTCTAATGACGATGGTCCTGATGGTTGAGTCCAGTGGGCCGCTCCCTAATGAGCTCTCTGTGTCTGTGTTCAGAAACGGGTACAAGTTCCTGTACTGCTCTGCACGGGCGATCGGGATGGCAGACATGACAAGAGGCTACCTGCAGTGGGTGAATGACGGAGGGATCATTCTGCCCCGTGGACCCCTCATGCTCTCTCCCAGCAGCCTCTTCTCCGCCTTTCACAGGTAATGCACGGTTTGGTCCTCGTTTGGGCCTAGTTTACTCCTGATGTAGACTCGGTTCGGTTCTGTCAGTCCTGCTTTAGTCCTGGTCTAGTCCTGGTCTAGTTCAAATTTTATTCCAGGTGTTGCCCTAGTTTAGTTTGCCCTCTGATGTGGTGAGTGTGCCTGGTGTGGTTTTGGTTTAGTTCTAATGTAAACTTGGTTTCATCCTGTTAGTTCTGGTCTAGTTCTGGTTTAGTTCTGGATTTAGCCACAGTTTTGATGTGGTGTCTGAATGCAGCCTGAACCCAGTTGATCCAGAGGAGTGAGGTACATTTTTTTAAGTGTAAAAAGAGGGCCTGTACCTTTTTTGCTTCTAAAAAAAAAAACGCTTTTAACCCATACTTTGTCTTGTCTATTGTGTGAAATAAAATTAAACAAAATGATATTGACATTTTGTTGGCTGAGAACCATAAGAACTGACAGGAACAGATCATTTTACCCAGAGATACTGCTGGGTGAGAACTATGTGGGAATAATTACCTGTGCCAGGGCTGGACAATATGGGAAAAAAAGGTTATTTTTTCCCCCCCTCATATTCATATCCATTGAAAACATAGACAGGTGAACTTCAGGTATAAAGAGCAAGGGTGCCGGGGTCAGGGTCACTTTTTTTTTTTTACTTTTGTGTTGACATGAAATATTTCACATTTAAAGTTTGGAATGCGTTTAAGCCTAAAAGCATGCGCACACTACCGCTAGTGGCAGAAACACAGATATTTAGGCAGAAACAAAGCTGGTCTTTTATTATACTTTCACAGTGTTGCATTAAATGTGTGTCTGTTTTCTTAGTTTGTTTGGGGGTTTTTTGTGTTGATTTTTAAGTCCATATTTTTATTCTGTCGGTGTTCTTAAACTCTGTGTTGCAAGACTAAGATTTCCCCTATTGCAAAATATTATAAAAAGAAGAAAAGAGAAAATCTAGTTCATGCTGTGTAAGTGTATTCCTAATCAAAGTCCTTTTTTCTCTTTCAGGGAAGTTATCGAGAAGAAACCTGAAATCTTTAAGATCGAATGCCTTACGGACATCAAGAACCTGTTCCAGCACAACAAACAGCCATTTCACGCCGCTTTTGGGAATAGGATTAATGTGAGTTTGACAGATAGAACCAGACACAATACCCATAGATTTACTGTGAATCACAAAGTTTTCAACAGGATACAGTAACTCCATACAGGAATATCAGGGTCACAGTAAACTAACACAGGATATGATCGCTGTGTGAGCCATGGCTGAGGTCAGAGACAGAATATACTCCTGAGTGACTGTAATTTCAGTATTTTCAGAAACAAAAAACCTGCACTGGCTTCTAATCTTTATCTGCAGAGCTCCGTCAGAGATATTTTGGAGTAAAATGCTGTTTAAGAGGAGTCTATTTGATCCCTCTATGACGCAAACTCAGCTTCACTCTTGTTTTTTCTTTCATATGTCAAGTAGAAAGGCCTCCTCTGTATAAGATTTAGAACTTTTATTGGCTGGAGATGTCAAGAATAATATATTTACTGTGATTATGATGTCTGTCACAAATATAATCATAAAACATGTATAAGTTTAAGTATAATTGTACTCATTTTAGAAGGAAAAGAAGTACTGTTTATGGGCTTTAAATGAGTCTATATATTATTATTACATTACCCTTCCTCCAATGTATTACCAGCTTTATGAAATATGAAAAGATAATGTAAAGTTAAAGTGATATAAACAGCCAGATAAAAAGCTGTTCATCGATCAACATTGAATTTGTAGTCATTCATGCATGTTTGAGTTATCTTTATAACTGCTATATTCAAATCAACGTTGCTCGGATCTACTCTCATTTTCACCGCCACCAATATACACCCACTGCTTGTAGGATTCAGCATCAATATTGCTATTTAAAATGTCCAAAACAGAACATAATAATCCACCAGTGTCATAGATTATAACTAGACAGCAGACAATGGTGCAATATCTCACATGTGATGGAGCACATGACCATTGCATTTTACAAGATGTGCTCCAGTCATTCATTATCTCTGCCCATAAAACACAATGCCCTTTTTATGACACGCTATTCCAATGGACCTCACTCCCTCATATTTTCCACAAATATCAATGTATTCTACAGAATACAGTAACTCCATATACAATGATTTTACCAGGCCCCTAAGCAAACAAATCATATCAATGTTGTGATGACCCTTAGCTGAGGGCAGACTATCTCTAACCGGGCACAGCGTCACGTCTTCAGCTGAACAAACAAGAGCCACCCAGCTACATAATCCTCCCCTCTGTCTCTTTAAAACAAAATGTGCATTCACTGTCCAACGTTTAGCCCAGAAGTCTTCCTATTTCATGCATTAGTGAATGGCACAAACAGGAAATTAGTAGTTGATGTCAATAATGTGATCATTTTCTGCTTTCGAAGAGTTACATAATTGGACAAGTGGCTTATATAAAACTATTAAGCGGGATGGTACAATAGATAGTTTTGTGTTCATTTGTGTGGGGACAGAATGTACATTTTGTTTTAATATGACAATGAGAGTAATTAAAATATTATTCAAAGTAATAAATATTTCTCTGTGCACATACTAATGTGTACACTATTTTCTGATCTATGCTATAATGTTGTTTCCTCATCAAAAACATACAGTTGTGTTTTGTTTCATTCACACATGTTTAAGACACAAACCCTGCATATTTAGGCTGAGTTCTTTTCTCAAACAAAAAACGCTCTGTTCCACCTTCTGATGTCATGTGGTAATATAGGAAATGCTCCACTGTGTTTTTTAAACTCCGTACACCTTCACTAGACTCATTTGGAATTGTCTGTACTTAACAAAAGGTGAAATGTTGCTGCTTGAAAACTGCCAGATCACAAGATGGAACAGAACATTTTGAGCTTGCGAGATGTAGACAGACTAATAATAAAAGATTACTCAAACGTGTAAATGACACAAAACACTATTCCAGGTATGTTTTCGAGGAGGTACCAACATTCTAACATAGCTTAAAGCTCACAAGAGTAAATTTTGCAATATATAGGACTATTAGAAATCTGCTCAATAACAAGTACTGCTCCCAGATTTGTAATTGGTGACTTGTACTTCAGTAATTCTTAAATAAAACTATCTACTCACTTACAGTAACATGAGTATTTGAAATCAGGGTTCAATCAAGTGTCAAAAATCAGATAAGCCCATGGATCACTATGGAACCTAACTGTATGACTGAGGGAGGACACAGATATAAGGCCACATAGCAAAAGAAAGTTCTACGATTTAATGTTGAAAATTACATTCTATTATCTAAATAAAAAGTATTTATTATTATCGTTGTATTGGAATCAGTTGTACTAAGTCTATTCCTTATTGTCAAAATTAAGTTTGAAATATTTAGTATCGTAACAACACTATTTGAAATTGGTTACTTTGCAGCCCTGAACACAAAGGACATAATTCCCAGACCACACTATGCAACCTTCTGTAAAGGGTGCACAATATGTTTATGGAGACTGTCCAAACATATCCAACCAAACCTAAGCTAATCTCTGTCTGTTCTTTTCAGGATGTGTTTGCCTATAAGGAGGTTGGGGTCCCTGAGTGCAGAATCTTCACTGTGAACCCCAAAGGAGAGCTCATCCAGGAGCAGACCAAAGGCAACAAGTCTTCGTAAGTCCACCTGTCAATCATTCTGCCCCACAGTGCTTCTCAAACTGTGGGTCAGGTCCCATTAGGTGTACATTATGTGTTTATCTCCCAGGATTCCTGCTACAGCTTACATCCTTTTTGGCCTTGATTGTGTTTATGCTGAAATCTATCTTCAGGGCTTGTTGCCTGGGATCCAGAATACAAACTTCTTCAATACTTCTACAATACAAAGTTATGAGTCCGGTCACAGGTGAATCTCCCCGTTTTAAGATGGGTGTGATTGATGCATGGATCGGCCAGTTAGGGACACATATGTTCCACCTGTATCAAAACAAATATGGCTGCTTTTGACAAAAAAAGATTGAGAAAAGTATCACAAGGGATTGAAAAACATTGTGGGTTTCTGCAGAATCACTAAACCCTTGCATGATCACCTCTGGTCAGACTCGAGACACGGCGGAAGCAGTGTGACCAGACTGATCCATTTGTATAAAAAGATACACGGAGAGATCCTTCTGGATATGCCAGGCAACAAGGCTTGTGATTCAGTGTAATTTAAGTATCGGTTGCTAATAAAAAGCATAGGCCTATGTTGCTAGAGGTTATGTATGATGCTTCTGGTAAATATTTTATAGTTTTATTATTGTAGACTTAATCACAGGAGTGAAAATGTGACTTTTCATTATTAGTTTTTGAATGGTCTTGACCTTCAGCAGAAAGAATATAATAGAACAAATGCTTCAAACATCCACAAACAGGAAAAAGGTTGTCTGTTTCAAAAGTGAACTATTCTCTACTCGTGGGACCATGATTTAGCAGATTAAACCACTCGGAGCACTCCTTAAAACGGTATAACTCTCTGCTCAGGGTTGTTAAGTCCATTTTTGCTGGCATAGTCCTTGTTAACTTGGCTCAGTCTTTCTTTAACCCCGGTGACTTTAAATATGTTTTATTTCTTTCAATCAATGTCCTATTACTGAATCTGAGTCACTATTTTAATCTCACCAGTGTCGTCTTTTTCTGTTTTGCTCGGCTCCCTTCATTTTTCACATTTTCAATCAATGTCCTTGCCTGTCTTTGAGTGACCATGGGTTTTTTTCTCTCTCTGCCTTCCTCCCCTCCTCTCTCTTCTCTCTACTCCCCCCCTCTCTCTTGCTTTCTCTTCCTTTCCCTCTCTCTGTGTCTCTCTCTCCCTTTCTCACCTCTCCTCTCTAACCTCCCTCCCTCTCCTCCCTCTCTCCAGTTACTGCAGGCTTAGCGAGTTGGTGGAGCACGTCTTTCCTCTGCTGAGTAAAGAGCAGACTGAGGCCTTCGTGTTGCCAGAGTACAGCTCCTTTTGTTACTGGAGACAGCCTCTACCGGACATCAACCCGGACGAGCTGCTCTGATCCACAGACTGTACCAGACATTGCAGTAATGACGGCAAAATAAATGATAAAATGAAAAAAATGAAATAATGGGTAAACCTAATCGTTAAGCATAAAGGTATATACAAGTTGACCAAGGGTCTTCTACCTGCATGTCTGACTTTATGGAGCATGTTACCCTCCACAGATCTGACCTGTAAGTTTGACCATTTCAGTGTAAGTTGCTTGAAAGAAGCATTCTTACTGAGCAGGGTTACCTCTCCACAGATCTGACCTGTAAGTTGACCTGGTAGTATCAGTTGCTTGTCTCCACAGAGAGTGATAAGACAGATCATTTTCTGTGGAGCATTCAAGGCAAAGCAATAACATCTTCATAGAGACAAGCAGCTGACAGATCTACTAGAAAAGTTACATAGTGTACCTTTAAAATAACTTGGTCACACTTACCAGTACTTGTTACTAGATTAAAGGTTCTGCACCTTTGAACCAGAATAGAGGAACTCCAGGATTGTCACTGGCAGTTGCGTCCATATGGTTCTCATCCAACTAAATACCTTTTATTTTATTGCCTCATTGGAACATTTATTCAGTCTAATTTCCCCCCACAGATAACTGCATAAAGTAAAGGTTGTTTTTATGACCAGAAGAAAGTCTGGTACAGCAAGGACAATATAACGCACTAACAGCCTGTAATTACACCCTAAGTACTATGTAGTTACATATTATTACAGGTTGTTACGGAGTGTGTTACTTTGTACTTAGCGAGGTACGTACAATGCATAAAAGCTAGTATAAAAAGTCTGATCAAGTTTCCTAATGGTTTACAATTGCATTTTTGTATTGTCATGCATCACAGTTCTGCTTATGGGTATAAGTTTGTAGAAAATGGCTTTCTCACTGGCTGCTCCCTGCTACTACGGGCTTTTGGCGGAGTACGCCCTGTTCACGGCTCACTTGGTTAGTTGCACAGAGACATAGAGAGACATCAACATAGAGACACACTGATAGATTACCATGCACTCACTCATTCTCTTCAGTTCAATGTCATTCCCATTTAAACCGTAGTGGCAGTAGGAGGAAGCCAGACCGGACTCAGTTACACAGGAAGGATGCAGTAACTAAAAATAATAATAATACAATATCTGCTTTTCATATAAAAAAGACTAACTTTTTCATTAAGAATCATTACTTAAAAACATTTCTTTTTACACCATATATAATGGGAAAAAATATATACATTTTTACTATTATAAAATTGAAAAAATAAGTTGCTATATTTTGGTTGTCTGTCTGGTTGGTCAAAATAATGAAGACAATTTAGTTAAAATTATAATTACAGTGTATGTTATTATGATCAGTGAATAACTTAGTAAGTCTATCTGCGTATATATTTAGATTGTGATTTTTGTTTCTAACCTCCACTAATACTCACTTAAAGGTCATAATTTCACTTGCAGATTTTTTTTTTCTTAGTGGTTTGTTCTAAATAAGTAAAATGCAGAGACACAGTGAGATATTCTATAACCAACGAGAATGTGAAAAGTTGAAAACACAAAATGCAGCTATTGTCTATTGCTGTTATTTTAATGTTATGTTTTGTGCACACTTGGGTCGATCACGTGTGTTAAACTTTATTTATGTTGATTAGTATGTTTAAATTATTGATCGCTATTACGTTTGGTTGTCTGGTAATTGAAAAGCAGCATTTCAATGTGGAGATATTGGGATGCTCATAATAATAATGATAATAATAATACACAAGTCTACATCAATGAATTAGATATTACCCAAAGTACCCAAATTAAAGTGCACTATGTAATGTTTCTGTTTGTCTCCATGGGGATGTTATTGATTTGCCTGGAATTTTGCCACAATATTTCAGGCTTGCCTCTCCACAAATCTGGCCTGTAACTTGATCTGCTGGTGTCATCTGCTTGTTTCCATAGTTGTAGACAAGATTTATAGCATACTGTGGAACATTGTAGGCAAAGCAATGACGTCTCCATCTGAAAAGTTGCATAGTGAACCTTGAAATTTGTATCTCTCCAAATTACAATATTGTAATCTGCCTATTTGAGCTGGCAGAGCATCCATAGGCAAATTGATGTTTATATCAGTACACATTTGCACATTTATAAATAATAGAAAAAGAAATAAATATCTTCCATCATATTCTAATTCATTGATGTAGTGTTTCGTCTGGACACAATCTTGTACCAACTATTCCTTGTTTTAGAGTGATATGTGGAATAACACAAGATCCACTTTTTTGCAGTTTTGTATTCAAATGTGTAGCTCCATGTGAGGGGAAAACGCTTGAGATGGAACCAAGAGCTTAAGTTGAGAGATTTCTGTTCTAGAAATGCGGCTTGTTAAGACCATGCGGCGGTTGCTAGCTTGAATGTGCGCGTATGTATTTGGTTGTGTAGTGGATCACAGCAGCCAACCAAGTATCAAAATCCAACGCACTTTGACTAAGCTGCACCAGAGATATAGGTTTGCTATAGTCGGCACATGTCCCTGTTTGTGCGATAGGCGAGAAGAGTATGCAAGAGTTCAACACGTACCTCTATCTGTGTGCGGCTTATGTGCTCACATGTATTTCACTAGCGCTTGGATTCTCATCTGGTATTTACATTAAGATAAGTTTTAGTGAGAAAAAACTAACATAGTATCTAACATTTTACAAGTGACCTCTATGTGATCAGAACATGTTGGTTTGAAATTGCATGTGCCTTTTAAGATTGGATCCTCCTATTTCCTAGGTTACCCAGTCAATTAATTAAACCTATTTTACTATATGTACTTCTATTTTGGTTCATTTTTGTCATGGCTACTACTACATTTATACGAATAGTACTATTACATGATAAAAAATAAAATGTGTACCACTTAGTCCAGGTTTAGTTCCGGGTTTAGTCCCCATTTTTTTGATGTGCAGTAAGTGTGAATTCGCCCTAAAACAATTCTCTTTTAGACCATGACCCACCAGTTGAAAATCCAAGCAATGGAGTGACTATTTAAATATGTTAATTATTTGTTGGTACTATGTGGGTATTTTGAAATCTAGTGTTTTGAGGTAATCGTTTGCATGATCCTTATCCTTTCCTGAGAAAGGGAAGAGCCACTGGTTTTTTGTTCTTTTTTTTTTTTTTTTTTTTTTTTGTGTAGAAACAAGCAGGAAATACTTGACTGAGTACAGGAAGCTGTTCAAAGTGCTTTATTGAATATATGTATGCGACAATGGGCACATGGTAAAAGTTAATGACGGCGATGTTTGAGATGAGAGAAATGCAAGACAAAATTATTCAGGAAGCACAATTTGTGATCATGACGACAGCTAAGGCTTTGTTTGCATCGCCACTATAGGTCGATAATATTTAATTTATTAGTTCACTTCTTAGCTCCAATGTAGAGCTCTTGGAAAAGTGATAAGAAACCACTGCAGTGTATGATCAGACCACATCTTTCATTGAAATTACTGTTTGCCCAAACGTAACCGAGACTAACCAGAATTATTACAAAGCTAATCTTGTACTAAACTAGAACCGAGCCAGGACTTTGGACTAATACTAAAACTGGTCAAACAGTGAAGACTAACCAGGAATTAAAAGTGCACTATGTAATTTCTCTGGTGATAGGCCACCATCATCTGCTATCTCCATGGAGATGTTACTGCTGCTTTGTCTGTAATGTTTCACAGTAACATCAACCACATCAAACTTGCGTATTCAATATTGCAGCAGTTTTTGTTGCCCAAAATATGTGGTGTTGCCTCTCCATAGATCTGACTTAGAACTTAGCCTGGTGGTATCATGGCACGTGGCAGAACCTCCACCAGAAAAGTTACATAGTGCACATTTAACCAGGGCTGATCTTGAGAAATCTGTGTCTAAACCAGGTCCAAACACGGTCTAAAATTATCAGTAGTGTTGTATCTATTAATTGCAGTGGTCTCTTATGTCACTCTCCGGGGCTCACGTTTTAGTTTTATGCGGCTTGATCTAATAACGTGCTTCATTTTGTTTGCCTGCTTGTTACGTATGAAGTCTAAATATCTATGAAGTTTAGTGAAGTAGTTTTATCTTCAAATTAACAAAAGGATTTCCATTCTTTCTATGAAAGTGAAGCATCTTGTGTGGACACATCACACTCATCTTCTATAATCCTGGGAACACGGTATATATTCTAATCTATAACCAATAATCGTTTTGTTTTCACTGCTGTATGTTAGCAGTCTACTGTATATGCTGATTTCACCTTTGTTTTTTGTTTCTTATTGTATTTTATTTTGTGGGACTTTTATTTTATTTTCTTAGAAGGTGGTGCTTGCTGTTTGATTGTGTCCGAAAACCTTAATTGTATGCTGTGTTGATTTGTAAAACATGTGGTTTGAAGTATGTAAAAATGATCAAAACATTATTGTAAGAAGAGACCAATGACCTAAAGCTAACAATTTGGTCATATTTGTATTAAATAAACTTTCTAAATGAAGGCAGTTGTTGATTTCTTGGAGCAGATTCTAGCGATTACTTTTCAATTTGGTCTGTGACGGGGGAAAACCCATGGTGAACACTTGACACACTCTGCAAAGAATTTTGACTAAACAAATATGGTACTTACTTTTAACAGTGAACGAAGAACCGACAGCACAGAGCCAGCGTTTTAACCCTGGAGAAGCCAAGAACCCTTTTTCTTCTTTGGAAAATTATGAATATTGCATTAAATTACTGCTATAAGTTCACTGGACACTGAAATATCCACTTTTTCAATTTAAACTTTTTATTCCCTAATTTAGGATCAGGGCCAAATTTGACCCATTGGGCTTGCTAATTTATCCAAAAAGAATATAAAACATACTTCTAGAGTAGACATTCTGCAAGCTATTACTAAAAAAAAAACACAATTTTACCCACCGCTGGTTTGCTGAGAAGACCATTTTGTTTGGGTAGTGGTCCGTCATCTTGTCACTACCACTCTGGCTCAGTTTAGTTCAATATTCATCCACTAGGTGTCTCTATGCAGGGGCCAGAATTGGCACTCTGGGCTTTTTGAAGTTTTTGAATTGAAATTAGATTTTTTCATTTTGGGTAGCAGTAATCAACTACGGGCAAATTTGACGCCAGGGTTATCCTATTATTAACTGTTAAAGTTTTGATCCCAGGTCTGACCAATACATGCTGTTGTTGTGTCCTTGGGCAAAACACTCACCTTGACCTATACTTCAGCTGCTACAGAAGTATCTTGCCACCACCTCAAAGAGAGTGAATGAATAACACATGAGATTGTAAAAACAACTTTTGAGTGCATGGAAAGCTTAGTATAATTTGCACTAAACTAATCTAAAAATAATCCACTTAAGTTTTATAGCAGATTTTACAAACAAGTGGATATATTTTGAGCGTTTTCTTACTTTTGCTGTAAACTTTGGGCATCTACTATGACGCAGTCGTATATTTAATTTGGCTTTTAAGTAATAAATTCAAAAGTTTCCCGGGATGTTTTTAAAAGCCAGTGTCTTGTAAGTGGAGGAAGGCCTACCAAAGCAGATCAGTAAAGTGGCTCTTTGTCTTTTAGCCCGTCTGCAGAGCTCGTTTTTAAAAGCCTCACTTCAAATGAGCAGCTAAACTATATTTACGACCCGATCAAAGCACATGACGTAACACGGTTTGTAGATGTAATCCAACAATGCGGTTTTCCATAGTTTATTTTTTACATCAAAATAACACTCTTTGCATTTGTTCGTCTCAGAAAAATAAACATTTAAAACATTATAAAGCATTATTAACACAGTGGAGGAAGCCCATTGAGTGTCATTACTTCCTGTTTCCAAGGAGGAGGAAGCACAGTCTATCACAGGTTATTTTATGCACATATTTTTAAATCATTTTATCATTTTTTTTTTTACAATATCAGTGGTTTTTAATGTCAGATTGAAAACAAATTCACCCCTAAATGTTTTATTGTTGCTGTCTTTGAACCAGTACAGACTGTTAATGAGCTCTGAGTGATTATGAACTTTTTATGTCACTAAAAAAGTAACCTAAAGGTGCACTATGTAACTTTTCTGGTGGAGGACTTGCCACTTTCTTGTCTCCATGTAAATACTATTACTTTCCCCATAATGTTCCACAGGAGGCGCTACAAGGCCAAGCTACAGGTCAGATCTCTGGAGAGGCGACCCCACAGCGACAATGTGCGTTTTTTTTTCATTTGTTTCATTTGACAATAGAAACATGTGCAGTTGAAAATATGTAAGATAAATAAGTTTGATGCTATAACGAGGAACATTTTGGGCTAAGCATGGAGACAAGCAGGTTACATAATTCACCTTTGAAGTCAAATAAATATATTTGGCAAAGATGAAAAAGGGATAACACATTTTCTAATTTTTTATTTTATTTTTCATTTTCATTTATTACTCGAGTGCAGGACTGGAGATCAAATTCAATCTTAAGTTGAATTGATAACTTCACAAATGATCCATCACAGGAGACCGTCCCTCCAAAGCATACGATCTAGCACTTATCGAAATGGAATAAAATGGAAACTTTGACCGCTAGATGCTCCAAAATTTGACCATTTACCACGTATTTCACTGTTATGGGCAAGATTTGGCATTCTTTGTGTTTACAAGTAGTATTTTTCTTTCACAAAATAGATTTTTTTTGTATATTAATTTATAAACACAACACATTTACAATACAGTAGGTACAAAAAGGTTATCCAATATATTAGGCACAAATCCTGCTTTGTCGCTACAGGTGTAAAGTAAATACATTTTAACATCAAGAACTGGAGATCTCCACACTCCCATTGGGTGTAATGGTCTCTGCTACATGTCCTCCAGTCCAGTCGCTCCAATTTAAAGGACACATATTATGCAAATTTGTCTTTGTTGAGCTTTTAACCATGTTATACCTGTATTGTTGTCTCCTCATCAAAAACATACCTGTAGTTGTATTTGGCTTCATTCACTCTCTCCATTCACTCTCTTCATTCACTTGCGTCTTTCATTATTCCATTAATCCAAAGTCGTCTGAGCACTCAAAAATGGTTTACATTTTACCTGAATTGTTACGTCAAAGGTAAAACTTCTGAACGTTTTTTTACATTAAACCATCATCAAACTCTTTCTGCTGTCACGCATGGCTCTGTTAGCATATCATTCACACTTCATTTATTTATTTTCCCATTCACTCCCATTGCTGAGAGAAATTACCTAAATACCTCAATGGAAACAGAGGTGTAGTTTCTGTTTGTGTTTTCCAAAATATATACATTATTTTAAGTAAGAACATGTGGAATACTTATCCCAAGGTGACTGAAAACATGTTTAAGAGGGAATTAAAGCCACAAAAATGCATAATATGTGTCCTTTAAGTCCATAATTGTCCCTTGTTCATTTAACTATGGCTATCTTTTTGCTTGCGGTGCGTAGAGAAAAATCGCACTAAATGTCGATTGGACACCTGGTGTTGTCACTAGCCGACCTTTCATCCGAATCAACCCGACTCGTTCTCCTTTTTTGAGGGGTAGGATGACGCTGTAGGACACAGAACCTCCACAGCCAAAGCTCCCCCCGGTGGAAAATCCAGGTACTGCTGGTGACGAGGTTGAAGTTTGAAGTTTTTGGACGACTCGGTTGGAGACTGAGAGCACCGCCTCAAATTGGTCGCCCGGACTTGCTGTCAGTGAACCGGAGATCAGGTATCGACCGCTCACCGGAACAGTGAAGATCCCTGCAGACCAGATTTACACAAGTCAATAGTTTTTCTAATTTAGGAATGCAATGGATTAAGTTTGTTCGCAGATCGAACACCACAACTCCCCAGTTTAAAATGCCCAGAGCAGCGCTAAAGATATCCAGTATTAAAAATAGAGTTCCATTCTCAGTTTTGGAAGATAGTTTTACCCCTGCCCAGATATAAAATAACTGTAAAAACAGGAGATAAGGCGACCGGTCGGGAGGACTCTAGAGAATCAGATGTAATTTTTTTTTTTTTTTCCTTCCAAAATTCAAATTCTATGTATCCAAGTATGTTCAGTTAACATTTTATTCTTCTCAATACCTCACATACCATATGGAGAAGGATACAAGTAAAGGTATTGTAAATGTAATTCCACACAATATGTACAGACAAGCAGTGAATCAAAAAGATTTAAATCACTATAAAGTAACTGTAGCCACTAATCATAATAAACAGACTTGATCTCACATTAAACACTGCAGGCAACATTCACTAATTCATATGTAATAAACTGTGTGACCTTTTGGGCTTAGGGACAGAATCATTAAAGAGGGGGTATTACAATTTTATGTATTCTCCATGTTGCCTTTTATTAATTAAATGCTAAATTTGCCGTGTAGTAAAAATACGACAGGAGCTCTGGCCGGATGCCATGCAGTGTGGTGCAGTAGTGCTGATGGAGGTGCCGTGGCGCTCTGGATTAAACCTGGTGTATTCTATTTTTGCCGGACGCCAGAGCTGAACTCAAGCCCTTTCTCTTAATAAATAGTTATTGAGTGAACACACGATCTTGAGCGAGCGTGCAGCTTCAAATTCTGTGACCGGGACAGAACAAAACAGCCTCCGGTTCTCGTGTGACTGTCACACTGCAGCTAAACCGGTTTAACGCAGGAGTCGCAGCTGGACCCGGTGCAGTTTGAGCGAGGCCTAATGTAACTGATGCACAGTGTATCAGGTTTGTAAAGCTGTAGTGTATTGTCTTGTATCCTGCTTTTGTATATTTATGGAAAACTGTCATGTGGGAGGATGGATGACGTAGGCTTGTGGGCTGAGTCTCATAGCAAATAGCATAGCACTAAGGGTCCGAATAGGGCCTGGGAGAGATCGCTAAATTACTCAAACGTGCATGGATGACATACAGAGCCACTTTTGAACCATGTTTTGATGAGGGAACGATGTAACATGGTAGAAAACTCCAAAAAAGTCAATTTTGCATAATACCCTCTCTTTAACCACTCTGCCATAACTTTGAGCTGATATGATTGAGCTGGAGGAAAGCATCTGGCATTAAACTACTCTAAATTAATATCTAAATTACTGCAGATGATTTGATGGCGCCCCCAGAAGGCATATTCAAAGCACTTACTATTATAGCACATTGTCTAGAATTACCAAATCTGACAACACTTTAGTTATGATTTAGTTCCTATTCTTTCTACTGAACAACTGAAATAAAGATGCTAATATAAACACCATAATTCTTGTACCTCTGTGTGGATTGTAGTGCCCTCCGTCGTTCACCAGGATCTTGTTGAAGTAGATCAGACCGATGTCTCCAGAAAACGAATCCTGAGTGAGGCCGGCCGAGAAGGAGAAGGGCTGAGAGCTGGGGTCCACGGACACTGCAACAAGAACAAGTTTGGTAAGTCTTTTTAAAATATATTTCATTGAATTTAGTTTAGTTTCCACAAATCTCACATGAGACATATAGAAGATCTGTGATAATGTGAACATATGGACAACCTAAAAACCTATTCATGGGTTTCAGAATGATGACAAATATTAAATCTTTTGAATGTGAAAAAGAAACATTAACCAAAAACCAATGCATAGGTGACATTTTTAGGGACTTTTCCCATTCAAAAGATATACAGTAATGTAGAGTTTTAAATTGTTAATCGCCATAGCAACAAATTTTTAATCATTCTGAAGCTGAAGTTGATACAAGCTGAAAGAATGGGGTCTAACCTACACCACTGCGCACTGTAAGGCAATAAACATTTAAGCAGCTTTATATGATTTAATCTTGCCCTCTACATGTACTATGCAAACATATTTTAATATTAATCTTAGACATGAATGACCCCACTACAGGTTTGACGAGAAGCTTTTGAGGGACAAAACAAGCGCTCACTAGTTAGAACAGAATTTATGTGTGCAGGTTTGGTAAGCGCTTTCATCACCAGAGTTTCAAACATTGATAATTATTATATATTTTATTAATTTATTTATTATTTATGTCAATACCCAATCATTCCCAGGGGTAAGGGGAAATGCATGTGAATTAAAGAGCAACATGGATGACCTATTTCTGTTGTGAAAGTGGGAAAAATGAATGAAATATTAAAAAAGACCATCATTCGTCACTAGTGTGGTATGTTTTAACTTAGATAAACTTTGATATTACCTGGTGATGCTTGATGCAACTTGTTCCATGGCTGCTTCTCCGCCACAGGAACTACAAAATACACACAAATGGCACAGTTTTCTTTACAGATCCTATGTAAAGCAGAAAATAGCCCTTCAAAACCTGCAGTTGTGTTTTGTTTCATTCACACGTATTTGAGTAACCCTTTATTATTAGTCTGTCGACATCTCCAAAACTTAAAATGCTCTGTTTCACCTTGTGATGTCATGAAGTGGTATTTTCAAGTAAATAGCTACTTTTTACCTTTTGTTCAGTAGCGTTTTCCAATTCCACAGCTGAAATTATCCATATTATTCAAGTGAAGGTGTGGAGCTTCTTCTGTGTTACCACATGACATCACAAGGTGGAACAGAGTGTTTTCCATTTTCCACAGCATAAATTGAATGAACCGAAACACAACTGGGGCATGTTTTTGATGAGGAAACAACATTATAACATAGATCAGAAAATAGCATAAATAAACCCTTTGAACTTTTAGAAACTTGCATCTAAAAGTTATATTTCTCCCTCCTGTACTATTTTCTACTCGTTCTAATGGCGTTTCCAAATTACCATCAAAAGTAACATGAAGCAGTAAGCCAAAAACTTTCTTCTAAGTGACTACGGCTCACACAGTCCGCCCCCACACAAGCTTAAGCGAATGCATCCAGTTCCCTCTGCAAATTATTCACAGCTTTTGCACTTTCTTTTCCCACTGATGGCGTCAAAATGGCCGCCCCAGAACATGCATGTGTCTGTTTAATAATGAAGAGTACCTTGGTGTCCGCGGGTGGATTGAGGTCTGAAGGCTGCAGGCTGAGGGGGATAACCTGTAAAAGATGGATATAGATATATACTGTTCAGAAGAGGATGTCATAGTATTTTTTATGTATTTATATATTTTTTGTGGCATCTGTTAGTGGGTGGGGTACGTGAGATAGACAGCAAGTAAACATTTCGTCTTCATTGTTGATGCAAAAAAATGGCAAGGATACAGATTTTAGTGAATCTGACAACATCCAAATTGTGCTGGGTAATCGACTTGGGCAGAGGATTTTCAAAACTGCAGTTCTTATTTGGTATTATTGGTAGGGAAGAGGGATGTGCCAAAAAAAATCATATCACAGTTTTCTTAGAGCCTTGACCCCGCTTTAGATTTTGTCAGGTTTCATGTGAACTTGGTTATTTTTAATTACTTTTAACGAGGTAAGTAAAGCTGTCTTCTTCTTCTGAGGGTTCACACTTCACTGCGATTGGTTTAATCCATCTGTCACTCACTCAGAGCATAAAGGCGGGCCAATGTATCTCAGATTACTGATGATTATGACGGAAAGAAGTTAAAGTGGAACTGAAACTAAAGCCACTTTTTTGCTGTTTAACTGTGTATACGGTGTTTCAAGCCATTTTTTGGTGACTTTAGTGCAGCTTTCTGGTCAAAAACGTGCTGCCTTCAGTGGCCTCTGCAATTTCCGGTAGCTGGTGACATCACAAAAGACTGCCCTGACTACAGCCAGGTGTGTCTGATTGCAAACATGGTCATAAAATACATCTTTACTGTGTGACTATTAATTGCGTATTACTGTAGACAAAACCCTAAACTAGAAGGAATGGGATAGCGAAGACCTCAAACAAGGCATTTGCCCAATCTTGCAAATAAAGTGCCCAAATAAAACCAGACCTATATTATTATTTATGAATTTAGCATTTAAAATTATTCACTTGCTCCTTTGCCCATCACTGGCTTATCGTACATAACATTAACAATCTATCTATCAACGCATTAAAAAACCCACTTAAACTTTAGCACAGTTTGAACACTCTGAGTTAAAACTTCGGGCCACTGCGGGCCGTGTAATTGTGGTTTTGAGCGACTTGGCTATTGACGCGGCCTATTTGAGAACAATGGGATCTCGTATTGATCAGTCTCAGGGAACCTCGAGATCGATGTGGGGATTCGTGAAGAGAGCCAAAGAGAGGTACAAATACATTCACAATAAAAGGCTCTATTGTAAAGCCATGATAATGAATGACATTTTCTATGACATTCTCTGTGTATTCGTGTGACGTAGGTTTGCTTTCAACAGCTGTCGAGTTGACGCAAAACACTGTACCCCTTGTTCTGTTTTTGTAACATTTCTTAATCCTATGCAGTTAATTAAAAGCAGAAGAGAGTAAGTCAAATTTACTGTAAGCGACAGATGTTTTGAGTCATATAGTGTAGTGGTTTGATGAGTAAATGGCAGTAAAAGTCTAGCATGCGTCGCTAATGAACTACTCATGTGTGTTCAGGCCTGGAGCTGATTAAGTTTAATAAAGAAAAGGCTGAATCTACTGTGGGCATGAAATATGTAGTTTGAGTTGGAGACAGTTTTGAACCATGGCGAGTATAATAAATTAAACTAACTTTGTAGATAAGATTATAATACAGCAATTATAAACACGCCTTAAAGCAGGGAATAAATAAATATATAATGGTACCTTTTCGTTTGCTAATTGCATTCAAATTGGAATTTATATTTTTATTGCGATTCATTTTATAGCATTATCAGCTCAATTTTTCATACTTGATAGGATTGCAAAGTGCTCCAAAGGTATTTCATCAAGTCTGAAGTTGACTTCTGACCAGTGGGGCCCATGGTTAATAATTTTTTTGCTGGAGGGGTAGGGGCGGGTCATTTTTTTACAGAAGAAAGGGCCATACATTATCAGAAATGCGGGATGGAAGAAAGCCCGACCCGCGCATCTCTAGTGGCGATGTTACTGCTTTACCTTTGAATGTTCCACAGTATGACATTAAACTTATCAATCTTTAAGTATGGCCTCTTTGTAGATAACTTGTATCTTGTACTGGTGGCTTGTGTCCAGGGAGATAAATAGGTTTAATGCGATAATGTGAAACAATCAAGCTAAAGCAATCATATCTCCATGGAGACAGGTTACAATTCTCGATGAGTTTGTCCTCACCTGGTGCTCCTGCAAACCCAGTGACCGGTGGGCTGCTGCGGCGGGATGAGTCCTCTGACCCTCTCCTCACGGTGACCCTGCGGATGTATCCTGGGGGTCCCGCCTCTCCGGTCTCCACCACGGGACGGACAGGGATCACAGGCTTTACTGGAGATAGGGGTTGGGCTGCTGGCTGCTGGGGACTCGAAGGCTGGCTGGGAGCACTGGGCTTGTGGATTGTGGTGGTGGGACGTCCCAGCTGGGTGGGGATGCGAGGAGGCTGCCTGGGGTTGGTCGGGGGGAGGATGAAAGGGATGTGGATGTGTTTGACGCCACGATTAGAGTCGGGAGAAGAGGATGGGCGCTCTGGTCTCAACGTCATACCTGAAAAAGAAACAAGAATGTTTTGTGATTCTTGAGAGTCGGGACAAATCAGTTTTTCACCGTTGTGTAAGTTGTTTATATGAATTTGAGTTTTTCATATTTGGAATCTGGAACGGAGATGCATTACAAATAGGGCTGGGCGTTATGACAAAAAAAGTCTAACTATTTTTGATTCAATTTTACTTTTTCTTTTCAACAATAACATTAATAAGACTTTTAATCACTGCCATTTAATACAAAAAAATGTCCAAAGTCTGAATTCTGCTCCAAACCAAATGCTCTAATTGGCTGAGGACAGGTTGTAGATCTCTCCATTTCTCTCTCTCTCTCTCTCTCTCTCTCTCTCCAACAAATTCAAACAATTGTCCAGCCCTAATTGCAAAGGAACTGGCTCTAAGCTAAACTAAATTAATTAAACAACATTTTGCAAGAGAAAAAAAAATAAACATAAATATATTTGTTCAATTTTCTCTGTCTGAAATTTCAAAAGAAATTTGTTAAGAGATTTTTCTTCTCTCTCGCTCTCTCTCTCTCTCTCTCTCTCTCTGTGCCTCTCTCTCTCTTCCCTCTCTCTGTCTCTCTCTCTTCTCTGTCTCTCTTCTCTGTCTGTCTGTGTTTGTCTTTCTCTCTGTGCCGCTCTCTTATCTCTCTTTCTCTGTCTGTCTCTTCCTGTCTCTCTTCTGTTTCTCTCTCTCTGTGTCTCTCTGTCTCTCTCTCTGTCTGTCTCTCTGTCTGTCTCTCTCTCTGTCTGTCTCTCTCTCTGTGTGTGTCTCTCTCTCTGTCTGTCTCTCTCTCTCTCTGTCTCTCTCTCTCTCCGTCTGTCTCTCTCTCTCTCTCTTCTCTCTCTCTCTCTCTGTGTCTCCCTGTCTCTCTCTCCCTGTCTCTCTCTGTCTGTCTCTCCATGTCTCTCTCTCTCTCTCTCTCTCTCTGTGTCTCTCTCTCTCTCTCTCTCTCTATCTCTCTCTGTCTCTCTTCTCTTTCTCTCTCTCTGTGTCTCTCTCTCTCTCTCTCTCTCTGTCTCTCTCTCTCTGTCTGTCTCTCTCTCTCTCTCTGTCTGTCTCTCTCTCTCCCTGTCTCTCTCTCTTCTCTGTCTCTCTCTCTCTCTCTCTGTCTCTCTCTCTCTGTCTGTCTCTCCCTATCTCTCTTCTCTGTCTCTCTCTTTGTGTCTCTCTGTCTCTCTCTCCCAGTCTCTCTCTGTCTGTCTCTCTCTTGTCTCTCTCTCTCTCCCTGTCTCTCTCTCTGTCTGTCTCTCTCTCTCCCTGTCTCTCTTCTCTGTCTCTCTCTCTCTGTCTGTGTCTCTCTCTCTCTGTCTCTCTCCCTGTGTCTCTCTCTCTTCTCTGTCTCTCCCTGTCTCCCTGTCTCTCTCTCTCTCTCTCTCTCTCTCTCTCCCTGTCTCTCTCTGTCTCTCTTTCTGTCTCTGTCTCTCTTTTCCTCTGTGAATTCTCATCAACTCTTTTTTCTTATCCCCGTCCACATTTGGCCTCAGTCTCTCGTTCCTCTAAGCGTTCTCTTAGCAGCACAAACACTGTACACATCACACTGGCTCTATATTTGAAACCAGAACATTTGGCTGTTCTCCTGTGAAGCCCTGAGGCTGGTGAGATACTATTACTCCTATGTCCCGAGGAAACACCACCAAGATAATAATTATACTTTTTATATTGTCCCAGGTGTCAGCACAAGGTGTTCATGTGTCACCTGTCATCTTTAACACTTCATATCGAATAGTTCCGTTCTTAAATTGGTTTTGTGCTATTTTTAAAGCCAGTGGGTGCATTTCGGTGTGAACAGTCAGGGCGCATGTCCCAGTTTTACAGTAATGCACCGAGGCAGGCAATTAAATATATAAATAACGGAAATGTTCACTTAACGCAGCTGGTGGTGCAGTTACACACAAGTAAAGGATATATTATGTTATATGAGACCACTTGGGGCAATGCAAGGAAAATTACACTTCTTAATAACCACATTTTTTATCAGTTAAATGTCTTCTCTTGTATAATTGACAATAACAGCACTTGCAAATGTAGTAACAATCTCCTAAGGCAATAAAGCAAGACAATCAAGCATACTCTGTTCAGTCCTGGACCCCTCAAATATGTAAGCAAATAACTAGAAATGCATGAGTAAAGCCTGTCCCTGCCCTTACCTTACAGCAATTGTGAACTTTAAGCCTAGGCAACCTTGTGTTACAAACAATAACTTATATAACACTATTAGGGCTGCGTGTTTGGAAAAAAAAAATCTAACTGCAATTTATTTTTCTGAAAAGTGCTGCGATTATATTTGCTTAAAAAGTAGGGTTTTGTTCTGAGTGCACATTGTAAACAACTCCAGGAGCATCAACATGTGAGAGAAGACAGAAAACGGATAAACTAATACAAGAATTTTCAGAATATTTTTGTAGATAAGTACAGGGCTGTGTTTAAGGGGACATTTGTGACACATGAGGCTGTATAATAAGTGCCCCTGTCTGACCACTGCTCCTCCTACAGCCGTATGTGTTGTTCCTGCTGCTGATCCCTGTTTCTGTATTGCAAACTTTGAACCGACAGACCTCTCCTGCGACTGGCGCGTTGCTTGCAAGCTGGCACCTGATTGGCTCCGGGGCTCTATGTGCTGATTGGTGCGACGCCCTAGAGCTTGGCCACTCCTGGGCCTTCACCTGGAGATGCCACACCTTAAAAGGACCCGCCCCCTGCCGCTCCTTGCTGCTGGGTTCTGTCAGTGAACTACATCCCACCTCTGTTCTGTGTCTCTTGTGTAGTTTTTGCACTTTTGTAAATTGAGACACTTGTAGTCCTTTGACTAGTTCTGAGACTGGGTTGTTTTGTGTTAGTGTTATTTCTGATATTTAGTTTTGTTTTTGTACTCTGTTAAGTGTCTTTTTTGTTTTTTTACCTTAACTTTTACCTTAACCTTACCTTACCTTTAGTTTTATAATTTTTCCATCATTGTGTGCTACTTGCCCTGTGCCTGGCTGAGCTGGGTGGTAACAACATAGATCACACTACTGGACGCTCAGCTGCAGACATGAGGTGCAGGAGTAGGACATGGCCCAGAAACAATCCTGTTTGTACAGACAGTGTGTCAATACAGTCCAATATATATACAAATAATAAAAAAAATGATGTAAGTCTTCTCTAATTTGACTCCAAATGGTTCATTATGCATTCAACATGTCAGTAAAAATAAATATACAAATTTGCAATGTAGTTTGTATAAAAAGTAATGTTATTAAATTGCTATCAACTAAATACTGACGTCTACACCAAGTCTGCCTGCCTGCCCATAAAAGCCACCGCACGCTAATGACAGATGCAATGAGAGTAAATCTGAGAATGATTAGTGATCTCACTCCACGAAAAAATTAACAAACAACATATGAGGACCATCACTGTTGCAAAGACTGGTATTTCCCTATTACTTTAACAGGAAGCTTCTCAAAAGCAGTAGCAATAACAGTTTATCATGTAGCATAAATAAAACAACCTGATAGCCAATGTTAGAGCCTCTTCAGTACACTGTTTACATCCTCCGAGCGATCTACAGCTGAAATACTAACAATAATAAGCAGTAATGTAATCCAAAGTCAAGTGGTCCTAAAACTATTATTATGTATTGGACCCATTGCGTAAGTTTATGAAAGAAATAAGCGATTCTGCACTACCGTATCAATCACATTATGAACCACCATGTCTTCCCCTCTTACTGCCAGTGATACCACAAGCTACTTCTAAGCCACAAGTACAATAAAAAGCAAATTAAAGCCAGCAATCATGGTGTTGTAGTGAGATAATCCGAAGTATCTTGTTCATTTCCGCCGAATGTCTCCTCTAGGATGCCGGCTGCTGAGTGCATATTTCCCACGAGCCTCTAGTCGGTGTCTCTCTGAGGGAGAAACCGCAAAGACCGGGAAAAACATGAACACAAACAAGATACGCGAAGGGGCTATGGAGCAAGATCAGTGAAGGCTCTTATTTGAAAGATAAACATGCAATAACTATGTATCGTAATGCAATAGGTCCTGTGGAGTTTAGATCTCGTCGTATCTTGTTGTAATTGGCGTAGTTGATGTTCAAAACTAGTGGGTCAGGAGCTGAAAGAGGGTCCAGAAGATTCACAATTTTGTTTAAATCATTTTAAGCTGTGCGTGTTGTATTTTGTGGAGATTTGTGTAAAATAACAGGGTTTAAAGTTAAAATCTCGCTAATGCAATAGTGCTCATTTCTTACTTCTGCCCAAAGTTACAGCATCATAAAAAATCAAACAGCAAACGAATCTAAAAACTACTGATGATTTTAGAAATTATTTTAGACTAGAGCTGAACGATTTGGGAAAAATATCTCACAGCGATGTTTCAGATAAGCATTGTGATTTCAATTAAATTTGTGATTCATGTATTCTGTTCAGGATTCTGTTCAAAGTTCACATTTTAAACACGTCCAGAAGAATTGGCAAACAGGCCTTGGAACTGACAAACAAGAAGCATGTGTGTTTTGGAGCATGTTTGTATAGATCTAAACTAGCGGGTTAGCAGTTTTTGTGCAGGATAACACAAGATGTATTGTTGATTATGGACGAAATTATGTTATTTCAAAAAATGCAGCCTTTGCTATTTGCTAATTGCGTCCATTCAGAGTGTTAATCTTGCAGCCTAATTTCAGACAATATGTGAAGTCATATAAAATTCTACACAAATTAATAGGATTTCTTTATACGGGGTGGCCCAAAAGTCACTGACAGTTGAAAAAAAAATTATTTATTATTTAAATATTTTTCTTTTATTTTTTCAGAGCATTTAGATCTACCCTTCTGACATTAATATGAGCAAATATAACACAGAGGAACGAACCCTCATTGTGCAGTGGTACTTTGAGTCACATGGGTCAAATTCAGAAACCCAGCGGTGTTACCGTCGACATTTTAATACCAGAGATGCCCCAAGTGTACATACCATTAAAGGAATAATAAGTGGTTTTCAAAGACAGGGGGCAGTATGTGATCTCCTGAAACTTAAAAAAACATTATTTTTAAAAGTTCATTCAGATCATTTTTTACTTCCTCTAGTTTAAGTAGTGATAAGTTCAAGTGTAAGTGAAACAATTATAACTGTATATATTGCCAAAAATCTCAGAAGGTTCAGTTTACCTACTGCTAAAACTTAATGAGTATAACGTAAGAATTATAGTAGCTACTGAAGATTTAAAAGTGTCAGTGACTTTTGGGCAACCCTGTATTACCATGTGGTTCTCTGATAAAGACCAAAACCTTTTTAAATCTATTCAAGAGAGTATATATGTAGTTTTGATACAGTTTTAGTGTCATATAGTATCTGCGTATAAAAGGGAATACAAGCAATTATTATTATTATTATTATCTAAGGTTCTTACGTGACAATTACTCTGAGACAGCAAGACATGACATGCAGTGGTGGAAGAAGTATTCAGTTTTGTTACTTAAGTAAAAGTACAGAAAATACAAAAAAAAAACTCAAATAAAAGTAAAAGTATCACCTGAAAAGTCTACTTATGTAAAAGTATTAATATATCTGTTTAAAAATGTACTTAAAGAGTAAAAAGTTAAAGTATTTTACATAGATTTTGATTTTTCTGTTTGTATTTCTATATTTTTATTTGCTAAAATTATGGCCAAGATAAAAAAGAAACCCTCAGACTTATCAGCAGCTCTCAAACAATAATGAATACTTTTCAGTACTTTTCAGTTCCAAAACATAGTGGAGTAGAAAGTACAGATACCTCCTCTCAAATGTAGTAAAGTAAAAGAAATGTACCTGAAATGTATACTTAAGTACAGTACATTACTACTTTTACTTTGCTACGTTCCACCACTGAAAACATGTCAACATAATCTGACAAGAACATTTAATTTGTCTATTTTGCAGCAGCGAGACTCCGACATACTGTACAATTGTTTCTAGGAACCAGATTGAAATGGGGCGGGGGTCCGTCTTGATCTCGCAGCGTTTGGTGTTGAAACCCATCAGGGCATATTGCAGCAGACAGACCGGCCGTGCGATGGAAAAATGGTGTCAAAGGGGCAGGGGGAGAGGTGCGGTGGCTACACGCACACACAATAAAAACACGCCTCAATTCGTGACATACATGTTTCATTCCCTCTCTCCTCTGTCCCACCACCCCATTTTCCTGTTCTGCTATTTTTGATGGGCGAGTACCGAGCCCTGTGGTATACCTTCAGGACTGCCTTTGTGTCCTGTGAAGACTTCCATATGGTATTTTTCTTCTTTAGCGTGAGAAGAGAAGTTATCGTCGTGCATAACAGGTTTTCATTGTTTCCTAATTACTTGGTTTGGTGGGACAGTGCTCGTGGTAAATATGATCAAACTTTTACATCGGTTAAGAGGCAGTTTGTGGGGAAAAATGTATAAGAAATGTTAAAAAATGAAAAAAAAAGGAAGAAAGGAAGGCATTTTTCTGACAGTTCCTTCATTTAACAAGGTAAAGGTGTATTTTCTATTAGTCTAATTATAACTATTGTGTAAATTTGACATGTTTTGGCCCTTGCTGACATTATGGTTGCTAGGTAGAGAACTAAAATTATGTATGTACATGTATCTGCTGCCTGTGTCCAACCAAGACCTTCACCAAATCTGTTATAATGGCAAAAACTTGTAAAAATCTTTAATATAATCATGGAAAATCGCCATTTAACTTCAAAAAATCGCCCTTTAACTTCAAAGATTTCAAGAAATCTGCCTGAATATTTTCAGTGTGTGTGGCTTTCTGTCTCACTCTGTCCAACTTCAAAACGCCTTTCATGTTTTGTGGTTTTGAGTGCGCGCCCTCATGACGGTGGACGGTTAATCTCCCCAGACGCTTCACAGATACAAAGCTAACGTGATCAATTGTAGAGCATTGATCCGTGAAATCAAAGCATCTATCTACTTTACCCGTAGCTCTTTTTATAGCTCGCTCAGGAGAATGGGAAAGTCCTTCAGTGTCTGTACAGCGGGGACACAGAAAGGCTAAAATAATAACAGAAAGAAAGAAGCTATTCACAAGCCGCAAAGTGATACACAGCAAAATCATCATAATAAACTTTAATATATTTTTGTACGTGCCTAAAAATACACTCGGGCTATTTTGAAATAAGATAGCGCATGGATTAATATTGCAATGGTTGTATAAGGATATTAACAGGAAGTAAATTAACAGCATGCGATGCTCGAGGCAAGGCAACTTGTTTTATGTAGTCATATATAAAACATATATTAAACAAGAATCATTATTGAAAAGCCCTTGCCTTCGGCCAGTACACTGTGAACTTTGTAGAAAACGTCCATAGCTTGTACATGTCCTGCTCAACCAAAACAATCATTTGAGGGTCCTGTATTGGGCATCGTTCATGTTTTTAACTACTTGTGCACCTTTTCTTTGGTCTTTCGCATAGATATCTTAAAGCTGCACTATACTGTGGAACATTCCAGGCAAGACATAACATTTCCATGGAGACGAACAGTTAAAGGACGCCTGTTTTCCGGGAAATTTGGAGCCCACTGACTCCACTCTATTGCAGACAACTGGCGAAAGATGGCATTTTTTCCCCCAAACCTTAAACTAGGGGTGTCCAAACTTTTCTCATTAAGGGCCACAAATAAAAACACAGACAAAGCTGAGGGCCGATTGAGGGCATAGACTGGTCACCATTACAGTGAATACTTTAAATCTGTGTTATTATTACAAGTTAGACTGAACCACTAGACCTTTTTTCATGCTCACATCCTCAATGGGAGACATTACATATTAGATACAGGCTTGTTAAAGTAGATTTTCAGAAATGTACAGTAAAAAGTATTGTTTAAAGCAGACACGTCAAACTTAGGCTCATGGGCCAAATTTGGCCCTCGATATGAATATATTTGGCCCGCGAGACACCAGTATAGCACATGCACCTCTAATACTATGAATCCCAGAATGCTTTGCAAATACATTGGCACTGGCCCCCATCACTTCTGTTGACACTTATTAGCATCTGCTACCTGTCGCCTCACTCACATTTTAATCCACCCCTTCTGAAAAACATGCAGATATTGTTGAAATTTTTCAGTAAATATTTAGTTTGGCCCACGACTTAGTCACAGTTTTTAATTTTGGCCTTCTGTGAATTTGAATTTGACACCTCTGGTTTAAAGTAATATGGGTCAATTCACCTGGAAGCTTGAGGGCCAAGAAAAATTGGTCTGAGGGCCGCATTAGGCCCCCAGGCCACAGTTTGGGGATGCATGTCTTAACCCAATAATTCGTTCCTAAACCTAACCCTAATTTTAACCTGATGTGAAAAAATATACTGTCAAATTATTCTCAGCCTGTGTATTGGGAAAAAAGGACCAACGTTATATCAGAGGCGTTTTAACTCAATATAGGAGCCAGTGCATCAATAAGGAAAAGGCGTTATGAGTCAATAGGAAGTGACTCTGCCAAAAGCCACACCGAAATACCAAGGAACTCCACTATTGATTGAGTATGAGAATTATTTCACAAAATCCATTATTGCAAAAAGTGTAAAGTATTCCATCAGTTGCCTTGTGAATAATTAATCAAAAACTCTTAACGCTAACATAGATTTGTGGATCTAAAGACACAGCTAAACAATTTTCCCCAATTTCCCCTTTCACTTTGATTCAACTGTCTTAAACTTTTAAACGATGCAACCGCACAACTCCCCACTGGCACAAATACTAAATAAGGACGAAGGCCAAAACTCCCAGTCCTCTGCAGCTGTTGTTGGTAAAACGGTGCCAGCAACACAGTGCAAAACCAAGTCACACTCTTCCATTTAACGCAGCAGTCACGTTGAGTAAAGGAACAGCTATTCTTGTGTCGTGTATTATTACAAAAATTCTTCTGTTCCGTGCGTCCTCAGGGTTTGCATATGACTGTCTGGAGAATAGATAGAAGAAATTGTTCAGAGAAATTCAAGAGTAGAGTTTTATAACGTTTATATTTTTCAAAGTTAGAGAAAAGAATGGGTTTTCAAAGTTTGGTCTTGCAAAGATCTTTATGCTTAAAACTACTAGGTTTAATCAGTGCATTTAATATAATGAAGATATGCATTTTCTTTTACCAGCTCATTGTATTCATGTCCATGGGTTTCAGAATGATGAGAATCTAAAACGACTGGCACAGCGAACAATTTAAAACAAAATATGATGTCTTCTGAATGGGAAAAAGTCCTCAAATATTGCACATAACAGGAAGCTGAAAGCCATGAACAAAAACTTCTTGGTACTACTTTATAATAACTCTAAGATGCACTATGTAACTTTTCTGATTTGGCTTCTGTGGAAATGCCTCGTCTCCATGGAGATGCCTTGCCAAGAATGTTTCACAGTGGGGCATTAAACTTATCTATCTTGCATTTATTCATTATTTATTTATTGATGGTACCGAGCCCTGTTTATTGCTTGAAAAATCGCATTCTTACTGTGCATCACCTCTTTGTGTCCATAGAGACCAATGAGCTTAATGGCATACTGTGGAACATTACAAGGAACGCAATAAGATCTCCATGGAGACAAACACGTGGCAGACAATTTTACAGAAGTTATGTAGTTTACCTTTAATGAAGCAAATACTTACTTCACAATTAATGAATAGCTTATTAAGAGTGTAAAGCAGACATGTCAAACTCAGGCCCGCGGCCCAAATTTGGCCCTCGATATAAATATATTTGGCCCGTGAAATCATATCAATTATGTATTGGCCCGCCAGTCGTCGCACCAGTATAGCGCCTGCACCTCTAATACTGTAAATCCCAGAATGCTTTGCAAATACGTTGTCGCCAGCCCCCACCACTTCAGTTGACACTCTGTGAATTTGAATTTGCCATCCCCTGATGTAAAGTATAGTAAATATACAAAAAAGTATTACAAATTTTTTTTATGTTATACCTATAATCCCCCATTTGACTGTTTTTGTGACTTGCAGCCAATCACAATAAACAAATCAGCTGAATCAGAGTTCATTGAAAAGACAAAACATTTCTTCACTTTTGTCACTGAGGAGACCAAGAGATGACAACTAGTTTGCTCATATTTTTCAAACCACTTGTTGATGTAATTAAATAAATATGCCTGCAACACCAATGTAACTGATGGAAAGAGTTTGAAAAGTTCTTCCACAGCCGCCCCTTTTCACAATTTCACTGTCCCATGACTAATCACTGAACTGTCAGAGAATACAGTAAGCTAACTGTGTCCCCAAATTATGTCATGAAGATGCAATTTCAAAGGTGAGGAATCCAGATGCAATATTGCGCTAAAACTCTTTTCTACTTTATTGTAACCCCAGGAGCGTTAACATTTGAGAGAAGACTGACATCTGAACTGATAAACTCGCTCAAGAATCCATGCATTTCAGACTGTTTGCAGAAGTCTAAACTACAGGTGCAGAGGACATTTGGTCATCTAAATAATTGCTTGTCTTCGCGATTATATTGAACCCAAATCTGCGTTTTTGATTTGATTGTAACACATTGTGAGGCCCGATAATACCGTAATACACTCTGCAAAGGTCAGTGGGTTGTTGTCCAGAATGCAAGATATTTATTACATATCACATGTTTACCTCATATGGACTTCACCATTTTTAAAAGCTGTAAAAGCCAGTACAAACTTCCCCACTGCCCCCCACTATTGAGTGTTTTAATGCATGCCAGGACTCTGTTGCATTGTTCCATGTAAGGTAATGGGATCGAATATCAACATTTTGCAATAACAGACCCACAGAATCTGGCAACAAATTTGAAAATGCCTTTGTGCTCTGTATTTTAGAAATCTTCCACCCCTTCCTCTCCCCACTATCGCATACATTGTGTTGGTCCAAGGCCCAAAATATGAGTGGAGAACAGGGAGGTGACCAGCGTCGGGGGGCCCAGCCATGACATCACATCTGGGGCAGAGCTTCCATCTGGATCGGGGTGTGGGCTGGAGCACTCCGGGCCTCTCCAGCAGTGACTCAGGGACTTAATGAAGACCAGACCAAAGTCTTTAGACTGAGGTCACTCAATGGGAATCTCTAGAGGTTGGTATGTGTGCAAAAAAAAAAAAAAGTATAGGAGGGACGGTAAGGGGAGGGGGAGAACGCATATAGGCAGTACAACGGTTTCAAGGTTTTGGGGTTTTTGTGGTTGCGGAGTGAAAAAGCTATGTCACGGTGAGAGAAGAAGGAGAACTCACAACTCAACATGATCATAAAGGGAGTAGGAAAGATTGGGGGGCAGGTTATAGGCTGCAGCAATGAGGCATAAAACAGGAAAAATAAATCACCAAAGTGGTTCCACAAGGCCACACACTCGGATGTAAACAAACAGTTCATGCCTGTATCCAAGCCCGAGTACGTCCAAATATTTTTATAGGTACAAGCGAATACTCTATTGAAGACGCTGTACCTGAGTGAAAAACACAATGCATTCCAAGCATCCTAATTTCTTTCCACACTTCTCACAGACCAGTGTGGAGTTTTGCTGTGATGGTAAAGCTAACGACTACTAGTATGTTAACACGCACTACCTGATCATCAGACAATAAAACACTTCATAATTAGATGCAGACAGTACACAACAGTCTTATTTTGACCGTAAAAGCTGCTATTTAACCAATATATCTGTACTGGGACAAGACAAACTACTCAAATACCATGTCTCTTTTCATTTTGCATGTATGCCTGTCTACTATAGATTGCTTGTTTTGGTCATATCCTCTTCTCTCATCTTTCAAATTCCCAATCCAAAATACCTTTCCCATTTGTGGTGTAAAAAAAGAGGAATTTTTAGATCAACATTAATCTCGGACATTGCAGGAAGTGTCTGCTGTGGGCCTCAGCAGACAGCGGAGCTCAGACAGATTGAATGACACCGATCATGAGGCCAGGGACTGAACTCGTCTCCGCCCACTTTGGGAAATACCCCGTGGCCGTTCGAGGTATCCGATCCTGCCCTCCCCGCTACCATGGTAACCTACCAGGCCCATTGCATTCTGGGGGATTATCTTCAGGAAGAGGTTTGTGTTTGCACAGATGTTAATCGGGCATAATAAACTCGTATGGATGAAATTTAAGGAGGCAGCTCTTTACGTTGTGAGAATATAAGTAGCTTTAGGGACAGTTTCACAGGCCTTTTGTAACTATGTGAATATCTGTGAGCTGTCGTTGGGCTTAAAGGGTTATATTATAATATGTGGCATTGTATTAGAAACTTAACTCTAGCCGTGGTATTGTTTTATAGCCAATGTAAGGTAGCATATGTTTTATTAGGGTTCAGGGCTGCAAGATTTTATCAAAAGTCTAATGGAAGCTAGATCAACTTTTTGTTCATAGGACACAAAGGATTTATGCATTAGTTTTTAGTTTTGCAGCTCTTATTTCAGCCTTCTCTCAATTGTTACATGGACAGAGGTTGATGATGATAATGACATATTAGTTAACATAGAGACTAGTGAAGCTAAACTGAAACTTTCCTCTACCCGACTATAAAATATTGTCCTGTGGTACTTGTCATTAATTATAACAGGCATGATGCTAGGGGGCAGAACTATTTTTGATTAATGGGTATACTTATTAACTCTGTTTCTGTTGACCTCAGGGTTGTGACAGTGAATTAGTGGTTTGCATATTGTGTCTGACATAGGATGCCCTTATGATCATTTTTCATAGCTCAGAGCGAATCACAAAGGCGATCTTGTGTCCTTGAGCCCGCTGGGACTCAGACTCTGACAAGGCAGCAAGGACACTCACCACTCCATCAAAAGGGAGACACTGGGTGAGAAGTAGAGAGGGACTTAGTAAAACTGTTCAGTTCAATGTATTATTGCAAAGCCCAAAACCACAACAGCAGTTGCTTCTTAGGGCTGAACTTTATAACAGAAAGAACATCTAACTTTGCTTGCTTTTGCTTTGCTGTTGTGTGATTGTTGTCCTGTAGACTGTTTGACATCAACCTGAGGGACTGAAGATGGAAATTAGCCATGTTGGCTATAATCTTTACATATTTACAATTATTACACGCTCATTTGCATGTGCTGCCCTTTTATAAATAAATACATGAACAAAACAAACAAGAGTGAAACAGACACTGGCCAATTACAGACAAGCAGATTAACTAACAAGCAGATTAACATTCATTAGAAAGCAAACAAATGTATAACTGTCCCAGAACATCCCCTGTCCTTAGACCCTCCTTCCCAGCCAGAAAAAACTGTGGGAAAAAGAGAAACCTCAGGGAGAACCACAGTGAAGGAGAGATCCACTCCCATGGAGGCAGGCTGCAGATGTGTCCAAGCCTAAACCAGGACTAAACCAGGACTAAACCAGAGCTAAACCAGGACTAAACCAGAGCTAAACCAGGACTAAAAACCAGGACCAGGGCTAAACCAGGACTAAACAGGGCTAAACCAGGGCTAAACCAGAGGCTAAACCAGGGCTAAACCAGGAGTAAACCAGGACTAAACCAGGATTAAACCAGGACGGGCAGGCATTTGCAGATAGATAGAAGTTCAAATCTGTAGGGCCAAAGCCCACTCAAGGCTTAGGGACAAAGGGGGCTGTTCCTTTGTCTTATGATGTACTTGTTTGAATAACCTAGAGCCCGAGAGACACCCTGGCAGCCAATGTCAACAATTATTGAAAACTGTCATTCATTCAATACATTCATACATAATGAATGAGTGAATCACAAGAAGAATAGTTGCAATTACATAACAATTACAACTTTCGCCAAACTAGAAAATAGTGTTGTTAAGACAATACTTTCACAACTGTGACGCTAAATGAAACTTGATGTCCTTAAAAGCAACATAAAATGGGTAAACAATTATCTCAGTGAGCCATTATATTTAGTTTTTAATGTGTTTACCATTCATTTCACTAAAAATCCCTCATCCAGACTGTCTAAGGACCCAATTTGCTGTTGCAAAGTTATAGCTTCTGGCATTTGTTTACTTAGCTCTAACGCAAAGAGCCTACTTCAACCTGAATAAAACAATAGCAAAAGCATCTCAACAGACACTGAATTACCAATTTAAAATATAGTATAAGGCAGCACAACTTTCCACATTTCTCGGAGTGACTTATAATGGTGTGGAGACATGCCATCGGCCTGTCACTGGGGTGCACTGATGGGTATTTTGTCCTTTCTCTAACATTTAGCAGCTCAGTATTTTGTTTTTTATTGTGAACTTAGCTGTCACTGCTGCACACCAGGTTCAACAGGTGGTGCGTTAGCTTATTCAGCCTATGACAGAAAATAATATGCGTTGTGCGACTCAAAAAGAATCTCTTATTTGCATTTAAAGGTGCACTGTGTAACTGTAGGTCCGCCACCTGCTTGTCTCCATGGAACTTGGTGCTTTGCCTGGAATGTTCATTCAATTACAAGTGTTTTTTATTCTCCAAAAATACATTCTTAATCTGTCTGGGGTTGCCTCTACACAGATCTGATCTTTAGCCTGGGCTGGTGGCATCAACCTGCTTCACTCCAAGGAGCTAGAGAAGGTTAATATCACACAGCAAGCGAATCCAGGGAAAGCTACAGTACCTCCATTGAAACAGGCAGGTATGGAGCACTGAAAAAATGTATATAATCCATCTTTAAGTTCAAGGTATTACCACAAAACGCTATCTAGCCTTTCCAACTACTGCATGTAACAAATTAAAACGTTTAACCACATTCATTACCACTGCAACATAGGGCTGTTTTTCATTTACTTGCTTTACATTCACTTTAATTTGTTTTTAAGATCATTTCAGTACATGATTTCCTCAAATACTTAAAAAAATACTTGCACTATGCAAGCAAGACACGTGATGAATTGCATGTTGTTTTACAGAATCAAAAGTCAAGGAGAATATAGACCTACAAAGTCATCCCTTGAACTCTAACATGTTCAAACTACAGAGGAGGACACATTGGTTGGTTGCTGTTTTATTCAGCGTGTGATTTCTGATGCTTTAGATGTGCGTCCTGTCTCAGCTGTCTGCTCTCACCAAAGCCTGTCAGTGCGGGTACACACAGGTTGTTTTCATCTCTTTGTACAATTCGACAGAGAGCTACTCACTGTGGAGAGTCCAGCTCAAAACATCGGGTAGATTTCAAGAAAAACAATCTGACCACGTCTCCGGACAAGAAAGGCACTGTGCGAAAACTAAATCGGACAAAAATGTGACTCCAAACCAGGAATGAACAGGAAATTCCTATAGGTCTTGTCTGTTATTTTGGTGGATGATGTAAACAGCTAAGATAGGAATATGGTGGGGCAGTGGTGGTGAACTGGCTGACTGCGGTTCTGTCCTATTTCATTGTGAGCCATCTCTTACAAAGTTATTTTTCTGAATGATTTTACGACAACTAAAATCAAATTAACAAGTTTAAATTAATATTCTGACTTTAAATAGGCTGAATAGTTAAACCAATTTACACATCGTAAAACGCTGAGAATGTGTGGTATAGGAATTTGATCAGGATCTTTTCAAAGTAGCTTGATGCACTACCAGCTGGGTAATAAGAGAAATATAGTTAAAAATAGTGCCTAAATGTCAACCTTAAAGTACTGTGTAACTTTTCTGGTGCAGGGTTTACAATTAAACTTGTCAGTCTTGCATTTGTTCCATTACAGGTGTTGGAAAACATGCTTTATTACTGTGAGCAGGCCCACATCTCCACAGAGCTGGCCTGTAACTTGGAGGACCTGTACTTGTCTCCATGAAATAAATATGTTTAATGACGTACTGAAATGGCAGCTCCTTTAAATGAAACTTTACAGATCGACCAACTGTGTATGTAGTGTGAATCCAGTAAGGGGTAAAACTGGACCTATCTCGTTTTGCAAAAAATCCAGACAGAGATCTAGGTCCAAACCAACAACTGACCCATCCGCGACCTTTCCCGAAAATCTCCTAAAGGGTGTACTATTGACCATTGATTTGATTGGGTTTTATTGCTTAAAAGGTGATTAAAAAAAACGCGACACCAAATAGACAACTTCATAGATAACAGTACGTAATCAATCAAAATGCGCTCTTACCTGGCTCTCTAGAAGCGATGTCCTTTGACACGTGTTTGGCCAGTGAAGATAGCTGTGTTTGGAGGCTTTGTATCGCTCTCTGCATTTCTGTTAGATTTGCCCCATGACTTCCATTATTCTTCAACATTTCCTTTAGTCCAGAGATGGTTTTCTCCAATCTCGCCTTCACATTTTGGATATTTTCTGAAAGCCCATCTAATCTTCCACACATGTTTTCTAAGGCTGACACACGATTATTGACTGCTGAAAGATTATCTATAACTTTTTGGTTGATCCCTTCGCATTGGTCGAGTCTGCAATTTACCAGATCAGTCAGTGTATCTTGTCGATTCTCAGGTTGGTCAACTTGTCCAGTGGCAGGAGTTGCGTCATAGTTTTGCCTTGTGATACTTCTCTGATCCAGATGACAGCAGGTTGTATTTAATGCATTCATATCCTGGTTATTTTTGTTCATTTTGTCATTTAAGCCAGTAACAACTCCAGCTAGGTTCATTACATTATCCTGTAGGTTCAGAAGTCCTTTTTGGAAGTCCACCACCATCGTGTTGTGTCTCTCACTGCTAGACTGCTGCCTTTCAACTATCCCTTCAAGATCTTTGAATCGTTCTGTGTTGGCGTCTACCTTGGTGCTTAGGGTGTCCAATTCATTCCTATAGCGTTTTAGATCCTTCATAAAGTGTGTGAAACCAGTAGGGGGCGCTGCTGAGGAGGAGATTACACTTTCAGCATCCCCAGAACCCACGCATCCCGAAGTGCAAATCTCCCCGACTGCATTGATCTTGTCATCCAAAGTTTGAATCAGTAACTTATTGTTGTTGACTTGCGTGTTGATTTCCGTCCATCGAATCACCAAACATCCCTGTGAATGATTTGTTACTAATCTCTACTAGCATGTTCGTAAACTCATCCTCCATATTGTTCAAACGTTCGTCTATTAACTGGCGAATGGCGGTAGCTTCTTCCGTGATGGTTTGCGTCAACTTTTCCTCAATGTAAAAGCAATGTGTTTCGACGTTTTGTTCCGAAATGTTGACTCTTGCTTCCAGCTCCTCAATCAAACTGTTAAAATCACCGTTCCCCTCTTGGCTGGACAGGTGAGCCAATTCATTGTCAATTCGCACATTTAGTATTCGGTGAGCCTCTGCAATGCGATCAATCTCCCGCCACAATTCTTTATGGTCATTATTCTCGTCTTTCGTTCCATCTGTCTGCCTCTGTGTTCTCACGGGTCCATCGTTCGCCGCCAACTCCAAACGCAACGCCCGTATCTCCTTTCTAAGATCAGTTTCTTTAACTTCTACAAGCCTGGTTAAAGTCGTAGCTTGGTCGTCGCAAGTCTTCTGCACAGTTTGGATCTTGTCGTAACATGAGACCTGAAGCTTCACCAACTGTTCTTGCATGTTTTGGTTCAACTCTTTCTTGAGTTTGTCAAGTTTTCCGTCGATATAAGTTTGGACGACATCTATTTCCGGTATGGCTGGCGTTTGGGCTTGTGATGCATCCATAAGGACACGTAGTTGCCCCTCATGACTGGACACTGTTCCTTTTAAATCTTCCAATGCTTCGTCTTTGCTTTTTAATGCGTTGTTCATGTCATCCAACCTCGCGACTATCTTCTCTATCGCCTTATCCCCGACCAGTCCTCCTCTGTTGGTCTGATGTCCGTCCAAAACCGCAGGACTCTCCTCTTGCGTTGGTGTAGTGGAGTTTTCAGGTGGACGCATGTTGTTGAATAAAGTTACTAGCATCTTTTTGGTGTCGTCTTCCAGGTTAGTTTTGAGATTGTTGGTCAGTCCTGTCAGAGTGGACTGAAGATCCAGGACGGTTTGGGACAAGCGCTGAACCTCGTCCTCCAAATGACGCACCTTATCTGGGCCGCCGTGTCTCGTCTCCTGCTGCCCTGTCTCCCTGCGCTCTGTCCCTGGAATCACACAAGAGGTTAGCTGAGATTTTTAACGCAGGATGATTATCACAATTACTGACTGATATGGTGATGAACGATTAGACTATCAGCTGTGACTGTGTTGCAAGGTAAGACTGTATCCACAAAAATGTTCCCCTTTTACTTTAAGGAAGAACAAACTGTTTTGCTCCTAAAAGCTGTGGTATAGTTTTTAAGGACATAAGAAGCAGATGAATTGAAATAAACTTGCACAGAATTGTGAAACAGTTTGGCAGGGATCGCCTACATTTGGAACGAGATTAGGAAAAGACCGCAAGAAAAGTTGCAGACTATCAAAACATCTGTCTGTAAGCTGATAATTACAATTCAAGTCATGCAAAGAAACCTCGTTATCCTAATTTAAATTGTATGTCTTTCCACTTACGACATATAGGATAGGTAGAACTACAAAGACTTTTTGGGGGGATCTGGCAGAATAATTGATTTATGAACAAATAAAAATGTATTAATATGGTCTTACTCTGTGTGTGCCTGGGGTATGCTGGATTTTGTGGTATAAAAGCTTGTGTTCCCGGGTGAGTTGGTTGATTGGTCACCGGCTTCATGTCTTTACAGTCTAGACCTGTGAAACCCGGGCAACATCTCCACTCCAGATCCGTCACTCTCTTGAAGGCGATCTTGTAAGTCGGCCGGAAACGTGTCATGTATCTGAAAATAATGAACAGAAAGAAAGAAATATTTAAAGACATTTATTTATGTATATATGTATTTTTTATAGGATCTTGGTATCTGCTGGACTGGCTTTGGGTGTTGTCTTCTTTGTATCCAATGTTTTCTACTATGATTGTGTATCCAAATTGGCATTGAGTATCAAGCTTTTAAGTATTGCCATCGAGTTTGACATTTTAGCATCACAAAAACACTACCTTGACTTGCAAATAAATACAGAAAAAAGAGGAAAACTCAGAAAAATCTCTCTAAAAGCATATCTGCAAGCTGCTCACTATTTAGTTTTTGCTTAAAACTGTCCAAAGAAAGACATACTGCTGTGGATCTATATGATGAAATACATTTGTAAGCATCTTTACTTTTCCCCGCAGCAAGAAAAACTTCTAATCTTTCAGACCGAGGCACTCAGCTCCCACAGAAACAATAGATGACCTCACTTCCCTGTAGACCACTGATGTCAAGAAAAACATCTGGAAACTGGAGGAATGAAACTACGCACATCTCATTCTGATAGCACACAGCAATGGCTCAACAATCACAAAAGCGTCAAGCACTGTCAGGACCGTGGGGAATTAATCAGCAACTTGGATGTTCTATACCATATCATAAGCAAATAACAAAAATGAAGTTAACTTGTTACATTTTCTTCATGATGAAAATCTGCAAAAAGACAGAGAGAAAGCCAGGGGAAAAAACAATGAGTAATCTGAACTAAACTTTGATATCCTTGACACACCCACAAGAAAAAAAAATGAAACAATAATGAACTAAGTCAGAACCAAAGAATGGAGTAGGGGGTCCGAATGTTCCACGGTATGGCATTTAAAACAAGTGGTGCCACCGGCCAAAGTTAGAGGTTAGATCTGTGGAGAGGGGAGCCGGCTCACAGAAATAACGCATGTCTTTAACATTTTTAGCACTAAAGTCACCTATGATTAATGGGATGCAGTGGGACATTCGAGGAAATGCAGTAACATCTAAGTGAAGAAGAGCAGGTGGCATACTCTTCATCAGTTTACAGTAAAAACGAGCTGATTAAAAATGAAAAAAAAAAGAAAATATTGTTGTTAACCTGAAGTGATATTTTTGCACTTTTGTGGGTCATTTCATATTTGTCTGACTGGCTTCATTTGAATATCGTTTTGGGAATCCTGCCCCAAAAATATCAAATCAATATTGCAGACTGGCCTGGGAACACCTTGGGAGCTGGAGGACGTGTCTGGGGTGAGGGAAGTCTGGGAGTCCCTGCTTAAGACTGCTGCCCCCCCACGACCCGGCCCCCCGGATAAGCGGAATCAAATGGATGGATGGAATATCGCCTACCCCAATCTGGGCACAACAGATAGGACCAACAGCAGCATAGAAAAGGTCTACGCTCACACACCAATCCTAAAAAAGAACAGTACTGTAAATGTGAAAAGTGAAACTGTCTGGAGTCTTGATGCCAGTTTTGCTTTGGTGCAGAAATCCTTGCTCCTCTGGTGACCCCGGACTTTCCAGGAATCACTCCCACAGTTCACCGACCGAATCCGTCACCACGCATACCACACGCCATTCTCAAACGCGCGGTTTATCCAACTTAGAAATTATAACTGTACGCAACACAACAACTTACACGTACACGCTTCCTGACAACTGTTACTCACCAAATTACTACGAGGCATTTTAATTACTTCCAACTCAGGAAAAACTTGTCAAAATGTTATGGATCTACTTCTATCGGGACTTGAGCTATAAGCAAGTAACAGAATGACAAGCAATGATGTGTCATATATGATTTAGTGTATGCTTAGAAGAGGAATTTATTACAGATACTAAACATTTCTTGTCAACTGTCAAATTCCCAATAGTTGTTACTCATCAAATACCAGTTACCTCATGGGAAGCAGAGACAGATGTATTGTTTGGCAACTTTTTCCCGTGTCATAAAAAGTATTCATTATTCTTCTACGTCTATCCGTGTGTGACAAAACAGACACTATAAAAGTATATTACCCGAAATAAAAAAAAATGTTGTTCAGGAAATGCTAAGATGGATTTTTGCACTTAGCAGTTTTTTTTTTCGGGTTTGTTTATTTGTTGGCAAAATATGCTTTGACATTTTTCACAAAAAGGAAAAAAAAAAAGAGAAATAAATAACCTTTTTGTTCCAGGCTCAGGAATTTTTGTAAAATTGTGAGAATGCGCCAAAGATACTAAACCTGCTATTGTTTATAAGGTCACTGTGAATCAAGTCATTTTAAAGTGTTTTTGGCTGATTTCACACGCGCAAAATGTAGAAAAACTTGGATTAAACCAGGACTAGACCAGAACTAAACCAGGACTCGACCAGAACTAAACCAGGACTAGACCAGAACTAAACCAGGACTAGAACAGAACCAAACCAAGTGGATAGCAGGACTGAACCAAGATCATACAGGACCAGATATCAGGAAGTTGAACATTATCTAGAAAATACATTTAAATCAAATTCTCCAAGGCCAATTAGAAATCACATAACTTGCTTCACTAATCAAGATTGGAAAAAGTAATTAAATAAGAGACATGTGCCAGATTTCACTACACTATAGTTGTTGTTACTAATCAAATCACTATAACAGACACTCACTACAGTATTGGAATGGTTTATGAGTATGTTTTTGATTATAGATCCTATCTGGACCAATAATATGTGGTTTATTTCACAATACTTTAATATATTATAAACAGTAAGTATTCAAATTGAAAAGCCTTTTAATCATCGAAATGATATAGTGTGCTCTACTGTTCATCAGGACAAAGACAGAGGGGAGGCGAGCTTCTGGTTACGGCTTGAAATTCCTTTAGATTAGGTTTCCAAATTTCTTAACAGGCGGAGCATAGTTTATTATTCTTATGTGCAATAAGCAGTGAGGCAGTAAAAGTGAAAATGGTCATCAATTAAACATAGTGCATGACCCATAAGCCGCGTATCTGCAGTAAGTTAAACTCAAATGAGACTTGTACAGGATTTATCATTTGGCTGGAGTTGAACCAGATCCAAAGAAACTAAAGCCTGCATAGTAAAAAGAGAGAAATATGGGAACACTGTCCGATAATGTATTTCTACTGCACAGCCCAGGTTTTAAACTGCAGTTATCTTTACTGGAATAAAGTAGTGCTACATCAGGAGTAAACTGGTCCAAACAGAGGAGCAAAGCATAGAATACGCCTTTAGTCAAGACTAAACAAAGACTAAAACAGAAGTACACCAGTATAACCATATAATAACCAAATAATAACAGTCTCAAACTTTCAGTGGTGGCAAGTTACTTACTTTGGCACAACTGCCCTGGGGTTGGCTGACAAAAGCGAGGCTGCCAACCTGCGCCATCCGCCCCTTCTGACCAACACCGATCACTCACACACCACATTCATACTAAGCAACGTAGGTGAAGTATCTTGCCTAAGGACACAACAAAAGTATGCACTGGTCCGAGAGGAGTTTGAGTCTTCGAGCTAACAGTTGATGGATGAGTGCTGGAATGAGTTGAAAGAGCTATGCCCAAAATTAAAACTGTGACAGGACAAAACCACAAACTCAAACTATGACAAAACCAAAGTCTATAAACTGGTCTATATCAAAGCATAAACATCAGACCCAAAAGGTGCCTAACCAGGACTGGATTGAATAAAAATCCAAGACCAAAACATGATTCAATTGGGATATTATCCAGGTAGTATCATAAGTACATACACCACAGTTTGAAAATCCTAACTATTCCTGTATTCTGGACATACATGGCTAGCTTGAGTTATGCCCCTCATCCTGTCCAGTGCTGGCTTGGCTAAAATGTAATTGGACATTGTTTACGGTGACCATGAACACACAGTTCCTCTCCCTCCAAATATCTTTCCTTTTTAGGGCACATGAATGAATACGAAACCTTGAATATTAATTATATAAAGCATTAAATTTCAGCTCAGCTTATTCAGCAGCCAGGCTAAAATTGCTCATACATTTCCCCAAGATGACAACCAGCATAATTTTATGAACTATGTGTTGTTTTTTAATTGAATTCTGTAAAAACGTTGCAGTATAAACTCAGTAAGGAGGGTTATTTTGAAGTGAACACAAAATTCCACTGTAGATGTAGATGCTTTTACCATCACAGCTACTATTACATGTACTACTGTCCTTTGAATACTGCTGTTTGTACTGCAACTCCTCCTTCAAATTTACAACCCCCACTGCAATACGACAATAAAGATGAAACAAAACCAGTGTATTTTCCCATTCACGGATTTGTGTAATTTGCAGTAACTCATTCACTCGACCCTAACCCAAAACAATGGGGGTCCCTTGTGTGGTCCCCAGCTCGTATCCAACACATTGTAACTACAGCACTAAAAACACAAATGAGTTGTTCCTTCTGAATGAATGTCTTTTTTTGGCAGTTGTAGGTTTTTGACGCGATATTGTGGTCTGCCAAAATATGTGCACTCTTTTGCATTTATAACTTACCCAGAAAAATCAGTCACAACAGGTATTTTGTTTTTAACCTGGAGTTGGATTTCCAAAACCTAAGCCAAATTATGAAAAATAATGCATGTCTAGTGTTTTTCATTCTTGGCATTTTGAATGTTGAATATTGGACTGGCCCCTTGGAACATTTGTTATAGAATATAGCCAATTTTTTCTGCTTTTTGGGGTCGCCATAAGTTATGTTTTCGACATGTTTGCAATAGTGTTTTAAGAGTCATCCAGATGCCCTACCAAACACCACCCACTCCCAATCATCCAAGTTTTGTGCTGGGATGGACATATGTTGTAGCTACTGGCCTAAAAATATGGTTTACTCTCTAGTTTTTCTGGGTAAGGTTTGTGGTTCAATCTCCATCTGTCTCTGGGCAAAACACTCCCATGAAGTATATGAAGAGTATTTGTGTCTGACAGTAAATCATTTAAGCCTTTCAATTGCTTTCACTGGCTCACTGACTAAACCATTATACACAAAATCATTGTTGATTTTGGCAACTTTGACTTTTCTCCTAACACATATACCATTCTCTTCTTGTTATTTTAGCTTTGACTGTCAGAGGAACACTGGATCTCTCCCATCCTTCCTCCTCCAATGCCCTCTTCACCTCTCCTCCCTCCTCTCCCTCCTCCTCTCCGCGGGATACTCACGTGACTTGCGGCTGGCACTCGGGGCGATAGGCTGGGCACGGGGGCATCGCGGGCTCTTGGTACGTTTCCACGCCACTTTGCACGGCGCAGCTCACGTTTTTCTGAACCACATAGGCGCACCAGTTTCTGCAGAACAGGATGTTTTTGGGATTAGGAAGGAATTATAAAAGAAATTCAACGTACTTGTGCAGTTTCTCAACTTTTGGGGGGTCAATGTTGTGGTTTTACGCAAACCAACATCGCGCGTTCTTTAAGATAACGAGTGAAAATGCAAGATTATCTGGTGTAAAACTGGACTAATCACGCATTCCTGCATTTATCTGCATCTTATCACTTCAAGGGGTTAAAATTAAACACTAGAGCGACAACGTAAACCACTGCATGATAAACAAACCAGAACAATGTAAACATTTTGGTTCTTTTGGTGCGTAAAACTTTGAGATTGTTGATTTTAACTGGGCAGCTGCACAAGAATTACGCGCCATAGAGTGCAAAAGCGAAAATACTAATTAATGCCAGATGACCAGCACAAAAGTAATGGTATATTCTTACCTGTTTCTGTGTCTGTGCACGGCTCCAGTGTATGCGTTTCCCTGGAAGAGGTCATAGGACGATGGCGAGCCGTAAGACAGCTCCAAGTTGAAAAGCAAAGTGAAAAGTGCCCAGCAACGCCAGCCGTCCATCTCTCCATGTCTGTAAGTCATACTCCTACTCAAATAACTTAAATATGTCTAACTATAAACACTAAAGTAGGTTGTTATTCTCGTGCGTAAAGCGTTCACGTATACCCCGCGCGCATTGCTCCACTCCACTGTGGGATACTTCAATAATAAGTTGAAGTTTGGGGAAGTCCACTCCACATCCAGAGTTAACTCCCTTAAAGAATGACGTCTCGGGCCAGCGCGCTCCCTCCTTCCCTCCCCCCTCTGCCTCCCACAAGAGTTAAAGTATCAGAAAAAGAGGGAACAAAAGCACCCCCTTTCTCCAAAACTTTAAACAGCCTGGGGGTCGCCGTGCCGCTCCCCGTCAAGTTTAAAGGGACTCATTAATTACTATTATGAAGTGGTTTGGGACACAACACATTGATCTTTGTCTGTCTGCCAGCAGCCAATAGCTCACACCTCTCTCTCTAACGATGTTAACAAGCTAAAGCCTTGTCTTTGCAAGTGCTGATTCTTCAGAAGGCACAGATTGCACTGGGTAGTCTGTTCTTGTCTGTGGGCCTTTGTGAATTCCTCAGCAATGAACAGACTATTTTATAAGCCAAACGTACATGGAAGAAGTATGCCAAATATTTAGCCTACAGTTAGTAATCTGGTAATTGTACTATGCTACCGATCCACTAAGACTAAGTTTGGACTAACTGCTACCACTACTTCTACTACTGCTACTTTTATCCTAGTATCTCAGAGACAGAAGTGAAACTGCACATTTCTTGCACAAAAATTTCAATTTGCAACACTTAAGGGAAGATTCCAATTATACTCTGTGTGAAAGAAGGTGAGAGATATCAAATGAAATGGTGAAAATTTACTTTTATGATATACACCTTGCAAGCTGCACAGCTCTTAAGTAGCAAACTGTGAAGATAGATTCTCATCATAGAACATACTGTTACCACTATACACGCTGTTACCACAAACACTATAGGAAATTAAAATAAAACATATTGTGCAAAGGATTAGATCAGGAGTGTCCAGACTTTTCTCATTAAGGGCCACATATAAAAACACAGACAAAGCTGAGGGCCAAATGAGGGACATAGACTAGTCGCAATACAGTGAATACTTCAAATCTGCATTATTATTACAACTTAGACTGAACCACTAGACTTTTATTCATGCCCACATCCTCAGTGGGACACATTAAATATTCGATATGGCCTTGTTAAAGTGGATTTTCAGAAATGTGCAGTAAAAAGTACTGTTTAAGGTAATATGGGCCAATTCACCTAGAAGCTTGAGGGCCAAGAAAAATTGGTCTGAGGGCCGCATTTGGCCCCCGGGCTACAATTTGGGCATGCCTGGGTTAGAGGGTTAAGGTTAATGATTATCACCATTTGCTTGCTTAGAGTTTAGGCTTGAGTGCTCCAGAAATTTCTGTGTGCACATATCACCTATCCTTGCCCATAGAACTATGCATAATTGCAACTCTTTGAAAAGTTAGAAAAAAGGTTGCAGTTTAAAAAGATAAATTAAAATCCACTTCTTGGTATTGTAAAAGAACAGGCCATGTCATTATACAACAACTGCAAGGGAATTCATTCTGTAGTTTTGATGCATATTAGATGATTATTGTGGTTTAAGTATCAAATTATGACCTCTGTATGCGAAAAATAGCATAACATGTCTTCTTTAAAGGTTCTATATTGCACAAAATGGACTCTTGTGAGCTTTAAGCCATGTGAAAATGCTGTTGCCTCCTCAAAAACATACCTGGAGTTGTGTTTTGTTTCATTCATACATGTTTGAGTAAGCTTTTATTGTTAGTCTCCAAAGCTCAAAATGCTCAGATCCACCTTGTGATGTCATGAAGTGGTAGTTTTCAAGTTAACGTCTAACTTTTACCTTTAGTTCTGCAGAGATGGGCAATGTCTGAGAGAAGAACTCAGCCTAAATATGTAGGGTTTATGTGTTAAACATGTGTGAACGAAGCAAAACACAACTCCAGGTCTGTTTTTGATGAGGAAACATTATAACATAGATCAGAAAAGAGCACAATATGGACGTGTAAACAAATGCAAAATACAAATACAGAAATGCCACCACTGGAAATGACTCATGTGCTGTATAAAGATACTGCAGAGAGGGGTGTGAATGGATGCGCAGATAGCAACTCCCGCCCTCAGCTTAGGCAGCCTTTTTCTAGAAGAGCAGAGATAGCCCTGCCTAAAATAAGCCTTGTTCTTCTCCTCTCCGGGTCGACAGGCGGGCTGCAGGATAGCTTACGTAATAAGTGATGGATGTGCACAGGGAGTATAGGCTAAAGACTTACATTTTATCATCATGAGTCAGTCAGGAAATCATCAATACGCCCCAGTAACATGTCAGTAGTTATTTCAGTGATCGCTATGAATTTAATTGCTGAAAAGCTTTGCGTTGGATGTGTTTGTTTCATGGGTTTTTGCTTGTCTTTACCCTCAGTTTTTTTTTTTTGTTTTTTTTTAAAGTTGGATGCCCTACCTAAGCCATCCCCAATTATTTTAGTGTTGTATTTCTAGGTTGTCATTGCATAGCTGTGTCCTTGTTTGCAGTTTTTGTATATTTTGCATTTGCTTTTGACTCTATAATAATGTAAAGTGCAGTTTGAGTTGATATAGTAACTTCAATTTTTTCATTTTTTATCTTTTATTTAATGTTTTTGAACTGCCAGTAGGAGCATCTTTAACTCACTGTTAACTGTAAGAAACGCCTCCCCGTGGATTAATTTTGTTTATCTTATCATAAATGTCTTCACTATCTCTCAACACACTCCCGATATGAAGAAACAAGCAGGCATCAGGGAGTAAACCATAAATTGCGTATTTTAGGGCAACTCAGATGAAAAATGCACTTAAGAAATAATTGTGTTGTGTCAAATACATTAACATAAGAGTTTATCAGCACACACCTACTGCTCGTACTACAGGAATGTCATAGCAGCAGTGGTATTCGATGGGACTGGTTAAGGGCTGCAAGATTCATCAAATCAAAATCCCAATTTAAATGGATGCAATTAGCAAATCGCAGTTTTTGAAAGTGCCATAATTTCCTCCACCAACAATAAAATGTCTTGTTTTATTCTGCATAAAATCTGCTAACCCTGTAGTTTAAATTGTTACAAACATGTTCTGGTAGGATTCTTGTAGTTTGTCAGTTCATATTTGAGTCTTTTTGTGTTTAAAATGTGAACTTTGAACAAAACATTTAAATTAAAACATAAATCACAGTTCAATATGTTTCCCAAATTATTTAGCCCTAGACTTACTTTTACTCTTTTTTGTACAGTTTTAATTGTAGACCTATATAATTTGTATTTTGAAGCTCATACTAGAATACACATATTTATTTCTTACCATCTGTCCCCACATCTCAAAAATAACTCCCCCTTTTTACCTTTTCAAATCTTTTTTTTTTTTTTTTACTAGAGCCAATTTTTGTCCAGTAGAGGGCAGCACAGCAGCAGTAAAAAGCCAGTTTTCAGCTCTAGTCATGGTAATCTCTTTCCACAGAGTTTGAAGCTGTTTATTACTAAGACAGAAAGAGCAGCCAATTACCTTACTCCTGTCACCTTTCAACTATGATTTATCCATTTAGGTCAATTTTATATTGAAGCTTTCCCACATCCATCATATACCATCAAAGTACTATTTTGATCACTAGGCCTATATATATTTTCAAACCCTATGACTCATATGCTTTTTCTATTTTAAGGAAAAAACTCCTTCCAGTTTGTTATAAATATTTCCTCTGACAGTTTTCTATAACATAAACAGTACAGTTGGAAAATAAATAGGTTGAGATATTTTCACATAGGAGAATATAGTAGTTAAATGAGCGCTCGTTCCAGCCTCTATATCTGCTGTATGACTACTTAGAGTTGACCTTTTGTATCACAATTACTGTAAAAGAAGTGGACAGTAAAAGTTATAATTGAAGTAAGAAGTAGGAACAACCTGTACAATCAAAGTAATCGTGATTCTGGTGTAGAAAGTTTAAAATACCTTTATTGTATACTGTTTGTATTGTAATTAATTAATTATCTCAACAAAACAGGTTATGATCTGTGTGTTAATTAAGAATGTGATCAAACTTGTGAATTCAAGAAAGCAGCAGACTCACATGTACAGACATATATAATAAGACATATAAATATAAATATATATATAAATGGTTTACAGATGTTAATCAATTAGTCTATAAAACATTTTTTTTTCAACTATTGGGTGCATTCTTTGTTTCCTAATAGCAACATGTAAAGGTCAAATATATGTTTTTCTTTTTCTCAGGTAAATTATAATCTTTTTTTTACTGTTGGTGCTAATAACCAATGATGTGTTTTACCATTCAGTGTATTAGCAACTATTAAAAGTATAGGTTTCTATTGCTCGTTTAAAACTATTCTAATACTGCATAGCCTACATGTTCTGTAAAAAATGTAATATTAACCCTGTATTAGTGTCACGATACTAACATTTCAAACTGGATTTCAGTACGAAGGAATAGATTTCATACTCAGTACCGATTCTAATACCACAATGTCTTTTTATTCAGACAATAGAGTGTAATTTTCAACATTAAATCGTAGTACTTTCTTTCATATGTGACCTCATATCTATGCAATCCCAATCATCCAGGTAGGTTTCGTAGAGGTCCATGGGCGTATACTAGTCTACATGGTCTTAAACTTGTTCTGATGCTACTCAAGATCATTGGAAAGGTTCATTTCTGTCCTATAACATGACTTTTTTAGTATCAAAACCTGCTCAAATGAGTATCGAGTTTCGATACTAGATTTTGTATCGATTAGTATCGTTTTTTGACACTTTTGACAACCCTAGTATATATAAATACGCAAGTTTCCCTTCAGCCCGCTATGAGTTTTATACCTGCAGAGACTTGCTAACATTTATATTCCAGGCAGCTTTTATTGTAAACGATTTATTTATCAGCAAGCTGTCTGCAGTTGTATCTTCAGGTAAAAATAGCCTTTAACTTGATATTGTACAGCCCTGACATTCATACAAAACAAACAGTGGGATGAGTCACCTCTGAGTCAGGAAAATACCAGCAAACATCTCAAAGTTGGAAAATCCCCAGTTATAAATCGAAAGGCATTTCCTCATTTCACCTCCGCACCCCTGTCTTGTTTTGGAGTGTTAGAAATCAAATGAGAATTGAATAGAGACGAATCATTTTTGCACTATCTTCATGCATTCATAACGAGGATTCTGCAGTCCATTTCCATTTCCGAGCCTGTAGGTCAGATTTCTATTTGAACCCTCCTCACGGTTAGAGGTACGAGACCACGCCTCTTGTGTAAGACTCAGCCCACCAGGAAGCCCACCACATGGCCCCTCCCATTACAGAACAGACTGAAACTAATCACACTGCTTTTTGTAATATACGTTGTTTTCTGCGAATATGGCATTTTCAAACAAATAAAAGGCAACATAGTCATCTAAATATGTTATGTTTTAGCAACCAATCCCCCATAGAAGTGTAATACCTCCTCCTCTAGTCTACAGTTTTCATCTCCTGAAACCCACAGACCTATCTTTGAATGTGCTTTACTTTCTGAACACACCACCGAGATTGCGTCCGAATGCATTTTCATACCCGGCCTTGTCTTGTTGTGTTTTAGCTCGCCGCAAACACAGATTTTGTTCAAAGCGGGGTCACTAAGCCAACAGAGTACGATGTATGCTTCAATTTCACTCGTCTGCACCTTTCCCCCCCTTGCTGTGACAGAAAATGTGACAGTTTGATCACATTTTATTTGGGATATTCACGGAGGCATTTCTGAGATAGGTTTTGGGTTCGGAAAACTTAGCGTCAAGGTTTTAGACGAAGAGCACTTTGCATTTAAATCCAGACTACTTATGTGAAGATGCGGCGCTCATTGCCTGTTCAGACTCCTTGTGCTAAAAGTCTTTAAAGTTTTTCACACTTTTTTTTTACGCCTGTCATGAAAACGTCCTTAAAACAAACACAACTGAACTTTCAATATATTCTTTAAATGCATCACGGTGCTATTTCATTATAAGTACAAATAAAGTCAATGGTATCAGTATTGCTCAGTATTGCTATTGGTTTTAGTGAAGCTTTTCTTGCCCGTAATCCAGAATACAGTTCAAATCGAGTTCAAATGGGTGTGATTGACAAACAATATCACAGGGGAGAGAAAAACTTTTTTTTGTTCTTTTTTTCTGCAGAATCAAGGAGCAAAGCACTAAACTCTGTTAATCTGAGGTGAGAGTAGATATTTGTTCAAAATAATTGGTGTTGAGCTCCTTCGTTTCATGTGTCACTGAAATAATTCAATCCGATTGCGTGTCTGAATCTTACGTGACGGAGGGAGTGGTGTCCAGACTGTATAAGAGAGATGAGAGATATCATTCTGGACTTGCTAGGCGATGCCTTTTTCCAATGCAGGTTGGCTAACTATAGCTATTTACTATTAAAACAAAGTACTGCTAATACCTTAATCTCATCCAGTCATAATAGCACACAATTTACCTCTTAAAGTAGTCGATATTTGTTCAAAATAATTGGTGATGAGCTCCTTCATTTCATGTGTCACTGAAATAATTAAATCCGATTGCAAGTCTGAATCTTACGTGACGGAGGGAGTGGTGTCCAGACTGTATAAGAGAGATGAGAGATATCATTCTTGACCTCCTAGGCGATATGCGTTCACATTCAGGTTGGTTAACTATAGCTATTTACTGTTAAAACAGAGTACTGCTAATACCTTAACTGCTGGTGCTTTATACACAGCTTTGACAGAGCCGCTGTGTATTAATAAGGCTTGAAACACATTCATTTTAGGTCTGTCTCACACTGCAATGTGATGTTTGAGGATATAGTGGTAGAAATAGTTTAATTTGCTGTTAAAAGTACTGCTCATGATCAATTGGGCTGGTTCAGCAGGAGGTCTGAGGGCCAATAAAAACTGGTCAGAGAGCCGCATTTGGCCCCCGGGCCCTAGTTTGGACTCCGCTGCCTTAACCTCATCCAGTCACAATAGCGCATAATTTACGACTTAAAGTAATAGGTGCGTACCATTTAAGACCATTTCAGATATGGCGTGATATGTGCTGTACCAACTGACAATGCCTGATCTTGTCTTTTCTTATAAGTTAAGCATAGCTGGGGCTGGTCAGTACTGGGATGAGAGACGGCTGGAAATACCAGGTGCTGTAGTGGTGTGTCAGCGGCTCTAATCTAGTACATACTTTTGGTTCTTGGGCAAGACACACAGCAGCTAATGAATGGAAACTAGTCCATGGAAACAATCTGGCGTGTGCATCATGTATCGATAACATGCACCGTTCCAACCAAATAAATTCAAAATTACGAACATAAAAGTTAATCTGCCCCAGGACAGCTGTAGTTGCAAAATTACAATGAGCACTACTATTGTATATCACTGATGTGTTACTTATTATTTATTCAATATTACAATGCCCCTCGCCTAAAAAAATCATATTAGTGTTTTAAGGACACTTTGTACTTTCACGAGTACTTATGACACCAGTAGAAAAGGACTTTTGTGTGCCTATAAAACCAATATTAAACTTCTTTTCATTCTTTTACAAATATCAAGTAGTACACTCCAACTATGAAATCCAATAACGGGTCGATTTTTTTCATTTTATTTTTCAAAGAAGCAAACAAACATTTATATTTCTTAAGAAGCTAAGATTAATAAGAGAAAGTTCAAACAGAGTCATGGCCACAGATTGCGACTTGGACACAAAGGCTGTATACTATCTGTTGGAAAGGCTGAACCACAAATAACCATCCGCCCACACTCTTTCACTCCTCCCTCTCTCCTCTCCTCCTCATCTCTCTCTCCTCTCCTCTGCCGGTTCACTTACAAAGGCTGAGACAGGTTTGCCACACATGGAAGATTAGAAAAGCTGATTTATTGGTTGTAAAATGTTAATATAGCTATAAGCCGCGCTCATGCATTGTTAATTAAGCCTGGTGACAGACTAGTCAAGCTAAAATGTTAATGAGATTAGATTGCATTGGGGCTGGAGAGGTCTCTAAGTGTGAGCGAGCGAGCAAATACAAGAGATGAGACCAAGACCTCTGGTGCTATAATAAGCATCAATGTAGGCATCTGACACAGACACGGACTAATCAAGCATATAGAACAAATGTAATGACTTTAGTTAAAAAAGAGGCCTAATCTAATCACTTGAGATTCGAGATTAGACCAGAAGAGATTTGTTAAGGATAAATTAGGGGTCGGATTATGAAGGATGGCCAGTCATGAAAGAAAGTTTACAATTTTGAAGTGGTTCATGATAGTTTTGATTGATTAATTTAACAACTGCATGATAGGGTGTGTATATTAACGGCCACACGAAGTCAGTAAAGGAGCAAATTCATCCATCCATCCATTTTCTTCCGCTTATCCGTGGCCAGGTCGCGGGGGCAGCAGTCTAAACAGGGACTCCCAGACTTCCCTCACCCCAGACGCGTCCTCCAGCTCCTCCGGTGGGACCCCAAGGGGCCTCTCCAGGGAGGCGTCTAGGAGGCATCCGGAACAGATGCCCGAGCCACCTCAGCTGGTTCCTCTAGATGTGGAGGAGCAGCGGCTCTACTCCGAGCTCCTCCTGTGTGACCGAGCTCCTCACCCTAACTCTAAGGGAGCGCCCAGCCACCCTGCGGAGGAAACTCATTTCGGCCGCTTGTATCCGCGATCTTGTCCTTTCGGTCATTACCCAAAGCTCATGACCATAGGTGAGGGTAGGAACAAAGATTTACCGGTAAATTAAGGAGCAAATTATTGAATTGAAGATAAAGGCACCATGAAATTAAAGTAGAAACAAATAAGTCATGTTTATTTTATGTTTATGTTTGGTTATGGGTTTAAGATTGTTACTTTGAGTGGCCTTTTTATGAGATATATCATGCAGACAATGTGTGCTGTACTAGAGCATCGTAGTCAAGGCACCTTACCATTGCGTGATAGGCCTATAGTATAGTCAAAATCGGATGTGGTAGTAGATATGTTTATCTGTTGGATGCTAAATGCAGTGCAAGACATGAACATTAATAAGAGACAAATCAGGCTCCTTCTTTCCCCGAGGTGTTAGCAACAGCTTTGATTGACAGTGTTGCTAAGCGTCCCAGCGGCATGGGTGGAAAGGGGCGTTACCTTCAATAGCCTCGTTCCTGATTGGCTCTTTGGTTGCTATGATACTCATGGTTGGAATTCCAAATATGCAACTCCAAATTCTCTCCAAATCTGTCCCTATAACTGTTAGCTTTGAGCTTGACTGAAGCCGAACGCTATGGGTGATGTTACACTCCCTTAGTCCACTTCTTTATACAGTCTATGGTTGCAATAGTGAAATATAAAAAAGAGCAAAGAATAATAAGGAAAACCAATTGGAAAAATACTGGAATTCATGAAATTAAACAAATTATTTCAACACACTTCTCGAAAAAAGTGTGCAAGGCCGTTTACCTTATCAACTTTTGGAAATTTGCTGTTGAGTGCAGTTTATATCACTAACTTAATTCTGCAAAATCAGATAAGGAATGATTTTTTAAGACATCCCATAGTAAAATTCCAGGTTTTGCTGCTTGCAGAGCATTTTTTACTATGAAGATAAGACGTTTTACTTCAGCAAATAAACAGTTCTTCTGCCCAGATGGTGGTTTAGACAGCAGTGCACCACAGGGTTTGTAACTCAACAGGCAAGAAAAAAAATAATTGAATGTACAATTAGATAATAAGAGATGAAGCCTATGAAAAGTAATACAGTGGAGGTGGAGGAGTGGACTGAGACAGCTTATGTTTGTTGGGAAGATATTGAGTTGCTTCATAGGAATTAGAAGAGATAAAATGTTGCGGATTACTCCATGGTTGTAAATCAATATCACATTTAGGCTGTGTAGAAGAATGAGGCAGTAACATAATTGAATAGACAAACTGCAGCTCCAATAAAATACACCTATGGCTTGTGCAGAGTGCTACAAACAATTAGTGTCTCAGGCCACAGCGATAAATCAGATCTAATTTGAAAGCAATATGAATCTAGCTGTGGTTCGTTAATTCTATGCTAATATTGGGACTTCCAGGCAGTCTAAATTAAAGCCCCTGACGTATCTGCAATCCAGTAGTTCGCATTGGATTTAATAGCTCCTTTCAAGATACTCAAGAGCTTTTATAGGATTATTCATTCACTTCTCATTGTGTGGTGGTGAGCTCTTTTGCTACAGATTCCCTGGCCACATTCACTTACAGGCAAAGTGGGTGAAGTGTCTTGCTCAAGGTCACAACCACATTTGAGTTTGTCGAGAGGGAATCGCAGACCTTTTGGTTTGTGTCCGAACACTCTTCTAACCACTGAGCCGCATCACATATATTAATAATTATCTTAAATGTTAATAAACTCTTTGTATACAGACAGGTTAGGGCATTGCTGTAAATGTAGCTGTCTTTTATTACATTGCATCTTCCTGCGTTTTTGGTTTGGATTATGACAACTGTGAGGTCACTGGCTTTTCACTTTGTCTTTTATGTTATTGTTCTTCGTTAGTTGTTTAGTGATGCACAGTATTTTTTTTACCTTACAAACTCTTAGGCTTAAATGATCAACTGTTGCTTAATGTAATGCTATCGTCTTTTTTTAAATTTTTTTTTTTTAAGGGTGCTGTAATGAAGCGCGCTATTTGTTTGCCCTCTGAGCTATGAGGGAGGTTTATGAGAGGTGTCACTTATTTTGTTAAAAAAAAGGTCAATTTTTATAGTATATAACTACTGCCTTTTTAGTGTGATATTTTTCTAGTCATTATCCACGCGTTTTAACTCACAAAAGACTTATCTAAAGTGAATTATGCACAATTTTGCAGGTACATTGGGGTCTAGTTGTGAATGCATGTTTTTTCACTGTTGTGATTGGTTGATTAAACCGAAGGGGTCGTTCCCTTAACCTATTTAAGGGGAGCAGAAGGGGCTATCCTCATACCTGAGCAAGGTCAGAGGGACTGAAACGTTAGCGAGAATAAAAGTGAATCAAGAGTGAGACAGTGTGTGGGAGTTTTCTTAACTTTTCAGACCAAGGACTTCTCCTCTGACGCACCTGTCGCCCAATCACGTGTGCAGAGTCTACACAGAAACAAGTACTTTCACATTTTGCCTTTTCATATTGCCTTTTCTTGGTCCTTGAATAAAACCACAACTTTACCACAAACATACAGGCCAGTGGCAAGCTTAGGCGTGACACTTGAGCACGTGACACTTCAGTGGTGAGAGTTGGTTGCTGTCGGAGGGGGTGATGGCGCAGATGGGCACTGGAATCAGGAGTCAGTTTACCCCAGGGCAGCTGTGGCTACAATAGTACTCACCGAGTGTGGAGTGAATCAACAGTGCACGAAACTATAAAGCAGCTCTGAGCATCTGGAAAAGCGCTAGATAAGACTAATGCATTATTGTTATATAGTCTGAATAAGGCATGCAGAGTATTATATTACCATCTATATACATAACGTTTCCTGTAATTTCTCTTATTGAACTGATTTATATGTAAAACCCATACGACAGTGCCATCGAAACACTAACTTACTGTTCATATCCAGTGCTGGAATATTTCAACTCAATTCATTTCTTTCAATTTATGGAAAATACAGCGCTCTTCGTAACATGTTTGGCGAGCTCTTGTTCACTTATTGATGCCATTAGAGAAATATCATGTTTTCATTTGTGAGACATGATCAAACCTACATGTTGTGTGATTTAGTCCTTACACTAGGTCTGTCGGCATAAAAAGTAGCAAAGCAGACGTCTATTCACGCTGGCTACACTTTATAATTAATCAGAAAGTCTCAAAAATGAAAGGAAAGTTTTCTTTTTAACCTTGTATTTGTGTTTCTGTGAAAAGTGAAGCTTCATTTTTCTATTCATGTAATTTTTCCTTGAATTGTTTTGACTCAGAACAGAAAACTGTCAGATGATGATCTAAAGGAAATTGCTTTTGTACGTGTAAGATGTAACTCAATACACTGAATTTACTGACGCAAATGCTAGTTTAGAATGAAAAAAAAGAAGCATTTTGTGAACACAGTTTGGGCACATAGATAACGCTGACCCTATCTTGCAATGGTAAAGGTTTGTTCCCATCTCTGTGCTTGTGAAGGTGAATGCCCATATTATACTTTTTACTTTTACTTCACTACATTTGAGAGCAGGTATCTGTACTTTTTACTCCTTACATTTTTGAGCAGGACTGAAAAGTAAAAAGTACTTTGAGGGGTTATTTTACCATGTTCGCAGTAACATCATGACTAAAGTTCAAGCTTTGGCTTCTAGCAAACAAAAATAAATATACAGAATTTACGAAAAAAAAATAAGAAATTGACAATAACAGTATTATTACTGTTGACCAAAATATGTATCTTTTTTTTTTTTTTTTTTATCAATATCACCACATTTAACTACGTTCTTACCCTCACCTATGAACATGAGCTCTGGGTTAAGACTGAAAGGACAAAATTGTGGATACAAGCGGCCGAAATGTGTTTCCTCTGCAGGGTGGCTTGTATGAAGTACTTTTACTTTTTACTCTTTAAACTTTACGCTTAACTACTTTTATTAAAGTAGATTTTATCATGTAAAACTTCTACTTGTGTAACCCTTTACCTCTGTATCAGTACTTTTACTTAACAAAATTTAGTACTTCATCTACCTCTGATAGACGATAACCATTAAGCCAGAATTATATTGAAAAATACTATTAGTTGTACCGACAGTATATGGTATAAGTCTATAGAAATGTTGATTAAGATTAAATCTCTTCACAGTCTCTCTGTCTTCACATTTTCACCTTTCTGAATATTTCTTTGATTAGTTTGTTTTCACTATTCATCAGTTCAACGCGTCGGTGGCCAGTGCAACGTAACCAAGGTCCTCTTGAGTGAATCACAAGCGCTGATGTAAGGTCCCTTTGTTTGTGAAAGAACACACATTTCTTTGGCTGTGATTGGTGTAAAATAGTGTGAAGTAAAAACTAACCCTGACTTTGAATGCTGCACTGTTCGCTCGCCAAAAATCTGACTCACCAGCGGTACCTCAAAGTTTGGTTAAAAAAGTGCTTCTGGATGATCCAAGCTAATCAAGGAATAATAACATTTTTGCTAATGTACTACTCCTGCTATTATTTTATATAAAACATTAAAATTAAATAGTGATTTACTAATAGTGATTAAATAGTGATTTTTTTTTTTTTTTTTATCTCACAACAATGTAGGACAACAATGTAATCTGAACTGAAACACTATATAACTCAGTCCATGAGTTGGTGGTGCTATTCCAGCTCCCACAAATGAATACTGTTGTTGTGTCCTTGGGCAAGACACTTAACCCACCTCGCCCCCAGTGTCTGCGCTCACTGGTGTATGAATGTGTGTGTGTGTGTGAATGGGGGAGTGGTTCCTTGATGTAAAGCTCTTTTAGGTGCCTTGAAGGTGGAAAGGTGCTATATAAAAATGTGACCATGACCATTTATCATTAATCTTCTACTTAATAAACTATGAGTTGCTGTGTCAAATTGTATGTTACTTTGGGATTGTGATTTTTGCTGCAAACAGAAGAGCTACAAACAGAATTGGCGACTAATAACTAATACTGACTGTGGACATTGTAACATTCATCCCAAACCTTATAATTATAGATATGTTTTATTGATGGAGCTCATTTGAAAACAAGGAACTGAAAGGTACAAACAAGTGCTAAAATCTTTGGTTTAAGTTAAAGTGGAAAGTTTTGGTAAAGACAGTGGAGCAAGGTAAGTACTAGTGAAAAAGGACTTAATTTTTAATGGTTAAATTTTTATACACGCTTTCACCTTCAAGGCACTCAAAGCGCTTTACATCAAGAAACTACTCACACATTCACACACACATTCACACACACATTCATACACCAGTGTACACAGAGACCAGGGACGAGGTGGGTTAAATATCCAAGTCTGAAGTACTCAATTTTGTCACTTAAGTAAAAGTACAGATACAGAGGTAAAACATTAACCAAGTAAAAGTAAAAGTATCACATAAAAAATCTACTTAACATAAAATCTACTTAACATAAAAAAATCTACTTAAGTAAAAATATTTAATTACCTATTTAAAAATGTACACACAGTTGTAATTCAAATCCATTTGTAATTTTTTTTCATGAATTGCTTGTATTTTTTGTTTGTTCAAAGCCGGAGCTTGAATTAAAAAACTTTAGTCAGAATGGTACCACAGACATGGTAAAACTATCCCTCAAATCATAAGAAAGTACTTTTTACTGTAATAGAGTAGAAAGTACAGTTACTTGCTCTCAAATGTAGTGAAGAAATAAAAGTGAGCACACTGTAAAATGTACTTAAGTAAAGTACAGATACATAAAATATATAGTACAGTACTTTACTACTGCTACTTTGTTACATTCCACCACTGCCAATATGACAAATAATTTAACATAACATGACGTGATGAGACATTTCTGTTAGTCATCACGCTTTATTAAGGTCATAGACTCGTGTAGTTGTACTGGTAATTCATGTTGTCATCAAGACGTAAGCAGAACTGCGTTATAGATCGTCACCACATGCCCTTTGCCAGTATCCCTTAAACACAAGATAAATGTCTCGCTGTCTCACTGTCTCACTGTTGCGATGTGAAACTGACCTAAGGTGTGATTAAGCGCATACTACAAACAGTGGTCAGTGCAGACGAGAAATGACCTCAGCGCAGTATTGACCGCTAACTTTGGACCGCTGTATGACTCAGGTCCGGTAATGTGTTTCATATTTTATGTCCTGTGAGTGCTCCGGGATGCCTGTGTGAGCTGACGGTGGGGCGGGGTTTTATCACATGGTCATGATGATGTCACCAATTCCTGCAAAAAAAAATAAAAAAATTAACAGACTGGATTCACTTGACATTAACACATTTGAAACTGTCCATATTGAGGTGGAAGGCAGGTCAGAATTACATGTAGAATTTGACTTTTAAAGACGTTCTACATAACTTTTCTTGTGGAGGTCTGCCACCTTCTTGTTTCCATACATATGTTATAGCTTTGACTTAGATTTTGCATTAATTGATCTGTCTAGCTTTTAGTTTTATTACATGTGTTTTATATAAATATCTTGAAAAACATGCATTCGTACTGTATGTGAGCTTGCTTCTCCACAGACAATTGTTTCATTCACATATGTTTAACACAAATATCCTGTATATTTAGGCTGTTCTTCTCTTAACCTTGGAGAACCCACGGGGTCAAATTTGGCCGCAGTTAACAGGTAAAAAAAAGTCACATTTCAATTCTAAAAGCCCAGTGTGCCACTTCTGGCCCCTGCATAGAGATACCTAGTGGATGCACTAAAAAGAGCCAGAGTGGTAGTGACAAGATGGCTGACCTGTTGAGCTGGAAAACTACCCAAATAAAATCGTCTCCTCAGCAGACTTTGTAAAATTGTGTGTTTGTGTTTTTGTTTTTTGTTTTTGTTAATCTTTTTAGTAATAGCATGCAGAATGTCTAGATTTACGTTTTATATTCTTTTTGGATAAATTAGCGAGCCCAATGGGTCAAATTTGGCCCTGATCCTAAATTAGGGAATAAAGGGTTAATATTGAAAAAGTGGATATTTCAGTGTTCAGTGAACTTATAGCAGTAATGTAATGCAATGTTCATAATTAAAGGGTTCTTGGGTTCTCCAGGGTTAAAAAGAGAATACTCCACCTTGTCATGCCATGTGGTAAATACAGGAAGTGCTCTACTATGTTTTTAAACTCCACACACCCTCACTCGAGTCATTTGGATGATTTCAGCCCTGGAATTGCCGATCTCTACTGAACTAAAGGTAAAAAGTAGCTGTTAACTTGAAGACTATCACTTCATGACATAACAAGGTGGAACAGAACATTTTCAGCTTTGGCAATGTAGACAGATAAGTATTACTCAAACATGTGTCTCTGGGGATGGCTTAAAGCTCGCAAGAGTCACTTTAGTCAATATAGAATGTTTAATATATAACATATTTTAGCTACATCATTTTAGCTCACGCAATCATTTTCATCATTTTCTGCAGTGACGCTTATGAACTAATTTGACCCATTTTACTGTATATGTCTTTTTATGCTCCTCCTGCGCTGTACCAAAGCACCCAGCCAAGCTTTTCAAAGTGTTTCAAAGTCCCTGTGAGACGTGGAGAGGAGAGAGGGGAAGCGGGCACAAAACACATGCAGATCGCCAGCGGTTTCAGATCTATACTGGTGTGGACGTAATTGAATTCCTGCTGTGTGGAATCTGTCGTTCTCAATCACAGAACAAATGCGACTGGAGGAGTTGAAAGGGCACAAAAGTCTGGCTCGTATTTCTTTACACTGTTTCTGTATCTGTTTTATCGTTGTCAAACAGTCCGGCGATGCTTTTATCCGAGCTACAGGCCTTCGTTACGGTGTAGTCGTCTCTGTGTGGAGACCTATTGAAATTGTACAAGGAGCTGTGGCATTGCACACAGGCTGGGAATGAAATAGGCTTGTTTGGAGAAAATATATAGGGTTAACAGCAGAATCAAACATATAGGAGCTGTGTGCAGTTTAAAGCTATAATATGTTACATGTGCAATCTAGAAACCTTGCCACTGTAACGACTGGGGAAGCCATTATCTGAGTACACAAACAGCTCGTTTCAGCCATTAGATTATATACAAAACATGAATACATCTTCCTTGCCTTTTTAACAGTAAAAATACAAATTGCTAGCTGCCTAGGACAAATGAATATGCAGAACCATAACAGCCAAAATTCTGAGACGTCTGTGTATTCTGTTTGTCTGTGAGTTGGTGTATAGCAGGGCTCGGCAACCTTTCCACAGAAAAGAAAACACTGGAAGCTGCAAATACTTTTTGACATCTAAAATTAAGATAACCCTGTATATGCTGTTTTTTTTTACCTTTACCCTTTGTAAAGATAAAAAAAAAATATAGTATTTTGCAAAATATCTGCATAAATATTTATTTTACCTGGTTAATGGGACTTTTTTTTACGCAGGACTGTAAGATGTTGTCTGTGAGGCGTGACCGGTGTTTGTTTTTAACATAGTTCATGGTGGAGAATAGCTGCTCACATATGTATATGAATCCGAAGATCGACAGGACTCCAAATGCTTATTTCTTCATGTTTATGTAGGTGTCAGGGATGGAAAGTCTTGATAAATGTATAGCGTTTTGGTGGGTATACCAGCTCCAGCGAGTGTAAAATATAATTTGAATTTAATATTTCAGGATCACAATAATCTTCCAGTTTAGAACTACAATAAAAAAGAACCAACACAAATAAAATACACTTGAATTAAATATGTATAATTTGCTATCCCAGTCCACTTGGAGCCACAGTATAAGGATGAAAGAGCCATGGGTTTCCGACCCCTGGTGTACAGTATAGCATTTGTATACTTTCCGTTTTTCATAATTCATAAAATATCTTAAAATTGTGTTCTTCATTCGTGGAATAACCATTATGTTGAAACCAACTATTGGCTAGAACTTTGAGAATTCTGGATCCCAAGTAAGAGTTTTGTGGAGATACAAGCCGACCAGTTCTTCAGTGCAATAAAGTAAGGCTTTAACATCAAACATGTCAAATCACTTCATTATCCTGAGTGATAAGTACCAGAAACCTCAGGGTATAGATTTTACAGCTTGCAAAATTGTCTTCTACATGTTTTTGCCTTGTTTCCACTTTTATAACCTGAATTGCACTTGCGTCCCGGTAACGGTCCAAGTAGCAACCATAGCAGTGAAATATGAGTTTTGGGATAAATAAAACTGTTGATTGAGTAATACTGCTGTCTGACTATACCTATTATAAACCCCAGCTCCCCATGCAGTAAAGTTCATATATGTGCTATCAAACAGTGAAGACAGCGATTATAGCTACAGGATCAATAATACATGTTGAGGGATAGCTAATGTACCTCAGGGAATGACACCAACTCCATCTCAGAGCCAGGAACAACAGGGAGCAAGTGGCAACCTGGGAAATAAAGAGAAGGTTAGACAAACACAGCCGTGAACAATAAGAACTTACCGGCACAAAGTTAAGTGGCTAAAGAACTGCTCTCATTCAGCTGGTTCTGCAATCTGTCATAATCTCAAGAAAGTGGGCAAGGGCTAGATTGAACTATCCAAAATAGAAATCAATGAATGAATGAACCTTGTCATTATTTGTAAGAAATTGGGTTCACAAACTTGCTAGATTAATCTCACGTTTTAAAGTCCTTTCAGCTGTTTGTAATTAGTTGAATAATGACACCACTTTCTGAGGCTATATTTGACTTTTGTTTATTGGTACTGATAGAGAAAATGTCAAACTTTGTGCCAGTTTTTGTTTCATGTGCATAGGCCCAGTAATTACGGAGATACTGACCAGATCCAGGTCAACACATCAGCAGTCTGGCTAAAAAAAAATGTTCTCCAGTTCAATTTTTAAGATGTTATATTACGCAAAACTGACTCATGTGAGATTTTGGCTAATATAATACTGTTATCTCCTCAAAAACATACATGAAGTTGGGTTTTGTTTTGAGTAATCCTGGATTATTAGGCTGCCTGCATCCCCAAAGGCGCCACTTCACCTTGTTAGTCTCAAATGAACTGCTTTACTATGCAGTACTTTAGAATAACCTTAAGCTGTTGTTTTTTTTATGTTTGAATATGTTGGTTTTAGCTTTTGCACAGGTGAGATTGTCAATAAAAAGTCTCTAATATTTGCTGGTGCACCGAGGAGTGAAGCAGTTTCAATCAAAATCCTTCTAATGAAGTTTAAAAACACAGTGGAGCATTTTCTGTATTACCCTTCCTTTTCTGTTGACACTCATTAGCAACCAAGCTACTGGTCACCTTGGCCAAATTAATTACTATAAAGACAGACATAATTCATTTTATTTATTTACAAAGAAATGAACACCACTAATGTCTCTTTCTTCTTCTTCTTCTTCTTCTTCTTCTTCTTCTTCTTCTTCTTCTTCTTCTTCTTCTTCTTCTTCTTCTTCTTCTTCTTCTTCTTCTTCTTCTTCTTCTTCTTCTTCTTTCTTCTTCTTCTTCTTCTTCTTCTTCTTCTTCTTCTTCTTCTTCTTCTTCTTCTTCTTCTTCTTCTTCTTCTTCTTCTTCTTCTTCTTCTTCTTCTTCTTCTTCTTCTTCTTCTTCTTCTTCTTCTTCTTCTTCTTCTTCTTCTTCTGTCTTTGTTTAAGCAAAATTAAAGGTTGTTTCCATATGAAAAAGTTAAACATTACATTACATTTTTCAATAAATATTGAGTTTGGCCCATGAATTCGTCTTTTTTTAAATTTTGGCCCCCTGTGAATTTGAGTTTGACTCCTCTGCCATAGATCAAAAATAGTGCAATATAGGCCCTTTAAACAAGAGGGATTTTTGAATGTCGTGATGCCACGTGAACCCAACCTATGGCATGTGTCGATTTCATTATTAAATCAATGGACAGACAAATAATGGCGGCTCTTCACATGGAGTTTCCTTATTGTCTAGAGGAAGTGAACAAGCAAACAGCGATAGACAAACAACAAGCTTATTAGATGTGTGTGGCGGGGAGGAAAGGGATTCATACAACAGCACTCTCAACTTGAATCAATACAGGCCTGTGTGAAACCGTGAGCCAAATAAGTGTGTGGACAGAATAAGATTGGCGGGCGAACAAAAGCGTGCTACTGGATTCTCCGGGGCATGAGGAGCTGAGGAGATTGGGGTTAATGTCTTGTGCGCATTAGCGGACAGCCTGACAGTCAGCTGACCTCCCAGGCAGAATACAAGAGGATACAAGCAACACTGATGATCTCATTAATGACTTATTGCAAATGGGGCTTCCTGTGTGAATGCCACCAACTTCCACATCACATTATGGCCTCTCAAGCTTCCACCATTCAGAGATTAGTTGTCTGGCTTCAACAAGGAAAAAAAAAATGAACAAAGTGAACAAACTACATGTCATAACTATGAAGACACAATGCTGCCCACAGTAAGAATACACGCAAGGCTTTTTAGCTCTATATACTGCGCATGACCAATAGGTTTAATGTCATACTGGGGAATTTTCCAGGTAAAACGATTACATCTCCATGGAAATACGCTTGTGTCAAACTCCCCAGTGCCAGAAACGTTATTTAGTACACCTTTGGTAAAAATCTTTGTTGTTAATATCAGGTGATTGACAGCAGAGATTGTAAGTGCATTTTCATACTCCATACCAGTGTTATTGTGAATGGGACCACTGTTGTCAAAAGCTGTGACTAAACCTTTTTCACACAGACACTCTATTGATTGGTGCAGTGATGGGTCGATGTTTGGCTGCACGTCAAATGGAGTATTTTTCCCATGTAGCACTCCTCTCTTTAGCAGCGCCCTGTGACAGAGAACCTGTTTAAACCTGACGCTGAGGAGCAGTGGCTTGTGGGTAAAACCACTGAAAACATTCCACTATCATGGTCCGATTTGGTCAGAACTACACTGACATTCACTTTACTATTATTAAAGAGAGGGGTATTTTACTATGGGGTATTAACTGCTAACACATAACATATTTAGATCACTATGTTACCTTTTATTGTCTGGGTTTTACTCAGTATCACTTTCAAGTCCATACAATACAACAGCACCACCTTGCAGTTGGCATGGTAATAACTGCTGCTTATTACAATACATGACTACCCTCTTTTCCGAGATAAAGTTATTACATTTTGACCCAGTTATTTAAACATGAATGCACAATTCAAATGCAAGAACATTACACTTTTTTAAGCATATGTTCTCAAAACACATGCACGTGCATTTCAAATTGTCTTCTATCTTATATTGAATTTTTGCAAGCCATTAGTGCAATGTTATTCAATTATATAATTTTCTGAAACATGTGGAAATGATCATAAATATTCTTTAACCTTCTTTAACAATATTAGCGAGCAGGAAATTTTTAACAAGTCAGTGACAGTATGGACACAACAGATCATATAATAACTAGTCCCTGTACCTGGCAGGACGTCTAACTGCCTGGCCACTGCGTGTGTAGCATATGGGGATATTGTCCATACTCACAGGAGTGTCAATGGTCCCTCTGGCTCTGGGGTTTGAGGAGACAGTTCCTCTGGGTTTGTGTCCAGGAAAATACCCTTTAACAAACTCGGGTGTGTTTTCCTCAGTTTCATTTCATTTATTTATTTAATGAGACAGGGACAGTGCACAATCTACATTAACCTAAACAGGAGAGATGCATTGTACCAGGTTGTAGAGCTAGTGCTAATTTCCACCTGTAGTCCCTGGGCAGGTTGATGTTATAGTTCATAAAATCAAACATACAAAGAAAATGTCTTTATAATGACCAGAGCATCAGAACAGTTCTGTATCCTCATTCACACCCAGTTCTCTCAACACCTTAAAATCATCATCCTTTTCCAAGATCATCATACAATTCATTCATACCCAGAACTCTCTCCCATTCATCAGTCCACATTATGGGCACAGGTTTGGTTTGAGAGGAGCCACTGTTTCACCAGGCGTGAGAATGTGCCATAGTTTGTACATGTGATCAGCTCTGTTGGTAACATGTTCCACTGACGGACAGCCACACATGAAAAGGCTGAGTTTCCAAATGCCGTCCTGCGTTTGGGGATCCTGCACTCGCCACGCACAGTGGATCGAGTGGCTCGGGAGGTGGTTTCAGAGCTCAGAGACACAAACTGTTTTAGTGGAGGAGCAGCAGAATCATGCATGACCTTAAACAGTAGACGAACATTTGCAAACATGATCAGGTTTATAAAGTTGTCTCCTGTTCCTCTTGAACACAATTCCTGCTGGTGTCTTCATGTTGTAGGAGCATTGTTCCTCTCTTTGGTGAATGATGACTGCTGGTTCCCGAGCACTTTGTGTTTGTGTGTGAACCGGGTCACCTGGAGTCAACAGTGGCAGTGGCTTTGCACATTAGTCACAGTGTTGTTATTGTTGCTGCATGTCCTGTATTTTGTTGTGAATGTTTTGTGGGGTCAGCGGCCCCAGAGAGAGCACTAGAACATGGCAGTGTGACGCATTCAGTCCTGTAACTGGAGTGTTTCTCAGACGCAGCAGCACTAGATGTGGATCAGTTTGCATTGCTTTCTTTAGTGCATGTTTGACAGTCTTTATGGCTCGTTTAGCCATTCCATTTGAAGAGGGAAAAGTGGGACTGGAATAAGTGAGCTTGATTTCCTGCGAAGCTGCAAATGATTTCATCTCGTAGCTGGCAAATGGAACGTGATCATTCACTATTTTTTTTGGAATCACAGTGTGAGCTGTTTTGTTGGGCAAGTTGAGAACTTCTGGACTTGAAAGTGCGTTGGCTATGAACATGTGCTTGCCAGGGGTGTATATGACAGTGAGGTCACAGTGAGGTTATAAAGCTCTGCAGTTATTTGTGCTTTGCATGTCTTTTTGCATGATAACTTGAGCATATCAGGTTGCCTCTCCTGTAGCACACACCCAGTCCATCTTTTGAGGAGTAAGCTTGAAGTGTTTTTTGTGGTCATAGAATCTCAAAACCGGTGTTTTATTCTGAGTGTTGTCTTTTGAGCATGCCTTTTTCTAATGACATGCTGCATACAGGTGTGCCTGTCCTGTGTCACACTGAGTCCATCTTTTAAAGTAAGCTTGAAGTGTTTTTTGTCTCTCAAAACCGGTGCAGTGAGTGATGTTGAGTGTTGTAATGAATGTGCGGTGTGCCTGTCACTGCAGACTAAGAAAGTAACTGTGTCTAAGGTGCAAGCAGACGTTAGAGGAATGTACTTTGTCTTTCCAAGCAGACGTTAGAGGCTTTGTTTATCCTCTGGAGTGGACATGTCAACAATGGCTTTGATCATTGTGGCATCTGGTTTCTGTCCTGCTGCAGTGATGACATGGCCCATGCATTTCACCGGGTTCCCATTTAGACTTTAATTTTGTCTTTGTTAAACTTCACTCTTTCTATGACTTTCAGCTGGATCTTATCATGCTTGTGCTCTTACGTTGCTGCAATGATCATGTCATCAACCAAAAATCTCACAATTCTTTTAATGAAAAATCTCATTGGCAGATTTAATCCCAAATGGCAGCTGAAGGAAACAATACTGGCCCCATGGAAGCTGAGTCATCCAGTTTGATCTGCCAGTATCCATCTTTTTCCTCCAGAATGGTGAAGACGGATTTTACATCTAGTTTGTGGCAGACGTCTTCATGTGTGGGGATGGAGTACTGCTGGCGTTTCACTGCCTGATTTAGATCAGGGCTGGCCCTGATCGAGGTTTGGCCCTTAGTGTTTCTTTCTTCCTCTGTGTGTCAACAAGACTCATTGACAGGCATTATCACATCTCTGACTTGCAAATCTTTTAATCTCTTTTTAATGAGTCCATAATAGGGGGAGGCACATTTCTGCATGGATCACCGATGTGACGCTTGGGTCATTGGGTATATGATGACTCCAGGAATCTCACCCAAACTTGTGAACACATCTGCATACCTTTCCACTAGCTCTCCTTTAGTGGTTGGTGGTTTGGTTAGCTTTTGTGACTTGGCAGAAAGTGTCTTGACTCGTTTCACCAGCTGCAGCTCCTCACAGGCTTGCCCACCCAGGATTGACTTATCTGCATGGCATGACTTGCAAGAAAGTCAGACACAGTTTTGCATTTGTTTGTTTTACATTCCAGAGACAGAGACCATCTGCTCGTATGGAGGCTCCACCAAAAGCTATGAAATACAAGTCTTTGTGGGTTGTAACTGAGGGGCACCTGTTAGCTTGTTGTATACCAACATAAGCACAAGCAGCATCTGCGCCTTTCAAGCTTGAAAGTGGTTGGTACACCTCTTATTGTGACAATGTCATTCCATGCTGCCCCGTAAGCTGGTCAATGCCAAGGCTACTGTTTATTTCCACATTTGGTACAAACTGTTTGTATTGAATGTGTCCTGTTACTTTCCTCAACGCATCCACACACGTGTCTGGGGCAACAGGTATTGGCTGCGCTTCCTGGATCTATGATTTGGTCACCTCTGCTGATCTGCATATTTCTATTGTCTTGTGCAGAGTGAGGTTGTTGTTGTAAAACAGTCTTTTGTTCAGTCATATGTCATTTATGCTGAACACCAACTTATCTCTGATCATGTCCTCATTACGTGCAAAGTCATAGTCTTTACATTTTTGATGCCGTTCTGTGACTGTATTTGTCCAACGATATTCCTGCTGATGTCAGGTGAGGCCAGAACTGCCACTCGAAACAATGTTCTTTTAAGGGCTGCAACTATCCCATGCAACTTTTAGCTTTGGGCTAATCTTTGGCTAGTTTACTGGCTCTGGTGCACGTCTGGTCTTTACTCAGTATCAAATTCCAGTATATACAATGCAACAGCATCACCTAAAAACAAAGCAAATAATGACAAAATAAAATGAATGAATGCATTATATACAGTTCCACTGAGACTTGCATGGGTGCCCTGGACCTCAGTTTGGGAACCACATCAGCTGCTCCACCATGACCTTTACTCTGGGATGAAAGGAGATCTTTAAAATGCAAAATAAAGCTTTCTGTCTTTATTTCATCTGGCAGTGTCAAAGCTGTTTTATTTATTTTTAAAATTCAATAATCATTCATACGAGTTCAGCAAGGCTGTTGAGTGTAATTTCATTGTATGGTTGAAATTATAATTTTTGGGCAGCACTTTTGGCATGGTACTCTTCAGCCTTGCAGCAAGAATATTCTTGGCCTGAGCCCTGGTTAAATTATTCTATTATTACATTAAATTATGCCAATGTTGTCAAATTAAATAGAGCGAGGAGGCTAGTTCTTCTTTTTGGCATTATTTTAAAGGTGCGCTATGTGACCTTTCCGCTACAGGGTTAGCTACTGCTTGTCTCCATGGAGACATTGCTTTGCCTTGAGTTTTCCTCTGTGTGGGATAACGTAGCTCTCCAGGAAGACAAGCAGGTCACACCAACAAGTTACAGTTCAGATCTGTGGAGAGGTGACCATACTGTTTTATGTCTTATTGTGCAGCATTCCAGGCAGAGCAAAAACATCTCCATGGAGACAAGAAGTTGGCAGAACATTCATCAGAAAAGCTACATAGTGAACCTTTAATTAAAACAGTTGTGTAGATAGATGTAGCTGCTTCAGTCTTCAGTACAGCATAAACTTAGCTCTCCATGAAGACAATCAGGCAATGCCACCAAGCCAAGTTACAGGTCAGATCTGTGTAAAGTCATACACACTCACTTAATAACAATGCAGACTTTTCAAGGTATTTTTTGAACAATAAAAACACTTGTAAATTGATTTAGTGCAATACAGATTTGTTTTATGTCATTCCAGGCAAAGCAAAAACATCTCCATGATGTTAGGTCAATAAGCTAACGGACTATTCACCAGAAAAAGTTACATATTGCATCATTAATGGATCTGTAGACATAGCTGCTCCTCCATGGACCTTGACAGACAGGATGCCCTACATCTCTGGCTCTGCTCCCTCTTCCTCCTCCCCCAAACCAGGTTAAACTGTGAAGAGAGCAGCTTATATCCTGAGCCCTGACATTTTCATTTGACGCACAGCCGACATTGCCGTAATGAGAAGCTATCAAAAAGCAATCTCCTAAAATAGAATGGGATTTCAATTCGAGGACACCTATATTGATATGCAAAATATGTTTAAGAAACCTTTCAGCTGGATAGAGTCGTCATGGGGCTAGAGTGGCGTGCGTGTGCCAGAATCAAATCAGATTAATGCGAATGGAGTGGCGATGGGAATTCTGAAAACGGATCAAAAATATTAACCCCGCGTTTCCATTATCGTGTAAAGCTTATTGTGTTGTGTCAGAGATAAAGAGGTTTTCTTATCCGCTGACTGGATGAATCATAAACATTCAACTATTTGTTTTCAATATAATACAATTGATCACACACACGCCTCCATACATTTCACTTTAATAATTTTGAGAATTTCAGCTGGAATTTCTCATTTATCTACAATGTTTCAAAAGGTAAAAAAAAATAACATGAAAACTACCACTACATGACATCACAAGGTGGTACAGAGCCTTTTGAGCTTTGTAGATCCAGATAATATTTTTACTATTTTCCTATAGTTCCAAAGTCTGTGTTTTCCCAAATTCATTCAGGAATGGTTCAAAACAGAATCAACGACTGAGATTGGGGAGTTCATTCATTTATGGTACCTGGATTTTCCAAGTACCTGGAGAGAGACCAAAGAGATGTGTAACTTTTTCAGTCAATGGAATCATGCTGGAGCCACGTGCTACCCACAAAATCACGTTGGACATATACTGTACATTTAAAAATACACACTTATAATTTTCATACAATTTGAGGAATGCAGTAATTTTAGAAGACGTTTTCAGTTGATAACAGTATAGAAATGTAATGTGCAGTATTTGTGAATTAAAACATCAGATACTTACTGTTCGATACCACAATGACGCATGAGTAATGTGCCTGTCAATGCACAAGATTGATTTCAGTTTTTTCAATTTGATGTCAGCGCACACATCATTTGACATCTGCTGCACCTCTCTATCTTGTATTCAGTAATATCTCTGCGAAAGTCAGTAACAGGTTGTAATATAGCACAAGACATAAACCGGCATATTGTCATTTGGTATGTAGTATGAAGGAAACAATCACTTAGAGATCAAAAAAAGATGCAAGGGTAATTTCAGTTTAATTTGGCTCCGTGGGTGAGTTCTGATGAAAACATTACATGCTCCACTGTCATGGTGGAGGTTTCATTTTCTGCCGAGCTTGGGTGAAATCTACGTTATTGCTGCCTCCTCCTCCTCCTTCGTGCCCTTGTAATGAGAGAATATTTCCCCAGAGTAAGAAAGCAGATCTGAGCTGTACTTTTCGAAACTTTATTAGACCAACCTAACCAATTACTTTTGTGTTTGCCTTCCTGTCTGATGAATGGCAAACCATTCAATAAGGCCCTTAAATGTTAATGTAAAATGAGTGTTGGCTCATTAATGCCTTTGTTCCTCCAGACGATTTGACCAGTCTTTGTCTCTTTAGGTGCAAGTTTTTTTAAATTTATATTTTAGAGGCAGATTAACTACTAAGCAACTATTATGTAAATCGAATTTTATGATTGTTTATTGTTAAGACTGTTCTGTCATTATAGCTTACTCACTAATATTTTTGTGTTGTCCTAGAATTGAAGTTTGAGTGCTCCGAAAACTTCAGATTTCAACTACCTGCCTTGGTTTTTGTATTTGTTTGTAGTCACACCAATGTATTTGTGTGAAATATGTGATAGAAAGCAGGCTACCGGGTTGACCTGTTGCGCTATGCCAAAATAACTTCCAAACTGTGTACAAAGAATAATTTTGCTCTTATCTTTTATGGGGTTTACTCTCAGAGGGATTGCATTTTAATACAAAAAGCTTGGCAAGGCTCCACCTGGCATTGCAGCAGCTGGAGCAGTGTCTTTTATCACGGAGCACAGAGCGGCCATGATCAAACGCCTGGGTGGGGACTTCATCGATTTATCTTTGACACAGAAAGGGGTTTTAGAAATGAGGATCTGCGGTGTTGGAGGTGATAGATGTCTCGTCACCGGCTGTTAGCAAAGGCTGAGCAGATGTGAGGGATTCCTGCACAGGTTTATTAGTTAGAATAGAGAGGACAGAAGGGCAGCAGGGAGAGACAGGTTATCAGACTCCTAAAATATGCATGATTCTGTTGAGTTGGGCTCAAAAGACTTCAGTAAGACAAAGAACTCTAGGGGGCTGTTGAGTGAGGCCAGACTGTGTTCTGTGTTATAGGTTTGAAATAATTTTTTACAACGTTTTACTACTTACTTAAATGTTTTATTGTTTAAGATCCTTTCCATTGCATTATTTATTCCATCTGACTCTCTCCTCTGCATCCTCTGCTCTATTGGACCGTCTCCTCTAGATCCTCTGCTCCGTTTGACCCTTTCATCCGCTCCATCTGACCCTCTCCTCGGGCTCCATCTGACCCTCTCCTCTACCCCCTCTGCTCCATCTGACCTTCTCCTCTACTCCAGCTGACCTTCTCCTCTACCTCCTCTGCTCCATCTGACCTTCTCCTCTGCTCCATCTGACCTTCTCCTCTACCTCCTCTGCTCCATCTGACCTTCTCCTCTGCTCCATCTGATCTTCTCCTCTATGTCCTCTGCTCCATCTGACCCTCTCCTCTGAAGAGTTGCCTCCATGCGGTATTATTTTTTTAAATTTCACTACACATTTTTCAGCCTTGTCTAGCATTGTGTTAGTTGATCTTTTGTAGATGAACATTAAATTCATATTAAAAACACTGGTTTCTTAAAAAATAAAAATAAAAAAATAAATAAATACTTTATTCATCATTTTATTTGTTGCTTGGGAAAACTTATGTGACTACCTAAAAATCACCCAGCCACCCAGCATTGCATAACAAGGACAGTCTCCAGTAAATACCAAAGGGAACGACTTAATGTCAAAAGCAGATTTAGAGTTTTCCAAGTAAACTGATTTTCCAAATGCACGTAAGTATTTTTCCCCCCTGAACTCAGCTGCTTTTGTTTTGTCAAAGGGGTCAAAGTTCAGAGGTCACCAGGGTTTTTTCACACCTGTAGCAGTAACAGCTCTCACAGGCTGACCAGTCTGAAGCCAGCTGGACTCACTGCTGTTATTTCCTGGCCCTTAGCCACAGTTGCTTAAGTGTGGAAAATGATCCTATTTATGTATCTTCTTGTCCATTCAGTGACTGAAGAAGCATTGTATAGTTTTTCTCTCTACATGGCACCTTCTGTAATCAGGACAGAGTTAACTTATTTATTTTTAATAGTGTTGAAAATCAGAAACTAATCGATACTAAAACCAGTATTGAAATAGATACTCAAGTATCGATTCTGAAAAAATTCCATAAAGATGGCAAAATCTGACCTTTCTGTCCTAGAGTAATCTTAAACTTTATCAGCAACCACATGGAAGAAAGCACTATTATTCTGTGTTTCATATTTTTGGAAAAAAAATTATATATATATACATATATACATATATATACATATATATATATATATATAATATATATATATATATATATATATATATATATATATATAATATTATATATATATATATATATATATATATATATATATGTATATATATATAGTATATATATAATATATATATATACACATATATATATATTATATACTATCTATAATATATATATATATATATATATATATATATATATATCTATAATATATATATACATATATATATATATATACATATATATCATATATATATATATATATATATATATATATAGTTTTGGGGAAAAATAAATTAAAACAATAAATATATATATGTATACATTTTTTTTTTTTTCAATAGTCAACCATTAGATTCATAAATTTTTTGTATCGTAACACTAGTTTATAATTTTTTTCCTCAGAGTGGTCACATGATGTTGCTGTGGCACTGTCTTCCTATGGGAAATGCAGGACAACAGCGCCATCTGCAGTCCAACTTCTTAAGGACAGTATCCTGGGTGTGTGAGAATAAAACGACCCCCCTCATCCTGGTTTATTGCCCTTGGGGATATAAACCAAAGTGAAGAAGACTCCACAGAACAAAAACAAACTCAAGTCTGAAAAAGAACCTCATAAAATGTTAGATGGGCTTGTTAAAGGAGAGTTGTATTAGGTTGTAGCTTTGCTTCAGTTTTACAACAGAAGCTTATACTTTTTTGTATAAAATTTGACTCAGTTTTGTTTCATTATAATAGTTGCTTGTTGTTCACTTTTAATGCTTATTTTTTCTTTTCTTTCAGTTCAAGTGCAATTTAGCTAATTAACGTGCAATGGCACCATAAGAAAATGACCAACTCACATTCCCCAATACACTGATTAAAGAACATGTGTTGCCCTTTCCTCCTCCCTTATAATTGTATATATTTTTTTCCCTAAATCTGATTAATTCTAGAGTTTGTCTCATTGGCTTTGAAGTATAGGTCAAATACAGAGGAACATTTTATACCCTACCTTACTATATTGTAGAATATACCTATAAGTAGTTGTCAAGATTAAGTTAAAGGTCCTATTACACAAAATGGGTTCTTGTGAGCACTTAAGTGGTTTGTTTCAGTAATCCTTTGAGTAGTCCTTTAGGTTGTAGACAGATTAATGATAATCTATAGCCTTAATATGCAGGGTTTGTATGAATGAAAAACACAATACAACTCCTGCTATGTTTTTGATGAGGACACAACACTATAACATCGATCAGAAAATAAGTTAATATAGGTACTTTAACTTAAATGAATGCACATTATCAAATTGCTCTAAATATGTGACCCAGCCATCAGACACTCCAAACTATATCCCACCAGTTGTATATGTTACTGTTGGACCCCACACAGTAAATATAGACTGTTTTGCACTTGCTCCATGACTCTACCTCTTGTTTGGACAAAGGGTGTCAGCCAATAGAGAGACACATCCCATCACCCTTAAAGCCTCATCCATCAAACTGTCAGATAGATGGAGCCTGGACAGCTGCGGAGAATACCCAAAAACACATTAGAATGGAGCATCGAGAGGGGAGAGGGGAGAGGGGAGATACATCACTCTCTTAATGGGTTTCAGCTCCCTGTTTATAGGTGACATTTGAGGACTTTACCGCATTCAGAATGGTTTGAATAGCTAATTGCTCTGGCAGCGGTGCTAATTTTGCAACACACTGAAATTCATACAAGAATGTAAAAAATCTGTCATGCGATCTACGGTTTGTAGTCACTTTTCTAAATTATTTGTAAAGTTATTATGTTTAAAATTAAAATGTATCGGTAGAAAGTAGGATTGCACAAAGTCAAAAATCAGATACTAATTAATATTAAAACTCGTATCAAAACTGGATCGATACTAAAAACGTCACATTCACACTATAGAAATGAACCTTTCTGAAAAGCTTTAGAACTGTTAATCAGCTTACGTGTAAATCTAATGATAACTTTGAACCAAATTTATGCTTTTTAGATTCATATTCTTTGCAATGTAACAACAATATTTAATATGTCCTTTGTAACATCCGAATCAAAGTTTGAAATCTTGTTATTATGACAGAAGCCCTAAAGAAAGGAAAGATCAACACTGTTAAAATAGTCAAAGTTTTAGGGAAAACAGAAAATTCCCTTAACAGTAAGTAAGCCAATGGACTTACGTAACTTTAAAATAACTTAAAATTCTTTTTTTTTGGTGCTATTATTTTATCCCACACGTGGTTTTGGGAGTCCCCAAAGTGACTGTGGCTTTTTGGGATTTTCCTACCCAAATGGACGGTTTTTTTTTGTCCCAATAAAGGTCCTCCCTTTCATTCCCATCACGATTTCACCAACAACAGGATTAAAAAACGCATAAACAACCACATTCTAATCTTCTCTGGGTTTGGACAGGCCCTTTTGATGATCCTTTATCGGCGCCTTTTTGAAAAAGTTTTATGTTTACCTTACTTTTAACTAAAACCTTTATCACATGAAAAAAAAAACATGTTCCTTCAGTAAAAGTTAAAGGGACTTCCCCTTTTTTTAAAAATGTATTTTTAAGAGTGAAAGTGAAACTAGTTTTTTTTTTGCTTATATTTTTTTTGAGGTCTCATTAAGAAACATTCACAATTAATATGGGATTTTTTGAAATCAAGAAATTTTTTTTTTGTGCTGAATGTGTTTTGAAAAACAAAAACAATTTTTCAAAGCGAGATTTTTTTTTTTTTTTTTTTTTTTCTTAGCCTTTAATAATGTTTTTGGGGTTTTGCTACACAGACTATGACAACCCGTGGTTAAAACATCAACCCTCCCCCCGCCCCCCCCCGGGCTTTTTTTTTCAGCAGGTTTCCTCCCACAACAAGATAAAAGAAAAAACACTTTCAACACCTCTTCAGTCTATAGCCCTCCAAAATTTATTTTTGTGAAGAAAGTAAAACAGATCCTCCTCTCAACTAAAGTGGAAATGTAAAAAGTTTAACAAAATAATCAACTTTAAAATTTACTTTTAGTGGGCAAATTTGTCGCTAGGTTTAAAACCAAAAGCCGGGTAATTTTTTCCACCCGAGTATAAAGCTGCAACTCACCCCCCCCCCCCCCCAAAAAAAAAAAAATTAAGAAAAAACGTATATGTCGCGCATAATAAAGTTGCATCTTGAGGTATAAGGCCGCACCCCCCGGCAGAACTAATAAAAAATTTGCGATGGGAAAAATCCTAGTATTTTTAACTTTACTGTAGCAGTTAAACATTTCCACCACTGAAAAAAAGAACCTCCTCTATGTAACTTTTTCTGGTGGAATCGTTTTGGCCACCAATTTAATCCCTGGCTTCCAGATTTAAACTATCTGCCCTGTATGAAAGAAAAAACCTGGTATACAGGTTCCACATTTTCTATGGAGAGGCAGGGGGGCCCGGTTAACATTTTTTAATGTTTTCCCCCCTTTAGCAATAAGTATACCTGCAATTGAAATACATGCGAAGTTAAATACTGTTAAAATGTTTTTCGCAACATGTTGCCCCCATAGAATAGGCAGAAAATAAATAAATAAACTTCTTGGCATATGGCCATAAAGCCTCCTCCCCAAGTGAAAAGTTTGTTACATGGGTGGTGCCTTTTTAAAAAGTTTTTTTTAGCATCACCGACAACGGAACCCCAAAAGTCCCCCGTGGCCTCACTTAAGCCCCTGTACGAAGCTCTGTCCCCTTCATCTCCTTGGTCCCCCCCCTCCCACTAATCGTACTGCACACTTTGTTTCCTTTTGGTTTTTTATTTAAATATTTTTATTCGGTTGACTTGAAAAAAAAAGTGTAGTCCCCCATTTTTTATTTGTTCAGGCCTGATTAAGTATGTTATTTACTTTTAGGTTGTTCAAGTTGAAATGTTTTTAAGGCTATAAAGTTGACCGCATAAGAGCTCCTAGTCCCCCCGCCGAATGGTGGGACCAACTGTTCTGCCCTAATTTGGAACCGTGCCACATTCACCAATTTGAAGGCTTAAAAATTGTGGATCGCGAGGAAGGGCCCACAACCACGGTGGAAAACGAGTAAGTTATTTGGGAAATCAATAGATACAGGTTTATGTTCTTCTATTGAATGAATAGCCATGACAATTGGCTTCTGCCCGTGGACCTGGTAACATATGGAAAACCCACGAGTTAATACCGCGAGATAGAAAACAAAAAAAAAACACATTTGATTTTCAATTATACACAGGGTTTTCATGCCAACCCCTGTTGCAAAACTGCGGGGGAAAACCAATTTTTTGCCCTCCCACCCACCCTCCGCCGAAGCCACAAGTCAAAGCTGTTGTTTTTTTTCACGGCCCAAACGGGCCCCCCCTTCTCCGAGCAGCAGAAGTCACAAAAATCAAACAATTACTAGGGCCCTTGAAGTGGATCACATTACCCAACGTCGCAAAAGTTTTTCCAGGGAAATTTGTGATGTAAGTACGAGTTTTATAATCAGGGTTTAAAATACAATAAATCCTATTTTTTTTCAATTGCCATTTTTTTTAAAATTGAATGATGTTTATGGATAAAAAATTAAAGAGATAAAACGTAATGAACTTAAACGGAAACTCGGACCCCGCAACAGGGCGTTTTTATCCGCTTGGTTGTCTTTATGTGTCCCCCCCCACCAAAAGAGACGTTCCTTGAGAATTTTTATTTGGTGGGTTGTATGGTTTTAGACTTGTAGCTTCCAATACCCCGAAAAGATGAGTATTATTTTTATTAGTTCTATACATTTCTCCTTCATAGAACACAAAAAGCGGTTTTTTTTTAACAAGCTTGTCCCCACTAAACAAAAATAACAACAAAAATCCCTTTTTGTATAATATATGTTTTAGTTTGTTTTACAGGCATATTCGGTTTAAACTTTTAAACTATTCCAAACCAACCAAGTAAAATAATCTTGTTTTTGGCAAAATAATTATTTTTAAAGACTGATTTTTTTTTTATATCCTAATTTTTGGTTTATATAATTGGTGGGTTTTAAGTCCCCGCTTGATGTTAGACTTTCTTTTGGTTCCCCCTGTTATAGTCTGGTTTTCCCCGCCCCCCTTAGTACCAAGGGTTTAATTCTGGGTTTTTCCGGCCCCCAGGCTGTGTTTGGTTGTTTGAACATGTTTTTATGCCCCAATGCCCCCCTTTAGTATTGGTTTTTTGAAATCCCCTGCTCTTATCGATATACAACATCATTTGAGTATAGGTCCCCCCCCCGATCCACTGAATCCCAAAGGTTTGGAAGTTGTGAATTCCCAGGCCCCTATAAATGAAGGCTGTCCTAGTGGTGTCCCCTTTGGTCCAATAAACACTTTAACTCCCCTTTGCTTCCCAGCCGTCTGCATATATCGTGGTAGTGTTGGTGAATGGGTGGAAAAGGCCCTGTGAAAATTTTTTGAACCATTTACCATTTTTAACCTGGTTTGTTTACAATAGTGAACCCCTCTTAAGACAGTTTTTTTTTTTCTAACAACTTTTTTTTTTTGGCAATTGGTCCATTTAATATTTCTTTTTTTTACAAAACCCATGGATAGGTTCCTTGAAAAAATATTTTCGCCTTCCTCCAGCCACGTTTTTAACATTGTAAGAAAGAAAAAGGACTCCAAAACAGAGACTATCTGAAAAACCAATGACCTGTAACTTACTTATACAGCACATCTTTAAAAGTCCCTACTTCGTGTGGGTTCTTGCAACTCTGCTGTACCACAGATATAGTGAAGTCGCAGGTTGGGTCTTGTGCCGTAATTTTTTTTTTTTTTTAATTTTTCTTCTGCCTTATTTTTCTTTAATTATTTTGTATATTAATTGTTTTTTTTTTTGTATATTTTTAATTTCTGCGTCTGTACGAGGGAGGCTGTATTGGTCCGCGGGTGACGACATGAGGAGGGGTTGGCTGGACTGCTCCGCTCAAGAATTCCTTTAATGAATTGATGGGACCGAGCTGTAATGAACTAGTTCCCTCAAGTCACACTAGTGTCTGATCCTCTTATTTGTCCTCCCTGTCCCCGCTACCTACAGAGAGAGGGATGAAAACGACCTTATGAAACTTCTCACACGTCCACAGGAAAATTATTCTGTAGTAGTGATAGTGGTGCAAAAGGTGGCCCAAATCTCAGCACAGCCCTGTGCGCTCTGTTCTGTTCACATCTCTCAGGAGCGGTTTTTTTGTTTGAAGAGAGGAATTTTATTAGAGATTTGAAGGAAGAATTGTTATAGCTTATGCGTGTGTTTTTGGACGGCCAGGTGTAGTCAGTACGGATGATTTACTTTACGCTGGGATTTGTTTGGATGATCCAGTATACTTTTTTACCCGAAACTTTTTTTTTATATAACTTTAATGAAAAAAAACACACAACATATAAGCCCCTCAAACCCTAAACACTATCTAGCACCAGCGATTGTGATATGAAGCAAACAGTACTTGGCATTAAAGTAGAATTTTTAAAACTGATTTTTAATTTAGTGATCTCTCCCGGCCCTATTTGAACCCTTAGTTGTAAGATTCTGTCTAATGCTCAGCCCACAAGTCTACATCATCCATTCTCCCACACAGTTCTCCATAAATATACAAAAGCTTGATAGAAAACTGAAACCTGATGTCGCGATGTACCGTGGTTTCATTAGCAGGATGCGCAATGACTGTGTTGTGAGTGATAGCCCTCTGCAGCCTCGCCGGTGATGTTGCACATTAGCAACAGAGAGATGCGGTTCTGACACTCAGAGCATCAAAAATGAAAGTGACACTATAAAACATGTTATTACGATATTTGTCTGCGAATATAGCTTTTTCAAAACAATAAACAGTAACATGGTGAAATAAATGTGTTGGAAGTAACTAAGTACAATTCATATATTCAGAACAGTAATTCTGAGTATCTGTATTCTGGTACAATTATGGTATTTTGTTTCAGTTTTTAATCTACTATCTACTTGTTTTTCTAATTCATTATACCTTGGACCACATGCCAAAAAGTATAGCAGAAAAAGATCTGCCTTTATTACTACAACATAATACCAGAATTTAAAGGTGCACTCAAGAGTCTGCCACCTGCTTGTCTTGATGGAGATGTTATTGCTTTATATGGAATATTCCACAGTATGGCATTAAACGTCTCTATTTCTATGAAGGCAAGTGGTGTACCAAACCTTAGATCTTGAGTTTAGGTCGTGAAATTTCCACTCTAATAAAACAATTGACTATCTAGTTAACATTGTCACGGGAAGTATGACCCTGCATATTTTTCTATTAAAATGAAGTATTGTATCTTGAATAATTGATTATTTTTTAATTAAATAGTAATACAAGTGTCAAGTAATTTGGCTGGTGTTAATTATAATGTGCAGAGGAGTACTGAGGAGCACACACGCAGATCCAAAGTGTCTCTGTGTCTCTGGGGACAGGGGTTGACAGACAGGAGCAGACAGGAGCAGGGGGCAGCACTGGAAGAAGACACCAAATAATTATCTTCTTTTGCATTTCAGATAAGGAGGAGCCTCAGTGTTTTTATGCACGTACTCATTAGACAAAATAAGATTTAAAGACTCTCTATTCTTCTCCAACGATCATGGTTTATCAAAAAATACAGACAGATAACAAAACAAAAATGAGGTTCATCTGGTCTTCCATTTGGTTTAGTTTGTTTTCACACCTGACAGGTCTTTTAACCGGGACGAGGGGGCCTTTTTACTTTCACACACCTGGGATACTATCCTGAAGAGGTCAGATTGCAGATGGCGCTGTCGTCCTCTTTAAAGAAGACCGCTAGTAAGCAGTCAACTGTCAGGGATGAAAACAGTTTAAACCAAGGTCTAAACCCGTTGTGGGAAAACCTGTCAGGAGCAATGGGCATTTAATATCAAGAGTGCCTAGCTGGAGGATTAGTTCAGTTCATGTTTAGTTTAATGAGGGTGGACGCGCCAACTCCTCGCAGAAAAGCTATTATTTTGTGTTAAAAAAAAAATAAAAAAAATTGTTCAAATTGAGTTTTAAAGTGTTTTATTGTGACAACCTTTGTCAGAATAAAGATTATTGTGTTCATGGCTCAATTTCATAATACAGTGACAATTTATATGCATCTTTTAAAAATACCTATTGTGCCAAACAACAGAATTGTCCTGTGTAATCGTCCAAACAAGGGCACAAATTGAGATTTTTTTTGTAGATTCTTTTACCTGAAGGGGCACATTTGAGCAAATTTCTGATGGACATAGCCATGATATGTGTTTCATATTATCGTGAGAACCCCCAAAATATCACAATATTCCCTTTGTGTCAATTTCACCCATCCGTAGCCACCGCCCTGTAGTGACCATTGCTGCTTAACTGTCAGTTTTTATCGTTTCTTTAGAAAAAACAGAGGCTATGGGAGTGCTGCTAAGAATAGTTCCCAGTCACTCGGAGGGTCGATGGCGCAACATTCCCCATCAGCGGCACTTCCGAGAGGCCCGCGATCCCGTTCCTTTCCGCTCGGCTGCTCGGTGTAATCAGCAGGTGCGTGGAAATCTCATTATCCAGGGTCCTGATCCCAGAGTTCACCACAGAATAGCAACTACGGTCCATGGCTGTATTAAAACATTGACCTCTGCATTAATTGGGCATGACTTCGTGGGTGCCTGCTTTGGGATTGGCTTAGGGGATTTTTCTGCTGCAAAGGATTGTGGGTACCTCGACAGCTGGTGGGCAGTGTGTGCAGGTGGGCTGTGGGCTCAGAGGGCAAGAGTTCAGCGAGCAGAGAAGGCATCAAATGAGATAATACAATATTTTTTTGGAGTTTGGTTTTGTTAACGTGTACAGTTACACAATGAAGCAGACAGCGGTGGTGTTAATTTGGGGATGAATTAAAAATCTCTTAAACATAATGAGACACATAATGGAAGTAATGTAATTATGGACTTGTGATTGTGTAGGAGGCCAGATGCTGCAGATGGGGACGTGGCTGGTGTCTCTCAACAACAAATGTATGAAGGGGTTGAAATAACACTTGCTAATGTAGTAATACAATTGGTTATTTGGAGTATTGAATTATAATGGCACAAGGAGATATTTTTTATTTTTTTGTTCATGAAAAATACTATTCATTTCTAAATATTTAAGCAATCTTCAAGTACCATATTTTCACCATAATCTGGATTATATTATTTAAAATGTAAATAATTGCTTGACAAGATGGCAAAAAAGGTGTCTTGCCCTCTCTGGGTGGGTGGTGAGTCCTTGCCTCAAGTGGAGGAGGTCAAGTATCTCGTGGTCTTGTTCGTAAGTAAGGAGTGCGAGTTCGTTGTGGTAAAGTAGGAGCTGAGACGAAAGGCAAAGCTCTCGATTTAATGATCAATCAACGTTCCTACCAGTGACGTGCGGTGAGGTTCATGGCTGGTGAGGCACCGATGTCATCACAATCAGATTTACAAACATGTAAACCTGGTATCAGAAAATTTGGCCCCGGGATTTTTTTATCCTTATTCTGTTTCCCCAATTTTCAATGGACTGAAGTCATTAAATTTCGTACCATTTTGTACGTCTCCGTTTGAAAAGAGCGAGACTTTCATCCTGTGGCCTGGAGCAAACCATTTAGCTCCTTTAGCGTTGGTCTTCCTTTAATTATAACCTCCTGCTTCGACAGAAAGTCCAGTTTAGAAAACTGCTTGAGCTTTAATATGTAATCTTCCTCCATTTAAAAAGTAGGGCCAGACATAAAGAAAAAAGTGAATTGCTAAAGTTGACTTGCTAACTCTAAATTGTAGTTTGTGGCACGGGCATCTACTAAGGATGCCTTCTGGATGCCTCCCTAGGGAGGTGTTCTGGGCATGTCCCACTGGGAGGAGACCCCGGGGAAGACCCAGGACACACTGGAGGGACCTTAGGGTCCCACCAGAGGAGCTGGAGGACATGTCTGGGGTGAGGGAAGTCTGGAAGTCGCTGCTTAGACTGCTGCCCCCACGACCCAGCCCTGGATAAGCGGAAGAAAATGGATGGATGGAAGTTGGCCAATTAAAAGTATAATTATTAATTTGTCATAGTACTAGATTAATGTTTAATTGTAGGCCGATTTGAAAGATCCCAGTTCCTGTGTAACTGGTGGTTTTCAGATTCTAGATTATGAATAAGGATGATGGGGGCAAGAGCCAGTTTTTCCTATTGTATTGTACTTTCCTATTAAACATCGAGAAGGTAAATTCACACATGTTGAACTGTTGTACTAGTGAGTTTACCCAAGAACAGAAACCTGGATTTGAACAATATGAATTTTAACGGCCCCTCGATGACATCACAACATTCTATAGGCCATAAATACTTAAACCTACCAACATGAATGTACTGTATATATGAGGCTCGGAGGTCCAGTAACTGAACCCAGCCTGTTGCCCTGAAAGTAGAACTTCACCTCTTTGCTCTGATGTTTTAACGACTTTAGCCTGCTCAGAAAAATGAATTGCCCAATACCACATACGTATGACAAGACACATTTTATACGAATTAGTCATTACACATTAGTATGCAATGTGAATATGCAAATCCACTCACTTATTCATTTGAGTGTTCATTAGCAACTTCACAGATAACAGCACCTTCATGTTTTAATCTTTGACACAGTTCTGAATTGCTAAATGTAGTAGATGTATTTTACCACAACAGTTTGTCATGTAATTTATCAAATACTTGCTAAAGAGAATGAATCAAAAGCAACATTTAGCAGTAGTAGCATTAGAAGTAGTAGTACCAGCAGTAGTGTTAGTACTAATTGCAGTCTCTCACCAAGGGGTAGTTAGCTCCCAGGGAAAGTCTATTTTGTAGACACATGTTTGTGTAGCAACTGCGTGGTAATATGCTGAAATGTAATGAGGTAACCCAATTAACTCAATTAACAAGGAGGCAATAATAAGGCGCAGTTGTTATTTAGTATAGTATAGGTATAATGGTATAATGGGGCTAATAATCAGAAGACTAAAGAAACGCTCTGGGAGGGAAGTGACAGGAGGCTGAAATTTAGTTTGGTTGGTACCATATATTAGGAATAATAATAAATGACATACAACATTTAAGACAGACAGTTCATGTGAATGGCCATTCAATAGTGCAGTAAATATTTACAATCAGTAAGCGCTCAAAACAATCAAAAATACTTCAATGCAAAACCAATAATGGCAGTGCAATAATACTAAGAGAGTCAATAGATGTTAAAGTGCATTGTGTCAGAGTTCCGCAATTATTGCACTGGATTGAAGGGTGCAGTTCAGTCAGTGTTTTTTACTACTGTGCAAAAGGCAATTTATCAATGTCTACCCAGCTCACACACAGTTCAAAGCCCCATCTGGAGAGGACTGGGTTCCAGGGGGAGAGGTAAGTGCAAAAAAGTTCCAGGACAGAGTTCCAAGGGTGTGTGTGTGTGATAGAGCAATGGGTGGGTGTGTGGTTGGGTGAGTATGATGGGCTGCCAAGAGCCCCCTACCAGCCCGGGGAGAAGTGCGGCTCTGCGATGCGCTGTCTTAGCCCACCAGCCCGGTGGGAGAAGTGCGGCTCTGCGATGCGCTCTCTTAGGACAGGTCAGCGTTTCTCTTAGGACAAGTGAACGCTTCTCTTAGGACAGGTCAGCGTTTCTCTTAGGACAGGTGAACGCTTCTCTCAGGACAGGTCAGCGTTTCTCTTAGGACAGGTGACGCTGCAGACTTCCTTCACTAGCTCGCCATCGTAATCAAAGATCTGACCTATTCCGCAGATAATATGTCTCATACAAGCCCTCTTGACTTGTGTGCCTGTTACAGCACAGGATTCCCGCAGCACGGCTCTCTGTTAGCCTCCCAACACACACCTAGCCTCCAGCACACCTCGCCTCACCCAGCTAGCACCGGTGTTTTTAATAACTCTGATTGGCTGTGCCGTGTCACGTGCCCGCAGATACTTCACTGTGATTGGCCGAAGTGAACCATATAATGCAGTGACATGCAAAACCCGCGAGAGTGACCGAAAATACCGCGCGATCTGGCAAAACCCGCGAGAATGACCAGAAACACCGCGAGGTTTGGAGACTTAGACATAATACAGGCTGGAATGCCAGGGGAGAGAGAAGGAGGAGAAAAAGAGTGATATATACAGGATTTGTCACCTGGGTTACATTTGACTGGTGTACTGCATTCGTTGCCGGCTCTACAAGGGATGCATACTTCAATGGGATGATGCCCATAGTGCAGCAGGTGGCACTACAAAGAATGGATCACATTTCCTGAAGTACTGCAGACATATCCATAAGCCCATTCCATAGAGCCCCAGTGAGTATTTTTTAGAAGGTGAGACCATTTTAAGATCTCTAGGCCAAGTCCTGCAGTACCTGAGTAGCATAAGTAAGCAGCATTAGAAGCAGTAGTAGTAGTAGAGCCAAGAAGCTGTACTAGCATGTTGCAATGGGAGTAGTAGTAAAGGGATAAATTGAGAGAAAAAATATTGTTATATTTTTTAAAGAGTTCTACTTAAATGAATGTACCATATTGTGATATTAAACGCCATGTATCCTGTAACTATTGAATTGTGAGTTACAGTGTAATTTCAAATGCTGTTGTGAGTGACCACATCTCATTAAGGCCGTTGTATGTTTTTTCAGCACATACGTGATCTATGCGTCTGCGTGTAGAGTGTGTGTACTGTTAAACCAGAGGAGCAGACTCGCTTGGCCCCTGAGATTTGACTGCAATAAAAGAGGATCAACACGTCCGGAAAACTCAAGCTATATGTGCACCACACTGCTGTCTTACACTGGAAATCAATGGGCCCCTGTGAGCTGGGTTTAAGTGGGAGTGATGGCACATAAGGAGAAGGCGAAGAGTAGAAATGGATGAGAAGGAGGAGAGATGAAAGAAAAGTGTGCTTGCGTGGCTTATGGCTTCATATGGAGTTTTGAGATTCATTCTTGACTCCCATAAGGTGCTGAATGTCTCTCTCCGATCATCTTGCTTGTCCAACGAAGCCATGTAATAGCCCTGATGTGTCAAAGGAATACGAAAATCACATTTCAGAACATGTATGTATAAAGCTAAACTACAGGGTTAGCCGTTTTTATGCAGAATAAGACGGGATTTAGTTGTTTGTGGAGGAAATTATGGTACTTTAAAAACTGCTGTCTTTGTGATTTGCCAATTACATCCATTCAAATTGTGATTTTGATTCGATTTCGATTAATTCACTCACCTTATAGGCCGAAAATAACTACACAATAGAATAGATGGTACACACTCTATATTCCATCCTTAAAGTTTTTGATCTTTTTCAATCAATGCTGCTTCGTCTATGTTTCGACAAAGGCGAGTAGAGTAGCCATTACATCGTAGCGTTGGACTCAAATAAGAGTAATCTTACGTCAAAATAATATTACTCAAGTAGAAGGAGAAAGTAGTGGGTAGTGGTTGAAGAAAGAACTCAAGTAAGAGTAAAGAAATACTGGGAAAACTATTACTCAAGTAAAAGTAACTTATAGACTAACGAGACTGAACAGCTTATTTATGATTTGAAGTTAATGTAATTAGAAGAAAACAAAAAAATTGAAAAATAAAAAATATTGTTATAATGTTCAAATCATTTCATATAGTCAACATAAAGCTTTTGTCACGTGTAGACTTACTTACAGTCTCACAGTGGAAAGAGCAACCAAAACTTTTACTCAAGTAAGAGTCCTATTACTTCAATAAAACTATTTCGCAAGTAGGAGTAAAAGTATGCTGCTAGAAAACAGTTACTCAAGTAAATGTACCTGGGTAAATGCAACTGAGTACTACCCACCTCATTGTTTCAATACTAAGTCTGGAGACCCCAACTATTACTCCTGTTCTATTATACTAACTCTTATAGTACCACCACTATGTCTAGCCTGGACATGCCCGAGAGGAGGTTGTAAAGTGCAGATTTAGCTGATGGCCATGCACAGAGGCTGTCGTTGTGTTTGTTTTGTCCTCTCATTGGCTGACGCTGAGCTCCATTGACCGCTGCAGCACCAGACTCGATATGACTGCGAGTTTAAAAGCACACATACGCTGAGGTGAGCCGCTCTCTCTGCAGGAGGCAAACTAATGGATGAATGAAAAAGGTTTTGTTTTCGCTGCTTTATTTGGTCTCTTTCAAGCTTTTGCAGTTCTCTCTATAGGCCCAGATAATGCAAAGGTCAACAACGGTATCATGCCGGTTACGAACAACAGCCTATTAGTGAGGTAACAATAGTGGATAGTACCTTTTAGTTTATATACAGTTGGATGGACATAATACACGTACTCTTGCCTGTGACACGTTTTTTTTTAATAGTGGAAGTCTACTGCAGATCAATTTTTCACATTTTTTTCAGCAAAAATAGAGATAATTTTGCTGGAAACGCAACCTTGATGACATTTGAACCGAGATTGTTGTTGTTAAGGTGTGAAGGGCGCTGGTAGAGTAGCAAATCATTCATTAACTCAAGGAAAAGCGCTTTCAGTTAGTTTTAAAAAAATAAATCACAGATAAATACTAAGTAACATTTATGCTACAACATAGTATGACTCAGGTATATGTTCAAAGTATGATACCAAAGTGCAATTTCCAACAGTTTATGATTATTCTAGCAGTATACTTCAGACTTGTAGAGTCCAATTGAGGCTAAAATTGATAATTATTTAAAAAACTACCACTTGATGACATCACAAGGTGGAGCAGAGCATTTTAAGCTTTGGAGATGTAGACAGACTAATAATAAAAGATCACTCATCACAACCCCAGGTATGTTTTTCATGAGATAACAACAGTCCAAAAGCTCACATGAGTCAATTTTGCGTAATATAGGACCTTTAAGAAATCAGAAGTGAAGAAATTTAAATGTTAAAATGAATGTTTGTTAAAAGCTAATTTTCCTGATTTTTTTCCCACCTATATTCCATTACCAATATATTTGATAATCAGGAAGGACACGTTAGCATGCTAGTTTTACTGTGACAACATCGAGAACCACTCTGGTGAAAAGCACTTATAAACTCATGCTGCTGGGAAGAAAACTTTGGACCACTACAAACCATTTAAAATGAATAATTGTGCACCTTTAATTACACACAAACCAAAACACCAAAACTTTCCGAATGCTATTTTTCATTTTAAACCTTATTTTACCAAGATGTACAAATTAGTGCTTTAACAATCACACTAACCTGTACAGTAACAACACAATTAATTACTTCAGGAAACACTGTGGCTCTGTAACAAAACACTTTCTTCTCACTTTGAAACCAAAACAAGCCCATTGTTCCCTCAAATGTGTCAGAGGTGTCAGATGTCTCCAGCAAATGACAAAATGACTTCCTCTTGTCACACTGCGTACACAAGTGATAAAAAATGTGGGTGCTCATCTCCCGAAAGCTACAATACCCTGCGGAAGTGGTGGCCTTATACCATTGGTTTGTATGGACAGTTAAAGAGAGCCAGAGTGACGGATACAGCTGACGAAGGCGAGCTACGCAGGCGTTTAAATGAGCGGAGCACTGAATAGTAATATATAAGTCTCAAGGACAGTCTTCAGTCTTCTGCATCACTTCCTATGTAAAATGAGTGACTATAATGCAGTTTAATGAGGCTTTTATACTGGCTGGTAATGTCATTTTAATGGGAGTAAGTATCTGTATTACATCTAAGCAGCGGTGGATGTAGTCGATTTTGTTACTCCAATAAAAGTAAATATATAAATGTAAGTAAATAATAATAAAAGTATTGCATGAAAAATCGACTTAAGTAAAAGTATTGGAAGTACCTGTTTAAAAATGTACTTTGAGAGTAAAAAGTAGAAATATTTCACATAAGTGTTGTGAATTTGTGTAGTGTAGGGTAGCGTAAATGTAGTGACACTGATTTTAAAAAATGATATATTTTGGTCAACAGTTGCAATACAAATCAATTTCTTCGTTTTTCTTATGAGTTTTGTCTATTTATTTTTGTTTGCTCAAAGCCGAAGCTTGAACTCGAACTTTAATCAGGACGTTCCCACGAACATGGTAAAAAATAACCCCTCAAATCATATGAAAAGGACTTTCTACTCCACTACATTTTTGAAGGGGACTGAAAAGTAAAAAGTACCTGCTTTCAAATGTATCCACTTGACTTCAGTAAAGTACAGATAACCAAATATTCTACTTAAGCACAGTACTTTACTATTTGTACCTTGCTACATCCCACTACTGTATCTAAATATGTCTTTTTATACTTCATTGTTGTACCTCACAGTGTTTTTTTCTGCACTGTGTAACTTTTCTGGTGGGAGGTACGACACCTGCTTGTCTTCATGGAGATTTTATGGCTTTCTCTCCAATGTTCCACGGTATAGCATTAAACTTGTATGCCCTTGGAGACAATGAGAGCAAACTACACGTCAGATCTATGGAGAGATGGTGCCTTCTTCCCTCAAGCGGAAATGACAGTGTTGCTAAGTGCCCCCTCCCTGCTAAACTAGTGGTGTGGGTGGAAAGAGGTGTTACCTTCAACAGCCTCGTTCTGGATTGGCTCTTTGGTTGCTATGATACTCGTGGTCGCAATTCCAAATATGGAATTCAGATCCAAATTGGCCTCTATAAGCGCTAGTCTCGATGAGCTTAGTTTAGTCTTTATTTGAAGGGACAATGTACAGAGACATTATGCTCATAAAAACAGAGATGATCTGCACCAGATTATAGCTTCCATCTGCAGTCCCTGACAAACAATAAAAAATTACACAGTGGAAGTTACATAGTCAATAATATAAAACAATTTAAAACAATATCTCATTGATTTGTGAGTGCATGCATTTCATATTAAAGGAGGCATACATTACATATTAATTACATATTATAACAAGTAATAAAAGCAGGTATTTTAATGCTGACAAGTTTGACTAGCCCATAACCATTTTTTGAGTTCTTTGGAAAAGGAATCCTAATTTGATAGGCTCTTTATATCATTTGGAAGATGGTTCCATTCTTTTATTGCATTATATGAAAAGGCTGATTGTTCAAATGCAGTTTTTTTTCTTTGGGATGGTACACTGCCCCCTGGTGGAGGCCCGTGTGATTCTTGAGGTTGTTGCTGATGTGAACTGGATGAATTGTTTTAGAGGTGCAGGCGCAGTATTATTGGGGATTTTATGAACCATTCGAATAGAAGCATATTTTTTGTATATTATCAAAGCTTAATAGTGTGTATTTGTGAAGAATATGGCAATGGTGGTGTTGGCGTGGTTTCCTGTCCAAGATTTTTAGAGCTTGTTTGTGGATTCAAGGGATTCAAGAGGTTTTAATGTAGATTTGCCTGAGACCAACATGTTATACAGTAGTAGAATCTTGACATGATCATGGCATTAAAAAAAGTATGGGCTGCGTCCTGTGTTAATGAATTTCTGATGCTTCTAAACATTTTTATATTGTATTTGAGGCTCTGGCACATGTGTTTTGTATGTTTTTTAAATGTGAGAGTGGGATCCAACGTTATACCCAGATATTTGAAATCAGTGACATTTTGTATGTCTTCTCCGTTTACAGTGATGATGGGGAAAGATGACTGTTTTTTTCTATTGATAAAGTACATAGCTGCAGTTTTTTCTTTACGTTTAGTGTGAGACACGATTCATTTAGCCATCGCGCCACTTTTTCCATGGTGGCTGTCGATACACTACGATTATGATAAAGGACATTTGTGGTGATTGTGTGATTTTGATTCCAACGCATTCAAGGTTATCCACAGTGACATCAATTTCTTCACTCTTGATATTTTCTCTAACATATATCATGACACCCCCACCTCTCCCGCTGGTCCTGTCCTTTCTATAGATCTTAAAACCTGGGACATCAAACAGAGCAGAAGGTGTGGTAGGTGTTAGCCAGGTTTCTGACAGTCCAATGTAGTCCAGGTTAGAGTCCGATAGCAGCAATTGGATTTGTTCTGATTTTTGTGTAACACTTCTTATGTTCAAATGCCCCCCGAAGATCCCCTTTGGTTTTAGTCGTTGTCTTAAATTCTAATTTACTTTGACATGTACTACTTACCTTGACACTTGCTCGTTTATCGTTGGGTTCCGACTGGGCGTCAGGTTGAGGGCGCAGTCCAGGTGGATGAGCCCTGATGTCACTGATGACATTTTGTGAGTAGTGGACACGCACGTCTTCCACCGCTGGGTCCCTCGCCCTCGCTGGATATCTCGACACCCTTTCTTGTCCGCCTGAACCATGGATCATTGCAAAGCTGAAGGCTCCTCCACCCGAGCCCCGCGCCGGTGCCTCGTGTTTTTGTGGCGGAGACTGGACGCCCGATGGATCCCGGGTGGCCACGCCGATGTAGCTTCCCGCTAGCTTGTCCCTGCTAGCCGCAGCACCCGGTCCTGTCGTCTCCACGTCACTCGCGGGGGGGATTAGAACATTCAGGTGAGTTTTATTTTCATTTGTACAGTAAGTTATTAGTGGCGCTCTTGTCGTTGGTGGTGTTAATATCATGGACTCCTCCTTCCGTTGGGCTGTTGTTGGTCAGGTTGTTGGTCAGGTTGTTGTTCAGGTTGGTGGTCAGGTTGTTGTTCAGGTTGTTGGTCGGACCGGGACATTGGTGGATGTCACCGGACAGCATGAGATAGATAAAGATGATAAAAGCAAGACTTTGCTGGGGTTTTAGAGCAGTTTTACTACACACCGTTGCTCGTTTGTGGAGAAACGGGTGGATGAAGGTGGCAGCCAGGGCATACCTCCGAGCCCAAAAAGCGTGTTTATATTAATTCTCTCCGGCTTATACATCCGTCGCGGCTTGCTGCTGTCATAGAAGTTGCATTGGTTTCTTTGAAGGCAATGTTTGCCGTTATTGTCATCATACGGTAAATTACTTGTAAGAAAACCATATATCATATACCTACCGCACCCGGCGCCGCCATCAGCTTCATTTGGCTGGATGTGGATGTGGATGTGGATGTGGATGTGGATGTGGATGTGGATGCTCTGGGGGACGTCACACTCACTTAGTCCACTTCTTTGTACAGTCTGTAATTGGAAAGCATTTTGTTTGTCTTTTTTCACAGATTTTTTTCACAACTATTTCTAACAACTTACAAGAAAGAAGCCCTGAAAGAGAAGTTTTTACTATTTCCAAAAGATAAATTATACACAAAATTAGTTTTGAAGTAAATTTTCACTAATGGCATATCAAATATGCAAGTTAAAATTTCAACAACAAAATACTTTTTTTCATGAGTTTTGTAGGTACTTATTCATCCACTTTCATGCAGTGCACTCTCTGTACATCCTTGAGTGAGTCTCAGTAATGACTTTTACTGCATATTTGTAGTTTTAAAAGTCTTACAAGTTGTAATCAATGCACGCACAAATGTATTAAAATGTTGAAACTTTCACATGTAACTAATAGAAATTCATTATTTTTCATTCAATATAGATTAAGCTTTGAGAGTTTGTTTTGGTGTTGCCTAAATAGTCTGTTTCTTTAGTAACTGATTCTCTAATGTATTTTCAGTCAATACCTAAATTAGTTAATGGTAATGAAAATCATAGTTATACATCAGTCATTTTGCTACTTTACCAACGTCTTTAATAGTTGTTACTTTGGTACTAATTGTGTGTATTAGCCTATTCTTTGCCAGAGGAAACACGTTGGACCATTCATACTCACAGTGGTTTTTGCCATTTGTATTTTTGAAATGGGCACAATAATCTAACCATTGTAAATACTTGGAGTTAATACAGTGTGATTAACTGAGATTCAGGAGCAGGACCACACCTCAGCCTCCTCCTGCTCCTCTCCAGCTCACCACAGCTCACCACAGCTCACCTCAACCATCTCTCTAACTACCCAGAAGCCCTTTTATACATTTACCGTAAATTTCAAACTATAGGCCGCTACTTTTTTCCCATATTTTGAACCCTGCAGCCTATACAGCGGTGCAGCTAATTTCTAGATTTTTACTGGCTAACGGCCACTAGGGGGCACTCTCTAGCTGTATACACAAAAGTGAGACTGGCATGGGGAAAGATTATGCGCTGACGATTACAATAGTTTTGATTTTGAACTGTCATTTTGTGCGTCATGCACACACCCTCATTACGAAAAACCCCGGAAGAAATGCATATGTGCATTTTTTAAGTTAAAGGCAATGGATCTGCATCAAAGAAGGAAATAGAGCCACTGCCCATGATTTTGGCATCAAAGAACCGATGCTGCAATGTTGGAGAAACTTAGTGAATGTTAAAAGGCGACAAAAGCTTTCAGAGGAAATAAAAGCAGATGGCCCGTGTTGGTGCTGTTCAGGTATGTTCATCCTGTGTTGATGACATGTTGGGACTGCCGATTTTCAGAGACAGTTTGAACGTGTCTTAAATTAAAATTTAAATAAACCTGTGTGTACCGTCTTTCTGTGTAAATATCTCACGTTACAACATATATATATATATAACATTCTGCTTATATATGTGCAAAATGTATTTTCTTTTAAAATTTAGCTGGTGCAACTTATATTCAGGTGCGAAATTTACGGTATACAAGCACCCTCTGTCTCCACTCTCAGATTTAGGCAGGCTGCCAGTCCTGAATGTTAAATGCAGATCACAAACTTGCTATCAAACCTGATCTGTTCAACATTTCCCAGTCTGACGCCTTCCAGTCTGTGATATGCTCATGCCATGGTGGTACCCAGGGTTCTGGGAGCCAAGGGACTTTCCAACGCACATTGGCTCCTTGGTACGAGCTGTCGGTCGGTGTTTCAGTCTCCAGCTGTCCTTTGAACGCTCCCGACCTCCACCGTGGACCTCTACCTCCAGGGCATGCCGCGTAACAACTCCTCCGGTGCTGACGTCATCACTCCAGCCTCTCCAGCCCCCCTGTTGGGCCAGGTTATATCACCCCCTATAAAAATCAATCTTCTGTCTGCTGCACAGACCGCACTGAATCCTGTTGCACATGCACATCTTCTCCTTCTCCTGATTCTGCCATCATTAGCCAGATGGTTTCTAGCACTCTGCCTGCCACCGCTGCTGCTTCAATTAAGGCTCAATGTCTACAGCTACACAGGCTTCGCAAGCCGCAGAGCCTTCAAATCTGTTAGCCATAACACTTCTATCCCTTTTCCCCTCCTTTAGGTGCAAATTTGCTACTCCTCCATCTTCCTGAGGTTGTCCAGTCTCAGTTGATTTGTTCATCCATTTCTGAAGTCTGATCATTTGAGGAACGTAATTTGGAGTTGTGGAAACGAGATTAAGCCCATACAAACCTCCGCTCTTGTACCTCTTCTTGTAGTTTGCCCCCAACTCTTCCTCTAAGAATCGACTTTTCATTAAGTACACTAAAGACATCCTTCGATTGACTGTCAGTCCTCTCGTGTCCATCTCTCCATGTTCGTCATTACTTCAACCAACTTCGTCTAGCTCATACTGTATTTCACTCATCTTACTTCATCTTTTGGGGGTCCTGAATCAGCTGGGCTAACCGCCTGAGTCTCTGCCTCCACATCAATTCATGCAAAAGAAACAAGTACTTCTCGCATTAGAAAACTGCAGTGCCCAATGGGAGCTGACCTCGCCATAACCGTCATCACAACAGAGACCTGTGTGGCTGTTAACCGCTCCTGTCGATAGCTGCAGATGACGCTAATGGGCAGCAGATTTTTTTGTGTTTTTTTTCATTTGTACCAAAATGACTACGTGGCGCTGCAGAAGCCTATGTGTATTGTGTACTATGTGATCCAATTGACTAATCGACTTCGCTGTTAATACCGTGAGATGTGGCAAAACATAAGTGATTTCTGTATTCGGTGCTTTTTAATTAAATTCTTCCTGACTGTTTTTCCACAGAGGCGCTCCCCAATGCACCATAAAACACTACTTCTGTTATTATGAAAAATCATATTCATCGCATCAACAACATAAACAATATTTAACTACTCACCTGGGTATTGCAAAGCTCCTGATGTTGTTTCCAATATCTTTAGAGGATACAAAAGCTAAACAACACAAAACAAAAAAACTCAAGCTTCAACGAGCTCAGTTGTTTAGCAAATGTGCCGAGCTGTGATTTTAAGGGCATCTGGTTAAAAATGTGCCAAGTTAATATGAAATAGATTGTATTTCAGTGGCAGTGGCTCTGTTGGTAGAGTTTTTCTTCCACTGATTCGGAAGGTTGGCAGTTCCTACAAATGATATTGTTGTGTCCTTGGGCAAAACACTTAACCAGTCTCCAGTGCCTGCGTACACTGGTATGAATGTGTGTGCATGGGTGAGTATTTCCCTGTTGAAAAGTGCTTGGAGAGCCATGGGAGGTAGAAAAGCTGAAAACTGCTGCTCGTAAATCGTACAAAATATATATGTATCATGAAAGAACGTTTCCTAACTGGGCACCTGGAGGACCTGGGGGTATGCAAGCACTTGCCAGAGGGTATTAGAGATAATTTCAGATTTAAAAGAAAGGTAACATTGAATAGTATTTTAATATAGAACATTCTTTGTAGTACATTTTACAGCTTTAATCATTATTTCTGTAGGAGTGTTGTAGCATAAATATTAAAATAATTGGCTATACCAGTAAATGGATTTATAATTACCAAATGGATGAATAGATTTACAATGGCAACAAATAATGAGTTGAAATGTAAGGTGGTAGATTAAAGAGGGGGTATTTTACTTCTGTGGGGTATTAACTGCTAACATTTAGATATTTTAGTTCACCATTTTAGCTTTTATTGTTTTCAAAATGGTACATTTGCATTTCACTTTTGTTTTTGATGTTCTTGAGCCTCCTCTTCTTTTGCTCAGTCGCTCCCTCTTCAGCGCAACATCACAGCACAATCGGCCTGCATCCCGCTAATGAAACTACTGCACATCACATCAGCTTAGTCAAGATGTTGTGTACAGTTTTGTATCATGTTTTTATATATTTCTGGAGAATTGTCATGTAGGAGCAGGGATGATGTAGGCTTGTTGCTTGAGCATTGGACAGAATCTTACAGCTAACCACAAGAAGGGCTCAAATAGGGTCCAGGAGAGATCGCTAAATTACTGAAACATGCATAGATGACATCTAAAACCTCTTTATGATTTTGATGAGAAAACAATGTTGATAGAAAGCTCAAAAAAATGTATTTGGCATAATAAACGCGTCTTTGAAGAACTCCAAACACAAGATATTCAGGTTTGATGTCTGACTGATATTTTCCCTGTTGCATGCGTCAGTATTCTGCAGTAACCTCTCCTTACAGACTCTAAGTGGAATTATCGATGTGGACAAATACAGCTAAGTGAATGCGTGTTGGGGCTAGCGCTGAGTTAGCCATGAGTGTTGTGTAAGCACTAAAGTGATGGAGGCTCCTCACATGCACCATACTGGGGTTTATTCACACTCCAAGCTGTTGGTGTCATTTGGCCAGGGCCTGGGCGAGCTGCTGGAATAGAACTGGGCTTCAGCTCCATCTGAAAAAGAGGACCGCATGTTGTCAAGTCAATACTCAGCTATTGAAAAGACAGACAAAGAGTTCTCTGTAAGGAAAGAGACTGACCTTCAGCAAATCTCTCTCTTTTAGCGCGCTGTAAAGAGTCGTTTCTGTCTGCTCCACTTCGAATGAATCGGCTATACCCAAGGTCTCAACCAATACATGCGTAGAATGGTATTTGCATGCTTAGCTATATTATATTCAACATGTTTATTTTATCCTCGTGACTGCAAATGTGTCTTAGATCTGAAATTGTTGTGAAAAAATCAGTGTTACCAGTGTTAGTGTTACCAGCTCAGCTAAGACCACACAGTTTTCTTATATTATCCAAAAGCGTTCGGATTTTATCACCTCAATAGTCCAATGAGATTTCTCTGGTCTTCCGTTAATTTATTTTAATTGGTTCTTTTTCCAGGTGAAAGTTTAGTTTGTTTCATACCTGCCAGTTTCACCTCACTGAAGCGGTCTTCCTCAGAGTGGTCACGTGATGTTGCTGTGACGTGTCCAGTCAGCTGATTTAAACTCCTGTCTTCCTGCCGGTGATAGCAGGACGACAGCACCATCTGCGGTTCAACTTTTTCAGGAAAAAAGCCCCCCTGACTATTGTAAAAGAGAGAGCCACATTATGAACTGGGACGGAGCAAACATCACTGGGACAGGGGACAACAAACATCGTCACTGGAAGAGCCAATCGAAATACGAAAACGTGTCTAAGGGACTTTAAACTGAGACAAGGGAGCCTTCTTACTCTCACACACCTGGGATACTGTCTTGAGGAAGTCAGACTGCAGATGTCGCCATCATCCTGTCTCCACTGGTAGAAAGACAGCACCAAAACCTTTTTAAGTAAGCTGACCGAACATGTCACAGCGACATCACGTGACCGCTCTGAGGAAGACCGCTAGTGAGCAGTCGGAACTGTCAAGCATGAAAACAAACTATCTATTAAAATAACTTATCAACACAAGTTTCTATTGGTGTGGTTATCAGGCAAAATAGCCAATGAGAGAAATGCCTGGTTTGTCCATGTGAAAAATCCAAACAGCTGCTTATAGGGAAAAGGGAAAGAAAAGAAAACATAGAGGATTGAAAAATGTGGTAGATTTCTGTACAATCACTGAGCAAAGCTTTAAATGCTGTTAAAACTTGTGAGAGAAGTTTGATTTTGTTGAGCTTGTTGGTTTCCTGTGTGTCATTGAAATAAACAAATTTGATAGCACGGCTCTGTCTGAGTTTAGCCTGAGACACAGCGAAGGGAGTGGTGACCAGACTGACTCTCTTGTAGATATATTTTCACCTTATTCCCGAAGTTGCCGTGGGCGCTGCCATAGTCATTGGGGTTGTATTGTTTTGCTTGGGGCTGCCGATCTTGACAGGGAATACGTTATATACAGACTACAAAGCCGTTTTAAAGCCTCCCACAGACTTGGTGTCGATTTGTTGGTGCACATGAACATAGAACATTTTACACAAATCAGCCTAGTTCATATAATATTTTAGCAACAAAACTTTTCTCAGAGAAGTGTGATTTAGTAGTATTTACAAGCAAAAGTGGGGGGAATGTGGAGCGGTATGTAACGTGCATTGCAGCACCCTGAGACCCTTCTCCGGTTTTTGAGCCACACTAGACTTCATTGGTTGCTAGGTTAAACAACAGAGTAGTTTTACAGTAGCAGATTAGGCCATGTTTGTGCAACACCCTAAACCACTCCACCAACTACTCACATCAACATTAGATTTGGATATATACAGAGAAGAAATCTAAATGCCAAAAATAATGTCATAGGCAAACGATCTAATGGCAAATCTGCTACAAAATCATTTCAGCTAGTCACAAGACCCAGCCAGACTTTTTTATTTAATAAAACAAACTCCAGCAGATCAATAGTGTTTGTTGTGTTTTGTTTACTGCTGAGAATAAACAACAGCCCCAGAGACGAGCTCTGAGTCAGGACTGGAGGCAATAAAAACATCTCACTGTCATTACAATCACTTAATCCCATTTACCCAACTGAAGATCAGGCTGTGATTCACCTCATGTAAATATATGAAGATGCATGCCAAATAGAAACAGTTTTGTTCTAGTTTCATTTATACTAAACTGTTTAGGAGTTTAAACGAAGACTAAACCAGTCACGATACTAAAATCACAACATGAAAACAGGATTAAAACTGGTTTAATTCTATTAAAAAGGCTCTTAAACTATATAAGATTTTTTGACTCAAAATATGTGTATTTTTTAATATTACAGTGTGGTCTTTAGAATGACTAGGGTCAAAACTAGATCAGATAGGTCCAATTCTGCTCTATGTGATTTTGTCAGTATTGATACTGATATAAAAAGTATAGATTTGATACTCGTTTATAATGTTTTAGTATCAGTTAGTGTCTGGATAGTGACACCAACAGCTCAAATTACAGGTCAGATCTGCAGAGATGCAACCCCACCCACAAGAAGGCAGGTTTTTCAAGGGAATTATGAGCAATAAAACACTCTGGTGCTAGATAGATGGTATAATGCCGTTCTATAGAACATTCCAAGTAAAGCAATAACATTTCCATGGAAGCAAGCAAAGGTTTTATGGTGCATCTTTTATGAGTGTGGGGAGTAAATTACAAAATACAATGTAAAGTTGAAAACACACTGAGTAACCTATGATTACTATTGTGAAATGTTGTATATTTATCTCCCTAGTATGCTGTTTGTGAGTGCTTATCCCAGTGTTGCCCATGCAGAGGGAGAGTGGAGCTAGCTTTGGGCACACGGAGCTTTAGCTGGAGGCCAGAGCTCATGGATTCACCCGGGGCAAACCTGACATGAGCTGCAGTAAAGACGCTAGTTCTCTCATCAATCAGCGCTCCTCCCGGGCCCAGGCACCGCGGCAACGCACTTCACAGGTGGTTGTCATGGAGACCTTTCACTTCGGAAGTATCATTCATTCAGGGAGATTACGCTGCATTCATGTGGCTACTGGGAAAACAGGAGAAATAAAACCCAAGTTTGAGAAATACACATGAATCCCTGCTGACAAAAAGGTTTTACGAGACTAGAGATTTGTTCCTCAGTATTGTTTTTAAAGATACACAAAATATTAGGCCAGAAAAAAAACAGCAAATAAAAATTAAATTACTGAATGACGATATTGATTACAGTTCCATTAGTTTCACAACTCTAATTGCAGCATGCAACTGTATAATAATGGAATAATGGAAACCTGTGGACCTTTTTTCTAATATGCTTTAAAAGACTTGCATTATGCTGTTTTCTGATCTATGTTATAATGTTGTTTCCTCATCCTCAATACGCAGTTGTTTTTTGTTTCATGTTTAACACACAAACCCTGCATATCATTAGTTATTCTCTCAAACAGAAAACACTGTTCCATCTTGTGATGTCAAGTTGTAAAACAGGAAGTTCTCCACTGTGTTTTTAAACTCCATGCACCCTCACCAAAAATCATTTCAGTGATATAGGTAGCTGATAATTTGAAAACTGTAGCTTCATGACATCACAAGGTGGAACAGAGCATTCTGAGCTTTGGATATGTAGGCACAGTAATAAAAAAGGATTACTCAAACATGAAACACAGTACAATTCTGGGAATGCTTTTAATGAGGGAACAGCATCGTAACATGGCCTACAGCTCACAAGAATCCAAAGTGTGTAATATAGGACTAGGATATATATAGACATGACATATAGGAAAATGAGACATTTAATTACTTTCTAGTACTACTAGCGCATGCAGTACTTGATTAATTGAGTGTAAACAGGTATCTCACTTTCTTCTTTATGCTGTATGCAGGCAAGGGGCAAAACTACAACCTACACTTTTGAATGAGTCTTGTTTACTTCAGTGAGTTGTCTTTCCCTGCTAACATTTCTAACAATGTTATTGGAGAAAATTTTGGACATTCCTCGTTTAAACATAACCATATGTGTAGCCCTATGAATGGAATTCTACATATCAGTGTGGGATGGCTCTTGCTGAAAGCGTTCAGAACAGATAGATGGAGCGCTCAAAGATAGACTTCACGCTGACTGATTGAAGCATCACAGCTGCACAACAAGCCGAAAAATCTAACTGTAGTTAAATCTTGGTAAGAGAAAAGCACAGGCATCTTACCTGTCCATACATGCACAAAGCACTTACATCTGTATGTTTTAAAAAAATTAAATAGAGCATATTTCTGATTGTGATTGGTCAGTTTTGGTGTGGGACCTATCACATGCACACGATTCAGCCAGAGCTGTTAAAGACAGGAATTTCATCTCGCTGGCAAAGCTGGTTTAAACATTGTATTTGTCAAATTAAGGCTGAGAAAGTGGAAACATGTTTTTTCAGAGGAGAGCAGACAACAAAAGACAAGCCCAAACTCAAAACAGGACAAAAGTGTATGATGTGTTTTACTGGTGTCGCATTGGCTCTGCAGATGACACTCTGCCATGGCCTCCTCACTCGCGGGTGAAAGAAAGGCACAAATGAGCTCGTTTAAGTGGAGCCTGTAGTTGTGGCCGGACTAAATGTCACACAGCAGACAGGGGCAGACAGGGACACACAGAGACACACAGGGACACACAGGGACACACAGGGGCAGACGGGGGCAGACAGGGGCAGGTGTCAGGTGCTTCCATCCACAATCAGGGCACAGCTACAAAACGACTTTATACTATGGAAACAAAAAGTAATGTATTTATTGATCCTTCACCTGTGTAGTCTGGCTGTAATATAATGTAATGTAGTGGTTAATCTGTTTGCCTTTTATAGCCGATTATTTTATATTTCACTGTTTGATTTTTCAAATTTTGTGAGGCAAGACGTGAGGCAAAACATTTACATAGTGATTTTCGTTGGCACTAGATCATGATTTAAATTTCATCACACTAAAGTCGTAATAACCAAAGTCATCTCAAAGTCTGTGTTTGTCTCTGCACTAAACAGAGATACACTCTGTCACAATCTGATGATATGGGTTAAATAGCATCTCGCCACACGGATGAGATCACAGTTTTAAATAAATCACCAAATTACCCATGTGAAGCCAGTGACTGCTCTTAAGATTTTGCTGCTTTTGCCTCAGTTGCTTCTTTACCTTGAGCAGCAGGATGAATTCTCATGATATTTGAGAGTTCGCAAACTCATGATGATCCATCTTGAGCTGTGCTTGAACTCAAATCCAATGGGGATCAGACCAATTCAACCAATCACAGAGCAGCAGTGTGGTTTAGGCAGAAGCCAGAGGTGAAGCGTAAACAAGCCACTAAAACGAGGAAACACTGATGGGTGTTTTTAGTAGAAATAGAGTATTTTGGCTTTAAAACGGTGCAGAAGGGACAATATTTTGGGAAAGATGTCTGTGCTTTTCTCTAGACTTCATTTAGCAAAATATGACTTGTAAATTTGCTCCACTGTTAACCTCTGCCCAATCATCTTGAACTAACTTTAGTATCCTCATAGCGTACATTTTTCCTTCCTTCCTAGTGGGACAGATTGGCAAGTTTAATGCCGTACTGTGGAATTTACGCCATTAATTCAAAGCAAAGCTACAGCATCCCCATGGAGATGCAGAAAACAAGTTGCATTGTGCACTTGTAGAACTCGACTCGGTTCATGGGATGTGGGTGAATGGCTTTGCGTGACACATGGTGATGACAAAAGTAATATTTGAGGGCATACAGTCTTTCTTCTGAGACTGGAAGCAGAGGTCAAGGCAGAAGGATCAGTGGAGTGTGTTTGTGGCGCTACGAGAAAAAGTCAGACACTAAAGACACATGTTCCAAAGGTGCAACAGTGAGTCACAAGTCACAGAGGACACCACTGCAGTGTAGATAGAAAGAATAAAAGATATCAATAACATCTAAGAGACCAGGACAGCCCAAACCTGGACAACAAAACAAAAAAATAGGGTTAGAGAAAACAACTTTGAGCTCTGTATATGTAACACGGAACATGAATAACTGAAATGTATTTAATTTACAGGAAATAGCTGCACCGTTGTTTTAGTAAATGGGCAAATTGAGTAACTTTTTACCCAAAAAGTAAAGTAAAATACAATGTGTTTTGGTTGCTTGCTTTTATTGCATTGGAAAACATAGAAAAACATTTGTGCTAACTGTGATTGGCTTACCTCTCCACAAACCTGACTCTTACTTGGCAGAGCCTCTTGGAGAGCCTCTTCTTGCTTGTTTCCATGGTAATGTTGTTCCTTTGGCTGTACTCTTCCACATGTGGCATAAAACATAACTCAACAGTGAAGTATTTTTTTCTTTTTAACTTTCTATTTCCATTAAATCATGCAGATAACCCCCAGAACGTTACATTCTGTACTCTAAAAAACAGTCAAAATAAAACAGTTGGAAATATTACTGTGGCCTCAAAGTTAGACAAAAACATCAACATCAGTGGAAAAATATTACATGAATTTATCCTCGGCAACAAAAGATCTACAACAAAAGATGGCAAGCTTTGTTTTTCATGTTGCTTTTGTTCGTGAAAAAGATTGGTGCGGTGTTGCTCAAACATTCATTCTCGCCACTTCTAAATACACAAGCAACTTCACAGTAATATGTCAACTTTTTTTTTCTGAAACTGTTTGCTTGGCTCCCTGCTTTTCCAGAGATTCAGCTGAAGGTAATCAAGGTAAGTCTCCATAGACCAATAGCGAGAAGGCATTGTCAATACTCAATACAAACAGTATGTGCCCGGGTGGCGCGCTCTGTCACTCTGTATATTCAGTAGGGAAGCATTTACCTTCCCCTCTCCATGCTTGTCTGCTTCTGAAAAAAAAAAAACACTTCATAGCCACAAAGACAACCCTAATTAGCGCCGCAAAAGCTAACAAAGTCCTCTCAGCTTGTCATTTAAATAAATTTGTTTACCTATATATTTTATTCCCCATTGCTTCATCTCTTCTCAAGTTTCAAACGCCAAATTCCTTACGACGGCAGTACAAATAAATAGGTATCCCCGGAGTGTATTGGTGTCCATTGCGGGATAGGGGTGACAAGGTGTATCCAATTAAAAGCCTCTCATGACATGCTCGAGCGGGCAATAATAAACAGCAGTGATTGCGACAAACAGGCTTGCAAAATTATACCGAGCATATTTCTTCTAATCACACATCAAAACTGTTTAGAAATATTTGCGTGTCGTTCAACTGCTTCCCTGCATTAATTAGACGCGAGTAAAAAGTTTTCAGCCAAATCATGAAAATCTGCCGTGGAGTGAGAGATGGAAGGAGAAGAACGACAGAGGGAAGATTTCTAGACTTTTTAGTATGTGTGAAAGATAGAAAAAAAAACGCGTTTGGTTTCTGTGTGTCTGTGGGTCCCCTGCTGACAGCGCGTGGGAGAGAAATGGCATTTGTGCGTCCCGGCTGTTATGTCATACACATACAAGCGCACCCCGATGAGCTGTGGTGGTTTTTTATTATTGCAGTAATGCGGACAGGCTCGTGTGGCTAATGGACCATGTGAACGCTGTGTCACACTTTGGACCCGGACCAGTGATGGAGACGTGTCCATATTCTCCCAGCATGTCGGTGTGCCGCTAATGAGGCAAAGATATCATAGAGTTATGGAGAAAGGAAAAGACAGGATGGATAAGAAAAAGGGGAAACTAGGCCAAATGGACAAACAGCTGAGACAGAAGCGACAGGATATAAAAGAGTAACCACATAAACTTTACTTTATTGGCCCCGTTGTTAGATTCTGCTGGGGCAATCTGTCAGGGTAAGTGTTGTAGTGCAGTTTTAATTAATTTGATAGCGACTGTAAAGAAAATTGAAATATTGTGTGATGATTTTACCTTTTAGAAATCACATGGTCTTGTAATTAAATCTCATTTTGTTTGGTAGTCAAAGACAGTGTTAGAAAACCTTTCATGTAAACCCTTTTGTTCTCTTTTGGTTGCTAATCTTGTTAAAATGTGTTTGTAATGTAAGTGAAGATAGATGCAATCAGACTATACAATTGGCTTTGAGATCTCTCTTCTTTGAATTGTATCACACCTTGTATCAGAGACAACCTTCATCAGAGCCTGCAAAAGGAGTTTTATTTCCACAGCAATTTCTTGGTGTCAGAAGCGGGACAATGCACATTAATGAACATCTGTATAAAATGAATGTAAATATGCCCGGGATGTCAAAAGTATCAAAAATCAGATATTAATAGATACTAAAACTAGTATTGAAACTGGAAACTCATTTGAGCAAATATTATAATAAAAAAGTCACATTCACAGGACAGAAAGGAACCTTTCCTGAATAGCTTTAGAATGATCTTGAGCTGTATCAGAACAAATAGGACCACACAGACTTGTATACGCCCATGGACCACTATGGAACCTACCTGGATGATTGGCATTACGTAGATATGAGGCCACATGGGAATATAAAAGAAAGTACTATGATTTAATGCTGCAAATCACATTCTATTATCTAAATCAAGACTGTTTGTAATTATCATTGTGTGATTGGAATTGATATTGACTATCAAGTCCATTCCTTGGCATCCCTAGCTCCCAAGGCCTGGAAATCAAGTTTGAAATGTTAGCATCGTGACGACTCTTGACAGGTTGCCCCAGTGGGATCGAAGGATGTGTCAACTTCAGAGTAATTTGCCTACAGGGACAATAAAGCGCATGTTATCGTAGAAAGACTCCACCAAAACCCTCTTTTAACGTATAACCTTAAGTATATAAACTTAAACCCCGCTCGTACTGCATACTTGCTAAACCCAGTTATGCAAACTGTGTAAAAGCTTTGAACAAGTTTTTTTTTGCCATATTGTGGACCTCACATCTCAAAAGTATCAAGCTTACCCCACAAAGTAAACAACAAGAAGAACATTGTGTAATGCTTTAATGCAATTTCCTGGCACATTTGTACTTACAGTTGTGTATCCAGGCTGCCACTGAGGTCATTAGTTGTGCTAAGTTGCTCACCACTTGCGTAAAGTAATAGTTAGATTAGATGGATCGCGTTGGCATTTTATACAACACTTAAAACCATTACGTACACGTCTGGCTCACAGTAAATGATGGTTGCTAAGCACTTTGCGGAGATATATAGGCCAGTTTGAATTAAGTATCTGGTGTTAGTGCGAAAAAGAACACGCCCTATGCATTATGGGTATAAATATTGGATATACGTATTCTGTCTGTCTCTCAAAGCCTCTTGACCAAATGTGAGGCTTCAACTGTTCTGTTAATTACAACATTATATATACGACATATCTGTACTGGGCCCATACAAACTTTGCTCAAATACATGGGCAGAAAAAACGTGTATAGGGCAGTTAAATAAAGAAAAAAGTAAAATCGGCAAAAACTGTCTCGTAAAATAAGAGAATTGTTATTTCTTGGCCATGGTATGTCATTCCCACACACATAACGGCCCCTTAGTATTTCATATCGACTGAGTGAAAGTGATGCTGACCTTACCAGCGTGATGGATGAGAGGTGATGCGCGCTGCATACTAACAAAGCTATTGTCTCAGCCTGGGCCCCCAATGGATTATAGCTTAAGGTCACGCTAGCCTCCTATACTCCCCTATCACCCCTTCCTCCATTTTTTCTCTCTTTTTTTTTCTCTTCTAGATGTGTCACGGCGAATTAGACAATCTGACTTGCTCAATAATTGGTTTCTTGGGAGAGGTTTTTAGACCGGGCACTACATATAGGGTAGTGTTTCCTATCCGCTGGTTAATTGAGTCTGCGGTTGGACATAGCAGTCTCCACAAGTGAGCGGTGACATTAAGAGGTCTTTAAAAAGTTTTTGGTCTCGGTGATATTTCTGCAGACTTTTATGAGAGCGTCTGACCTGCTGCACAGGTGGCGTAATTCAAACAGGTGGTGACAGGGAAACGACGGACTAATGAGTTTAAGCAAAGTTGTGATGGTTCATGATGTCCTCGGAGTGGACATGTTTTGGCTAATTTGTGGTCAGTGCTGACATGAGAACTTTCAGCTTTTATAGTGGGAATTGTATGAATGGGGACGTGTTACGGCTTCCTCTTATTCATGGGTTTCACCTTCCTGTCACGTGGAACATTTGGAGGATATTTTATCAATCAACAGGTATAATATTGTTTTAAATTGTTGATTTCTATGGCAATGATCCTAATTTTTCATCATTCCGAAACCCTTGAGTAAGGTTTGGTGGGCATTTGTCAGTTTCTACACAACTTTGTTCAACAGGGTGTTCAGGACCTTGCTTCAGGTTCGAAAGTGATGCCGTTATTGTTAAAGCTGCAGGCTTTGAACCCAAAAGCAAAACCCAACAAAGGTAAAGCAGGTAGGTACTGTACAGGGGAGTCAGGACGAGGAGGAGGAGCCATGTGGAAACCAGTTGAGCTGGAACTGAAGATAACCAGGGAACGGTGAAAGTAAAGTACCAAATTACAAAAAGTCCCGATGTTAATAAAGGAGTCAAGAGCTGGTTACCACATGAGGAATAACTGACGAACTGGTAGGGAGTGGAGAATGAACCCTGCTTATACCAGTAGGACCTGATTGTAGACACATCTCAGGGGTGTGGTTGAAGCAGACTGCAGCTGGTGTGGGTTGGGTGACTCCTCCCAAGTAGATGGGGAAACTCCTCTGAGGCAACTGACATGGGCCGTGTCCCAATTCGACAAGTGCACAGTTCGTCGGGTGCATCGAAGGGCACTTGCGTAACTTCCAGCCAGTCCCATTTCATGCATCTGACAAATGCGGTCGAAAATGTGCCCTGCTTTTCCATGTAGATCGGCCGAACGAAGCGTGCGTCTGAGCACACTTCGCGCGCTGCCATATCCCATCATGCATCGCGCATGACTTCTTCTATGAGAGAAACAACAACATACTAGCTACAATTGGTGAAAAAAATCACCTTGAACATTATATTTTCCTATTGATATTCAAAGGGAAAGATTAATTCCTTACTTAATTCAATCTAAACAGAACTAAACGGCTGCGACCACGACACATTGACTCTTCAAACACAAGGCACGGATAATGTCACTCTTACAGACAAATATTACCACAGTCTTATACAACTTCTGATATACTAGAACAAGACAGTCGTTAAACAATTCTGACTGTTTAATTCTGATTTTATAAAATTGTGTTTTCAGTATTCAATTCAGTTCACATCTGGGCTTGTTGATGTTTTTTCCTTCCCGATCACGCATGTTCACTTCACTGTAAGAACATTCCAGGATTGATTCCCAGACTGTTTTATTACATTTTACCCATAAAGCCATAGTGGTCCCTTATAGCATTCTGTGTGCTAAGCTTTAGTTTGTAAGCATGCTTTTGAATTTGTAATGCTCTCCACCCTCTGCTACCCCCATATATAAAACCACAGCATCTCACTGCAGTCCATCAAACAACATATACATCCTTCTTTATTTCATCCTGTAAGTGTTTGCGGTTTGTTTGAAAGATGCTTGCCATAAAACCATCTTTGAAATCTCTGTGCATTGTGTTTTCCCTCCGCATCTCTCCAAGCACACCTCTTTATGACAGAAAGCCCCAGTTGATAATATTCTGTAAGATGTACTTTGTTTTAAGATGAATTGTTGTGCAGTGGCTATGGATGCCTATGTATGTGCGTGTGTGTATATGTGAGTGGGAGGAAGGAACTCAAAAATAGCTACACAGTAAGGAACAGTTTGTACTGGCAGGACACGTTTTCCACCACTAACTCAGAGCCCGTTCACCTTGAAGCCAAGCAGGAGTTTTGAAACGTTAATGGCAACTCAGAAGAAAATAATGTTGAACTTCTAGAGAACATGTTCTTAAAGTTGGATCTCCAAACTTCAGAGACTTTCCGGGTCAATGGTTCGGTGCGGTCTTGACCCAAAACAGACACAGGATAAACAGGATTTCAGTGTTTTTCCCCAGCTGTCTCTCCCTGGATATGATAATGTTGGGGTGGGTGATGTCCTAAAATATGTTGTTGTATCCTAGAGCCAGTATCATCATTTTATATTGTATTTAAACAGTAACTAAATATTATTTTTGCCTTGGAGTTCACACGTCACTGTGATTGGTCGAATCCACCTGTCACTAACTCAGAGCATGACGCAGGCTGACCAATAGGAGGAGTGGGTGGGGGAAGTGTGTATATTTGAGCTGTATTAAATGCAAAACTGCAAATTGTCACACTTTCATTGTAAGGAATTTAACCATTTTTAATCAAGAGAAACTTATTAGTAACTCAACAGATAATTCTGAATATTTGCCCTATCCATTACTTATACTTAAATTATGCGTATAAACAAACAAGTAATTAAAGAAATACACTTCCCTTCCTATTCTTTCAAGCCAAAAAATAACTGTGAAGCATTACTCCAGTGTTAATACAAATTCCGAGCATCTAACTGGCCAAATTACATTAAATGTTAAAGGACTAAGATTCAGAAACAAAAACACCTTTAAAATATTTATCTAAGGCGAAAAAAAAAGTTCAGCCAGTTTGCCAAGTTTTACCATTGGCCTTGCTGTCCATCAGTGTCAACAGGACTTTCAAGGAGTTTGGTAGAAGTCTGCAGGAAGCTGGAAAAAGTTAAAGCAAGAAACAACTAAACTAAATCTAATTCCTCACAGACCGGGAAGGTTAAAACAGGGTTGCCATTTGAATTTCTCATTTTAATTACTGCAGAGACAATGACATACATGATGTTTTATGTGGACTGCCTCACATACTGTACACGTCATAAGTAAAGTTGATGTTAACATATCAATAATCAGCTTGGGTCAGTTTAATTGTCTACCCTATCTACTGTTTTGGAGATCAGTTCAAAGTATAAGGCTTGTTTATGTTCATGAAAATGAGAATGAAAGCCATATTTAATGCCATAATTGTGTGTTTTTAATTCATTATATTTGATTGAAAATTTTGATCAACCATCAGCGATATAAGTTAAAGAGAGGGTGACAGTAGCTCAGTTGGTAGAGTGGTGGCAGTTCAAATCCCGCTCTTGGCCTAAAAACATTGGAAGAGCTGTCAGATGCTCTATAAAAATGTGACCATTTATTTTAATGAACTGCTATCACATAACATATTTAGATTACCATGTTATATCTTATCTTATATTTTTCTTATACTGTTTTGAAAATGCTAAAACAACATATTAACATGTTTTATACATTTCACTTTCTTTTTGTCGCTAGAAATTTGCTCCCCTTCCTTTGCTCTCAGTGCTAAGTCATTCCTATCACATCACAATCTAATGAAACTACTGCACGGATCAGGTTTGTGAAGTTGTTGCATACAGTTTTCTATCATGCTTTATATATATATTAATAGAGAATTGTTGTGTGGGAGTATGAATGACGTAAACTTGTGGGCTAAGCCGTGGACAGAATCTTAGGAGATTAAACTACTGAAACATGCATGGATGACCTTTAAAATCTCTTCAGGCATGTTTTTGATGAGGGAACCATGTTATAACATGGTAGAAAGATCAAAAATCGATTTTTCATAATACCCCCTCTTTAATTATTGGCATTGGTTCATATGGTTTTGTACAGCGCATTATATACAGCCTGTTCAGACCTCTGACATCCCTGACATGAGCTCCACTTAGCCTGTGTCAGTCCACTTCTCGCCGTATCACCCTGGCTGTGTGGGAAAATCCATCGCAGTTACGGACATGTTTGAGCTCATCACTGTGAAAGGATGAGCTCAAATATCTCATCTCCTGCATCCATATTTTATACTGAGACCGCATACCATCATAGTATTTGAGTATGAACCTACATGACCTACATGTTTTGCATTCTAGTATTTTTAAGGCTAGTTTTAATGTTGTTTTTGTGTGTGTGTTTGTTTTTTTTTTTTTGTTTTTTTTTGTTTTTTTTTCTACATTAATGGTACTGTTTGTAACTTTCTAAAAGGTAAAACCATACATTTTCCTTGGAGTTAGAAAAAGTTTTATGCCATACAGTGGAAGATGCAAGCCCATTCAGAGTAAGGACACATGATTTATGATTTACTACAATAAACACAATAAAACAAAATAAGCTTTTAATTTAGTTTATTTTAGGTTACAAAGTTGAATACTATGGCTTTAATTGGGGGTTTAGTAAGAGTAAACTAAATACATTTATATTAAAAACAATACCTTTACTAACAGCACTGGATAAAATATGTTCTGATGTTTATGCCAGATGTACTACCTGCACAGTTGGGACAAAAATACATCAATTCATGGTTTCCATGGTTTGAGGACAAATGACCAATCAGGAGATATTTTCTTCTGAATAACTGAATTGCTATGGCAACGGTTCAAACTTTTCATCATTCTGAACCATATAAGAAAAGTTAGACAGATGTTTCTAGACCTGAACTATGAGTGGCCAGTCTTTTACTGTACTGAACATAATATCTTGTACTCGGTGATGTGTGAACTCTTTCTGCAAGCAATTACATAATGGAAAAGTATCGGCACACTCACCTCTAACAGTATGTTGAATATGAACAATATCTTTACTCTACGGTCTGCAAAGTAGCTTCGAGGACACACATGGCCTTGTCCCTCCGCTTTACCATTTCACCCTGCATGAATAGCTCTCCTTTTAGCCTACAATAAAAAGTGTCTTGACATGGACATATGCAGTTGTCGACAGCTTTGCAGTTTAGCTCTAGAGGCACCACAATAACCTATTTTCTAAGGTTATTTTATGATTATAAGGTTATTTCGAGGACACACTTTGCACTGAAGCATGGGATCTGGCCTCGCTCACAGCCGTATCTCTGACAGCTCTGTTTTATTTAGAAGAATAATATTGTTAGCGCAACCCAATCTCCATCTCATGCAATGGTAATGCTGATGATGGGTTTTGAAGGTGCTATCTGTTTTGCTTTGATGATTTTTGGCACAGGTTAAATTGTGATGAGCATACAAGCGTTCAGCGGAGTTCAACATGTCGGCGTTTGTTATTTCAGTGTCTGCAAATGACTGGATATCAGAATTTTAAATGAAATAACCGTTTTATGCTTTTAGGAATGGTTCAGCGAATAAAGAGTTATACAAGAATGCAGTCAAAGGTGGCCAGAAGGATGCGAAATGTGCCAGACAAAGCCCTGGATAATGGAAATGGAGGGCATCTGGTGTAAAATGTACAATCAACTAGTGATGACAAACAAATGCCCATCACAATACTTCAAAAAACATACTAAAAGCTTCTTTATATGGGATTTAAAGTGTTTTCCCCCATGTATTTGAGCAAAATTTGTCTTGCCCCAGTACAGATATATTGATTAAGCAACTCTTGAGATCAAAATAAGTCTGCTGTATATTGTCTGCATCTAATTATAAAGCTTTTTGCTGTTGTATGAGAATCAGGAAATGCACTGTTAGCATGCTAGTTGTTAGAATTACCATGGGGGCACACTCTGCTCTGACAACAGTTGTGAAAAGCACTTATAAATTCATTGCTGTGAATAATTAGGATGTTGGGACCACTGCAAACCGTTTAAAATGAGCTAGTTCTGTTTTTTTTCAGCCCTTGCCCATTTTCTTGCATTGGGAGTACCTAACTGGAGGATTAGCCAAGCGTGAATTTTTTAAGTTGATGAGAGAAAAATGAGTAACTTGAAGAAACCCACCCAGGCACAATGAGAATATGCTTGTACTGCAGTTGCCAATCAGACATACCGTTACTTACCTTAAGTTAACACTCTTGGGAAGATAAAATGATCCGACATAGGCGCTTACCGACTGCTTTTTAACATATGGACATGCAAAACAACTAGAGGCTTTTGCTTTAAAAAGAAGCTTGTAAGTCAAAATCTTGATTTTACAACATTATACAAGATTAGTTTTATCTTGGAAATATTCGTGTTCTTCTGTATACCATCTGGCTACCGGCACATCCATGACCTCTTTGTATCCTTTGAACATATTTGCATTGCCTGTTTATGAATGTGATTCTCATATGTTCACTAAAAGAAAGACTTTGATGCCAAATGTTAATATTCATTACACTGACCTTATTCCTCCCCGCCCACTTTTGCCTCTTAATGCTGCTAAACCGCTGTCATTATGAGGGTACTTCCATTTAAGCAGGAATCCCATTCATTACAGGAGAATCTGAGAAAAGTTTTGCTTCTAAACATGATATAAATTAGGTGAACTAACTTGGCAGCTCTGTGCTAAATAATACAACCCCAATGACAATAGCGCCCACAGCAACTTCATGAATAAGGTGAATAAATATCCCACTGCGCAGTGTGTGTATATTATTTATATTAAAATATATCAATAGAACATGAACACAACTGCTGTAATGCTATGTATTTGTAGATATGCTCCAGAATTCAGCCAACACAACATTGTAACAGTTGCTCTGTTGGGAGCGACATAAACATCATTTTTTGAACAATCATGGAGCAGAACGCTGTCATTGTGTCCTTGGGCAAGACCCCCAGTGCTTATGTACACTGGTGTATGAATGGGTGTGTGAATGGGTGAGTGATTCCTTGATGTAAAGTGCTTTGAGTGCCTTGAAGATGGAAAAGCACTATATAAAAATGTGACCATTTACCACTGCCCCAGCTTTTGGGTTATGCTACACTTAACCTGTACGACTGTATGTCTGTGAACATTGAACTAGTAGGGGCTTTTGGAAACCTTGGTTTAAAAATGGAGAACATTTCAAAGAGAATATCTTATTAGTTGCCAGACAGTCTCATATGTAGAATATTAGATCTTTAATCTTGTGCTAGTGTCACCTTGTGTTACTCACCGTGGGCAGATGTCTTCTCATCAGTGTCAGGGTTTTTAAATGTCTCTATATTATATGTCTGCACCTCCTCCTTCTCTGCCCTGCATCTCATTCAGGAGTTAATCCTTTCTCTTCAAATTATGCTTTTAATCACCAGGTCCATGGGAAACTGACAAACTTGGAAAGTTGGTGCAGAGATAAATCAGCGGCACAAAAAATCTTAAATGACATGACTTCTTAAAAGACATATATACACCAATAGGCTGCAGACATGTACTAATAGGCTGCAGACATATACTAATAGGCTACAGACATATACTAATAGGCTACAGACATATACTAATAGGCTGCAGACATATACTAATAGGCTGAAGGGAAATTTTCAAACGTTTTAGCTCTTGATATGTAGTATAAGGTTTGGATAATATAGTACTATTGGATAACCTTAAAATGTATGGTAGTAGTTTTGATTGACTGGGAACAAAGTATGATCTTTTTGATAGTAAAGATGACAAAGATGACTACAGCCAACCTCCACTTGGTCATTGTCCCTATCTTGCAATGGGATAAAATTGTGTCTGGGCGTTGATTCCAGTTTTATCCAGTGATATACTAAACCATTTTAACCCTGGAGAACCCACAGGGTCAGAATTGGCTGCAGTTAATTGCTGCTACCCCCAAAAAAAAGGCAAATTTCAATTCAAAAAAATCAGAACTAAACTGAGCCAGAGTGGCCCCTGCAGACTGTGACAATATGGCTAACCTGCCACCTGGTAGAGGCTGACCTGTTGAAAAACTACCCAAACAAAATCACCTCTGCAAACCAGCGGTTGGTAAAATTGTGGGGGTTTGTTAATATTTTTAGTAATAGCTTGCAGAATGTCTAGAAGTATGTTTTATATTCTTTTTGGATAAATTAGTGAGCCCGATGGGTCAAATTTGGACCTGATCCTAAATTAGGGAATAAAAGATTAAAATTGAAAAAGTGGATATTTCCGTGTTCAGTGAATTTATAGCAGTAATTTAATGCAATGTTCAAATTTTCCAAAGAAGAGAAGGGTTCTTGGGTTCTCCAGGGTTAAGGGTATCACAACGGTAAAGATTCCACTAAAACTAACAATCTGTTTATCTACTAACCCCTTGTGGCTGGAGGATCTTTGATCTTATCTTACAGTTGTGATGAACATATTTATGGCTTTGGTTTCCTGTTTAGGAGCCATCTTTTGAACTTTGGAATATTCCAAACATAGCATATTTTGTTTTGAATTGTTAATTTCTAGGGTAACAATCATAATTTATTATCTCTCTGAATGCCTTGGAAACCAGGATCTTTCCCACTGTTTTGTTTCAATCAGTGTACTGCTGTGCACTGTTCCTAATAAAAGAATATATGGTGTCCTTACTGGGAAAATACACCAATGAAATAACCTAAGGGGAACTATTGCTGCTTTAATTGCTATAGACTCTAAATAACATCCAGAGTTGACATATTGAGAAAAATATGGTCTCTTGGTGTGCAGTGGAGTTACAGCTAATAGATACCAGGATCACATGGCTGCAGAGATGTGTGGAACAGAGCAGGTTATAATAGTGTGGCATTTAGGAAACAAGACTGCATGTGTTTTTTGTTGTAGGAAAATTGCTTCTTGTGTCATGTTTGTTCTGCTTGACCAAGTTTGCTCTTTCTCTGTTCTGTCAAAATCTGTCAGAAATCCACCCAGGAAAAATGCAAGTTCATATTTTAGTGTGATTTTTAAGTATGCATGCACTTTTAGAGATTCAGTTTTCAAAGTAGTAGTAGTAGTGTTGAAGTAGTGATATTAACAGATGTAAACGTAAAAGATTAAACTGTTCTTAATCATCCCATTGGGAAATTTGTTCTCTGCATCTGACCCTGCAGCCTATTATACATGTTTGTTTGGTCGGTTTAGTGAGTGTAAACTAAAAGATTAATATAAATTCATGCTTTTTCATCATTATATATTATCAATTTCCACAAAATCATTTATTTTATTTATTTTGCTTGATTTATGTACCTGTGCTGTGAGTTTGTTAGTGTTGCCAAGCAACGTGCCCTCAGAGATGTTGCACAGCTCTGAGGTAAGACACATTAATTTGGGATCCTGACAAAATAAAAAAAATTTTTGCTAATGAATGTTCCGTAAATAGTTTAATTCTTTTGTAAATGATGGCATAATACCTGTTAATTATCTACAATGTGTTTAAACCTTCTGAACCTGGACTGAGCCTCTGTCATCTGTACCGCAACACCCAGAACACAACGCAGAGCCATGTCAAAAGGGGTGGACCGGTTACAATGGTGCTGTGAATGCCTGGATTTGAGAAACATCAGTGCCATCCCCCAGCAGATCCAGACTCTCACCTTTGCCTACAACGCTACCACCCATGAGACCACAGGCTTTGCCTCCTTTAATTTCAATGTTTGGCCTCATCCACTGGCTGCCCGTAGATGTGGTGTTCCAGTCAATGCTTAATGACACCAGTGTAGCTGACTTCAGCACTTACTCCACAACTCTTCTCACTAACCTTGCTGACACTGCTAAGATCGCCCAGCAACATACCACTCAACAGCAAAGATACCAGATGAAGCATTAACAGAAGAGAGTAAAGGGTGTGGCTCTGAAGCTGGTGGGAGCCTACAATCTACACAGTTGCACAGTTGTGGATGGACAGCCAGAGATACATGTGCACAAAATCCAAGACTCCAATGGCCACTGTAAGGTAGTGCACAGGAGCCTGCTCTTGGATGTGAACTTCATTCGAGTGAATGGGCCACAAGAGCTTGGAGCTAAAGACATTTCAGAGGAGTGCTATAGTGACAGTGAGGATCTAAGTGATCACAATAGTTTGGCAGTTTAATCCTCTGAGGGACTGACATCTGCTTGGATTAGGTCTAGTCACAGTGCTGTGGATGGCTCAGAGATGGGGTCGGATGAGGCAAATTCTGTGAGTGCCAAGGCAGACCCAATGGAAGACGTCCCAGATCCCCTCTCAAATCCTGATGAGCCTGCTGCCCAGTCTGCTACTGACTACCCCCTGACTCCCACTCACCTTCCCAGACTGACTTGATACATGTTGGTTTAGATTCTGACTTTAGGCTCGCTGTAGTCCATGTCCATGGACAAGTTATTTATACAGCATGTGTAGTCTGTATCTCTCTAAACGGGTTAAGGGGCCTGTTTGACCTTTTAATTCCTTGTGATCTTCAACTCAGATAGTTCCTAAACTGAGCGAGGTTTAAATTCTCACTGTGCCTGGTCCAGGATAATACAGAAGGCTGTTTGGTTTATTTGGTGTGATTCTAGGAGAGGTGTATGCAACAAGTTAATATAAATTCATGCTTTTTCAATCATTACATACAGCATTATCACAATCCCCTGAATCAGTTAGTTTTGTTGTTCTGTTTGTTGCTGCACTGAATCTGTTTTGGTGTTTGGTGCAACATCTCTGAGGAATATTTGTTGGATCCCATGACTCACTGCAGGTTGTGATTTTTCTGTGATACAGACTAAACCTTGTGAACCTAGACTGAGCTTCTGTCGTCTTTATTGAAACACCCAGAACACAACACAGAGCCATATCAAAACTGGTGGTTACACTTTGCAATCACTTTCTCTTACTATCAGTTTTCTTGTGGAGGGTCTTCCATCTGCTTGTCTGCACGATTTAATTTACAGTTACACAGTATGGCATTAAGGATATCCAAGTTACTGCTGATTTTACTGCCAGAAATACCTTGAAAAACATGCATTCTTACAGTGAGCAGTGTTGCCATGGATGAGTGAAATACCATTATAGGCTTAGTACATTTAAGTATAGTACATTCTTAAAGTGACAAATGAACCCTTTCATCATTTTCCATCCATCTTTCTCTTCTGCTCAAACCTGGCCCTGACCCATGCACCACACAAACATTTCACTTTATTAGTGAATAGCCCTCCGTTCTCCTATTGAAGCCCTATTTAAGAACGATAATACTTCTCCATACCATTAACAATCATCAATCAATCATAGTCTTTCTCGGTAACCTCAATACATTTTTACATATCTGCATCTTGCTCTTACCGGTCCCTTACAATGAAACTTAGATCACCATCCTCCTTGTGCAATGTTCTGAATAGGTGCTGTAAGCCATCTGCCTGTACTCCACGCTCCTACCTTCAACCTTAATATGTGTGCACTCAGAGCAGAGAGTAGCGCGTCAATGTCTTTTTAATAAGCAGCGGAGGTGATTGTGAGGTAATTATTCTGCATCTCTCAAGATTTCACTACTGTTTGTCTCGTTTGTCTTCTCTGTGTGGATCCGCTCCATCTCAGAGGCTCCCAACAGTGTTTCCCCCAGAATCTGATGTCTACGGGTGAGTGGGCGGTGTCAGTTAACCAGTTTATGCCTATGTAATGCATTTGTGCGTATCTGAATGTGACGGCGTGTGTTAAACTAAGTGGGATCTGTTTTGGGTGTTGACGATATAAGGATTCGTGCGGCAGATTGAAATTGCTGCCAGTCCATCCATGAAACTGGTGGCAAACACAGAAGCAGCGGCGTGATGATAAACATGAATAATAAAGAGCGTTTGGAGTCACAGAGGGAGCAGAGGAGCAGACTGTGTAATGTGTGTGCGGAGAGGTGAGGAAGACCCTAGTTTGTTGGAATAATTTGGGGTTTTAAATAAACATACAGATATTGCATCGCCTTTGGGTGGTCGTGACTAGTGATACTGTAGGCACTGCTCTGTCTGTGACACTGTGACTAAAAGTTGAGTTCAGTCCGAGCTTGGTTTTAACACAATCTGACCAGAAAGAACTGAGTTAGCTGGAACGACATCAGGTGAGCCGATTTGTAATAACATCAGCATTAGCCAACAATTTTTCACTCAGTTAGTCGCTCTCACCTTTTTCTGTTGCAAACACCGAAATGGGACCATGAACGCTCATATTAATCACAGGCTCCTCAAGTAAATTTAGTATTTTTTCTTCAGTTTTTTCTTAAAACATTTTTGGCAGTGTTTGCTGATGTGTGCATTGCGTCACCATGGTAACTACTGAACATTCCACCGTAGACGTACATGCAGAACACCCCCAGCGTGATATTGATATAAAATTTTGCCTGTGTGGTTATTATTTTTGGTAATTATTTTAAACAGTTACTTCAACGCCAACAAAATGTATCTGTTGAGAAAGTATAGGTCTAATATAATTTATTTAGGCCTATAACATGTGACACTTTGAAAGCCACAAGTTGGTTTGGTCCAGGAGTTGAGCTTGAGTTGAGAAGTTAATTTATTGTATTTTTGGTTTAATTGAGCATAGTTATAATTTATATCACTGATTAATTGCACAGCTCTACTCTGACCTAATTTGAAGATGTTCTTTTGTGATTCTTTGCTCACTGTTCACTGCAGCTCTATGTTCATGCACAGATATTCGCCCACTTTTTTCCCTCCCACTCCTCCTATTGGTCAGTGCTCTGAATGATTGACAGACGGATTTAACCAATCACAGTGACGTGTGGACTATCATACTTTAATGTTGTGAGGCTGCCACTACTATAACACCAAGTATTCCCATATTATTTTTTACTACTATCTATGCTACTACCGTTACTACTTCTACTACTTCTACTACTATTACAGTTACTACTTATGTTACCATCTCTGTTACTTCTACTCCTGCAGCTATTCCCGGATTTTTCACTACTACTTACTCCTATTTTAATTCTGAGGCTGCCAATACTGTAACACCTAAGTATTCTAATATTATTTTCTAATACTACTATTATTATTCATACCACTACTATACCATTACTACTACTACTACTACTACTACTACTACTACTACTACTACTACTACTACTACTACTACTACTACTACACTGTAACACCTAAGTATTCTAATATTATTTTCTAATACTACTATTACTATTCATACTACTACTACTACTACTACTACTACTACAACAACACTGTAACACCTAAGTATTCTAATATTATTTTCTAATACTACTATTACTATTCATACTACTACTACTACTACTACTACTACTACTATACTGTAACACCTAAGTATTCTAATATTATTTTCTACTAGTACTATTACTATTCATACCACTACTAGACTACTACTACTACTACCACTACTACACTGTAACACCTAAGTATTCCAATATTATTTTCTACTACTTGTACTATTTCTATGCATACCACTACTATACCACTACTACTGCTACTATTACTACTATTACTACTACTACTACTTCTACTACTACTACTACTATTTATACTACCTTTACTGCTACTACTTATGTTACCGTCTCTGTTACTACTACTGCTGCAATTCTACATCTATATCCCTGCAACTATTCCCCCAGATTTTTCACTACTACTTATTTCACAACTACTACGACTGCAACAAGTTCAACCCCTGCAATACACTGCTTCCATTTGCCACTAAGATCCTGGCAGAATATATTCCCTTTTCCTCTAAGTGCGTTCTCAATTGTATCTGCGACACTTTTATTACTACATTTCACTCTTTGCCTCCTGGAAAAGACAGCTCTGTGCGCCAAGTACCGACCAACAGCCAAGAAACTTTTAACCAAACTCATTTAAAACTAAGTCTAATATCGTATGGATATCAAGTGATGCCTGTTTCACACAAGAATCTGAATAATAATGCCAAGCTAAAATATACAATCCACAGAGGAGGCAGTTACGATGTGTTCAGCTGTGAATCTAATATAAAGTCAATAGATTATCTCTGTTTCTCTCATTAGTGAAATCCACCGCAGACTCTTTGTTACACTCCGGTTTAGGGCCCATTATGAGCTCGTGAGCACTCGGAGAGAGTCGTTAAAGTGCCATTTCCTTAAACGCAGGCCCTTCTCAGCGAGTATAGTGCACTTGTAGTCGGCGCTATGGGCAATTAAGCATTTGGTACAGTTAGACTAAAAGTGGATTCGGTGTTATGTAGAAAACAGCGTTGTCACATTCAAATTTATGCTAAGAGATATATTTGCAAGATGTGATAAGATGAGCGGTATTACGGAGTTTTGAAGCTATTTTGGGCACGATTTCCTGTAAAATAATTTGCATAAGTTCTTATTATTACAGATTGCCAGCATAACAGTGAGGGGAAAGTATTTTGAGATGCAGAGAGGGAGCAAAAATGCAGGATTACTGATAGATGAGGATGCATAATGGGATGGTTAAAAGTGTGATTATACAAGTTAATGACGCTAAGGTTGATTTTGGTATATACTGTAGTGTTATAGCTAATTAAATATAGTAAAAATGATCAAAAACACACATCGATTGTATCATTGTAACAGAATTCTTACTGTTGGTGATCAGAAACTACACCACAATAACTACCACAACAGTTACGAGCGATAGTATCTCAGTTGGTAGAGTGTTTGTCCACGGATCCGAAGGTTGGCGGTTCAAATCCCTCTGCTGACATGCAAATAAATTGGTAGAGTGGTCACATCTACAGACCCACAGGTTGGCGATGCAATTCCAGCTCCCACAAATGAATCCTGCCGTTGTGTCCTTGGGCAAGACACTTCCCCCAGTTTCTGTACACTAAAATATGAATGGGATAGTGGTTCCTAGATGTAAAGCGATTTGAATGCCTAGAAAAGCCATTGATCATGTGACCTAAATAACCAATTCTCATAAAACAGACATAAAAGACTCTTCAATCTTCTAAACTTATATTGATTTGAATAATTTCACATCATGTATTTCCTTAGCATGAAGATCTAGACCTAAAAAAAACTTGTATTGTAGCTTTTGTTCTATTCTACTTTATGTGGTGGCTGTGATTACCTCTTTCTTTAGGTTATAACACATCTCTATTCTTGACAGTGGTCTGCAGTTCTGCCTTCTGCCACTAGAGCTCACACTTGAGCAGAACACAGCTGCTCGGTCAGATTTGAGTCATTATCTTCCCCCCTCTCATTCATCCCATCACACTGCTGCCTGCACATATCTGCTTACACCAATACACGGCTGTATGTTTGGCAAAGTGATTCCTCATGGCTATATTTAGAGCCTTTTAGCAGCACATGCCCATGCAGAGTAATGGATCTATTACTTAGAGTGAGATAAAGTTGGGAGCTGACCGATGTATTGTTGCTAAAAGAAGAGACACATTAGAAGAAGCATTCAAACCGGGGAAACGCCTCCACGCAAGTTTCGCAATGTGTAGTCAAAAAAAAACATATTTTAATGACTTTAAAGGACCCACATTAAGAAATTTTCTGATCTACGGTATAATGTTTCCTCGCTAAAAACATATCATGGAGCTTTATTTTGTTTCATTCACACATGTTTATCACACAAACCCTGCATATTTAGGCTGAGTTCTTCTCTCAAATGTAAAAATCTGTTCCACCTTGTGATGTCATGTGGTAATACAAGAAGTACTCCACTTTATCTATAATTATTTGGATGATTTTGATTGCTTGTCTCTACTGAACTAAAGGTAAAAGGTACCTGTCAACTTGAAAACTGCAGCCTGTCAGTCACAAGGTGGAACTCAAAGATGTGGGAATGAAACAAAACACATCTCCAGGTATGTTTTTGATGAGATAACTGCATTATAACATGGCTCAAAGCTTACAAGAGTCCATGTTGTGTAATATAGGACCTTTAAAGGTGCACTATGCAATCTGCTTGTCTCCCTTAGAGCTTTGCTAAGAATGTTCCTTAGTATATCATTAAACTCATCAAGCTACATTTATTCAAATACTGTTTGTATAGCTAGAAATACTTTTAAAAACATGCTTTTTACTACGAATGATGTTGCGTCTCAACAGATGTGACCTGTAACTTGGCCTGGTGGTGTCACGTGCTTGCCTCTTCGCAGAGATTAATAGGTTTTATATACCTATTATTATATCATCACTTGGTCTTCTTTACTCTTTGGACTTTGTTTGTTTGCTTGGTAATAGGGTTGTGAAAATGATCAAAAATCAGATACTAATCCATACTAAAACTTGTATCGAAACTAGATACTCATTTGAGCAGGTATCGATACTAAAAAGTCACATCCACAGAAGAGAAATGAACCTTTTCTGAACAGGTTTAGAATGATACTTTGCTGTATCACAACCACAGAACCAGTATAAGACCACTTCGAGTCTATCCCTTAGTATTCAAAATTAAACTTTAGTATCATGGCAACAATACTTATAATAATAATAATTTGTGTTTTAATACGTTCAGCAGTTTAACTTTTTGTGCAAATAACACAATTTAAAAGCATTTGCTAAAGGAAAACTTTACAAAGGTAAGTTTTTAGTATGTAAGCTTTTTTTTGTGTAAAAGTTGCTCTACCAAAGTAAAAGTCTTGCTCTTGTCTCTGTCATTTCCAAAGCTGGGCCGGTAGTACTGAGTCACGTCCTGTAATCATTGCCTAAGCCTCTCAGGTTTAATTCTGTGAGCTGCACTTGAAGCATTGAAAATCTTCGTATTCCCAATCTGGTCATACTGATGATGCATTGCACAAAACAATGAATACATTAGAACACTTTCTTCTTTTGTCTGGCATCTGTTTCTCTTTATGCCTTCAGATACGAAACAATACCCAACAATATTGAAATCTAAAGTTGATACTCATTTGTACTGATACAGACCAGAATAAACATGACAAATGTTGAGCTTTGTTGAAGTTTTATTGATTCCTGTGGGGAAATGTGTCCTCTGCATTTGACCCATTCTTCAACGCAACAGCAGTGGCATAAAGATCCATTTTCAGATGTGTATAGAGCTATATAGCCTTGGTCAGGACTATTTTTGCAATTTTGACTAGAGTTTTTCTTTTTACAGTATCATAAAAGTGCCTATCTTGAAGTTTTTCATCAGAATGGAAATTGAGTTTTCACATTTTCAAGTCAACACTATTCTGGCGTTATCTGGAGTTTTGAGGACGCCACGGGAAATCCAAACCTGCAAAGTCTGAGACAGCCACCTCGTATTGAAAGTAATATGACAAACGTTGACTACAGGAGCTGTCGTGTTTCACCAGACGAGTTTGGGCCAAATCGACAGGACCGTGGGGCACATGATAAACTGGATAAGGGCATTGGAGATGACCACAGAGCTAATGGAAATAGTGAGAAGAAGCAATATATTTGAGTTATCAAAAGAGACTCAAAGTGGGACTAAAAGGTCTAAACTCCGCTCACAATCACATTTCAAATAGAGCTGCTAAACTACGCAGTGTCTGGAGGACGAAAGGAGAGAGCGAGGGAGGAGGAGGGACATTGTGATTGGTCTAACAGGTAACTTCAAACTCCGCCTCTGCAGCCAGGTGTTTGTGTGGGGTCACAGGTCTGAAATTGCTGTGGCCACTGGGGGCAGCACACACTCATTTTTTACATTTGGAGCTTGTCGATTAATCAACCAGAACTAGTTTTAGGCACAGTTAAGTGGCACTTTTAAGGTGCGTTTTTGAGTGAGTGGGCTTGCCTCTTCACAGATCTGAACTGTAATTCTGCCTGGAGATAGATACATTTATTGCTGTACTGTGTAACATTTTAGGCAACGCAATAACATCTCCATGGAGACAAGCTGGAGGCAGACCTTCCACCATAAATGTTACAAAGTTGACCTTTAATAGTAAATCGACAAGTATACTCTACTACTACAACTACTACTACTACTACTGTTGCCACTGTGAATATTATTATGATAAATTGTGCTACTTTTGGCAAAGACACAGCCCAAGACTATTACTACTGCGACTACTAACTATACTACCACCTTTTGAACTTCAGTTACTGCAAGTACTGCTACTACAGAAACTTTGGTCAACTTTGGACAAGAAAGAAGCAGAGGTAAATTGACAAGAGCGAAGGAACACAATGAGTTGAATGAGGTTTACAGAGCGCCAGGAGAGCACCCATGGGACCATGTGGGCAGCGAGGAGGGAGACAGGGGGCGAAGGGAGACTTAGAGGGAAGAGTAATAATGAAGAATGAACACGAGTGGGAGGGAGATGTCAAAGCAAAGAAAGTGATCAAGTGGGTGTGGATGTGCGTTTGGCCCTAGGGAGCAGACGGGACAGGAGAGAGAGAGAAGACAGGACAGAGGAGAGAGAGAGAGAAGAAAGGAGAGAGGAGAGAAGAGAGGAAAGAGAGTGAAGAGAGGACAGAGGGAAGAGAGAGAAGACAGGAGAAAAGAGAAGAGATAGAGAAGAAAGGAGAGAGAGAAGAAAGAGAGAAGAAAGGAGAGAGGGAAGAGAGGAGAGAAGACAAGAGAGAAGATAGAGAAGAAAGGAGAGAGGAGAGAGGGAAGAAAGACAGGAGAGAAGAGAGAAGAGAAGAGAGAAAGAAGAAATTAGAGAGGAGAGAGAGAAGAAAGAAGAGAGGAGAGAGGGAAGAAAGGAGATAGGAGAAAAGAGAAGAGAGAGAAAAGAGAGGAGAGAGAAGAAAAGAGAGAGAGAAGAAATGGAAGAGGAAGAGAGAGAGAGAGAGAGAGGAGAGGGGAGAGAGAGAGAAGAGAGAGGGAAGAGAGAGAGAAGGAAGGAGGGAAGAGAGAGAAGACAGGGGAGAGGAGAGAAGAGAAAGAAGAAAGGAGAGAGGGGAGAGAGAGAGGAGAGGGGAGAGAAGGCAGGAGAGAGAAAGAAGAGAGAGAGAGGACAAGAGAGGAGAGAAGATCGGAGAGACAAAGAGAAGGTAGCGAGAATACAGGAGAGAGAGGAGAGAGGAGATAGAGAAAAGAAAAAACAGAGAAGACAGGAGAGAGATAGAGAAGAAAGGAGAAAGAGAAGAGAGGAGAGAGAGAGAAGAAAGGCAAGAGACAAAGCAGGAAAAAGAGAAGAAAGGAGAGAGAGAGAAGACCGGACAGAGAAGAGAGAGAGAAGAAAGGAGAAAGAGGCGAGGAGAGAGAGAAAGAAGAGAAGGGAGGGAGAAGATCGGAGAGACAAAGAAGGTAGAAAGAAGGCAGGAGAGAGAGGAGAAAGGAGATAGAGAAAAGACATTAGAAGAGAGAAAGAAAATACAGAGAAAAGAGAGAAGATAGAAAAGAAAGAGAAGAAAGGAGAGAGAGAGAAGGCAGGAGAAAGAGAAGACAGGAAAGAGGGGAGAGCGAGCGAGAGAGAAAAAGAAAGAGGAGAGAGAAGACCGGAAAAATAAAGAGAAGGTAGGGAGAAGACAGGCGAAGGAGAAGAAAAGAGATAAAGAAAAGACATTAGAAGAGAAAAGAAAAGCAGAAGAGAGAGAAAATAGAAAAGAAAGAAAGGAGAGAGAGAAGACAGAAGAGAGGAGAGAGAGAAAATAAAAGAGATGAGGGAGAGTAGACAGAAGAGATGAGAGAGAGAAGATGGAAGAGAGGAGAGAAAGAGGGGAGGAGAGAGAGAGAGAGAGAGAGAGAGAGAGAGAGAGAGAGAGAGAGAGAGAGAGAGAGAGAGAGAGAGAAAAGACAACAAAGAAGTCAAAAGGGCCAACGTTTTAATAACTTCAGCTTAGCACAGGTCAACTCAGACAACGTCGTCCCCAAACACACAGCTGTATTTTAATAAAAGTGCCGCTCATCACATTGAGAAAGAAGGAGGGAGCAATGAAGAAGAGACAGAAATGTGGATGTATGGATCTGGGGTTGTCTCTAAGGGGTGGTGCAGAAGAGAGAGAGAGAGAGAGAGAGAGAGAGAGACACGTCGATACAAAGCAGTGGGATGTTTACACATGAGATATTCAGAATCAGATCAGAGCACAGTTAATCCTGAACAAATGGAATTATCATGTTTGTTCAAGTTGACATGCATGATTGTGTACTGAACTGTCTCCAGTCTTCACTTATATGCTGCGTCACAAGGTTTGGGGTATTTAAGGGCCCTATTTTGGAGGGAGTGTCCCGGGTAGGGGGAAGTCCCTGCTTGGACTGCTGCCCCCGTGAGCCAGCCCCACATAAGCGGAAGAAAATGGATGGATGCGTTACTGTTTGGTACTGTGAGTAACTTTAAAACACACTCTTGCGGCTCTTTTTGGAGAAGGGTCCCTGTTCACTGTGATCGACCAAAGTTCTCATCTTAAAAATTTGAAACAAGACACTGGGTCAGACAAACTTGAGAAGAAACTTGACATTTTGAGAACTTAACCCTTTTAACTGAGCACAATACAGCCTGTTATAGCTCGTCTAGACTTATATGTTAAAGGAAGTATCAGCATGTACTTTTGCCTTTTTTTCCTTTGACGCATCAAATAACTGACTGGGGGAAATCTGAGCTCTGATTGGTCGTCTTCGAGGGACAACGTAAGCACAGTACCGTAATGACAGTAACATATAAAGAGCCCCACGCCTCTGCTTTGAGATGCCATTCGAATTTACATGATGCACAATTGGTTGTGGAGTTACGGTAACGGAAAGTCCACAAACACGAGTCTATTGGCGCCGATAGCATCCCACACTATAGTGTTAAATAACCAGTGATGGTATATTCACTTTCAGAACACAGAGGAGCACATTCTGGATATTTATTTAGACACGTTACTCCCCTGCATGACATTAGTTGGCATGAACTAATTGAGAATGACTGAAAACGCAGGTAACTTTTTTGGTGGGGTTCTGTCGCCTGGTTGTATCCATGGTATTGCTTTGCCTCACAGTTAAAGAGAGGGTATAACTTCTTTTTTACTTCTATGGGGTATTAACTGCTAACACACATAACATATTTAGATCACCATGTTACCTTTTATTTTTTTCCGAAAGGCTATATGTGCCAAAAACAGAGTGCTACCACAACACAATCATCCCACTAATGAAACTACTGCACTTCACATCAGGTTTTTCAAGTTGGTGTGTACAGTTTTCTATCATGCTTTTGTATATTTATGGAGAATGGATGTGTTTTTGATGAGGAAACTTTATAATATGGCTGAAAACTAAACAAAAAATACCCCATATTTCAGCTTTATTCAAGTGGTTTTCATGCTGACTGTGAGTGGGCTTGCCTCTCCAAAGATCTGACCTGTGACTTGGCCTGATGGCGTCAACTTCTCTTCTCTGTGGAGATACAGACGTAAAAATAATGTTGAAAGCTCTAAACATTACACGTGTTCACCAACTGCAGTGCTTGACCATGTATCATTGAATACCAGTGCCAAAAGTAATAATGTGTACTATAGGGCTTTAATACATGGAGCCTAATATTCTACTAATAGTCCAACACTGAACCATATCCAGGTGAGTGAACTAAACTATGGTGATTAAAAAGAAAAAATGAGTACAGTTGCCATAGCAATTATGTTTTGAAGCTAAAATCCATGAATATACTGCAACTCCAACGTTTCCCATACCTTTGAACTTACTGAATGCTTAATATGTTTGCCAGTGTCCAGTGTTCCGTATGCACACAGATCACCTGTGCTCTGCTCTCGAGTGGAGTGTTTTCTTTTTCATCCCACAGTCCATGACGCAGGAGCCCTCAGCTGTCACGCCTCTCCTCCCAAGTGTGCTCTATTCTATGGAGAAGATCTATGCACGTCTTTCCAGTGCTCGACGTCCAATACTCAGAGCACCTTTTTTTCCACTGCTTGCGTATGCTCTGACATCTTACAGCAACCAGCGAGAAAATCGGGGCCGAGAGCTGCACATGTCAATCACGCGCACAAATATTCCCCGAAAGGTCGATAGGCTTCTTGTCGGAAATCCATTTGGTAACCATAGAGAAATCTAGGGGATTTCAAGAGCGTATTTAAAGTGCAGCAGATATTTTCACCTGTTGTGTCCAAGGTGATAAAGGAAGGGAGCATTACACAAGAGTGAACAGCAGAGTTAATTTTTAAACCTTTATGAGCTCTCCTGATGTTTGACCAAAAGCCTTCTGGGATTTGTAGTTAAGCTTACATTCCCCTAACATGCTCACAATAGAGATGCTCCAGCACACACAAACATTATGAACACGGTTCAAAAATAGACATGTTGGACATTTCTCAGGAGTGTATATGTGGAATGTTTAAAATCAAATACATTTAACTACAAACAACTTTAAGGTTGCATCATGCAACCTTTCTCATGGGGGTTCACTACCAGCTTGTTTCCATGGAGATGTTGCCTGGGATGTTCTGCAACATGGTATGAAACATAGGGATCTTTGATTTATTCAGTTCCATGTGCACACCTCTCCATAGATCTGACCAGTAACTTGCTTGTTGGCTTGTCTTTATGGAGATAAATTCCATACTGTGGAATATTCTAGGCACTGTAAGAACATGGAGACAAGATGGCAGACTCACCACCAAAAAATAGTGCACCTTTAAATTATACCTTGTAACTTAAATATTACTTTAACTTTTAAATAAGACCAATATAGAAATTAAAGTTAATAAAGAGGGTATTTAAAATATCTACTGGTTGTAGCTTCATTCTAGATGAAGATGTCAATGCTTACCAGAGACAGGTTCACCTTGAAATGTGTTGGAGTCTGGATCGTGAGCACCCCCACTGTCAGGGGACTCCTCTGGCGTGTGACTGAAGCTCACATTTCTACAACATCGACAGATGACAAATTGGTGCAAACCCTTTTGGATCTTTGTGAAACATAATTTAGTTTTTATACACCGTTTGAAAAGTTTACCTCAGAGCCCAAATGTCAATTATTTTGATGGGACTGTGACACAACCAAGGACAACATTTTCCAAGTTTGACAGATAATTCCCTTTGTAAAATTGGAGTGATTGGCCATGCTTCTTAACGAAACTGACAAAAATAAGACAAAAAAAAAACAAAAAAAAAAACAACTACCTCAGTACTTTTTGGGAGGCACACTCCCTTGTGAGTTTGAAGTAGCATTTACCTTTAGGCCATTTTAAAGCACATTTTAAGGAGCTCAGTACTAACTACTCTTTGTGCAAGACACGGAATCCAAACCCAAAGAATGAGAGCTTTCAAGGTCTTTATTCAGCTTTAGAAGTAAACTCAGCTGTCAGTTTAAAATGGAGATGGTTACATTTCAGCCCTAGTAAGAAACACACACAGACACATATACACGAGCGCATACACACACACTCCTTAAATGAATTAAGCATTTGGTCTATCAACAGATCGAAACCCACACTTTATCAGCCTTAAATAGGGCTAAACATGCTCCAACATAAAAGTCTAAACCAGGAGATTAAAAGCAGATTTAACCATAGACCACTAGAGGCAGGTCAGTGCATGGTCTCAACTGAACTGACTGAGCATTTACCAATATGATTTTGCTATCCAAACATGGCTAACATTACTTGAGCACAAGAAAGGTTTTACTGTGCCATTTAAAAATTCTGGGATCATCCTTAGACATTGCAATGCCCGCACTTTACTTTCCATTAAGTTCTGTTAATACAATTTGACTGACCTAATTATGCAGCCTGCTGACACTCAAGTAAATGCAGCGAGGTGATAGGGGGTCTCCACGGAGGATATTAAAACACAACAACAACAACCAGTTTGAACAGCCAGAAGGAGACTAGTGTGAGAGTGGCATTTAATAAAGCTCTGACAAGAGATGGGTGACAGAGTTGTGAAACTGACTTAAGGGCAAAATACAGATGGACTGGGCCAGTCAGTTTATATTGTGCCCCAATCAGTCTACGGTCTCATCTCATGGCACATGGAACATAATGATGTGACCATATTGTCCTCAGCGTTGATGTGTTATAGAAAAAGAAAAAATTGGCAAGCTTCCAAGTTGGCATGGTTGATTGCCTTTTAACAATTACAACTTAATATATAAATGAAATTAATGTTCCGCAAAAAGCTACTTATCCAAAGGGGAGTCGACAGGGGACACAAAGGGCTCTGTTCTCCTGGGCCACAGGGTCTTAGGGACCCAGAATTGGACCCTCTTCATATTAATTTGTTGTAGAGAGGTGGGTCATTTGAGGCTTCTTGTCCAAGGCCTTCAAATCTCTGTCGACGGCCCTGCTAATCCATAATGTTCTCTGCTAGAGCGTAAAAAGTATAACTATATAAGCATTGTTTAAACATGGAACTTATTCATAACATTAACATTATAACTATTCATATCCATAACATTTTAACACTCATTATCCTGATATTATCGTTAATCGCAATTATTTTGACTATGATAATTGCGACACAAAATTTCAATATCGTCCCAAGCCAAGTAACAAGTGATGTACATGGGGTAAGAAAGCTGAATTGACTGAATATTTTAATCCAGATGACAAACTTTGAACAATTGTATGTGATAGAGAAAATGCACTGCTGTGCTATACCAGCGGCACCCACTGCCAGCTCAATCCTTGTTATCTTGGCCTACGTCATCAGAGGTATAATACTCCCTACAATGGAAGCATAGCCTGACTGGACTGCACTAGACTGGAATGGACAATACTACTACAATGTCTTGAGGGTTCATGTCTCTGTGTGCTGAGTCCTGTAGTGATGGTAAATAAACTTCTCCTGTGTTAGAGCTCCAACGTCATGCCTCTTCTCTTCAACTCTTTTGCACAGTTTTAGGTTTTGTTTTTTTCAGACACTGGTAGAACATGCAAACTCTACACAGAAAGACCCATGTTACCCGGGAGAACTGGGATCTTCTTGCTGTGAGAGGGAAGCGCCCAGACCACGAGGGAGGTTGTGATGTCTGTGCTATTGTATTGTAGAAATGAGTTTGACTTCTCTTGAGTACTGTTTAAGTGATCATTACCGACTTGGCAAATAATCAGAAATTCTCAAGAGACAAAGCTATACTGACACTGTTATTATTTATTGTTGCTGCATTATTTATTTTGCCAGCAGCAAGGAGAAAGACAAGGAACAAGACATAGGAAAACAGAATTAAGCAGGCACTTGGATCACACCATCTTAAGGGCCCAATTAATCAGCATCATGGCTTTGATTTACTGCAGTTGTCAATGTGTTTTTTTCTTTTTTTGTGGGTGTTACGTGTCTTTACATATATGCATGCTTACGTGCTCATTTAAAGTAGCTGAATTTTCTCGCCTTTACCTGAAAATACATAAACATGATTTTGTGTTCTACCATGTTATTATTCCCTCATCAAAAACATCCTTGAAGACGTGATAGATGTCATCCATGCGTGTTTCAGTAATTTAGTGAGCTCTACCGGGCCCTATTTGAACCCTTCTTATGGTTAGCTGTAAGAGTTTTTTTTCCAAAGCTCAGCTCACAAGCCAGCCTCCATAAATATACAAAAGCAAAAAAAAAAGTTGAAAATAATCCCAAAACCATTGTTGCCATAAAATGTGTCAATACAACATGCCAGCAGAGGTCGCAAGGCTTGCATCTGCTATCAAACTGAAAAGAGAAGCCCTTTGTATGAAGCAAAAAATAAATGGTGACTTGGATTAATAGTTAAAATAAGTTTGAGGAAAGTGTTCAGACCAGGGCAAACTACAGCCTGGGGGCCACACACAGAACGTTGGGTTTATTATTCTGGCCCGCCGAACGTGACCAAATTATGGTGCTTGTCAAATAAAAGAAAAGTGGATAGTGAAGCGCTGAGTGTTTAATACGGAGTGGACAACAAAATATTTTTTCACTGAAGTCCGATCAAAGTACCAAGGTAGGTTTTTTGCTGGCATTCAAATTAACAAAAAGCTAGAAAGCCTTTCTCTGAAGCCAAGTTTTTAAAAGGAAAACAATTTGTACAATGAGCCTTGCATATTCACGCTTTGCCACATGTTACAGGCCAAATCTCTAATGTAATATATTCATACATATATATATCCTGGCCTGGCCCCTCTGTCAAATTTTGAGAACCCATTGTGGCCCGTGTGTCAAAAAGTTTGCCCACCCCTGGTTTAGATCTTAATAACTAGAAGGGGCCTCATGGGTAGCATCATGCTTACATAGGCCAGTGGGAGGCAGGAATTTTTAGCTCTAGAGAGAGAAATATGCAGATTTTTAAAAAACCTGCATAAATTAAATAATATAAACTTCAGATATGTTTTAGGTGAGAAACATAGTGTAACATACACTCACAAAATGCCATAATATAAGGCATTTAATTCATATTTTTCTGCTCTCTGGAGTTGGCTGTAAGGCCTTATAGTATCTGACAAGAGTGGTCAAAAGCCAATGTGTGCAATTGATAAACACAAGCTTCCCTCATTAGTACAGTGTCTGGCTGAAATCAGAGCCATAACAAAAGCCTGTGCAGAAAAATAATGGAAATGTCACCATGGACAAACAAACCAGAGCTCATTTAAAGTGCAACTTCTCTGCCAGTGTAACCATGTTCATTGTGTTAACATTTTCAAATATTCAAAAACATGGACTCAGAGGAGGGACTGGCATTAGGCTGGGGCTGAGGGAGAGGAGAGCTGTCCAAACTGAGACATGGAGCAGATGACTGGACAAAAAAAAAAAAAAAACAATCTTCAAAAGTTACTCAAATAGTCTGGTTAATCTGTCATTGTTAGTCAAAATAGGTAATATGCTTTTAATGTGTCAGTATCATAGACTGTATATAAAAACGGACATGGCTAACCTGCTAGCCGCCGGTGTTCCAAATTGGAAGTGAGCATGTGCACCCTTTTTCCTCCATCAACTCTGGCTCCAATTCACTTTACATTGAAAAACTGACACACCTCTCTCTGTAGCTACTGCAGTGATTCATCATTTTGGACTTGAAATGTTTGTATTAGCCTGCTCTATATGATCCTGGTATTTTCATTTGGCTATTGTGTCGCTATGTTATGGGTGATGTCATACTCCCTTAGTCTACTTTTTATACAGTCTATGGTCAGTATTCAATTTGTATTTGCTATTTCTTTTATTCTTACTATATAAGTGGGGCAGGGTTCATGTTAGTTTCAATCTTTTTTTATAAACATGTTTCAAACTGTGTGCATCTTAACTGAAATCCACAAATCCCATGCTTCTTCAAAGTTAATTTTTTTTTTCTGGCGAGGGATCCACCAACTGTTTGTTTCCATGGAGAAGTTATTGCACTGTCTGGTGTGGCATTAATTGTCTCTATCTAGCGTTTATTCAATTACAGGTTAATACATGCATTCTAATTGTGAGCCGGTTCACCACTCCACAGATCTGACCTGTAACTGATGCCGTCACCTGCTTGTCTCCATGGAGAACAATATGTTTAATGCCATGCTGTGGGGCATCCCAGAGAAAAAGCAATGAAAAACAGAAAATACAGTTTCCCTTTATTTGGTTATAAATTGTAAGTTTGTCTGGTCATCTATGCTGCAGCACATATGCCAGGCTCTGTGCCGACGTTATCATAGTGAAATCGACTCCTGCCACCCCCATTTGACACATAAAACAGAAAACTGAAGCTCCATGTTTCCTGTGATCTATAGTTATGGATCCTGACCCACCAGTTGAGAATCATTGCTCAACAGGGCTGTGGACATGATCAGTCTGGATGGCCTTGATGGTCCCAAATGACAGAAACCAGAGGGAGATCAATGTGCAGCTTATAAAATATGTATTTACTACATATTACATGGTAGAAAGCCTCCGGCGCTGTTCGCTAAAGGCCCTTGTACATTTGCATTTGAGAACATGTGAAAGCTACAACATATTATCGCCATTGTACTGTAGATCAAATGTGTGTGGCATTTATTAGCATACAATATAGAGCAGCAGTGTCATATCTGTGACAGCCAAAATAGTGCTTTAAATTACATTTTAGTTGTAATCGTGGCATTTGACTGAAATGCTTTTTTACTTTTAGTCAACATTTAGTCAATTGTATGTAGAATTTTAGTTTACTCAACAATTTTAACACAAATTACGATGTATTATTATTATCATTATTATTATTATTATTATTATTATCATTATTATTATTATTATTATTAAATCCATCCTCAGACCCAAGTCAAGACAAAGAAAACAATAAGGCTAGCCAGTATGATAACAGGTGTGAGAGCACCCATTAGTGGCTTGAATGATTATGTTAGTATGACTCAGGCACAGTTCACACTTAGTGTAGCTCATGAGACCTACCCTTCAAACTAAAACTGTAAACAATAGGTGCTTTTAGTTTCCGTGTAGTTAGCTCCTCCCTTCAGACAGATATAAGGCAGTGTGCACCAATGGTCTGACCAGAACTGAAGAAGCGCCTTCACTCCTACAACTTTTTGTCCAGTTGATAGATGTGAATTTTTCTTTTAATTTGAATTATTAATCAACAAATTAGTTAAAGTTTTAGTCCTCCACAGGGGCGTTGGACTGGGGGGTAAATGGTATGGTTCAATGTGCATTCTTCATTAGACAACATGTAATGAGGGCTCACCAAGACGATTTGTACACAGGGCCCAAAATTTAGTGCTGGACCCTGGGTCCTCAACAATAATCTTTTATTTATTTTTTATTGAATTTACATCAGTAGAAATAATACATTGATCAAACATATTTATACTGTATTTCTGCAGGAACGTTAGTGGCACAAACCTATGCAGACATGGGGAGAACATTCAAACTCTATTGAAATCTCTACCCCCTTTGCCTCCATCACTCAGTTGACACTGGTCCCAACTATGGCATATGGCATTTGGTTTAAAACTATACAACCATGCCAGATCATTATACTAATAACTTCAATCATATACTGTAGCAGCCAAGCTCAAGAGAAAAAAAACAAAAAGAAATACTTGCATGTACATGTGGGAGGTTATAAATTCTTAATCCAAAACAATCCAACTTGTAATACAAAGAATCGTATCTTCTCTGATGAAAGTTATGTGCATATAAAGCAGAATGAATGCAAAACCCAGGATAAGACAAGACAACAGGTTAGTGGGAGAGAGATGCTGGCTCAGCTCCTGTGGTGTGCATGAGGTGAAGTGATGTGGGAGGAAGTGTCAGAGCTGATGATGCAGAGCTCTGGAGCATGACACAGACAGCAAAGGTATAAGAAGAACCTGCATATAGAGAGAGATATTAGACTTATACAGCAACATATACCTCTCTCCTAGTACAGTAGGAGTTGTGAAGATGAGGGAGTTCATAAGTACTGACTATATCTAGAATGCAGGAAAAAAGGAACTTAGACTCAACACTATCGCTACTAATCTGTGTGCATGTGTTATTTTTTTTAAGTCTTTAATTTAACCTTCTTGTTTCCAGACAAACCACTGAGAACCAATTCTACTTTACAATGGTGACCTGGCAAAGATAACTTGCTTTTTGCTACACTGATAAAATATTGCACCCTCATCAAAAACACAGGAATTGATGCTTTAAACTATTACATATCATAGACAAAATCAAATAAAAAATCATGTTCCAGACAAATTATATACAAAAAGGGAGTATTTTTTGCTGAAAATGAAGACGACTAGAACATGTCATGTAACGGCAGCTCTGCAAAGTTAATGTTACAAGTACAGCTAAGTGTTAAATCCCTCAGATGGCATATGTGTGAGTGGGAGTCCATTTCATTTTGACACTTTTTTATTGTGCAGCAAAGACAACAGTTTGTGGACAAAAACTAAAGCGAAAAATGTGAGAGGGACCTGAGCTGGCAGCATTACTCACCAGCTCACACTTGGACATTGGTCTTACTAATAGTACGAACCCCTACTGCGAATACAGGACGCTTTGTTTCATTTGGACAGTCTCGGCCAATGAAAAGACAATACAAATGCTGCGATAGTGAAACAATGAAATGCAATGTTTCTCAATTATAATAATCATTTCTCATCTTGACAGTGAATGGTGTCTTAAAATAGCTTTGAAAGATACAATGATGGGCCTTTTTTTTTGTCTTTTCTATGACAGCTGTGCATACCTGTGTAACTTTCTAGGCTGAGAGTACACCATGTGCTTGTTTCCATGGAGAAGTTATTGCTTTGTCTGGATTGTTCCACAGTAGAGCATTAAATGTATCATGCTTACGTTTATTGAAATGCAGGTCTTTTAATAGCTAACAAAGTCCCTTGAAAAACATGGATTCTTACAGGCTCCCCTCACCACAGATCTGACCCGTAACTGAATCTATTGACATCCACGACCTGTCTCTGCGGAAATAGATTAGTTTAATGCCATACTGTGGAACATTTCAGGAAAAGCAATACCATCTGCTTGAAGAGAAGCAGAAGGCGAACGCTCCACCAGATTTAATCAGGAATTTGCCCATGTTTGCATATGAGGCTTTATGTAAAGTCCCTGTGTCAAAATGCAAAGAATGAAAACTTGCAGAGTGTTTATATAAAGTTCATATTGGCAATAGCACAACATCATTTGTTTCTTCCAGTATAGGTACATTTTGCAATGCCATGCCTGCCTTGCTGTATATGGACCATGCATCCTCTGACATTAATTCTCCTGTCGAGGCCAGGCTAATATTTCAGTGCAAAAGCAGACTTTCAGAATGGCCTCGACAGAACCTTCTTGTGGTTCAACCCCAGCTGAGACCAGTGGACTTTGTAAATGTAACCTTAGGCAAGACACCACCCTGCCGTGCGTGTGTACTCTAGGTTAGACCTGTGCAGTTGTGGTGGTCTCACTGGGCAGTACAAAACAGTTAGTGTGTGTGTGTGTGTGTGTGTGTGTGTGTGCGTGTGCGTGTGCGTGTGCGTGTGCGTGTGCGTGTGCGTGCGTGCGTGCGTGCGTGCGCGCGTGCGCGTGTGCGCTTGCAAGTCCAGGGGAAATGACTTTACCTCTGCCATAGTTCACAGTGTAACATCCGCTCGCACAGCTGTTGTTTGACATCTGCTAACCCACTTCTCTGCAGCCCTTATTGTATCAGTGGAGGAAGTGATAGAAGCCGGGTCCTATAAGTGAGAGTAGTTTAACTTCAAAATAAATCACTGTAAAGATTACACAGAAAACTGTAACTTTAGTGAAGACATTTATTGTATGATACGAAGATTAGAACTTATTTTGTAAAGTTTTACTGAGCAGCTTCACTACTACTACTACTACCACTACTACAAATGCTGCTTTGTCAGTTTTGCACAAACAGTACAAAGACAAAATTACCTAAAACAAATATTAAACTTCTTTTTAGCCAATGGTTGGTATACAGTGCAACATTTTGAGTTGGGCAGAAGCCAAAGGTGAAGCGGCTAAATGAACCAAAACATATATATTGTGCTGGAATCAGTAAAAATACCTCAAGCCGCTCGCCCCTTGTCAGCATGACTGCTACTGACCCAATTCACACATATCTGTTTGTGCTTATTAACTACAGGAAGGACTGAATACGTTCTAGTTCCTTCTGAATGACCCAAAAAGTAATTGACAGAGCCCAGGTACATAGATTTTTATTGTTTTTTCACCCTAAGCCCCATGTTGAAGTGTTTTGGACAACTAGGCAGACAATCTATATGAATAAACTTCAGATTCATTGTTATAAGTTAGATTAGACATTGTATGAGCTTTCTTATATCAAACTTGTTTCCTATTTAATAAAATCTAATCTACAACAGTTGGCTAGACTTTATATAGTGACCCCGAGTTTTTAAAGAGCTGCCTGACATGTTTTCAAATGTACTAATTAAAACGTTTCCTCAAATTTTACACAATATCTTTAAAACTTAATATAGAAGTAAACTCTGGCAAAGTGTGGGTTATTGCAAACTCCCTAGTTTGATTGACAGCTGGAACAGGAAGTAGCCTGGTTTAGTTCACCCGGTGCACTGAGGCTAAATCTCCCTGTGATCCTGGATTAGCCGGTTTACAGAATAAATGAATGGGTGTATCCGCGTGCCCTTTAAAATGCCATTAGTATGCAATCATGCCTGGAATAGACGCTCTCCGTTTCTGCTGAATGTAAATGAGAACAAAATGCGTCCAGTGTCAAGCAAAGGCTAAGAAATTAAATATTGCTGTAGGTTAGAATTAGAAAGTTTTGATCAATTTGAATTTAAACTTCAAGAGAAATAACTAAAGTGATATATTTGCAGTCCTAGTGACATGCCTTTTAAGTTTATTTTAATAATAGTTTAGTAGTTTAATAGTCTTAATAAAGCATATAGAAATATACTAGACCAGGGGTGGGCGAACTTTTTGACACACGGGCCACAATGGGCTCTAAAATTTGACAGAGCGGCCGTCAGGATTTGGCTTGTAACATGTAGCAAAGCATGAACATGCAAGGTTCATTGTACAAATTGTTTTCCAAATGCATTAATTAAATTGATAATTTACTATATGTCAGTTAAATAAACACAGCAGAAAAACTCACATTCAGTTTTATCAAGTGCCAAAAGATCAACTTGGGTAAATTGAACATGGTTTACCCTTACCTATTTTAATATGATTTAGTCACGTTCGGCAGGCCGGATTAATAAACCCAAAGGGCCGTGTGTGGCCCCCGGGCTGTAGTTTGCCCATGTCTGTAGTACATAGTATAAGGGTCACAAAAAAAAAAAAATGAGTTGAAAGCTTAAATAAAAATGTACCTATGATGGAAGTAGAACTTTATATTGTTGGCCTTTTAAACATTGAAAACTGCTGAATCGTCTTCCCAGGAATGATCCCCATGCGCCTCTGTGCGTAGCCGAGTGCTCCTGGGCAGGACGGCGATCGTGCTTCGATTCACAGCCAAATTCAGGTGTATGAATCTTAGAGCAATTTTCACCAAACCTGTTCCCTTGGCTTTGAGATTTCTACCTTTCTTTACAGTTGTTTGTGAGCTTGTGGAGCTGTGCACAACCAGGCAGTGGCAGCTCCTGTTTACGCAGTCAACCTGGAACATCCACAGATATGGGGTTGAACGCAGTGCTTCACACCCTCACTGGGGAACAGCGAGGACAGTATGCTGTGGTCGATTCCGCATAAAGAATTCAGGATCAGGGATTGAAACAAGTTTTAGTTCTGTGTATTGGACCAAACTGTACACATTTGAAGACACAAACAGTACAGAGCAGTGGCTATAGGGATTAGACTACATTATAATCGTTGTGTCCTAATAAGTCCTAGAGTTGTAAAGTGAGGCAGGAGACTGTGGATGTCTGAGGCAGCAGAAGTTTATTTAGTGTCTGTCTGGGACCCAGTGACTTGAATACTCAACACGGCCATTCAAGTCTGACTATGCTTCCACACAAGGAGGTTTAAATAAGAGCTAAGAAGGACAGCCTGGAGACAGAGCAGACCGCTTCAGTGAGATGAGTTGACCAAGGAAACTGATAATGTTAAAGAAGGACAAATTCTGTAATAGTCGGAAGATTTTGTGGCTCGGAGCACAGCCTGTGTCCTACTCAATGAGTCCAAGGAACTGCAAAGCTTTATAGGCTTTTTCCAAGGAGGAATTAGGTCACTCCAAAGAGAGAAAAATATAGCCTACTTCGTTCAACAGTTTGTGATTGATGCGTACAAGTGCAGCAGCGGCAGCTAAACTGTCTAATAACTCACACAGATTTGGGATGTGTAAATTCAGCATTTCAAAGTTTGACCTCGTTTATGGGAATTTATGTAAACTTTTCCCTCATCCAAAAGCCAATCTTTTGCTATCTGTATTTGTTTTCATTCAGCATCCATCCCTAAATCATTAAAAAAGTTTTTATTTTTGGTCAGATTATGACTTTTTCTGACTTTGACTTTATTCTTATTAAATCACAACTTTAATGTCAAAATGTTACGATGTTACAATGTTATTTTCATAGCACCCACATAGTTTATTTTTTCAATGTGACCCTTATACTTTGTCGTAGAAAGACTGAATTCACAACGAAAAATTATAATAGTGTATTAAGAATGATTCAGGCTTAATAACTACTTATTTAATGGCCTAACTCCTAACCCTACTCTTAATTAAGTAGTTACTAAGCCTGAATCATTCTTAAAGAGGGGGTATTACACTTCAATGAGGAATTAACTGCTAACACAGAACATATTTAGATCACCATGCTACCGTTTTGAAATTCAGCAAAACCAACATATTATCATTTTAATAAGTTTGTGTCATCCCCATTCAGAGTCCTATCACAACACATCGTGCATTCTTTTAATGAAACGACTGCACATCGCATCAGGTTTGTGAAGTTGTAGTATATTGTTTTGCATCCTACTTTTGTGTATTTAAGGAAAATGGCCTTGTGGGAGCGTGTGAGACGTAAGCTTGTGGGCGGAGCCTTGAACAGGATTGTACTGCTAACTGTTAGCTAAATTGTTCAAACATGCATGGAGGACATCTAAAACCTCTTCACGTACATTTTTGATGAGCGAACAATATTATAACATGGTAGAAACTTCCAAAAAATAATAAATTATTCTTCATTCTGAATTAAGTCTTTGTTCATGCTTTATTAAGTATCATTATTATTCACTTTATTCCGGAAGTTGCTGTGGGTGCTGCTATAGTCATTGGGGTTGTATTATTTTGACAGCAAATAGGTTCTCTATGGATGACAAAGACAGGGACAAGCCTCACAGCGAATCAGTGCATTGTTGACTTTATGGTGCACATGAACATAGAACAACTGGTAGATCAAAAAAGTGCAGACAAGTGAACTAAAAAATTTAAAAATAAGACAAAGACTGGGTGCTGGGAGCTGGGTCTGAGGCTGAGGTGATCTGTGGATGTGGGTCTGGTCCAAAAACAGGGTCTGAAGAAAACATGTAATATATATCACAAGTAATTAGAAAAATGTAATGAAGCAAAAACGGCCAAGCAGTTACAATTCCACAGTGGAAAATCTCCATAACTGACAATCTGGCAGAGCGTGGATGAATGAGCCAGGTCTTTGTAGCCCAGCCTATAAGCGGACTTAGGGCCCTGAGACCACAAGAGGTCCCTCAATCTGAGAACCCTCAATAATATACATTGTATATAGTACATCTTAGTGACGTGCAGTCAGGTGAGGCAGGTGAGGCACTGCCTCACCTGTCATCACAGAGAAAAAATAAATGAAATGGTTATATTTATCCAATGATTTGCACTATAAAGTTATTTTCTATTTAACTCTGGAATTTGAATTCTTTTTAATTCAAAATCGCTGAATTTTTACGTTTATCGTTGAAATACTGAGAAGAGACGTGCGGTGAGGCACCAGCTGTTCGTGCCTCACATGGACTGATTGTGCTGTAGCTCAGCAGTGACGCTGCTGCTTTAAGCGGCTGTGAAAAGGCACTGGGTGAGGCACACAGTAACCCTGCATCATGGTAGAGGGCTCTCATGAGCCCAAGGATTCTTGCAACTCCCGCAGAATAGGGGCCACAGAGTAGAGACAGCAAGCTACAATTTAGAGTTACAAATCAAGTTTAGCAATCCGTTCACTTTTTTTTCCATGTCTGGCTCTACTTTTTAAATGGAGGAAGATTACATATTAAAGCTCGAACAGTTTTTTAAACTGGACTTTCAGTGGAAGCAGGAGGTTATAATTAAAGGAAGACCAACACTAAAGGAGCTAAATGGTTTGTTCCAGACGATGGGACGATGGGAAGACTCGCTCTTTTCAAACAAAGACGGACAAAATGGTCAGAAATTTAATGACTTCAATCCACTGAAAATTGGGGAACCAGAATAAGGATAAAAAAACAATACAAAACCAGCTTGCTTTTTATTTCATACTATTAGAGCTCTTTCATACGGACTTCGGAACTTTTATTTTGAAATTATTTTTTTACTCTGGCCCCAAGTCACTGGGAGAGAAAATGACCTGGGGCCAAATGCTCTGACACCTGGTTTACATGTTTGTAAATCTGATTGTGATGACATCAGTGCCTCACCAGCCATGAACCTCACCGCACGTCACTGGTACATGTGCAGTGAGCGCTACTGACGCATCTCTGCTGTAGCACAGTAAGCACATTCTATAATGCATGCAGGATGTATTTGTATTGACAATCTGGAAACCAATTGAATGACACTGCAGCTGATCTATGTCAACATGTTATTAGCATAGCGTCACAGCAGCTGGTGTAGTAACAGGCGGCGGGGGCCTCGGCCCAGCCCAGGGCAGGATGTTGTTGTGTTTGCGACTGACCACACATCCTTCTTCCTTGGAGGTGAAAGTCATGTGTCATTATGAAACATAACATTTTCATTTCATCGTGTTACCTGCCCGTAAATTATATGTGTGTCTATGTGTGTAGTATATTGTTGTTAGATAGTTAGCGGGAAATTTGCAGTACTGCAGCTCTTAACATTAGATCCAGGCTAAGGCCTGTGTTGCTGTCAGTGCTGTCAGCGTTGTCTTGCTGTCTTTGCGGTGTTTGGTGCTACATTGCTCGGCTAAATTATCGAGAGAGCCTGGGGCATTGATGGAGCTAACTGGAGGCCGGTCTTTCGCGTTTGTCAAAGAGCTGAGCAGTGCTCGCATAATAAAGCCAAGGCCACGGTTAGTGACAGTCTTATTCAATACACTATTCCATTTATAAACTACAAAGATCTATCACTTAGGGCCCACTAAAGACAAGCTACAACCTCTGTACTGTTTGCAGTACAGAGGTTGTAGCTTGATCGGCAATGGGCTACAGGTGAGTAGTGGGTGGAGACCATTGGTGAGGGTGGGGGTATGAGTGGTGGATGATTTGCTTTGTATATAAATTCAGTTAAATATCACATTTACCACATACTTGAAGGTAGATGCCTGTTGTTTCATTGCCGACACTATTAAACCCACATCTCCCCATCATTTTCAGAAGACAGAACAAACAGCATTTGCAGGTGAAGACGCCTATTCATCCCTCGCTTTTCAAACTCTCATTTATAATCATCCTTGGCAGCATTTTTTACTTTAATGTCATTACATTTATAAAGGCTCTGAATGCCACCGTGCTAAAGAATGCCATGTCCTTGGTGTTGCCTGACAACCACCACGTTTTTGTGCTTAATTGAAAAGCTATTCTGTGCAAAGGAGAGGCTTTACGGCTTTTACAGCGTCGGCAGTGGAAAAGACCTTGGACAAAAACCTCTTAGACGGAGCGTTTTGTTTAGGCATGCAGTGTGAATCATCTGCTTTTGAAAGACTGGAATATTTTCTGTAGTGAATTATGTGCTTTGACACAAACATACACTGGGTATAGGATCATTTTAGTTCAGAAGTTTCGATCGCTCTTCACAATGACGTGTATTTGTTTCAGTATCAAACTTTCTGCACTCTGAAAACACTTGGCTCTGGGTAGCTGTGGATAGCTGTGATGTTTTGCTTGTAGGCATCAACTATCAGTCATGTGTCCGTTCCACCCACTTCCAATGGCATTATATTAAAGGCCATTGCAAGTGTCCATATAGAAATGCCAGGAGTACTTTTCACAAGCTAGAAACAGGGAGCATGGATGGTCGACATTTTGGGTCTAATCTAGGTATCAGTGTTATTTGGGGTGGATGGGGGGTTTAGATATTGTTTTGGTTTGATATTTAAATTTAACTTCTATATTACTATGGTTAAAGAGAGGGTATTACAGCATTACACTGCTATGGGGTATTACATGCTAACACATTTGGATCACCATGCGACTGTGAAAATGCTATATTTGCAAGAAACCAACATATTAACACGTTTAATAAGCTTCAGTTTCATTTTTGACACTCTAATTTCTGCCTCCCTTTTTTTCCTTGCGCTAAGTCGCTCCCCCTTCAGAGTGCTATCACATTACAATCGACGTGCATCCCGCTAATGAAACTACTGCACATCGTATCAGTTTTGTGATATTGTTTATATCCTCCTTCTGAATGTAAAATTGCAGTGCAGGAGCAGGGGTGATGTTGGCTTGTGGGCTAAGCATTGGACAGAATCTTATTGCTAACCTTAAGTAGGGTCCGAATAGGGCCCGGGAGAGATTGCTAGATTACTCCAACATGCATGGATGACATTTAAATCTACTTCAGGCATGTTTTTGGTGCATGAGGGAATGGCATTATAAGATGGTAGATAGCGCCAAAAAGTCGATTTTGCATAATCGCCCCTCTTTAAAATTAAGGTACGGTTTATTGTCTCAATAGGGAAAACTGTTCCATGGCTTGGTCAGGACTATCTTTTAGCTACTGTACATGTTTTGGTTGTGCAACTACTACTTCACTACTGCCACTAGTACATGCGGGCCTTTCAGTAGAAAAAAAATATCAGTCTCGGCAAATATCGTTATAGGCTGAAAAAATCAATACAAGACTCTTAAAATAGCAATGTCCTAAAACTGCAATATTCAGATATGTTACCTTTGCCCTATTTTGCAATGGTAGTAAATAATCAAACCATTGCATTTTATATCACAAACAAGGTAGCATCAATTCTAGTCAGTCAGTCCGTACCACAGTAACTCAAAGTAAATGCAAACTCCAACGTACAAAACGATAACCTGAATATATCTTCGTCTGGATTGAAAAGACAGAGACATCCCTATGGCGAGAGGTGATCCTAAAAGGTTTTATACACTGCGGAGTGAAGCTATTATAGGGAATCTGACCCGGCCCTTGAAAAGCCTGCTATTTTCATTTTGAGCCCACACACTCGGAGTCTTGGCAGCTCTGAAGTCTGAGAGATCATGTATCAGTCTATCATGACACTCACTGCTGCATCATCGGCACCGTATTCAGCACTGAACTGGAGACCAAGGCTGACGAGATTCACAGAGAGAAGGGAGAGTGGGAGAGAAAGACATCGCTACCACACGAACCTTATGCTGTGGATCTCAGGGACTTATATGAAAATGTGATTTATTTCTGGATGCAAACTTTTATCTGACTCTTTCTGGGCAGGTGCGTCCACAGATCTTTTGGGGCCGGGGACAAGAGGACTAACATGGGGCCCTCTTTAAGAGAATATAAACGAAAAGCATAAAAACAATTCAACCGACCCAAGCAAAAGACTTTTTTGTGTACAAGTGGGTATACCAATCATGGGTTGGTGAGGTGTCTGAATATATATCAGTATATGCAGGCAGTTTTAGTTGCCCCATATAAAGGTAACATGAAGTTACTAAGTGGACATTAATTGTGATGTCGAAATCAGAGTAAGTTAAAGGTGTATTTTGCAGCTTTTCTTGTGGAGTGTCTGTTTCCATGGAGATGTTATAGCTGACTAGAATGTTCCACAGACACCAGGGTGATCCCCACAATAAGAATGCATGTTTTTTTTGCCATACTATGGATTATTCCAGGCAATGCTGTAACATCTCCATGGTGACGGATTCCCTACCACGAAAGTTACATCTAAAGAAACCTCAAATCTCCAAATTTTTTCCACCATTGTTTGTGCAATTAAAAATTCAAATGAACAAATTGTTTACCTTCACCACATTCACTTATACTGAGTGTATTGTTCAGTATGTGTGGGGTGTATATAGGTCATACTAGCATGTCAGAGATTACCAGTGGTTTGCATTATAAAGCTTTGGGACTTTTCCAGACATGAAAATAACAAGAACGAAAAAGATATATTGTTTTAAAACTTTGTCAAAAATAATCTGTCAGGACACACCCACGCCTGCCATCACCCTAGCAACACTGGGTGGGGCAAGTCCCTTTTTAGATTCTCTTGCCTGTCTGCATGTAATACTATTCCACTGTGTTTCTACCAGCACATATCAGCACAAGGGGCAAATTTCTCTAGACCTTTTGTCAGACACAGTACCCCGTGTATATTAGCAGTAGTGGAACGTAACAAAGTAGAAAAGTGTACATTTTACATATCTTTACTTTAAAAGAGGATACTTTTTACTTTTACTTCATTACATTTGAGGGCAGGTATCTGTTCTTTCTACTCCACTACATTTTTTTTAACTGGACTGAAAAGTAGAACTATTTTTTATTATTGTTTGAGACCTGCTGAAAAAGTTGGGGAGGTTATTTATTTATTTTAACACATTTGTAGTTTGAGCAAACAAGATCATACAAAGAAAAACAGCTAGGAGGAAAAAAAAAAGATTCAATTGTTTCTGTTGAACAAAATTCGGCACAAATCAATGCATTTGATGCTCTATTAGATCTCTTAAATCTACTTTCACACTTCTACTTTTTAAATACATTTTTACAGGTACTTTAATACTTTTTATTTAAATAGATTTTTTTCATGTGATACTTTTACTTGAGTATTTTTTTTGCTCTGGTATCTGTACCTTTAAGTAACAAAACTGAGTACTCCATCCACCGCTGTATGTCAGTGAATACAGCACTGGGGGTATGGTGCAGGCTACAGGAGACGTCCCGTGGATCTCACCTCTCCCCCTCCTGCCTGTATCTAAGTGGAATCAGTCTGATGTTCATGTTTTTTCATCAAAAGAGTGGTGCAGGATTTGACTTGAATTTCAAAATGTTTATGTGATAGTAAATGATGTACGAAAATAGCTCAAATGTGCACTCAGTAACTTGTCTCCATGGAGATGTTACTGCTTTGCCATGTCTGTGGAGAGGCAACCTCACCCACAGTAGGAATGCAAGTTGTTTTGTTTTTTTGAGCAATGAAACACCTATAATGAAATAAATGCAAGACTTTTAACTTTTAACGCCACACTATGGCAGATTCCAGTAAGGGTTGAGAAAATGCCTTTTTTGTCCTTCCTTTTCCAGTCTTCTTCAATTACCACAAGGTCAATACAAATTTATTTGTATAAAAACCTTTCAGTCATATGCACAGCTAAACTGTTTTGAGCCTGGATTTAAACATTGTCAAAGTAGATTACTGTCTCAAATCTTCAGAAAGACTATTCCAGGTTTTAGCTGTATAAAACTGGAACGCTGATTCCTCATGTTTTGTCCTGACTCTGGGCACCAGCAGGAGGCCGGTCCCTGAAGTCCTCAGTGTGTGAGATGGTTCAGATGGCACTAACATGTCAGAGATGTACTTTGGTGCTAGACCGTGGAGAGACTTGTACACAAGCAGAAAGTCTATAGCCCGTGCAGAGACCTGAACGCATATTTTCTGAACAGTGGCGTTCTGGATGTACTGCACCTGTCATACTCGATTGGAGAAGCCAGTGAGCAGGCCGTTACAGTAGTCTAACCTGGAGACAATCACATGGATAAGTCTTTCCACATCTGTCTTTGACAGTATACAACAGGAGAGTCCAATATTTTTTCACAGAGGGCCGCATACTGAAACATTTTTAAAGCAGAGGGCCACAAACCAGTGTCGATACAGGGAGTCAAATGGTGCATTTAACACAGGTTTGACAGAGACGTTGTACCTTTAATAAAACTTGGAAGATTATTTTTGGGTCTGTGTCACAATGCAATGTGATGTTATTCAAGTTGTAGAGGTAGAATCTCTTCAATTTGTAGTAAAAAATACTTCCTGATCATTTGGCCCAGTTTAGGAGGAGGCATGAGGGCCAACAAAAATTGGTTTGAGGGCCGCATTTGGCCCCTGGGCCGTAGTTTGGACAGCCCTGGTATATAATATAGTAGATGAAACATGACTAGTCCAAAATAGATTACCATTTATAAACTCCAAACTGTCCATAAAATAAGCAATTAAATACAGTGAAATATGTATATAGGCGCTTAGAACCTGCAGAATGTTTTGTGTGTGTTTTTTTAGCATATATTAGTGAAGTTATCAAAACCAAACTGTCAATTGTACTTGCAAAGATACAGAGATCTCAATATCCATTTTTATTGTCATGTTTCATCTGTAACTTAACACAGTTTAAAGCAGATTATCCCATTCAAAGTTTACACACAAGAATAAAAGCACAGATTTCCCTTCTTCATACTTTCTATTTTTGGTTCATTATAGCTGGTTTGTTTCCAGACTTGCCATTAGCATGCACAACTTAAGCCGACTTTCTCAACGTGGGCAATGGAGGAATGAATCAATAGGAAATAATGCTCCTAACATCTAATGCATGCAAAACCACTCCACCAGCTCCAAGTCCAATCGCAGGCAGGATCTAAACTTTCTTTGCCCTTTGTTTTAAGTATTTCCAGAAACAGTGTAAAGGCTTGACTCTGCATTTGTTATTTAAATTGGACCTTTTGCATGTGCATTGTTCCTGGACCCCCGCAGCTGTGCTTTGGGGCAGAATTTTTAACATCAAGTTTTTGGATCCAAGATTTCATTGCCAATGAAATGTTCCTACACTCATGCACTAAATTAATTTGTTCTGAAGTGACATAATGGACCTTTCTTAAATGTACAGCAAGCCCCTGGTAAAGTAGAATGATGACAGTATTGCCAGTCCTGGTATATTCTCCATGCTCGGTGATAGTATGTCCTTATAGCCACATCTGCCCTGAGATAGACTGAGGGCCTGTGTGGCTGCCAATGTGCAAATGTTCTACTAATAACTAATTCACTCACCTCTTTCATGCATCGATAAGGTGGTTGAAGTGTCTTGCCCAAGGACACAACAAAAGTATGCACTGGTGACTGGTCGCAGACATTCAGGTCACGTGACTCTGGTGTCTGACTGAAAAAAAGTCTACAAAACTCTGATAAAACTTGATTTCTGTAATAAATAATGATCAGATTTGACTGGGACACAATTATTTAAGGGATAATAACTATAAACGTTTTCGTCAAGCTGGATCTCACATAAACAGACTGGATTATTCACTTTTTAAATCTGAGAAGCAGAAATTATCGCTCTGTTAACAGCTCAATCTAAGGTTAAGTGGCTAACGCTAGTAACTTTATATAGCAACAGTTTAATTAAGAGTATAATCGGCGATCAATAGTGCAATAAACCAGCGCTTCTATCCGCTTTCATTGTCGTGTTGTGACCAGTTAAAGACCGGTTGCCATGCTCTTGTTTTTCCAACTCTCGCAATGCATTGTGGTCTACATTGGCCAGTCTAGTGACCATTGATGCTCACCACTTTTCAAGGTGCATTGTGGGAAATTAGTCCACTATTTTCTCACAAACTGGACATTCAGACACCACTAAATGGTGCCCTAACTAGAGTATAGTGTGATCCTCTTTTGATTGTCCTGCACAGCTATTTAGGCCCCTGTCCTTTATCCCATTTAGTGTGGTTTAGATCAGTCCTTAAACCTTAGGAGGGAGGGTTTGAGGAGGGGGAAGGGAGGGGAACGGGAGTGTGTGCCCTGTCTAGGCTACCTCACTTTGGTGGGACACAGCCTTGGTAGATATAGATAGATAGAAAATGTCCCACTATATGTATAAAATTGAGTTTTGCATGGAAAACATGATAATAAATACATACTTAATTGGACAGATCAGGAAATACCCCCCAGTAAGGTGTTTTAGACTGGAGGATGTGGAGAAGTGTGAACTAAGTGCAGTGCTCCACATGAGAGGAGCGGGCCTGAGGCGTATTTCATTTGAGAGTGGATGGTTTGAGAGTGGATGGTTTTCCATGTTACTCTTCTCATGCAGGTTTTCTCTGTCACCTTTGTCACAACCAAAGCAGTGTTTCAGAAGTTTCCAACAGAGAAAGAAGGTGATAACAAGACCAACAAATGCAGCTTTAGAAGGTATTAGAATACAAAGGTGTCATGGCAACATAACAGAGATAGCTGCTGTGAAGAAGAAGAAGAAGATATCAAAGAAGCAGGTGGGTTAAGATTAAGGAAATTTGTGCAGCTGTATTTTCTACAATGTGTGTCTAATGTGTCTAAATCTACAGCTAGGGACCTACGGTGGGTATATACTGGCCATTAACCAGCTAGAAACAAGCATTATAATATATTTAGTGTGTGTTAATGTTTTGAATACCTACTGTGAACCACATTGTATAGAAATGGACTAAGGTAGTGTGACGTCACCCATTGTGATCGGCTCGAGTAAAATGATGCTCATCAAGGCAAGTAGTTATAAGAGCGAATTTTATTAGTAGTATTTTATTCGGTCATTACATTCAAAATCAAACATTATTCAACTTGTGTAAGGTTGTACGTAACATTTCTGTCATGACCAAAAGGGTTTATGCTGTCGTAAAAATGACTTATAATGCTTAACCCTATTTAATAGTAATGCACAAGAATTCCAAGAAAAGCAGCATCTACAACATATGACTCAATATGTACAAAAGAAAAAAAAATACAAACCACGGCAGTTCACATGAATCATTCCTGAGTCCTGTAATTTTCAAAAAGTAATGTTTTATACCTCTTTTTAAATGCCTCTATTGTGTAGGAGCTTTTTAATTTATCATCAAGGTTGTTCCACACACTAACCTCTCAAACAGAAATACAAAATACTAATGGTAGTTGATAATTGAAACCGAATTCCACATTTGGAATTCCGAACAGGAGTATCATAGCAACCAAAGAGCCAATCCGGAGCAAGGCTGTTGAAGGTACCGCACCTTCCCGCCTGACCGCCGGTTTAGCAGGGGGCGACGGCAACACTGTTAATCAATTCTGTTGCTAACTCTAGCGGGAGCAGTCTCGGGACAGGAGGCACCTGTTTTGTCTGTTATTAATGTTCATATGTTAATTTACAGGCACAATAGCAAAATAAAAACACCAGGATTATGTAGAGAAGGATAATACGAACATTTTAAGACAACAGCAAATGACAACAGCAGTTACGGAGAGAAAGACGTTTTTCAATAGAAAATGAATTGGAACCAGAGTTGATGGAGCCGGAAGCACACCCATGATCACTTCCTATTTCAAACGTGGCAGCTATGTCCATTTATATATAGTCTATGGTGTGAACCCACAAGCTCCAAACTTGTATATCTTTTATTTATTCAATTACAGTTTTTTATTGCAAAAAATACTAAAGGTGATATTACCTGCTGCAGGAAATGTCTCCATGAAGATAAATAAGTTTAATGACATATAGTGGAAAATTCCAGGCAAAGATCTACATGATGACAAGCAAAGAGAAAAGTTACATAGTACACCTTTAAGAGCCCTTTCTGTGAATAAGGAAGCATACTTTACATCCTTTACAACTGACTGGATAGCAAATGGATCAACTTCTAGGTACTCCCACCCTGTAGCAGAGTAATAGCAAAAACAATCGCTCCTTAACCATGCACAGGAAAGTAAAGCACTCCATTGGCTTTTAGGGATGCAATTTCTCTGCATTATCGAGTGGAGTGACGTAGTATTGTCTCCTCCGCAGTTGGGCCCTGGGTGGAGGGATTGTGTGCAAACAACGGCTTGATCTTTCCCTGAGTCTGGAGTGCATGTTTGGACTGAGCTTTGGACTGTGATCATTTAGTATCGAGTCACATTACACACACTCTGTATCATCATTACAGTGGCAGGTTAGTATGGGATATTGACAAAAAATGTTATCACAATAATCAGACTATGTTAATTTAATAGAAATGTGCTAAATGTTTTTGTTTTTAAAGGTTCTATATTACAAAAAATTGACTCTTGTGAGCTTTAAGCCATGTTATAATGCTGTTACCTCCTCAAATATCATGCCTGGAGTTGTGTTTTGCTTAATTCACACCACTGCCTCACCTGCCTCACTTGCGGTCAGGTGAGGCAGGTGAGGCAGGTGAGGCAGTGCCTCACCTGTCATCGCAGAGAAAAATAAATGAAATAGTTAACTTTATAGTACAAATTATTGGATAAATATATTTTCTATTTAACTTTGCAATTTTATTATTATTTTTTACTCAAAATTGCTGAATTTTTATGTGTACTGTTGAAATCCTGAGAAGAGATGCGCGGTGAAGCACAGGCCGTTCGTGCCTCACATGGACTGACTGTGCTGTGCTCTAAGCTGCTGCTTTAAGCGGCTGTGAAAAGGCACCGCGTGAGGCACACAGTTACCCTGCCTCATGTTAGGGGGCGCTTGTGAGCTCAGGGATTCTTGCAACTCCCGCAGAATAGGGGCCACAAACTACAATTTAGAGTTAGCAAGTCAACTTTAGCAATTCACTTTTTTCTTCTTGTTGGCCCTACTTTTTACATGGAGGAAGATTAAATATTAAAGCTCAAGCAGTTTTCTAAACTGGACTTTCGGTCGAAGCAGGAGGTTATAATTAAAGGAAGACCAACGCTAAAGGAGCTAAATGGTTTGCTCCAGACGACGGGACGAAAGACTCTCGCTCTTTTCAAACAGAGACGTACAAAATGGTAAGAAATTTAATTCAATCCACTGAAAATTGGGGAAACAGAATAAGGATAAAAAACAATACAAAAGCAGCTTGCTCTTTATTTCATACTATTAGAGCTATTTTATACGGACTTCGGAACTTTTATTTTGAAATTCTTTTTTATTCTGGCCCCAAGTCACTGGGAGAGAAACTGACCCGGGGCCAAATGTTCTGACACCTGGTTTATATGTTTGTAAATCTGATTGTGACGACATCAGTGCCTCACCAGTCAGGAACCTCACCGCACGTCACTGATTCACACATGTTTGAGTAAGACTTTATTATTAGTCTGCCTACATCCCGAAAGCTTAAAATGCTCCGTTCCAACTTGTGATGTCATGAAGTGGTAGTCTTCAGATTGGCTGTTCCAGGGCTAAAATCATCCAAATGATCCTAATGAAGGTGTATTGAGTTTAAATAAACAGAGGAGAAGTTCCTGCATTTGAGATGGTAACATTATAACATGGCTAAAAGCTCACAAGAGTCAACTTTGCATAATATAGGACCTTTAAATTGGAAAGAAAAAACTAAAAAGTTATAACTATTTTCGCTTTTTCATACTAAATACTAAATGCAGCCAGCCCATTTCATATTCAAAGCTAATAACAATCATATTCATAGCCTGTGTAGTAAGCGCTGCCACGTCTCATTATAGTCAAGTGCTTGTCTTTTGATTTTGGTAAGTAATTGACACTCGTATATGGTTTATTCAGTACGTGATCTCAGAGATACATGAATTTTCTATATTTTGCGCAACGCACATGTCATAGTACAAGCTGTGGTCATGTTTAATGCAGCATAACTCAATGGGAAATGATTTGAATTCACAGAGGAGGAGCTGTGAGCTTCAGAATCCATCTAAATCCTAACATCTGTGCTTTCACCACTGGAGTTTACAGAACAGCATTGGATAATACATGTTGGCATATGGCTGCTTATTAAAAGAAGATAAGATTGCTCTAAGAAAATGTTGCCAATTAGTGTTTTTCCGTCAAGGTGGTGTAGGATTCTTAGTTAGCGATCTGCAGTTTGTTATCACTTCAGCTAACATCATTTTGGTATTTCAACAGATGGGTTTAAAAAACAAAAATGCTCTGAGCTAGTAAATACATTTTTGTGTGTTGTACTAAATCCTGTCCCCATAGGAAAATGTGTAAATTTTATTAAACCAGTGCTTTTAGAAGTAATTGGTCTACTGCAGGCATGCCCAAACTGTGGCCCGGGGGCCAAATGTGGCCCTCAGACCAATTTTTCTTGGCCCTCAAGCTTCTAGGTGAATTGGCCCATATTTCCTTAAAAGGTACTTTTTACTGTACATTTCTGAAAATCTACTTTAACAAGCCCATATCAAATATTTAATGTGTCCCATTGAGGATGTGAGCATGAATAAAGGTCTAGTGGTTCAGTCTAACTTGTAATAATAACACAGATTTGAAGTATTCACTGTATTGGTGACCAGTCTAGGGCCCTCAATCGGCCCTCAGCTTTGTCTGTGTTTTTATTTGTGGCCCTTAATGAGAAAAGTTTGGGCACACCTGGTCTACTGCACGGTTTGGGTTGACCTACCTATTTCCCAAAAAGAAGTATATACATCTGTAAGACTGTAGGTTTTGTGATACTTTTTCCTGTTATGTTTTACTTAAAGTGGGATTAAACACCTAAACTCCACCTATAACCACTTTGCAAATAGAGCTGTTAACCCGGTCAGTACCTGGAGGGCTAAAGAAAGGAACAAGGTGGAAAAAGTCAAATGGCTCGTTCAAATCTTCTAATTTCAGTTTTAGGTGATGATTACAGAAATTGTGAACGCATTGTTTGAATTTGAATCCAAGTTATCACTCAGTAGAAATGATCTTAGAGACATTTTAAAGTAGTGAATTGTATTAAATATTCAGCCAAAAAATCATTTTTTCAAATTCATTATAGTTTGTCAAAAGAAAAACTTTCACTCGAAGGCCATTTTAAAAAGACAAATATTTTTATGCTGGTTTGTGAATCACAGTGTGGACCATAACCAGGTGAGAGTGTGTTGGATGAAGAATGTCCTTGGTCTTGTTAGCTCATAACACTGCCTTTTGTTAAGACGCTCTTTGGTGAATCAGACCAGAGAACAGAGCAGAGTAGGTATTCTACAAAACCAGTCACTAAAGTCCCACTGTCAACAAGCAGAGAGGAAACAGGCCGACGCAACATATTTTTACATGACAAAAAGATAACTCTTGTTGGTTTCTTCTCATTGGATTTCAAGTCAAAATACAAAATCACTACAGGTATTGGCTTATTTGAGAGTCAAATTCTAGCTCACAGAAAAGTGGGATTTTTAAAATTTCATGCCTGCAGCTAGACTGTTTTTGTTTTGTTTTGATATGCAGCTTTAAAAGGCCAACTGGACTTTTGTATGCTAAACTGTCTTGGCTTTTAAGTAGAATATAATGTTGAATTCTCATCATAAACATACCTTGAATTGTGTTTTTTTGTGTGTGTCTGTGTGTGTGTGTTTCAGTAATGTTGTATATTTTCTCCATCTCCCTCTACATAATTCTAAATATAAGTTTAGGTGTTTAGTCCGACTTTAAGGTAGTCCTGACCAGGCTAAAGGACTAGCACAAAAGATGGTTTCCAGCCACCTCTCCTGACAGCCCAGCGGCACAGAAGGACAGGTCATGCAGAGGACATATTTCCCCACAGAGATCAATCTAACTTATTCGATATCTATGTTTTTCATGATGGTAATTATTTATAATTATATGAATACTGTAGCAATCTGCAGTTAAAATCATTGGCACTTAGATCCTGATAGATCAATGAAGGAAGTATAATTGATCTGTTGGGAAAAATTATGTTTTACACACTGGCTTTAAACACTGACAATGGCTCGAGAGGTGAGTGATTGTGATTGGCTGATGGCAACATGTGACTAGTGGAGGCAAGGCAAGGCAAGTTTATTTTTATAGCACAATTCGTACATAAGGTAATTCAAAGTGCTTTACAGAATAAGAAAGTACGAGTACAAACACATTAATACCATCTTCCAGTTTGTATTTACAATTTAATAACTGCTCTAAAATACCTAGAGTTGTGTTTTTTGTGTTTCAGTAGTATGTTATTTAGCCCTATTCGTGCATGTTTGAGTAATCTTTATTCTCCTAAACCAGGGGTGTCCAAATTAGGGCCCGGGGGCCAAATGAAGCCCTTAGACCAGTTTTTATTGATCCTGAGGCCTCCTGCTGAATCGGCCCATTTAGATCAGCATAAGCAGTACTTTTAACAACAAATTAAACTATTTCTACCACTATATCCTGAAACATCCCATTGCAGTGTGATACAGACCTCAAATGAATGTGTTTCAAGCCTTATTAATAAACAGCGGGTCTGGCAAAGCTGTGTATAAAGCACCGCACTGCATTGATCACTGGTCTGTGGTCCGCTTCGAATATGTTTTGCGATGTGGCCCTTGATAAAAAACGTTTGGGCACCTCTGTCCTAAGACATCATTGCTCTGATCAACCCCTGTTTCCCTGCCACTGCTACACGCCTACTGCTCTGTACTTACTTCGTTTTCCAATTTTGTTTTCTTAATCGGGGATAGATGTAGGATTTGGCAGGGTTGTGTAGTCATTTTGGTACAAATGAAAAAAAAAAAAAAAGAATCTATGTAAACAATTACTTTTCTGTCCCTATAATTGAACATCTGTGTACATAAAAAACATAGTAAACTTTGGGGTAAGTTGAAATGACCTGCCCTTGTCACCAGTATAACACGGCACAAGTCAAAGAGAAGGATAGAACTGAGGTAAATCCAGGCTTTAGTTTCTCCTGATCCAGACTCCAGACGCGATGGTTCACAGACAGATCAGAGAACAGCCTTGCCATGTTTTATAAAAGAAAGTTTAATTTAGGAACTTTTGACTTTAACTTCCACTTCAAAGCATTAAGATTATAGGTGATCATGTTAGTTTGGAGTCTGTGTGTCTGTGCATACGGCCTTTGAAAATGTATTTAAAAATTTAGGTTGGAAAATTTGAATAATAAAATGAACCAAATATTGGCACTTTTAAAAAATATGATGTCTCTTTGTGTCTTTTTCCATTAAAACATCTTAGAGATTAATGCACTGTATAATAAAAAATAATTTTTAAAATGACATACAATTATATGAATTCTTGAGATGTAACATTTGAAAATGGAAAAGCGCATTATATTTAAATACAGAGACAACATTTCTCATGCTTTTTGACTGATACAATTACTATTCATTTATTTATATTATATATATATTTATATATTTACATTTTCATTTACATTTACATTTTATACCCACCCCCTTCATATTTTGCCCATACATGCAAATGTGACTCCATAGAAAAGCAATTAAAATCACAGTGCCACTATAACTTGGTGCATATTTGGTTTGAGCATAGCCAGTTTTTCATTTGAGCTTTAAAAGAACTGCACGTAGGACATTCTCTCAGTGTTAATGGAAGTTGATGGGTTATTTCACAGGAGTGGAGTAAGAGCATACATCAGATCTAGTTAGTAAAGCATAGGGAAGAATTGGTACTAATTCTCAGTTGGAATGTCCAGAATAGGGTTGTCAACGATTTTGATACTAAGGAATACACTCGATCACAATTTTATATTTGATTAATCACTCAGTCGTCCAGGTAGGTTCCACTGTGGTCCATATTTGGTCTTGTACTTGTTTTGGTACAGATCATTCTAAAGCTATTCACAAAAGGTTCATTTCTGTCCTGTCTGGCTTTTTTAGTATTGACACTTGTTGATTTCCAATACTTAAAACAACCCTTATCCAGAAGCAATCTGTGGGTTTCAGCGTGATGAGAAAGGACCAGGACCAGGAAGTAAACACAAGTTGTCATTCACCTTTATTACTCTGTGTAAGTTATCAGATATATGCTCAATACTGCCGTGTCACATGGGATCAAAGCAGTTCTAATTAAACTACCGCTGTTGCTACAGAGTGGGAGGACCAGGGCTTAAGAGGTCTATAAAAAGTCACGTAAGTGTTCAGAGCCTTCTGTTGAAACAAGGAAGACCTTACACAAAGCTCTGCAACAGGTGGCGGATGGTTGCATTTAGTTACAGATTTTGTGGTTTGAATTTCACAAATAATAATATAATAATTTCATAATAATGATTAGTGTATTGCAATGGTCCAATGCTTTGTCGAGAATGCTGCACAGGAAGGCCGTCACTTATCTATCTCCATGGACACAACTACAATGACCTTGCTAGGAATACGATTCAAGTTAAGTCTGTGGAGAGGCGAGCTCGCTAATACTGAGAATGCAAGTATTTTTGAGAAATATTTATCCCTGTCTGTTTAATCCAGGATAGTTTATTGAGGGCAAAGTGATCCATGAACAAAAACGTTACGAAGTTAAATCTGGATGCAACTGTACCAAAAGTTTTAGGAGTGAAGACGTTTCGCTGCTCATCCAAGCCGCTTCTCAAGGCAGTGTCTGGGCAGATTGTTTAGGTGCCTTTATGTATCTGAAGGGAGGAGCTAACTACACTGAAACTGTAAACAGATATTATTTCCAGTTTCAGCCTTAACAGCCCTATTCAACCTTTAATGGCTTGCACTATTGCTCACTTTGTTTTTGTTTGCTTTGGGTCTGATGAAAGCAATTGTAGATAGGGGAGAGATTATGTCTCAGGCCCCCAATCCTGCTTGAGGAAGCGGCTTGAATGAGCAGCAAAACGTCTTTACTCCTACAACATTTTGTCCTGTTGACAGATTTAACTTCGACTTTTGTTATATTAGAATATTGTTAGCTCCTCAAAAAAATCAGCCAGAGATGTGTTTTGTTTCGCTCACCTCACACATGATTGAGTAACCCTTAATTATACATCTGTCTACATCTCCAAAGGTCAAAATGCTCTGTTCCACCTTGTGATGTCACGAAGCGATAGTTTTAAAGTTCACAGCAACCTTTTAGTTCAGTATAGATTGGCAATTCCATGGCTGAAGTTATCCAAAAGATTCTCAGTTATATGTTTGCAGCTTAAAAACACAGTGAGCTTTTCCTGTATGACCACATGACATCACAAGGTGGAACAGTGTGTCTTGTTTGAGAGAAAGACTCAGCCTAAATATGCAGCCTTTGTGTATTGAACATGAGAATGAAAAAACACAACTCTGCGTAGTTAAGTAAGTGCTATCAGTTCTTAGTATTGCGGTGACATTTAAGTACAGCAACTACAAGTGCAACACCTGGAATTGACCTAATACTGAAGTTTAGTTTTCTTTCGTTTTTTTTTTCTCTTTGGAATGAGAGAAACAAGTTTTGCTTCAGGTTCCCCAGAAGTCATCATCAGCACTGAAAGAACAGACTGTACTGAGCTGTGCCGAGGCAGAGAGTGTGAGCTAATCCTAATGACACTTTCACAGACTCTAAAGAAGTGCTAAACTATAATGAGCAAAACAAAAGATTATGGAAAGTGCGTTCACCCATAGCTATGTTTTAATGGACTGTTTGTGGCACTTGTAGATTCAGAACTATTTTCATGTTACAAATCTCTGTGTATCTACAAAGCCTATCAGAATCCTGTACAAATTATTTCATTGCCCAAATTACTTTCTGTTTATATCTCTCCATAAAACAAACAAAGAAACACACTCAAATTAAATGTGCACATGCAATATTAAAACGGCGATTGGAAAGCTGAGCAGATGCCCTGTGAAAATTATACCATCGATGAAAATTAAATGAATTTTTAAAAGTTTCAAATTCTCAACACAACAGTAAACTCACAGCAATAATACCCTTTCCAGACAAATAAAGTTAGACAATATCAACTCAACGAACTTCAAGAATTTATCACAATAAAATAAAAAGTTCATATATTTGTCTTTCATTTCACTTGTTCAAAGTTCAGGACCTGCTCAATGTGCCGTCTCACATATAATACAAGCTAAAGCTAATACTGAATCGTGTTATATGCATATGACCCCATTTTAACCTTGACATTTTCTTCGGCTGATAACAATCTCCCTCAAGTATATTGTTTTATATCAGTAGACTCCTTGAAGTATCCTTGAAACCCATGTTTTTTTTTTTCTTCCACCATGCAAACTTTCTATCCACATCTGCAATGTCCTCCAGTTAGAGCAGAATTAAACACTACATCTAAACTATTCCTACTATTCCTAGACATTTGGTGCAAACTTGATAAATTTACAGCTTGCATTTGGTCAAAAGCGCCTAAATCTAAATGTGTGCTGTCTTCAGTGGCGTTTGCAATTTCAAGTAGTTGGTGACATTACACAAGACTGTCCTGATTGCAGCCAGGTGTTTCTGATTACACACACCTGGTTGCAGGGGCGGAGTTTGAAGTGCGGGTACCTGTTAGACCAATCACACTGTTCCTTATATCTCCAGACCCTGCCCCTCCTCCTCCAACTACTGACCAGTTTAACAGCTGTATTGGAAATGTGGTTGTGGGTGGAGTTTAGGCAAAGCAAGTTTATTTGTATGGCACAGTTTGTACACAAAGTAATTCAAAGGGCTTTACAGAATAAGAAAGACATTAAAATCACACAAATCAAAACATAAATAATCACAAATAATCATCATAAAATTAACATTGAAACAGAAGAGTGCAGAATAAAAACTTTTCAGTCATATGCACAGCTAAACAGAACAGCAGGAGGCCAGTCCTCGAGATCCTCAGGGTGTGAGATGGTTCATATGGTACTAACATGTTGGAGATGTACTTTGGTGCTAGACCATGGAGAGACTTGTTCACAAGCACAGCTGCTTTAAAGACTATTCTGAACCATAGGAAGCCAGTGCCAGTTTAGGTGTTTAGTCCCGCTTTAAGGTAGTCCCGACCAAGCTATAAGATTGAAGATGGTTTCTTGGGCGCTGCACTGTGGTACACACTGCTCCTGACAGCCCAGCGGCGTTGAAGGACAGTTCATCCAGGAGACATATTTTCCCACAGAGATCAATCTTACTTATTGTATATCTAGTTTTTTCATGATGGTAATTATGTATAATTATATAAATAGCACCCTGGAGATATTGACATTGGCACTTAGATCCTGATAGACCATTGAAGGCAGTGTAATTGATCTGTTAGGGGAAATTACGTTTTAGACACTGGCTTTAAACACTGACGATGGCTCGAGAGGTGAGAGATTGTGATTGGCTGAAGGCAACACGTGACTAGTGAAGTAGGAACAATTAATACACTCTTCCAGGTTGAGTTTACAATTTAATAACTGTTCTACAATATTGTCAACACTAAATTATTACTTGGGATAGCTGAAGTACTGTACTTGTCCAAAAGATCCTCATAAATAAATATGAAGTAACCCCATTATGTGCTGATGAATAGACATCCATGAACAGCTTTACAACTGGGAACTAGAGTTTGGTGTCAGGAAAATAAAAAGTTGTTTTCTATTGGACGGGTGAACGCAGGGACTTTAGTTTAACTGATTTACTTTTCAATTTAGTCTCTTGTCACGAAGTTCCTCTTAAGAGACAAACAGCAAATTGCCTTACCTATAAAACATTTACCATAACTCACATCTCCACCTCTGCAAATCTCATGGTACACTTTTCAAGAATGCATTATATATTTTCTGATTGACTGAGATACTATTGTTTTGCCTGGAATGTTCCACAATATGGTGTTTAGAAAGTGATGCCACCAAACTGGTTTACAGGTCAGATCTGTGGAGAGACGACCTCAGTAGGCAACTTTTTCAAAGTATCTTTTTTTAGCAACAAATACACCCGTAATTGATTAGGTCAGGCATACCCAAACTGCGGCACCGGGGCCAAATGCGGCCCTCAGACCATTTTTTCTTGGTCCTCACCCTCCAGGTGAATTGGCCCATGTTACCTTAAACAGTACTTTTTACTGTAAATTTCTGAAAATCTACTTTAACAAGCCCATATCAAATATTTAATGTGTCCCACTGAGGATGTAAGTATGAATAAACGTCTAGTGGTTCAGTCTAACTTGTAATAATAATGCAGATTAGAAGTATTCACTGTATTCGTGACCAGTCTATGGCCCTCAGCTTTGTCTATGTTTTTATATGTGGCCCTTAATGACAAAAGTTTGGACACACCTGGATTAAGTGGAGAAAAAAGCAAGTTTCAGAAGTAAAAGCAATTACATCTCCATGGAGTCAAGCTGACCGTCGACCAGAAAGGTTACACAGTACACCTTTAAGTCTACTAACATGTTCACTTCTTCTAAATACTGCTACTGATTGCTGTAGGATTTCCTTGTTTTCCTCACATTATCTTCCCATTCAAACACAAGCAAATAATAAGTAAACATTTATGCATGAGGCACATCTATTTTTGCCCTTGAGTGAAAGACGCTGCTGAATTAATTCCATTCATTTAGGTAACAATACGACACCGATCACCTTCAAATCTTTTATGGATGTTTTTGTGGGCCGACATATTTTTGCAGGTCATATTCAATTTTTTTATTCATAAAACAAAAGGCTCTATATTTTATTTCCTGTTCTCAATCCCGCTGTTTTTGTTGGCGCCACCTCCAGCAGACATGTTTATTTATAAGCGCCTCTTGAGTAAACAGGCAATAGATTCAGAGACGTTCGCCCTCTAACCCGAAGGTTGGTGGTTCAGTCCCCATTACAGATGTTTCCAGTGTTTGTAAACAGAACGCCTACATTCTAATGGCAAACATCGTTCTATCCTTGGGCTCTAATAAATTTTCAATGAGAGAGTTAGCGTTAGAATCCAAGTAATGTAAGCTGAAAAGCCAAGGCTGTTTAGGTGATTGACAACTATCCAACTACACGTAAGCAACACAAACGGGACAAATTGCACGAAGAACATTGCAAACTAATAGAACAATGGCACTTTACTTTTATTTCATCAAGCGAAACAACCTTATATTAGTGAACTTCAGACAATTAAGCTACTGAGCTACTACTTAAGATATTGATTTATTACTTGCAGACAAAGAAACAACCACCTTTTGTTCCCAAGTCCTTCAAACAACAAAATTCCTCTTTTTATTTTTGTTTTATGTAATAAAATTATGCTTCTATTTTATCATCTAATAAACTGTATGCTTGAAGTGTGTAACTGAACTCAGAAACAACTAACGGGGGCCCGGGTGAAAGGTCGAAAACTGGGTAAACTGAACCGAAAGATAAGAAAAGTCATGCCTGTTTGGGAAGGAAACCGGGTGTCGTTCTTCTGATAAGCTTGTTGGAAACATGTTGAATCATGTGTCTAAGTAATGTGCGTCATGTGTATAAAGAATACGTCATGAGCCGCTGTGAGAAAGGGGGAGTTGGAGAAGGCATCTAGGAGGCAGAGACTGTGAAGGTCTTTGTCTGTGCTCTCTTCCCTCTGATCAGAACAGAAAAAAGTCTAACATTTGTTTGTAACTTGAGTCTTTTTGGTAAACAGAGCGTAGAGTTTTCTTGACACTTTATTTGCCTCAGGACAATGAATGAGACAGAACCATCTTGCTGTAGACTAATCGTCGATGTTGAATGCCATGCTGTGGAACATTTCGGGTACATCCGTTCATAATCTCCATGGAACGAGAACGTAGGAGGCAATCCACCAGAAGAAGTTACATATTCAGACGCTAGAACGGGATTCATAATTGGGGAAAAGTGCTGAGATTTTTTTATTTATAGTGTTTTTGTGTATTTTGCCAACTGGCCTAGTGTTTATTTCTCATTTGGGAACAGAGAGATACACAGTGGTTCTTTTAAATACATTCCTATACACAATCCCATTAAATGACTCATTGAAATCTTGATGTAAACATGATATGACGTCAGTACAGTGCGCCTGCCCACATATTTACTGTGAAACCCCTTCATGAAATACCATTTGTTTTCTTCATATTATTGTTTTGTTGCCAGGTTGGAAGTGTCTGCAGTGAGAGGAAGGGAGGAGTTCCTCATTTGGTGATGCTGCTTGTGCTATTTTGGTTTATGTGTGGGCAAATTTGTTGATGCGCCGATGGAAGATTACCAGTGTTACAGTTCTCAATCCCAAACGGTCTAATCTCCTGACGTTTAATTATTCTTAATGTAGGAAGTGTTTGGGAGCACTGGGGCATTCTGGATTAGGCATTGAGCAGATGGCATTATCACATTTGGCTAACAATTTCACATTCAGCATAATGAGTCGCGCAGGTCACAATCTTTGAAAGTTTAATAACAGTTTTATGAAATTAACTTTGGGGCTGCGCTTCTAACGATAATATCTATTATAATGAGTGTCACTACACATTGAAGTGAACTGCAGACCTGCCATCATAGCTAGGATAATGGGAGCACTTCAGACTTTAGCAGTTTTAGCTTGGTTTTAGAAATAGTTCACCCCTAGCTCTATAACTTTGCTTGTTATTGTTAAACCTTTAAGGACCGAACACATTATAGACTCACCTATGCTTTTTTTTTTCTTTTTTTAGCCATAAAAATAATGTTAAAGGATGTATCAGCATGTACTTTTGCCTCACACAACTAGTAACGAGTCTATCGGCGGCGATAGCATCTGACGCTATAGGGTTAAAACCCCATTATGTAACTGTTCGGATGGGAGTGTCCACCAGCTGCTTATCGCCATGGAGATGTTAACACCATGGCTGTAATGTCCATAGTTTGGTATTAAGCTCATTCTGCATTTATTCAACTACAGGAGGTTTGCTGATACTTTGAAACACATGCATCCTTACACTGAGCAGAATCACCTCTGCTTTTCTCTGTGGAAACATTTCATTGGAACATTCGAATTAAAGAAATAACATCTCTGTGACAAAGTTGGCCTTTGTCCCTTTTAATATCACTTTTAATTTAATCATCAAACACACCTGATACTTTAAAAATACTTTGTTTGGTATATTTTGTAAGTTCAGTTAATACATTCATCCACTTGCCTGAATCTCTACATGGTCCAGACACAGAGGGTGCGTGCCCTAGGTCAGCCATTTTTAAAGGTCAGGGTATGGTCGTGGCTATGGTCGTGGAGGGGAGAATTGAGTTAAGTTCTTTTTCTTTTTGCTTAAATTTTTTTTTTTTTTTTTTTTTGATTTTGCAATGTTTAAGTGGTTATAGTTTTATGTTAAACACTTTTTGAAGTAAAGGGTGTTTCCTCAGTTTCTTAATTTCTCTTGCTTTTTGCTTATGTTGCGCACAGTTATTTTTTCTAAATATGTGTTATTTTTCCACGCATTACCACGGTGACCTGTAATAAATTTTATTAATTGGAAATTTTCTTCCTCCTACTTCAACCATGACGGGCCAGCTTCCCCACAATCTCCACGAGGACAAGCAGATGGCAGAAAGTTACATATTTAAGAGTGCTAAGAGAAGTCTACACTAGCAAAAAGCTGAATATATCAACTGGGCAAACAACAGCATGTGTTAGTTTCAGTGTAAGTAGATTCACCCTTCAGCAAGAAATTTACGCTAGTCCCTCACCAGCACTCTGCCAGAACGGAGGCAGCTATTTGGATGAGTGATGCGACATATTAACCTCCTTTTCCTATGGACCCTACCTGGACAACTTAGGAATTACACTGATGAGTTTACAATACGTCACAAATTCATCAGTTCATTCATCACATCACATGTTTTCCATATCCTCGTCCTTGATGTAAAACTACAGTGAGCCATCTCAGTTTCTATAATATGTACTATAAGTTTCCAAGCTTTAACTACTTTTTCAACTACTTTTTTCTCCATTGACGTGCCCCAAAAACATCAAATCAGATCAGAACCCTCAGTCCTTGACATTTCACGCAGCTGACAGCACGACTATAGCACTTACTCTGTCACAGAGAGAGTCAAGTTCTGTAGGATAACTCTTAAAGTATGCAGTGAGTTTGTAACTTGCCAGAACTACATACTGCTGTTGATGTGTCCATGAGCAAGACATTTCATTGACTCTTTCTTTCACATACATAAAATCCAAATTTGCAATCTGTAGTTGGGATTCTAAAGGTTACAAGCAAGACATTCAGATTGTTTGTCTTTTTGGACCACATCAGTTGGCTGCATGTATGTCTATGGAAGAATGCTTAGCTGTCACCATGGTGATACAATGCACATATGCACAGCCTGATAACTTTTTAGATCATCTGAAAACTTGGCTTACTTTTGACTGTAATGTTATTAGAGAATGATTTATTTAACAGCACAAATCAGCTCAACTTTTGTAGTTCCAACCACGTCTGATCTTTATGGGCAGATTGTGTTTAAACAAAGCTCTGATTAAAGTCAAACTTGAGTAACAGAGTTTCAGACGGAGCAGTACCTCAAGTTAGTTTCACAAGGATAGTTGATGATGTCAGCTCAAAGGTATCAATTGCATCAGATAATACAATAAATAGATTGACTAGAGTTGAACTGTAGAATACATTTCTTTGGTATTGCACTGGTGTTGCAAATGCAGTGAGAAAAATGGTGGCTGGCACTCTTTAACAGCGGGACTCCTGTTTACTCTGTTGTCATTTTATCATGTTGGCTTTGATAAAACAGAGGCAACATAAAAGTCAGGCACAAATCCAATCTATTTCAAAAAATATATGAGACCAAAAGATGTCCAAAGTTACATAAACTGATCTGATAACGGCACAATCAAAGCCAATGGTCCCCGTCAACTGTAGTTTCATTAATTATAAACTGAAATTGTGCGTGAGTCATCCTCTAACGGCATAAATATTCATGTAAAACCGGCTTTCTCTAAAGAAGAGCTTTTCAAAGACACTTTCTGAGCTGAGAGGAAAGAGGAGGATGCCCTGAAGACCACTCCAGCAATTTTACTTCCTGGAGGCATCCTTGAGTAGGAACGCTGACTTATAAATAGTTAGCCTTAATTTGAACGATGAAAAAAAAAAATGGACTTACATAAATTATTCTGTGTGTTTGGGATTCATTTTCACCGAGATGCATCACTGGAGAACCAATAACCAACTTGGCAAAGGCTAAACTTAGAAACTTAACATAATAATGATGATGAAGAGGAGATGAAGAGGCTGGGGAAGCTGATAGTTCTACTGCTGCATAATAGCAATTTATACTGGCTAGATAGTGGCACAAAGAACATGGTTGCCACTGGGTTATACATAAAAACTTACTGCTTTGACTCTTGAATTATTTCCTGGAATGCAGTGCCTCAGCGGTAGAGCATTCACCCACCTATCAGAAGTTTGGCTGTTCAGTCCCAGCTCTATTCACTCGCATTGCTTCCAGTGTATGTGCAAATGTGGGACAACATTGGTGAATTAGCTCTTGACGTGTGTTATCTTTGTACATCAACCATATATGCACTTCACCAGCAAGGACTATGCCACCGCAGACATAAGCAATGGAGATATTGATTGATGGATGATATAGTACATGGATTAAAGGGCTGGCAGAGAAGATGAAGATGTCTTAAAGCTGAAAGACAAACATGAGACTTGGGGAGGGGGGTCGAAACAACAAAGACAGACACCATTGTTGGGAAAGCCTTGTATAAATAGAGCTGGGTGATTAAAAGTGTGGTTGAGGAGTGGTTTGCTGGAGAGGAGGAGAAGGATATAGTCATGTTCCTGAATCTCAGTCAATTAACATAGCCTATTTTGACCAGATAGATCAAATGAACATTGCCTAGTATGTGGTGTGTAGTGGGTGTAGGTGGTGATCAGAGGGGCTACCTCAGGCTACCTCAGGGCAGCTGTGGCTACAGAAGTAACTTGACACCACCGAATGGTAATATTGCAATGTAAAACACTTAAGGAGTCTTCAAAGGCAACATAAAAATCCAATGCAATATTAGTATTTAGACCTAAAATAATAATAGTCATATATATCCAAAATCACATGGTCTATTAAAAATGGATGTTTCTGTGGTGGTATTCTTCCGCCTAAATCCACGGACAGCACTAGTGAGCTGAATAAGCAGCTGCAGACCTCCTGCTGAGCTCTGCTGCATTATAACCCAACGGCATCTCATTAGAAAACGCTGCTGTCCTTTTCACAGTTGTTTACTTCTTGCTATGTTGTGGTGGCATTGTGCATCACCAGGAGTAATGTAAGCTATAACAGACTTAGAATACAGATTTCGATGACGTTGAGAGCCCAAGGAAAAAAACTCACTATAGCTCATGTTTGGTGACTAGGGCTTTCTGAATTTAAAAAACGTGACATAGCGATGTTTCAAACTTGAAATCCGTAAAATACTTAGTAATAAGGTGAATAAAGCGAGCATTAGACTGATCTTGTGAAGAAAAGTTCTGTTTAAACAATATACTCTTAGGGTGGGAAACTAAATTTACTCTGTATTAGTGTTGTCGCGATACTAAAATGCAGATTCCATTATCACGATGATAATAACACCATTTCTTGAGACAATAGAATGTGTTTTTCAACATTAAATAGTAGTACTTTCTTTTATATTACCATGTGATGTTATATCTTCATAATTTCTCAGTCATGCAGGTATGGTCCATAGTGGTCCATGGGAGTATACTAGATTATGTGGCTCTGATACAGCTCAAGATTATTCTAAAACTATTCAGGAAAAGGTGTCAGAATCCACTCCTGGCTTTAGTCTTCTCCTTGCCATGTGTATATTTCCCCCCTCCCTTCTGTGTGGTGTTGTTTCTCCACCTTGTCTGGGAGGATGTGGGCGTGGCCAGACCTGTGTTTGACAGGGGACGCATCTGTCTACAATCTCACCTTCATCAGCAGCAGTATAAGAAGCCCGGTCCTTCAATCACTATCTGCCAGTTCGTTGTTACAAACTCCTGTTGGTTTCCAGTGGCACTACATCTGTTTTTGGATTTTTGCAATCTTGTTCAATACTTACCAACTTCTGTGTGCAGGTGTCATCTGCCTACTTACCTGCTCCTCTGCCTGTCTGTCCGCCCGCCTGACATTCTACCAACTCCAGTTAATATTCACGAAAACTCTTGTATAATAAACCAGTGTTAACATTTCCTGCTATGTTCTGTTTCCGAGTCCAGCGAAATCTGTGACAAAAGGTTTCATTTCTGTCCTGTGACTGTGATAGCTGCTCAAATATCTAGTTTTGATACAAGTTTTAGTATTGATCAGTCTCAGATTTTTGATACTTATGACAACCCTACTCTGTACAAAGGGAAAAAAAAAAGTGACCACCATTTCAAACTTATCTGAAAATGCCAAGCAAATGAATAAATTGATAAATACATTGTTAAAATCGTCTCATTTGTTAGCGTTTAAAAATATACCACACTTGGATGGATGTGAACATTGGCACTAGCGCAGATGCCAGCTCTAATATATGCATTGCTTCGTGAGTTGTTATTTTGGATGTAAATAAAATGTCTAATTCCAAAAATCCCAGGCTGAGAAAGTTTGGGAAGGCTTGTCTATAGGGAAGAATAGTCCCTCCTTTGTGCTGATAATGGAGGTTGTTTACTCTGTCAGTCAGTATGTGTAGTGCTGCTGCTGCTGCGAGTGTTACTTCAGGCCAGGTATAAAAAGATCCCCAACTTTCTGTCAGAGAAATCCCTCAGAATAGAAAAGTTTAGGGAAGAAAGTGTGGGTTGATGTTTGCATATATGTAGGAGGCTATGGAATGGAATAACTTTATACTGCCAATTTACTTCTAAAGAAAGAAAAAAAAAAGCATTGACAAACATAGATCATAATTAGTAGTCGTAATTGATTATCACATGATGAGTTTGCTTAAGAGGAATTTAAATGACAGCTGCGCAACCATCATAATTGTACTTAAAGTGTTTTACATCAAGATGAACTAAAACTGAACAAAATATAATCACAGAGGTTCAGAAAAGAAAAAAAAAGATGGGTCCTAACTTACATCTCCTGTCATTTGCTCACTCAACATCCGTGCAACTTTAAGCGCAAATGTCTAACAGAGCACTGTGCCTGTGATACCCTAATTAACTGTCGACTTTCTTCAAACACTAACTAGCGACAGCATGCTAAATATATCTGCGCACATTATGTACCTTGGCAGAAGTATCACAGGATTTCAGGTCAAGCCCGTGGCCTTTGGTTGGACTTGTCCTGACTCCCCGCTGTGAGTCCTGCCTGTACTATCTACTGCTAGCTCATTTACTATGGAGCATCAAAGCTACCCGCGCTCCTCCACCCAGCCTGATCCTCTACAAACATCCACCTACGCTCCTGTCTGCTGCACGCATCCCTCACACACGTGTCCATTACTGCCAACCAGAAAGTCACCCACATTCATTAGTCAGGCCAGTGCTTTGCTAATGTATATTAACTTATATTGACAGTCTTTCCTCGTGATATTGATAGGAGTGGTCAGTTAAAGGTCGTATATTACACACAATTTACTCTTGTGAGCTTTAAGCCATGTAATAGTGTAATATGGAACCTTAAAGTCTTTACCTCTTGTGGTGGTAATCTGCCCTGGTGCACACTGATAGAAACCTCTCCGACCACTACAATTCAGCTCACATACCTCTTTTATACCAAAGAAAGATGGGCGAAGTGTCTTGCCCAAGGACACAACGTACTGCTCTGTGCTGACCTCAAACCGTCGACCATTACTGCCAAAGTTATTGTAATTGCAGCAGAACCTATTCTATTTCAGAATTTTGAAGATTCACTATTTTGGTACAATTGTTGCTACTCTTTTTAATTCAGTCTAAATAGCTCTCTCAACAGCTCCATTCGAGTGGGGGGTCTCTTTGCAGACTTGTTTTCCCCAGCGACATTGAAGGACAGTGAAAAAAATCCCAACAAGGACCATTAAGTCTACTTGAATCTTAAAATGTATTTATTGGGTTTCAGAAAGATGTACCAAAATAAATGTGCAGTGTATTAAAAATAATTAAGTGAAAAGTGTGTCCATAAAGTCTCTTTACAATTAAAAAAATGTATTACCAAGACAACTTATAAGATATCTTAATCAGCTTTGTATTGTACTCAGTGGTTTCCAAAGTATTAGACTCATTTAATACATCTGTATGAGCACCATTAGTCGTACATAGCACATCAAGATGAAACTCGATTTCTTGCCATTTTCGCTGTAGCATAGCCTCATCGATGGTTGCTATTGCATCTGTTATCTTTTGGTTTAGTTCAGTAATGTCCCATATATTTGTTCGATACATGATATCTGTAACATAGCCCCATAGAAAGAAATCCAGTGGTTTGATATTTAGTGAACATAGTGGCCACAGAATTGGCCCATTCCTTCCAATCCAATGGTCTGGAAATGTTTGACTGAGGAGCTCACAAACATTCAGACCCCAATGTGATTAAAAACTTTCATAACCACTGATATATAACAAATCTAATTAATATACAGTATCTTAAAGAGTACAGCCAAATGTCTTAGTAAATACAGATACAAGTGTCCTTTAAACAGGTTATTCTGAATATGGTAGATCAGGCAATAAACAACTGAGGAATAATGTCTTCTTTAATATTAACAAAAATCTCTTCCACTTCGGGAATACAATAAGAGAAACAGGCTGGGAGAGTAAACTCAGGGAACAGGAAACGGGGATAAATGCAGGTTCAGAAATGCAGAAATTAGTGATGTTCTGGTCTGTGTCGAGATTTCGAAGTGTGTGTTGAGTAATCAGTAAAAATTCAGGCGAAGTGTGGTTCGGACGTAATCGATGATGTTCGAACCATCCTGAAGCTTCGTACCACATGACTGATTCAGAAGTGGTTTGCTGTCATTTGAAATATAAGACACAACGAAACGCAGTGGAGTCGACCCACACGTCTTGTGTTTGGTGTTTGGTTATTATCTGCGAGTGTTTAAAAGATGGAACCAGCGATAAAAGGAAATCACTATCAGAAATTACAGAGCTTGAGTGTTGCTCTTGGTTGGTCAACAGAGGGAGTATATATAGGCTACCCTGGGCTAATTAACAAAACGAGCTGCAGGGAAAACAAGGAGGTAATAAAAGAAGGACCAGAACAGGTTGGAAAACGGAGCTGGATTGGGGATAAACATGTAAACAGGCAGAACTGTGACAAATACGTTTAAATTGTAAGTAGATTGTGTAAGTATGTGTACTAAGCAATGGTCAACCAGTTCCTTTTTCACCTCCTCACCCAATTATTTTCTACTTTTACCTGTCATTTGGGTATTCTAACATTTTGAAGTAACAATTCTCCTGACCACGATTGATGGCTACCTTTCCCACCTCTGCACTTGCACTGTGTAATTGTGATCCCTCCGAGCTACAGGACAATATTAGAGTGACAAACACTATTCCTCCATCTGTCCATCACCAGGCCTCCATAATTGAGAGTAATGGCTGACTACTTCTCCACCTTATTGACTTGTGAATTATTGCTAATAAATTGGATTAAAAGTTGGGAATGAGTGGAGGATGAAGTCAGGGGAAGGTGTAGCACTTAGTCAGTTGGGAGTCGAGAGGTGCAGTGTTTGACGCCGAACAACTTGAACGCAGACGTAGAAATTTGTACAAAGCTCCGCTAACTGACCCGTCGATAGTGATTAGGGCTATTGTCCGCTCACACATGCTCAGTATCGATGGATGTCAAGTCGCCTCTGCTCTGAGTGGCTTGTTTGGAAGTAGACTATGGGACTTCACTGATGTCCTTATGACTTTAAAGAGGGGGTATTTTACTTCTCTGGGGTATTAACTGATAACACATAACACATTTAGATCACTTTGTTACACTATATTGTTTTGAAAATGTTATATTTGTCGTATAAACTAAGCAATGTATAAATATGCTTTGCTAAGTTTCACTTTCATTTTTGATGCTCTGAGTCTTTCCCCCTTTGCTCTCTGTGCTAAGTCACTCCCCTTTCAGAGCAATATCACAACTCAGACAATGTGTATCTTGCTAATGAAAGTACTGAACATCGCATCAGGTTTGTCAAGTTGTTGGGTACAGTTTTGTATCATGGTTTTGTATATTTATGGAGAGCATGGTGACGTAGGCTTGTAGGCCGAGCTTTAGATAGAAAACTGTAAGAAGGGTTTGACTAGGACCTGGGAGAAATTGCTAAATTACTGAAACATACATGGTTGACATTTAAAACCTCTTTATGCATGTTTTTAATGGATGAGGGAACAACGTTATAACATGGTAGAAAGCTCAAAAAAAATATAGATTTTGCATAATACCCACTCTTAAGTTTGGGGCTACTTGCTTTTGCAAAAGAAAATGTAATTTTGTGAACTGGCAACATTTTTTGCTGTACATTGTTTCAGTTTGAAGAAGCTACTTGAATGATGCAAAACATAATTTTGTGTTGTGATGGAACCAATCTGGATGATATGAGCTTTAAACTTTTTTTTTTTTAAGCAGTTGTTCTGTGATTTGCAGTTTTTTGTTTTTGTTTTTTTTATTTTTTGCTATTCCAGACACAACCGCTCAAATTGTGACTGAAACAGACAATCTGGGGAAAGTGTCTTTCCTAACCCCAACCCTAACCCAACAATAGTGCAGGTTTTTCCACTCTGTACTTACTCTGCACTTTTAATGCAGTCGGAGTGCCTAAGACTTTTCTTTAGTTGTTTCAAAGTTCTGTTTTTACTGCGATCATGAAGCGCACCTGACCTGACACTCAATCCACCCACTGAAGCTCTCATCTTTCTAAGAATAAGTAAAACTTTGCCGTCATCAGGGTGAAGAGGTCGGGAGAATTTCAATAGAATGGCCTGACCAGTGCAGTGTGTTTGTGGGGTTTTTTTTTGTTTTTGTTTTTTTTTTTTTTTTTATCACTGACGTACATATAAATACTTGGTGATAGTTGTTGATACAGATTCATTTAAACATTAGGTCACGTTCACTAAATGGTTGTATATTAATATTGATTATACTATGTTTATTTGTCAGTCTCTACACTCTATGGGTCCTCTTTATTTGAGGCAGTTAGTGCAGCTCTACGCTCCACCCTGAGCCCTGAGGTCAGCTGACCTGCTCCTGGTGGCTGTGCCCAAAGCCAGACTCAAGACCAGAGGTGACAGAGCCTTTTTCTGTGGCAGCGCCCAGACTATGGAACAGTCTCCCTCTGCCTGTCAGATCCTCTGAGACTAGACTGAAAACACCTCTTCTCCCTGGTGTTTAAGGATAACAGGATATCTTGGTGCTTTATTGTTGTTTTTATTGTTCCTTCACTGTGTGTCATATTTTCTGCTTTTCGTTGACTTTTGTGTGAAGCACTTTGGGCAGCTGAAGTTGTTTCAAATGTGCTATATAAATAAAACCGAATTGAATTGTCTAATAGGAAAACTATTAGACAACTATTATACTATTGTAATGTAAAGTATCTTTTAGGGGATTGCCTTCAGTGTGGTTTTATAGGGATTCAGTCATTTCAAGTCACCAACCATCAGCTTGGGTCTTTTTAATTGAGAGGTCCACAGCTAGAGAAAGACCAGTCGCTTGGCCGATATATTGAACCGATAATTGCACTTTTAGCGCATCGGCTATTGGGCTTGAGTCTCCAGCACAGGTCAACATTTAGTTTGGCCCAACTTGCTGCATAAATAATTTGACTGAAGCTTTATTTGAACACCTTAGTGTGAAGAGATGACTGCGCAAAACAACTACAGAATATAACATTATCCAAATTGTAGTAAATTGTATTCAAATTGGCCCTACATATCGGCCTAAAAAAAGCTTATCGACCATCAGTCTCTGCACCGATTTTTATCCTCAGTAAAAGCATGTGGCTTGGATTAGAGTTCACTGGGTCTTGTTTATGTTCAGGAAATTCATATTGAAAGCCATTTTTATCTGTTTATTATAGGAGAAAAATCTAATCTAATCAAAAATTGAGAGAAAATATATGAATTTTTGTTGTCTTTACTCTTTGACAGCTATATTTGATACATTTTCGATATACTGCTGTATGCCTATTCCTCAACGTTACTGTTGTTTACTCTCTAGCTTCAAGCACCCAGACGGCCATAATTCCTCTATGCTGCCAATTAAAACCAGGGAATTATTCATCTAAATATAGACACTGCATCTGCCTCAACTCCACCATCTTCATTATCCAATAGTTATACATGCATTCCTATGGGGACTTCACTCACTTAAATTCACTGACACAAATCCAATTATAACTATTATATTTATACCACTGATGACAGATAAATGAAGGAAGGGCTATTAGATTGTAATCGCTCACTCAAACCTTATCTTGGGGAAAAAAAAAAATGCATTTGCACTTCTATGAGTGTGACAAAGGCCCCTGAATGACGTCGATGGGATGCAGTCATGTTTGCTTAAGCAGATATAGGTTGTCTCATGAGCATTTGGGACGTCATATCAACAAATCCATACAACACTCTACCTTTGATTTATTCATGTTATGGACTGACAGTAACGTTTTGTGTCATAGGAGCAGGTAAATAATATCACACTGTATGTCTTACTTACACATGAGTGCTTATGATGCCCGCAACATGTTTTGAGTTATAAGATGCATTTCAATGTATACGCAGTGTAAAGATCAAGTTACAGGTCAGATCTGTGGAAATTGTGACCCCTGCTCACAGTACGAATGCATGTTTTGTTAAGTACTAAAACACCTGTGATGTTAAGTATGTGGCACATTCGAGGCAAAGCAATAAAATCTCCATGGAGGAAAGCAGGTTTCCCCTTCACAAGTTACACAGCGCACTTTTAATGCCGTATTGTGTAACATTCCAGGAAAAGTAATCTATCTCCATGATCTAAGCGCAGGAAGGGGTGTGTGGGCTGAAGCCTCTCTGTTCCCCTGCTAGAAGCTGTGGATCAATGAGAAATAAACGGTGTACTGATTTAACAGTCACATACACTGCCAGTCAAACGTTTGGACACTTTTCTGTGTGTATATAAAATGTAGAAAGCAGTAAACATAAAGAAAAAAACACTGGAAAACATCAAATGTATAATGCAAAATACACTGCCTGGCCAAAAAAAAAGGTCACACGCTGTAATATTTCATTGGACCGCCTTTACCTTTAATTACGGCACATTCACTGTGGCATTGTTACGATAAACTTCTGCAATGTCACGGGATTTATTTCCATCCAGTGTTGCATTAATTTTTCACCAGGATCTTACATTGATGATGGTCGAGTCTGACCGCTGCACAAAGCTTCTCCAGCACATCCCAAAGATTCTCAATGGGGTTAAGGTCTGGACTGGATCTGGATATACTGGTCACTCAGTATATTCAGGTAGTCAGCTGACCTCATTCTTTGAGCACAGACTGTTGCTGAACCTAGACCTGACCAACTGGAGGAGGCTCGTACCTATTTGCTTAGTTAAATCCAGGTGGCGACTTTTTTTTTTTTTTTTTTTTTTTTTGGCCAAGCAGTGTATATGGAATTATGTAGCAAAGAAAAAAAGTGAAATAGTAGTCACACTTTGCTTTGTTGACAGTGCTGCGAAGTGTTCCCACTTCACAGTTGTCCCATCAAAGTAAAAAGTGTCTATTTTGAAAATGTTTTGAGTGATATTGACTTTATTTTTTGTTCATTACATTCCATATATATCCATTCATAGAACTGATCTGAATCTACAATGTAAAGAAACATACTAAATGAAAAAGTGGGTCCAACCCCCTGATGATAGTGTATAAAATATGATGCAGCCCCCAGCCCTCCCCTTGCATCATCAAACTCCCCACTTATTTTCATGGAGACAAGCAGATGGTGGACCCACAGTTACAGTATGAATTTGACTCTAGACACCATTACAAATTCCTACCCTAGTTGCTGCTGTAGCTGTTTCAGTGAGTGAGTATTGTTTCGTTTAAATCCACACATGAGCACTTCCTTTGGTTGTAATTAGGCCATCACCTCCGGCCAAAGAGTCCATTAAAGTGTGCTTCAGCTGTCAGACTGTGAAAGGCACCGCAGCTAATTGACTCCAAATGTGGCAGCCCATTTCATGTCACAACTAAACAAGAGGATTCTGTCAGGAGAAATTATTATCCACGCTGTTTGTATTTTGTAAAAGTAATGCTGGTGTTTGTTGAATGTGAGGTTTTAATATTCAGTATATAAATGCATAGGACATTGCATGTACAGTGGTCCCTCGCTGTTTCGCGGATTTTTATAGTTAAAGTGCAATTTTGCATGCTTTTTACCCAATGAACGTGTATTGTGTTCTACGTCCTGATTGGCTAAGGGGCGTGATGTGACTCCTGTACACTACAAAATGTTTTCAGTCAAATTTACTTAAATGTTCGATCGCAGTGTGACTCTGAAGTGCTGTATGTTTGTCTCTCTGACAAAACTCACAATGTTGATGAAACGTTCTGCACCGACAAATTTCAAAAATCACTTTGGACTTAAAAGTGTTTCTGTGCACGGACAGGCACCTCTGTGGATACCCCTGGAGCAGAGGCACGTGAACAACACATTTAAAGCAATCATCGAGGAAGAGGGATATCATATACAAAGGTTTGAACTTTGAGAGTGTTTAAACAACAGAGAAATGTGAGAAAAAGTTCATGTCTGTCTGAGAAAATTGTATAAAGTGTGTGGTGAGGGGTTTTACAGCCTTAAAATCGTATATAATCATTGTAAAAAAAAAAAGCTGACTACTTTGCGGATTTCACCTATTGCAGGTTATTTTTAGAACGTAACCCCCATGATAAATGAAGGGCCACTGTAATGAGTAAAGAGTCTTGCCCAAGGACAGAAAGGGCAGCAAGCATCAAACTGCTGACCTCAGGGCGAGAGGGAAAATATACCAGCAACAGTTGCCCTTTAAATGAAATGGTAATAAATAAACAAATGAAAAAGCCAATGAATAAAAAGACTGCAGTTCAGATAAAGCCTGAATGTTTTACAATATAGTAATAAACTTGTGTACCTCCATGGAGAGAAGCAAAGGACACTGCCAGGTCATGTTGCAGGTCAGTTCTGTGGAAAGGCAAGCCCACAGAAAAGTTAGAGTGCACCTTCAAATAATAATGTCTTCCTTTACTTAATTCAGATGGAATATGGTCTATAGTTTCATCCCACAACCACAGTATCCAGACCACATCCTGGACCTTTTCATAAAATGTAATAAAATAGATATATTATTTATACCCAAGGGGCCAATTTAAAGAGAAAAGAAACATACATTTCAGAATCATTGTGAGGAAAGAAGAAGAAAGAAGAAGAAGAACTAAAAAGACATTGGCGAAAGGTATAAATTAAAAGCTGCGATTACAATATATGGCCTCAATATCCCAGAGACTCAGTTTTACTGTAGCATAACCTCAGCTTCGAAGGGAATTGCATTATGGGATAGATTGATTCGTCTCTCCTTTACAAAAATGAAAACCGCATAAGTTGATTTCTGTTGCCATAGAATTGTTTTGATGTCATTACCACAGACAAATGCTGGAGCAGATCGCTGGCCAAAAGGATGGAAAAATCAAATTACTGCGGAGCAATTGACCATTCAAAACAAGCCCAGGTACGGCAGCTTGGAGAGGCTAAATGCCTTCTCTGGATGTGACCTGGGATCTATATGAGATTTAATGAAAACGTGATATTAAAGACATAAAACATATGTAATTGGCGCTTCTAGTTTCACCAAAAGGATAGAAAAATATCCCTCATGGACCAAAATAACTTGCAGAGGATTGCAGTTTATATTTCATTATCTCCCACACCTGCTCAGCACCAGTACCGACGACACATTGACATTCATTAGTCCGCTTTGCTGCAAGAAGTCATTACCGATGAGCTGACAAAACATAAGCCTGCAGTATATGTTAGCGGATGTAAACAGGTTTAGAGGAAGGAGCCATATAGAGTAGGGGGTTTCAGACTGTGGGACAGACCCAATTAGTTGTTCCCTGGCTTCTTTGGCGGTAACTAGGAATGAGTGTGGAGTTCTTGTGGAGGACTCATATAGAAATGTGTTAACCTTAGCCCTAGATTTGTAATCCTGGTAAGTTTCTTGGTTTATTTTGCCACTGTCCAAGCAGATTTTGCACAATGTCTTTCAGGCAGTTGTAATCCACGTCCTTGTTTAATTGCGTCAGAGATCAGCCAAGTATGTGGATTATTTGAGAGTGCCCACAGATAAAACTTCTGTATAAACCCTTTGCTGTAGCACTAGTACCATTAGAATGACGCAGCTGAAAGATAAATAAACAAATGCATAGCGAGTCATAGTATACACTTCCCTCAGAGTTACTGAACTTAGAGTCTCACCGAATGCACCGACTAGCATCAACAAGCACAAACACTTTAGCAACTGGAAAATCACACAAATACACACACATGCACACACACACACACACACACACACACACACACATCTATACACATACACATGCACGCACACACATACCTACTATTACTAAGCTGCTTGTCCTGTCTTGTAATGGTAAAGATGTTGTACGCTCAAATCCTATTGGGCTCTATATTAACGTGGCTCATGTCAGACTGATATGTGTAGCACTCTGAATTGAGCTGTGCACATTTATCAGTCTGGAACGGCACTCGCTGAAAGCAAATGAATGTGATAGGCTGAAGACCCACAACAGCAGAATAAGCAGAAAAATATAACTTTTGATATATCCAGTTAAGAGAAAAACAGTCATCTTCCCTGTCCACAAATGCACACAGCTCTTACCTTCTGCACATTTTTCACAAACAAAATAGTTTATGTTTTTGGTAAAATAGGCCGATATACATCAGCTGGGGTTGCCATGCTTGTTTTGGTTTGCCTGGGCGCTTGGCCTTTTGCCTTCTGCACAAACCTCAGTGCTGCTCAGTCATTGATCTGCTGCTGGGTGAATTTGAAACTTGCCGTGGGAGTATGTCAAGATGGATTCTTGTGAGTTTGTGAACTCACAAATATCACAAGAATCCATCTTGCTGTGCAAGGTTATCTTTATGTATTAGTTCAGGGAAAATTGTTGAGATTAGATTAAAATTTAAAATGTGTTCTTCTCAACTTCTCAAACTGCTTTATACTAGGACATTATTCATTTACTCTACAGTCGCAGTTGTCCTGGGCAGACTGACAGAGATGTGGCTTCTATTCTGCACCAGTGACCTTTCCGAACACCAATGGACACATTTACACATTTATACAGTTTGCAATAAAGGTGGTAATGATTCTCAATAGAACAAGTTAATTAATTAATAGAACAAGTCAATAGAACAAGTTATTATTTAACTGACCCCATATGGTCAAAGTTGATGTCTTTGCAATCTTGCCCAATCTTGTAAACATAAGTCTCACTCCAAGTCTATTTTTACTCCCAAAAGTTATCATTCATTCCTCTTATGATATCTGGTTTGGAACCTATCCACTCAACAAATGAAGAAGCTGGCTGGTTGACATAGTTGAAATAAGCCGCACAAAAAGGAGACAGTATATTGATTAGCACTGATGAGACTGTTTGTAGTTCATTCAGCTTAATACTGTAAGTGAAGGATCAATGATCAGTATAATCCTGGCCTCTAACTATAAGAAGCCGTGCTTTTGTTTTCTATATTAAGACGGAGACTGTGGATGCTTGTTAGCGCGGCGTATAGTCTCTACGGCAGAGGGGAAATGGACAGAATACACAGCTCTACTAATGAGCTTCATTATGATTTTAAGAGTCTTACTGAAAAACTCAACTAATCCACCAGAGAGAGGGATTAGATTAGCACTAAACAATGATAGGCTTCTAAACAGTCTTTGATTCTGAAACGCAAAGTTATCCCTCACTCACATTTGAGTGAGAAAATGCACTCTTATAGGCTATTTTAGTATGTGCAGTATGCAATTCTGGTTGAGTGTAAACATGGTTTTCTCCATGAAAATGTTATTAATTTGCAGCGAATATTCCACAGTATGGCATTAAAAGTGAAGGTCCTATATTGTTACCTCACTAAAAACATACCTGGAGTTGCTTCATTCACACATGTTAGAGAAACACTTTATTATTAGTCTGTCTACATCTCCAAAGCTCAAAATGCTCTGTTCCACCTTGTGATGTCATGAAGTGGGTGTTTTCAAGTTTAGAGATATCTTTTTACCTTTTGTTTAGGAGAGATTGGCAGTTCCAGGGCTGAAATTATCCAAGTGATTCTGGTGAAGGTGTAGGGTCAACAAAAACACAGAGGAGCACTTCCTGTATCAGGACATGACATCACAAGGTGGAACAGGGTGTTTTTTTTTTTTTTGCGAGAAAAGAACAGAGCCTAAGCAGAGTTTGTGCGTGTAAAATGTGCGACTGAAACAAAACAACTCCGGGTATGTTTAGATGAGGAAACGGCATTATAACATAGATCAGAAAATAGCGTAATATGATATCCATTTCCGAGGAGATAAATGACCAGACCACTCACAGTAAGACTCAAGACATGTTTTGCACAATCTAAACGGAGCAGTGGATTGGCTCCTCCAGCAGGCGTGGTCTACAAACCAGAGGAGAACTGCTCCACTCTCTCTCACTCCCTCTGCTCCTCCGGCCTCGCCACCCATGCCAGAGCCAGAGCACTTTTTTTTTTACATCGAATCTCAACACATTTCATTACATCCTTTATCAAGCTGACTATCATTCGCCCCACACGCACCACAAAAAAACAAAAAAAATCTTTACTATCTTGTCTTCCCCTGTTGTAACACTTATTGCTCGTGGACACTGCCTTATATCTATCTGAAGGGAGGAGCTGGATACTCTGAAGCTAGCCAGAGAAAAGAAATGGTTGGAGGGGAAGTTAAAGAGGCCAGGAAAAGTCAACCCATCTTTGAGCAAGAATGGAGGCCTTAGACATCATTTATCTCCTATTTATAACTTCATCTTCAGACTTATTACTTATTACTATTATGCAAAATGCAACAGGTACAGTTCAGTTTCAGAGTACTTAGCTCCTCCCCTTCAGACAGATATAAGGCGGTGTCCAACAGCAATGTCACCAGAACTGAAGAAGTCACTTAGATGAGCTACGAAACTTGTTTTCTGTAACAATGCATGTTTCTGAAGATGTTTTGGAGCTATAAAAAGAAAATGTAATGCATGATTGGTAACTGTAATGCCATACTGTGGAGCAATCAGGCAGGCACATAGCATAGGGCACCTTTAAGGACAGGTAGTCTATGTGATATGGTAAAAGTTAGGGCTTTAGGACAGGTTTGCTTACTCAGGCTAGGTAGAATTACGTAGGGGAATAAAATGACGTGGTTAGAGCTTTGAAACGGCGACAATGCACACTCTTGTACACTCGATGACTACTTGAAAGGTATGACTTAAACCAGATGCACATTTTGATAAAGCGAAAGTTACCTTCAAAACAACTCTTCTAAGCTGATCGGTGAGTCATCCTCGAGTTTTGGGCTGCCCCCTCCGCTCTCTTTCTCACTCCCTCCCTCCTTTCTTCGCTCTCTTCCTCCTCTCTCTCCTCTCTGTTTTCATACACCTATACACAGCCCATGCCCCCTCTCTTTCTCTCCGCAGCAGTAGCAGACAGCAGACAGGGAGATCCGGACACCCGCTGTTCTGGTAAATTCTCTCAATTGTTGGTACTGCAATATTTTTACACTATGACTCATAAAGAGAGAAAAAAAAGGTGCAGATGTCATTTTACATTTCCTTGAGTACAAATATGATTCAAATGCAATGTTCTTCTCCATCTAAGTGATTCATTTTGTTTATATCAGCAAAGAAAATGTGTTCTGTATTTAAAGTATAAACCACGATCCATATGAATGAAATAGGGTCAAAATGGTAGTATACACGATAGGTACAGACAATTTAAAGCTGCTGATACAGAGTGTACCCCACCTCATGCTCAAAGTAGCTGGGATATGCTTCAGGCGCCGTCATCTGGAGTTTACACGGCTTATTAAAGAGAGGGTGTTTTACTTCTATGGGATATTAACTGCAAACACATATTTACATTATCTCTTATTGATTTCAAAATGCAATATTCTCCAAAAATAACGTATTAATATGTTTTATAAGTTTCACTTCTGTTTTTTGATGCTCTGAGTCTCCCTTCCCTTTGGTCTATGCTTCAAGTCACCCCCCCTGTCCTTTTCACAGCGTTATCACAACACAATCAGCATGCATCCCGCTAATGAAACTACTGCATTTCACATCAGGTTTACAGTTGTTTTTTTTGTATATTTATGGAGAATCGTTGTGTAGGAGCATGGATGACGCAGGCTTGTGGGCGGAGCACTGGACAGAATCACAGCTAAACATAACCTTCCTTGCGGTGAGCTGAAAGAGATGGCTAAATTACTTAAACCTCTTCAGGGATTTTTTATTTATTTTTTTATTTTTTTATTTTTTTCTAATTAATTCATTTATTTAATTTTATTTTATTATTTTTTTTTTTTTTTTTTTTTTTTTTTTTGTGAGGAAAAACGTTATAACATGGTAAAAAAAAATGTATTTTGCACAATACCCCCTCTTTAAGGAGCGATAATGTACATTAATGACAGTTGTGGGGTTTTTTTTGTTTTTTGTTTTTTTTTTATAAAACCAAAAAATAAACCAAACCACAATCAAAAATGTTGTTGCCATTTCTCATCTATGATTCAATATGAAAGTTTGTTATATGTTAATGTACTCGTACATAAGCTTAACAACACACCAACCGGTTTTGTAATAAGCTGTTTTAGTTGTCTCACCTCACTGCAAAAAATACTTTCATTTAGGCCTCATGAGAAAAAGATTTTAGTCATTTATTTTCCACTGGTGCAGTCTTCAGCGGAGAACATTGTAACATTTCTGTAACCAAAATCAGACTTACCACCTGCAGATAGGCACATGGAATACATTTGAAACTGAAATAGACACAGACAAATATTATTATTGATCGTAAGTCAAGGCAGATTGCGGCCCCTACAGACGTCTGACAGAGAGAGTATCCTGATTTCACCCATTAGTTTCTTTCATTCTTTAGATATACAGTACTCACATTTCATTAAGGTTATATACTGCAGACATCCTCTATGTGTGAAGTTACAGTAATTAAAACCTATAATTAACTCTTATATTCTCTCTAATATTAACCTATTGTACGCCTTCCCTCCTACGCCGCCGGATGACATGTATGTTGACGTAACGTGAACTGGCGCACCCTTCACTGCCATATACTTTTCTCTCCTGGACATCTAATTATTCTAAATGCTTGTGTTAGCGAAAGGGCTCCCATCTCGTCTGCTATCTGCTAATCGGGCCATGGCAATGTAGTGGGCTATGGCAGTATACTTGTTAGCTGGCACGCTCATTATTTCCATAGGTGCTAACTTGGTTCGTGTTGAGATGTGGCTAACGCGCCCACTGCCGTCGCCGCGCACACAAACCGGGGGTAAAACGTTCCTTAAGGCACCAATTTCCTGTCTGATTCTTTCCACAGAACTCCACAAAATGCTAAAATTAGCCTCATTAGGGAGCTGTCAAATGACTGCATGTGTGATGAGACTTTGAAGGCGTTGAGATCAGAGGGAGGACTTTTTCCATAACATCGCAGTGAAAATGTAAGAAGAATCCTCTAATACTGGTTTAGTCATTTTAATGGACATATGCACATCACATTTTTGATTGAAATGGACACATCCATCCATCCATCCATTTTCTTCCGCTTATCCGGGGCCGGGTCGTGGGGCTGAGCCCGACCGGGTCCCGTGGGGAAAGGCCCGGCCACCAGGCGCTCGCTGTCGAGCACCCACCCCAGGCCTGGCTCCAGGGTGGGGCCCCGGTGACGCCGGTCCGGGCGACGTAACTGGCCTTTGTGTGTTACTCGTCATAAAGGGCTTCTGAACCGCTCTTGGTCTGACCCGTCCCCCTGGACCTGTTTGCCATGGGTGACCCAACATAGCTCCCAGGATCATTCGGGTACTCAAACCCCTCCACCACGTTAAGGTGGCGGTTCAGGGAGGGGGAAATGGACACATAATGTTGACAATTTATGAGGGTTTATTTTATCTGGAGAACCCAAGAACCCTTCTCTTCTTTGGAAAATTATGAACATTGCATTAAATTACTGCTATAGGTTCACTGAACACTGAAATATCTACTTTTTCCAATTATAACCCTTTTTTCCCTAATTTAGGATCAGGGCCAAATTTGACCCATTGGGGTCGCTAATTTATCCAAAAAGAATATAAAATGTACTTATAGACATTCTACAAGCTATTGCTAGAAATATTAAAAAAAAAAACAAAAAAAAAACACAATTTTACCAACCGCTGGTTTGCTCAGGAGACGATCTTCTTTGGGTAGTTTTCCAGCTCAACAGGTCAGCCATAATGTCACTACCACTCTCTACCACGTCTCATTTTAGTTCAATATTCATTCTCTAGGTGTCTCTAATTTTTTTGATTATTATTATTATTTTATTTTTCATTTGGGGTAGCAGCAATTAATTGCGGCCAATTTCCAGGCTTTTAATGTTATATTGCAAAGTTGACTTCCTGACTTCCAGCTGCTTTTAAAGTATTAAAGAGGAGGTACTGTATTTTATTTCTGTGGGGTATTAACAGCTAACATATAATATATTTAGATCACCATGTTAGCTTTTATTGTTTTGAAAATACTGTATTTGCTGAAAACCATGTATTATTTATAAATGTCACTTTCATTTCTGAGGCACCAAGTGTCCCCTCTCTTTGCTCTCCGTGCTAAGGTACTCCCCTTTCAGAGTACTATAACAACACAATCAGCATGCATCCTGCTAGTGAAACTCTACTGCACATCAGGTTTCTCAAGTTTTTTGTGTCATGTTTTTGTAAATTTATGGAAAACTGTGTGTGAGTGGGAGCATGGATGGCGTAGGCTTGTGGGCTGAGCATTAGACAAAATCTTACAGCTAACCGTAAGGAGGGTTTGAATAGGTCCTGGGAGAGATCGCAAAATTTCTGAAATATGCACGGATAACACCTAAAACCTCTTCAGGCATCTTCAGAAAAACAAAAAAAACAAAATTATTTTGCACAATAGCCCCTCTATTATTAAATAAAGTCTGACTCATACACTACTCAATATGTGATAACCATCAGTTTTCCACCAAAACTAATTAAATTTCAGTTTTCAAATATGTTATAATTCTGAACTGAGCATAAACTTGAATCTCAAAACTGAGAGAAAAAATATCACAAGTGTACAAGTGTAAGAGGGTTGAAAAAATGTGAATTTCTTCAGAACTAAACACTGTTGATCTAAGATGCGACTAGTTTGATTTTGTTCTAAACGATAGATGACCAATGAGCTTATTTGTTTCCCACTAGAATAAAGTCAAGTAACTGGACGACTCTGAGTTTGATTGGATTTGAGATGTGAGGTGCCAGGCTAGAATCTTTTGGTAAGAAATTCAAGAGACAGTGAAACAAGTTTGGAAAGTTGTGGTAAAATGTATTGTGACAGAAAAGGTGGAAATACCTTGAGGATAGACTTCACCTGTAACCTACAGTATAAAAGATGAAGGACGAACGGAATATTACCATTATTCAACATTGAGAATCGACTTATTGTCATTCAGAATGTGAATGAACGCATTTTGTATTCATGTCTCCCCACTTCCGATGTAAATCATATTATGCAAGTAGACAATGCAGTGTCTATAGGGAAGCATTTGTGAGGTAGCATGCTGCATCTTATTATGTATCTCAACTGCATCGAAAATCCATACGTCTTCGCAATTAGCAGGTAGTTACAGCTTTGAAGGGTCAATTAAAGCATTTTTATTTCCAAAAGCATATTTATTATTGAAATGGATGATTTTGTCTAGCTGAATTTATTGCTATCCTGTGATGTTTTTGCTTTTCCTCAATTGTTTCATAGTATAGCACTGAAATTGATCTACTTTATATTGACACTAGGTCTTTTTATTGCTCAAAATCCTTACACCTATGCTGTGACCAGTCGCCTCTCCACACATCTGACCTGTCGCTTGGCTTGTTGGCGTCACATGCATGTCTCAGTGGAGGTATCTAAGTTTATTTCCCTACAGTAGTTAAAGTAATAACATATCCATGGAGACAAACAGGTAGCACCACAAAAGTGAGCGAAACCTTTAACTGATAGTAGCTCTTTTGTTATATAAATACAATCTTTCATTACTATTTTAAGTGTTCCTACCATGTTTTCACTCACTTTCCATCAAATATTGAGTATACTGGCCCAGCCTTTATAAATCCATATCTTCATTCTTCACTAAATCTGTCTTAACTCTACCTGTTGATCGTTTAATCAGCTCCACATGAGAACTCCTCTTTGCCCTTGAAACCAATATATCCCACATATCTAATTCTATATACGTCCAAACCTACGTCTTCCTCTCCTCTCCTCTTCCCTCGTGACGAAGCCTGCGTTAGTCACCTGCACCCAGAGCCTATAGATTAATCTTGCTTAGAACATAGCAGAGAACGACAGGAAAGATTGAGAAAAATGTCCAGGCCAACATCCTTCGCCTTATTTGGTGTTGTACAGAGGCGCTTCCCCCGTGTTAGCAGATAGCATGATTTATGTGGGTATTTGCAAGCATAATTGACCAGTGGACGTTTATTGCTTGCGTGTAAGCCTGTGAGCCGAGTTGAAATATGCAGGCTGTCCGAGAGAGAGTGCCGAGAGCGACTCCGACCAATTAAATACCCATGCCTTTGCCTCATTAGACTGTGTAAATGAAGGTGTATATGACTCTAGAGTGAGGACTACATGGGAAGATGAGGAGACAAAGAGAGAACACAGATCGCTCTAACAAAAGGTGGGTGTCACGGGGCTTTGCATAATATTGATCAGAACGCAGTAAGGGTCTCATAAGTGTACCGGTTTAACCTTGTTTCCTGATTTTTATGAATATTTGTGGTATAATTGAGTCAAATCAACAAAGATGTATTGATTGGGGAAGGTTGGAGGTTGTAAACAGGAGCGGTGATTCACGATGGAAATGTTTTTGTTTTTTTTTACTTTTGTGTTAAATATTAGGAGTTTATGTTTTTTGTGCCAAATTTTTGATACACAGCAAAGAAAGTAAAGAGTCTATGTCTATGCCCCGGGACATAGACTATATATATATGTAAATGGACATAGCTAACCCGCTAGTCACTGCATTCTATATAGGAAGTGAGCATGGACGCGCTTCCGGCTCCATCGACTGGCTCCAATACACTTTCTATTGAATAACTATCGCCCCTTTCTCTGTAACTGCTGCTGTCAGGTTCATCATTTTGCTCTTAAAATGTTCATATTAACCTGTGCTACATGATCCTGGTATTCTTATTTGCCTGTTTTGTCCATAAATCAAGATATAAACATTAATAACAAACAAATGAGGTGCCTTCTTTCCCCAAGGTCTCTCCCGCTAGCGTTAGCAACAGGTTTGATTGGCAGCTAAGCACTCACTCCCTGCTAAGCCAGCGGTGCAGACAAGAAGGGGCATTACATTCAACAGCCTCGCTCCGGATTGGCTCTTTGGTTGCTATGATACTCTCAGTTGGAATTCCAAATATGGAACATTAGTCAAAATTCGCCCCTATAACTGCGAGCCTCGACGAGCTTCATCATGCCAAACTTTATGGGTGACGTCACACTCTTAGTCCACTATAGCGCAGTCTATTATGGCAGGTAGGGGAAAACATGACTTTCGGAGTAATGGTTTATTGAATGCAGGAGAAAACAGAATATTGGCACTTTTTTTCTTTGTGTGTGTGTTATGCTGCATAGTATGTACCTATTATTTCTATTGCCTGTCATATATATTGGTGATTGAAGTTGTGTATTACTGTACATTGTTGAATAAGAAGAAGCAGAAGAAAAGAATACACAAACACACATGAATCACTCTTTACACAACTTTGTATGTATTAAAGTGGGACTAAACACCCAAAGTCCGCCCTCAACCACATTTCAAACAGGGCTGATACACTGGGCAGCACCTGGAAGGCTGAAGAAGAGAGTTCAATGGAGAATTTGGGAAAAACTTTGCAGCTAAAACATGTTATAAAGTAAGTCGATTTGTGTAAAATGTTCATGTGACCAACAAGTGAACAATGCACCGGTTCTCTGGGAGGCATTAAAACGGCTTTGTAGTCTGTATGGAACTTATTTGCTGTCAAGATCGGCAGCCCCAGGGAAGATAATACAGACAGAATGACAATGGAGGCGCCCATGGCAACTTCACTAAGGTGAATAAGGAACAGTGTGATTGGTCTAACAGGTATGCACAGGTCAAACTCTGCCCTTCAGCCAGGTGTTCGTGATCAGAAACACCTGGCTGGAATCAGGGCAATCTTTCGTTTTTGACCAAAAAGCAGCAAATTTACTTAGTTTGCTCTAAAGTTGCCAATGTTATTCAAACCCAAAATAACTGTACATAGTTTAGTAGCAAAAAAGGGGATTTAGTGTTTAGCTCCACCTTAAATGAGGCCCATAACAAGAAGTTAATCAAACTCCAGAAACTATTACGAATGAAAACTTGATGGAGGTAATAATAATATTGTGTGAGTCAGATGATCCTCTGAAATGTTGTGGTCACAGCTGAATGAAGTGTTTTCAAATCTTACTCAAATCCTAAATAAAGAAATCACACTTGAAGAAGTCTATTTTCATCCACGTTTCAGTTTGTCGTCTGGCAGGAGCGTCAGTGTGTGGTGGCACTTCCATCAAAGCTGTTATATCCCATTTTACTGGGACTGCCAAAAGATGTCAAACTCATCCCCCCCCGAAGATATTTTAGACTTAAAGATGCTGTTGGACGAACTCAGAAATGTACACTTGAGATTGGCAAGTGACTGTGGGTTCTATAATACCTGTCAGTTGCCTATCTGTGTCAAATCCCATATGTTTTCTTCAAGCACTCTTCAAAAGGAAAGGGATGTTAGAGAGTGTGGTTAAAAGTACACCATGTAACTTTTGTCCTGGATGGTCTAGGCCTGTCGTGATAAATACTATATCGACTTATCGTTCAGTACATGGATGGAACAATCATTTTTGGGGTTCAGCATTTTCTTTTTATTGAATGCTATGAAATTATGATTCAATTATGATTCTTTTTTTTTTTCCAATTTAGGTCACTTTTAACCTGTTGCTGTCAAACTGTTAGCATTGACCTCCAACCAATCATCCCTCCTAAACCACTGGTATAAAATTCATCCTCTCTCTGGCATCTTTTTAACATGCCACTTTTCCATAATCTTCATGACAAAAGAAGAAGCTTTAGACCAGACATGTCAAAATTTGGCCCTCGATATAAATATATTTGGCCCGCAAGATCATATCAAATATGTATTAGAGCTGGCCCGCCATGCCCCTCTAATACTAAATCCCAGAATGCTTTGCAAATGTGTTGGCGCTGGCCCCCACCACTTCTGTTGACACTTATTAGCATCTGTTACCTGTCGCCTCACTCAAATTTAATCCACTCCTTCTGAAAAACATGCAGATATTGTAGATTTTTTTCCAATGAATATTTAGTTTTGCTCACGACTTCACAGTTTTTAATTTTGGCCCTCTGTGAATTTGAGTTTGGCACCCCTGCTTTAGACTTTCTATTTCCTGCTTTGTATGTCCTCCTCTTTCCACCATCTATCTATCTATCTTTGTATAAATGTCAATGGTAAACCAGTTCTTTCTTAATCAAAGCGCACTTATTCTAGTCTGGTCCTGTTCTAGTTCTTTTTTAGCGCCAGATTTAGTCACGGGTTTAGTCCCGATTTTGGTCCATGTGCCATTGAACGCATCCTTAGATACCATACAGTCCCACATGCTGTTAATTGCATTTCTCATGAGATGCCTACAACTCCATTTGATCACATTTATCTTGTACTATATTAAACTAACCCAATCTAACCTAATCATAATTACAACTAACCGTCTTGATGTCTCTCTAATTTACTCACATGTTTACTCTTGTGGATTTCAAAGCTCCATAGATCTAAGTGAGACTCACCTCAGCATCTGTGTGTGCTGCTGTTCTAGTGGCTAATTACGGCACAAACAAGACAGAGCCGAGATGACCTTTGAACTTGGCCACAGGAAGTAGCTGCGGCCTGAAAACACCTGAAGAAGATGTGTCCTCTGGGAGAAGTGAGTGTGATGTATGTAACAATGAGTAGGAAGCCTTCAAACATCTGTTACCTGCTAATGCTCTAAACTACACATGGACGTGCAGGAGACTATATATAGAATGGAGGCTGGTGAGGTAACTAGCTATAAAAATTATGCTGTATTTAAAACATGTTAGTAATTACCAAGAATCATACATTTTGGAGTAATGTCATTGTAAGTTGTTCAATCTTTCTGCTTAGTTTAGAAATAAAGAGCGACAGTAGCTCGAATGGTAGCGGGTTCCTCCACTGATCCGAAGGTTGGCGGTTCGAATTCAGCTCTTAACGGAAACATCATCGGTAGAGTGGTCAGATCCACTGGCCCACAGGTTGATGGTGTGATTCCAACTCCCACAGATGAATACTGTCAGTGTGTTTTTGGACATTTAACCCGCTTCACCCCCAGTGTCTGTGTACATTGGTGTATGAAAGTGCGTGTGCATGAGTTCCTTGATGTAAAGCGCTATATGAAAAATTTGACCATTAAATGTGCTTCGTAAATTTTTCATTTTGCTCACAAGTACAAATCAAGGGATCCTGAGCTGTTGTGTCCATAAATGTAACAGAAGTGCCTTGGAATCTGACCAACCCAGAGCCTTCCTACTGCAAGGAAAAGAGTGCTAACCAGTCACTTCCATGGATTCAAACAGAGGATATTGTAGGAGCCATATGGGTGTTTGGTTGCTATGGCAATGCGTGAGGGGCGGGGTTCACGTGGGCTAAGGTGACGCGCCGGTAGATTCAAAATCAACGGGGTTTCCTGCTGTTGATTGATTCATTTTGCTTGTTACCATACTATTTTTGCGTAGGCCTACAATTCACCATCTGTATGTGTAACCTGCTTAAGCCACTGTTTGATTAAACCACCCGAAAATGCAACACGCAAGTCAGTCTATTTCTTACAAACAGCAGCGCGTCAGACCAAGGTACTGGACTCGGACTCCTCTCTAAGCGACACAAGCTCAGGGTCGCTACAGATATACATGGGCCAAGTTACAGGTCCGATCTGTGGAGAAACTCTTACTCCCCATCTGTTAGTATGACACCATCATCCCTGAATCTGAAAACCACCAGTAGAAGTTGTAGGGTAAGTACTCATAAGTAATTTTAATGCAGTTTCCGCTTTCTTTTACTTTAACTTATTCCTCCAGTGGTGTGCAAATGAACAAAACTAAGCCCATGTCATAGCACTCATCTCCGGGCTCCTTTGATTGCTTAAACTTCAGTAGTGGATCAGGTGAGCGTGTCCTTTCTCCTCAAATAGTCTTACTCAGTCGTCAAAGAGGCTTATTCTGACAGTTTTCTCAAAGCATGAATCATTTACTCCATTTCTCACTTTTGACATTTGAAAGAAGTAGTTTGCGAGTTCTCCCGTGACCTGTTTTACTTCCACAACTGAATAGGCATCAGATTAATAACCGCTGTGTTTGTTGTTGAAGTGTTACAATTACCATTATTTATTCAACCCACTCATCGGCACATCCATATTTCATTAGAGTATGAATAATAATTACAACATGCACTTTAAGACTGAACAAAATGCCATGTCATACTGTTTGGATTAAGAAATCTACTCCCTGGTGTGCTTAAAAGGCCCATGTTGCGCTATTTTTTGATCTATGTTATAAAAAAACATATATGGAGATGAGTTTTGTTTCATTCACACATGTTTAACGCACAAATCCCGAGTTTATCTCTCAAACACAAAACGCTCGTACTTTTTTAAATATAGGACCTTTTAAAGATGCACTGTGCAACTTTTCTGGTTGTGAGTGTGTTTTCCACTTGCCACCATGAATGTATGCTATTGCTTTGAGTGGCTTTAAACTTGTCTATGTTGGATTTATTCAGTTACAGGCACTTTTTTCTGTGTCCCCTGCTTGTCTCCATCACAGTGAGTTTAATGCTTTACTGTGGAACATTTCAAGTGAAGCAATAACATTTCCACACATGTTGGTCACTGATTCTCCACCAGAAAAATGTCTTAAATTGTATTAAATTGTATTAATTGCATTTATTGTATTAAATATTACATTTATTAAATCTATATTTGCCTTTAAGCTGCAAATATAGATTTAATAAATATTAGATTTGTAAATGATGCTTTGTAAAATATATACAAAATCGTAAATGTTATTAATATAAACAAAAAAGGTGGAAGAAGTACTCACCTGTGCTACTTAAGTAAAAGTACAGATACCAGAACAAAAAATACTCACATAAAAGTAAAAGTATCACATGAAAATATATTGTCGTACCTGATTTTGATAAAGATTTGTGTTAAACTTTGTTCAACAGAAACAAATGAATAGTTTTTTTCCTAGCTGTTTTTTAGCTGTTTTTGTTGTATATTTTTATTTGCTCAAACTACAGATGTGTTAAAAATAAACCCTCCAGCCTTTTCAGCAGGTCTCAGACAACAACAACAACATAAAACCTTTTACTTTTCAGCCGAGCTCAAAATGTAGTGGAGTAGAAAGTTAGATATGTGCTTCCATATATAGTAAAGTAAATAGAAAAAGTATCTACTTTAATATCTTCTTAAATAAAGTACGAATACCTAACACTTCCACCACTGCAAATAAGGCTTTATAGTTAATTAATTTTACCTATAAAACTTTGTCAAATCCTTCAGATAAGACATTTTCAGAGACATTTTTTATAACCTTTTGGTATTAAAGTTTTCTCTGTGAAAATTGGAGTGAACTTTAGTGCTGTTAACTCGAGAATCACTTTTACTTCCAAGCCAGTCTGAACATACTGAAATTTACCAAGCAAATAATGATCTCATTAGTCTATTTCTACATCTTAGCACCTGAAGTGTAACTTGTGTCTTGCTAAACGCAGTATTGTCTGTTCCTTTGGGTCATTTGGCCTTAGCGCTCCACAGTCTCGGCTTGTGTCCTGGACCACATTTGATGTCTAGGTGCCAAACGGGACAATCTGGGACCACAGAATCTGGTTTAGACCGGACGGCACAAGGACGGCCAGAATACTACCTCACCATTGCTACGCACATGAGCCAAAAGAAGCACCTGATAATTAACCAAGCTCCATCCTTTTTTTTACTGCTTATAATATTAAACGAGACACAGGCAGCCGTACTGTGGGAGTGATTAATTGGATACTTAATTAGATTTGGAGATTTGAGGCAGAGCACTCACTAGAACAGAGCTAATAAGAAATTGAAAGTAACAAATGTTTTCTTAATCTGATTCGGCTGAATATATTGGCAATGCTTGTTACCTTTGCTTATTTAAAAGAAGATATTTATACTTACCATCAGGGATAAATAAATGTACACTAAAAAGTTGTATAATTGCATGCAACAATCTGCAAAAATATGTGGTCAAATTGTGTGCAAATGTTGAATCAAATGCAATGCTTTACCTGGAATGTTCCACAGTATGGCATTAAATTGAGCTCCATGGAGACGCCCGGATGAGGTCACTAAGCCAAGTTGCAGATCTGGAAAAGCCCAATCTTATCTGGGAATCAAACCCAGGACCATATGATATATTCATGTAACTCAATAATTTCTCTTACTTTATTGTACATAGACTTATTCATTTGGATGCTGGAGTTTTTGTGGGGATTTCAAGGTGTGGTCACTAACAACTTTGTGTCCAGAGACCTCCGAAAGATTCCATTAGTAAACAAAAAACGTTTTAATGCATGACATTTAACACTGAGATAAACACGAGTTCAGTGCCTAAGTCCATGCTCCCTCTCTGAACACTAACACACTGAATACTAAAGACATGAAGGCAGACAACAGCTAATACAAATGTTTTACCTTCCCATAACCCTTTGCAAGTCCCACACATTTAAGTGGCTTTGTGAATCATTGCTTTGTCCAATTCATACATTGCAATCCTGATGTTTTACTGGGGATTTACTTTCCTCAAGGACTCAAAACCATCATCTGTCTGCAGCATTTGGTGTAAATTAAGGTAATAAATTAGTTTTGCTATATCACATTTGCAGCCAAATGTAGCTTAAAGTAAAAATATTGACCGTGATGAATGATAAACACTAGTAATTTTTAGTTAAAGGAGTGACAGTGACACAGTGTCCCATCAACCAAAGAGCAGCTCAATCCAACCTTGACTGATGCATGCTGTTGTTGTGTCCATGGGCAAGACACTTTTCCATTCCAAGTCAAGTCATCGTGAGACCAGTTCGCTTCCCTATGTAATGTCGACTTTTCAGAAGAGCTTTTTTCCCCAATTGCGATACATTTCTTCTGAAAATCAACACTGAAGTTGAAGGTGAACTGCATAACTTTTGTCTCATTGGACATGTCATTGCTTTGCCCTGAAAGTTCCAAAGTAGGGCATTATATCTGTCTATCAAGCAGTTGACATTGCGAGGCTCCGATTCCAGTGACAATGCTTGTTTTGCGAGGTGTTTTTGTAGCAGTAAAAATGTAACAGAAGTTATACAAGATTATTTTATGTCATACAGTGGCACAGTCCAGACAGAGCAATAATATGGTTGTTTCCTCAGCCGAAACATGCCTGAATATATGTCATCCATGCATGTTTCAGTAATTTAGCAATCTAGGGGAATGACTTAGGACAGAGAGCAAAGGGTGGGTAGACTCAGAGCATCCAAAACGAAAGTGAAACTTAGTTTAACATGTTAATATGTTGTTTTTTTTTTTAAAGTATAGCATGTTCCAAACAATAAAAGGTAACATGGTGAGCTAAATATGTCATGTGTCAGCAGTTAATACCCTATAGTACAACCTCAACTCCCATGAAGCTGTGACGCTGTGTAAAACGTATTAATTAAATACACTGATTTGCAAATCCTTTTCAACCTGTATCGAACTGAATAAACTACAACGACATGATATTTAATGTTCATCAAATTGAAAATGATTGAATATTTGCATAAAAACAATAAAGTTTAACAGTTTGAACATTAAATATCATGTAGTTTTTTCAGTTCAATATAACCATTAAATTATTTTTTTCTGTGATGCCTCACCTGACAGCACGTCACTGGTTTATAGTATAGTATAGTAGTATAGTAGTAGTAGTATATAGTATAACTCCCAGCGGCAACTTCATTGTTTACTTTCTCATCACCCTAGCTTTGTCCCTCCTAGTTTTTGTGAGCATTTTGTGGAGGAAGCCCAGTGAATATTAAGCATGATTGTGTTTGGTTTTATCGATCGGTCATCAGTATTGCTCTCACTCCTCTGACCTTTTCATGTCCCTGTGCTGCAGCCAGGCCACACATACATATCAATATTGTTTCACTGCTGTCTCCTAAACGCGCTTTACCTACTCTTTTCTTCTTATAGTGCACAAAAATACTTACATAAAAGCAAGTGGAGTTTGTATGCCACCTGTCATGTCTTTGCTACAAATTGGCCCCTGCAGCCTTAGGTGAACTTGTATTATGTTGCAGTATGTGCAGTTTGTTTGATGTTAGCATTTCCTGGTGAAGTGCAAGGCTCTGAACTCCACACTTCCGCTTGCGCTGTTGTGACGAAGGCAGCTCTCCGCAGGATACTCAAATGCTAACTGGAACTGACAGGTAATTTAGACCTGCCATTGATTAGGCTTCTACAATTCAGGAAGGATAGTTTAATACTACTCAACACAAATATCCATGTTGCTACATTTGTTGTGGGGAAAAAACATGAAAGAAACTACTATTGTAAGGGCGGGTGAAAAATTTAAATTTTAATACCAAAACACCACCAGGTTACATGAAATTACATCATTTTCTTAAAAAAAAAAACCCCAGACCCCCCTTGTTTTCAGCAGTAGTTCTATCTGCTTCATGTCAAGACACATATTCAGCATTTTATTCAGGGAGCCTCTTGATTACAGAAAAGTCTAAAGTTTAAAGTTACACAATATTATTTTCAGTTGTTTTTTTGTTTTTTGTTTTTTCTGTATTTTAAAAAACACCCTGCATACAAGATGTCACTTTATGATTAATATGTCCCGAAGCATAGGCCCATTTTTCTCTTGTCACAAATCTTTTCCTTATAATAACTTGGGTGTTTTTGTAAATGTGTACTTTAATGGTGATTACTGGTCAAATAGTAAATTATGTCCAATATGAATAAATACATGGATAAATATTTGTTGTATAAATAATACCTAACACTTGTATTGTGCTTTACAGGCTTCACAAAGCATCTCCAAGAGCTACACTAGTCACTATTCATTCACTCCATACTTGGTGATGGAAGTTACAGACACAGCTGCCCTGGGATAGCCAGTGTGGGCCATCACCAATCACTCACTCACACACTACATACATACACTACATACATTCACACTACTTACATTCACACTGGGCAAGGTAGATGAAGTGTCTTGCCTAAGGACATAAAGATCAAAAATACCAGAAAATTTACAAAATATTGTTTATAATGAACAGAATATTGTTCCAAGTCATTCTTCATAGCATTTTGGCAAGCCTTAGCCTCAAGATTGAAAACTGTATACAGATTCTGCCCTTTTTCTTGCAGCATATGAGTGCAGTATAAGAATGAATCAGGCTGGTTCTCCACTGTCTCATGGCCTTTGTGTTGTTTGCACTGGCATTAGAGCAGAATTATCATCTTCATTAGATTAGTGTTACTGATGAGCAGGGAGGATTACACAGGCTGGACCACAGACTGCACGTGCTCCACTCCTTCTGTCCCACTACAGAGACCAGAGCCTCAGTAGATCCAAGATGGCCGCCTGTCTCCTGTCGTCGCAGCTATGAGTCACTCTCCCTCTGCAGTGCATTTTCGCATCTCTTCTCTATACGCCTGCCACTGTAGATTCTACTGTAGCACAAACGCACACAGCTAAGATATGGCAACTTAATAGAAGGTATAGACTATAAACATCATCATCACTGAATCATTTGAATATTCAGAAGGGGCAGTTTTGTATTTGTTAGACTATGCTTTAGTGGATTTTGAATCAATGACTCGACAGGGAAAATTATTTTATATAGATATTGCTTTGCCTATAATGTTCCACTGTATGGCATTACGTTTCTCTTTCTTGCCTTTATTCAGTCGCAGGTGTTTTTAATGCTCAAATTACCTTGAAAAACAGTGAGTGGTATAAGTTTTATTGCCATTGTTAGAAAACTAGGAACTTGCTTCAGCGTTATGGCCATAGACTGTATAAAGTAGTGCACAGAGTGAGTGCTTAGCAACGCTGTCAATCAAACCTGTTGCTAACGCCAGCGGAAGCAACTTTGAGAAAAGAAAGCGCCTGATTTGTCTGTTATTAATGTTGACACAATAGCCAAATAAAACCACCAGGATCATGTAGCATGGATTAATACGAACAATTTAAGACCGAAATAACAAACTTGTTACAGTTACAGAGAGAGGGGTGACAGTTTTTTAATAGAAAGTGAAGTGGAGCCAGAGTTGATGGAGCTGGAAGCGCCTCCATGCAGATCATCTATGTCCATTTATATATACAGCCTGTGGTTATGGTGCAATGTTAAAAGAATAATAAAAACTTGGATGAAATAAAACTAAGGGCATGCATTAAGATAAGGTAAAAAAAAATTGTTTGATATACAAATATAAAATAGGCAGTAGGGCATAATAGAGTGACAGGTGTAATGAAAGTGATACGTGTCATAAAGTGACAGGAGGGGCTCAAATAGTCCGTTTCCAGAGTGAGAGGGATCAGTATCATCTTTTTGTCTTCATGGAGATACATCAGCTATATGTCATACATTTTTACCATTATATCTTCAAACATCACATTGCAGTGTGATACAAACCTAAAATGAATGTGTTTCAATCCTTATTAATGCACAGCGGTTCTGTCAAAGCTGTGTATAAAGCACCACACTGCATTGATGTTTTGTTTTGAGATGTGGCCCTCGATGAAAAAAAAGTTTGGGCACCTCTGTTGTGGAGCATTCTAAGCACAGCAATAAGATCTCCATGGAGACAAGATGTTACCTACTCTATAAAAGTTACATAGTGCACCATTAAGCACTCAAAACTGGTTCCACAAGTTTGATCCCATTTTATAATATGTTGCCTCTCAAGTAATTTGCTATAAATTCCCAGATTTAATACACTTTCTGTCTAAGAGAGCCAAAGTCTTAAAAATTAATGGTTTCTTGTCGTGAGTTTACTGGCCCTTTGCGATCATAGGAACTAAATTATATCTCCCTGATAACATTTTAAATAGTAAGAGTTTTGCAACAGACTGACAAACAAAACATAAACTTCTGAAAAATCAAGTACACAAATAGGCTAAAGAACTATTGAAAGAAAAATATAACTTTTCCAACCGCTAGAACCAACCAATAACCAAGTCTTCAGGTCAGGGCTCCGTGTGTTGCTCCCTGTGGATGAGATTTAGCACATAGACCCGGGGCGCTGGCTGGGCTCAGTCTAAACACATATATAACCTTCTCCCTGGTGATTTTAGCCTCACGAATCAAACTCATTCACCATATAAGCCGCGCACACAGCCCTCCTCTGACAGCAGCAGCGAATAACCTTCAAGGACAAAATGAAACGTCTTCATCAACAGGTTACTCAGCTCCAGTTCACCGGGGGCCACTGTGGAAAAACAATACAAGATAGTGTAGTATGATTAAAACGTCAAGGCGGGGAGTAGCAGTTTCTATTAACGAGCATACACAAATAATTTCTTCTTGTTAAAATCAGAAGAAAGTTTGTGGTGATGTGGCACAGCTGTATATTGTTTTTTTTATTAGGATTGTTTTAAAAAATGGATCTGGGAATCGACATCGAGCTCTTGACATAGTTCCAGCTTACACAGCTCACACAAATGAATGCTGTTGGTGTGTCCTTGAGCAGCTGTATATCAGCTCCTTTTTGTGTGTGTGTGTGTTGTTTGGGTGAATGTAAAGCGCTTTGAGTGGCTTGAAGGTGGAAAAGCGCTATATACAAATGCGACATTCCTGAACCCTACAGATATCTGGGTTATTGAAACAAGGAATCTTACAATAAATGAAGCCTTAATGTAGGATAATACAGAATTACTCAAACATGCATACACAAATAAAACATTCTGTGAGCTAAAGATGATGATGACACTATTATAACATGCAGGGGTTAAAGCTTATAAAAGTTGAGTTTCCCATTCCCTTTAAAGAGGGGATATTAACCAACCAAGCTTTCTACCATGTTATAATATTTCCCCATCAAAAACGTGGTTTTATATGTCATCCATGCACACTTGAGTAATTTAGCGGACCTATTTGAACCCTGCTTGCTCAGCTCACAAGCTTAGGTCACCCATGCTCCTGTTACGCAGCTGGCCTTTAGCGGTAGGAGGTGGGACAGAAGATAGCAGCACGGGTGTGGTCCACAATTTTTATTTATTTTTTTTTTCAATTACCGAAGTGCATTGTACAACTGGAGGTCAGAGGAGCAGCATCTTATCCAGCAGCAGAACAGGGTATGTTGTTTGCAGGCACCTTTTATACTGTCCCACTAACTGGATAAATCTATTGTTAATTAATAGGGGTGTTTAAAAAAATAACATTAGCTCTTTACAACTCTCAAACCTCCATAAAACCAAATAAACCCAAAAAACAAATTAACTTTATACATAAATTATACACATATATACTCTAAAACCAAACACAAAATCTACGTAAAACCCATAAACTTTAAAATGCCCAACATGCCTCCCCCACACATTCCTTGCCTTGGTCCTGCACCGAACCTTTTTTAAAGGGACCTCGTTTTCCCATGGACTTCTTTGACACCTGGACACACAAGGACACAGGAGGTAAGTTAAGCATTCTGAAAACACTTCACTAAAAACACTACAAATTACACAACACACAAACACTTGCACTAATATTGCACATATCCAGTTTAATTAGCTCTTAAATTTGTCTTTTTTCCCCTCCAGGACACACAGCTTCAATTAAAGCGCCACTGTGCCTCCAGATCGAAAATTGGGTAAAAGCAGACAAGTTAAATAAACATTTTAAAATCCTTTTGTGCAATTGTCTTTTTTAAAGTGCAAATAATGTTGACAGTGCTATGTGCTAGTAAAGTGTGCCTGCAATTTAAAGTGCATATAGTGAAAGGTGCTGTTAACTTTGGTAACAAATGGGCTATTTGTTACAGTCCCACACAGCAACTTTCAATGGATACACAAAAGCATGATACAGTATTACAACTTTACAAAGCGGATGAAATGTGCAATAGTTTCCTTAGCAGGTTGTGCGCTGCTTTACATCAAAAATGAAAGTGAAAGTTTTTGCTGAATATAGCATTTATGAAACAATTAAAAGGTAATATGGTGATCTAAATATATTATGTGTTAGGAGTTAAAACCCCATAGAAGTAAAATACCCCCTCTTTACGTTCAGGTGTTATTTCAGTGAGCTTGTTGAGACTCCTGTTCTCTTCCATACCGTCTGGGGTCAAGAGCAGAGTAAGGAAAGCCCTCATGGTTCACACAGGGGACCCTCCGCACCTCTCTGACAGAGGAGGAGTTCTTCCCTTTTAGCGCCTCGTCCCAGGAGAGCCAGGCCAGCACTATAACCTTATACAGACACTGGCCTCCCAGACACTATCACCACTCTGGACAGGCTTTAAATGGAGACAGATGGGCCCCCATGTCCCACTGTACAATATGTTATAGTGTTTGTGTGGTTCAATAGAGGGGCTGTTTGTGGGGAGTAAAAATAATTGGTGTGTTATAAATAATGGTACTACAAGAAAGTGCATTAACCCACAACTTCAGAGTCAACCTTTAAAAAAACAAAGAAATTGACCTATTATCATTTAAACGTGCACTATGCAACTTTTCTGATGGATAGTAATTGCTTGTCTGCATGGAGATGGTTCTTTGAATGTTTCACAATGTGGCATTAAACATATCTATTGAAATACAGCTCGTAATTGCTAAAAAAAAAAAAAAATCTTTAAAAACGTGTATTATGCTCATCACACATCTGACCTGTAACGTGCCCTTTTAGGACATGGAGATGGATAAGTTTGACATACTCTGGAACATCCCAGGCAAAGCAATAACATTTCCATGGAAACAAGGTGACAGACTCGGAACTTTACATTGTGCAACCTGCAGATTGATTGTTAGCTGCGATTTGCGACGGCTGTAAAGAGTCAGTAAATGGTCATTTTTTTAATATACTTCATACTTTTCACCTTGAAGGCACTCAAACGCTTTACATCGAGAAACTGGAGAAAGCTGGAATCGAACCGCCAACCTGTGAGTCAGTGGCTCTGACCTCTCAACCAGTGATGTTTTATGTTAAGAGCAGGATTCGAACCACCAACCTTCAGATCAGTGGGCAAACGCTATACCAACTGAGCGAGAGTGTGACGTTGTGATGGAGTGAAAAGACTGGTTGTGGTCTGAAATCTACTAAATTCTTCAATGTTATTTATGATAGAAATTTAAGTATATTCATGTTATGTCTTTAAAAGCATGTGATCTGTGTCAGTCAGTCAGACTCAGACTAGAGTTAAACATGTGTGAAGGCTCTGTCTCAATCCCACAGGAACTCATTGTTCTTCTACCTGTCTAAGTCTAAAAGTTCATTATCATCGGTGTGAAATAAAAGTCACTCTGCTTTGAAATGTATGCAGCGTTGTCATTCTGGTATAAAATAGTCAGATATGCTCAGGGGACTTAGACTGGGACTTAGACTTAGACTGAGACTGGGACTCAGAGACTTGGGGGGGCAGGAGGCTACCAGTCTGCTGCCAGGACAGACAGGGGCCCTGTCCTGTCTGTATCTGCTGTAACAAAGAATAAACGTTTTCTGTGTTTCAAAACTCACCGGGCTTCGCAAATGGATTACTTTTCATCTAGAATTGTAATTTTCTCCACAACATTATTATATGAACACATGCACTGGATCTCACAAGGGCAATGGACGTATCTTCACATGTAGCAAATATATCAAATTTAAATTATTCCATTCTGTCTCCCCAATAATTTCATAACTGTAACTTATTTTAATATGATGCTCCTATAGCTGGGAGAGTGTGACCAAAAAATTTGCTAGGCGGTCACGAGCGTAGGCAGTTTGTCAGGTAGTATTATAATATGGCACAGTATTATAATTGTCAGAGTGGTATTAAGGGAGGGTTATTCAAAAGCAAGGTTATTCAAAATACCCCTTCATCAATTTTACACAGACTTTAGAAGTCATTCCCCCCTCAGGCCCTCTTCACACTGACCCTTAGTCACCGGTGAATAACAAACGGCTGAAAATGAGCCCCTGAATTAGCATTTACAGCACGATTTTGTATTAACAATTTAAAAACTTTGCGCAGCTTCAGTTTTAATAGGCTCTATATTATGTCATAGCTTCAAATTTACACATTTTATTAACGTTTCACGAGACAGGGAGGGAGAAATAATGGCTGTTTGTCTGCGCTAGGGTCGCAAATCTTCCCCTTTTAATGCTACAGAGGGCATGTTTAACTGTGCCGCACAACAAAGCCATATTATGAGGTCTTTACTCTGTGTTAACACGAATGCGGTTTGTGTCAAGGCAAAACTATGGTCTCGTGGCAAATAGCAGGGTTAAGCTATTTTTATTAGCATAGTTTATGTATAGAGCAATCAGGGTCATATGGAAATAGACATGTTTGAACCAGTCTCTGTATTTGCATTGCGTGTGTTAAATGGAAAAACTGTAATGTTCCATCTATCCTTTTTCTGCTTATCCAGGGCCAGGTTGCGGGGCCAGCAGTCTAAGCAGCGACTTCCCTCACCCCAGATACCTCTTCTAGCTCCTCCGGTGGGAGTCCAAGGCGTTCTCAGGTCAGCCGAGAGATATTATAATGCTGTTGTATGTAAAGGCTGTTGAAATGGATGACGTTTGTATTATGTTGAGACTTATGTTATCGTCATAGAGACTGAATGTGTTATTCAAATTACTGTTATGATATAGTATTATGATGTAGTATGCACATGAAAAAGGCTTCTATTTGCAAGCAGAAAGCATTCTGAATACAGCTTATTTTAAGATAAAGGTTCACAAATCGATGTAAATAATGATTCATGTATAAATATGACATCTCCAAAAAACAATTACCCAAAGATAAGACTTGTTAACTAATTTTTTTGAAGAATTGGCCTGATTTTTAAAGTTGTATAACCCATTATTTTAACCACAAAATTAGTAATGAGGTAATATAGTAATGAAGTAGGATGAATAGTAAAAGAAAACCTGGAACAGTCTTCCTGAAGATGTGAGACAGACCTCTTCTTTTTTAAATCCAGGCTCAAAACAGTTCTGTTTAGCTGTGCATATGACTCTAAGGGTTTTATTCTGCACTCTTCTCTTTTAATGTAAATTTTATGATGATGATTCATGCTCTGGTTTAGTTGTATTGTGATTTTAATGTCTTTCTTACTCTGTAAAGCACTTTGCTTCGTACTTTGTGGACAAAATTGTGCTGTACAGATACACTTACATTGCCTTGCCTAGCTCCCACAAAGCTGTTTGGCACAAAGTATTCACTTTCATGACATTTTGGGAATGTGCACAGCCTTTAAAGGTGGCCTGTGTAACTTTTCTGGTGGATGGTCCACCACCTACTTGTCACTGTGGAGGTTGGAAGCTTTGCAGAATGGTCCGCAAAACGGCATCAATGTCGTAAGGGGTGTGTGAGGTGGACCAGAAGTACAGAACTCGGGAGCGGTTTAACAGTGTTTATTTACAATAGTGAATAATACGGTCTATAAGGCAGCAAACAGGCAGAGACGTGGAGTGCGTTGGGGCAGGCGACGAGGAGCGTGGATCATAACAATTTTCCACAAAAAAGCAACAGAGACAGTGACCTAGCTAAATTACGAGTCAGTTTTGTGAATAGACATACCTGTTCACAGTAAGAGTGGGTTTTGCATCCCTCTGTAATTGCTGCAGGCAGCCTCGTCATTTTGGTCTTAAAATGATGAGGTATTAACAGATGTATTAACACAACTATCCATCCATCCATCCATGTTCTTCCTCTTATCTGGGGCGGGGTCGCGGGGGTCCAGCAGGGAGCACACCCCAGACACATCTTCCAGCTCCTCCGGTGGGACCCCAAGGCACAACTACATGATCCCAGTATGGTTAATTCGCTATTTTGTCCCTTCAAGATATGAACATTAATAACCTTTTTTCCCAGAGGTCGCTCCCACTAGCGACAGTGACAGTGCTGCTAAGCCCTAAACCAGGGCCATACCCAGAGTCAGGTACCCCACTCAACCACTGTAGCATTGTCTATGTAGTTTCAAGTTTGTAAAATAGTCAGGTTTCATACACTTCTACCTTTGTTTATTTATTTGTGCTGGCAGAACAGAACACACTGAAAAATAATATGGGAATCATTATCCAAATTGCTGTTGCTGTTACACTTTACCCCTGTTTGTTTGTTGTAGTTAACATAATTATAGTGGTTGTTTGGGGATAAATTCAAAGTGTTCCTGATGTACCATTCTGTTGGTTAAAAGACAAAAAAAGAAATTGTGCAATAACAGTTGTTTAGAAGTCAGACATTTGTGACCAATTTGTTTTATTGGCTTGGTACAACTCTTTTCCAAATCTTTGTTTTTCTGAAAATAAACCCGCTAATTAGTGCCTGTGCGTGCCTGTCACTGAGGAAGCAATTAGAGCTCACAGTCCTTAATATATTATCACAGAGCAATCGCCGTCGTGGAAGTTAATTAGTCGTATTTCTCTTCTTGGACGTTTGGTATTTACCTTTGAGTTAGCCTTTTAAGCCCCTGGAGGAGATGGGCGGACATTTTCTCTACTTGTGAGGGGAATTAGGTTTTATATCTCTGTGTCTCTGTTGTACCGAGTATAGGATTGGCAAAAGAATCGGTATACAAATTACTAATCAATAATAAAACTATAGAGATGCAAGTAGATGCTGATTCAACCAAATTAATCCTCTGTTGTACAACCAAAGCTGTAGAAGTGGACTGAGCGAGTGTGACGTCACCCATAGCGTTCGGCTCCAGCCCAATGAAGCTCGTCGAGGCTAGAGCAGTTACAGGGGCGAATCTTGAGTCAAGTTTCATATTTGGAATTGCCATCGCGATTATCCCACAGAGCCAATCCCCCGCCCACACCTCTGGTTTACCAGGGAGTGGGTGCTCATTGGTCTGTTAATAATATTCATATCTTAATTTATGGACAAATCAGATAAAAGCATCAGGATCATTTAGAGTGGGTTAATATGAACATTTTAAGAGCAAAATGATGAGCCTGACAGCAGCAGTTAAGGAAAGAGGGGCGTTAGTGAAATGGAACCAGAGTTGATGGAGCCGGAAGTGCGTCCATGCGCCATGGAACGTGGCGGCTTGCAAATTAGCTAAGTCCATTTATACAGTTTATGTTTGCAACACACTCGTATTCAACAGATAACTGAACGTCATGTTAGTGTCACTATTTCTCCTTTGCACTGTATCTTGTATATTACCTTGATATATTTAGATGTTTTATTATATTTACTACACACACATATCTGTATATTTGTTCCTTATTTGACAAATCTTACTATTTTTGCTATTTAAATAATTACTGTTTGTTATTATAGCTCATGCATTCAGATAATATATGTGAGCTTACTGTGTCTAAGCGATTTCCCTTGTGGATCAATACAGTTTGTCTAAGAATATTGCATTTTAAAGGTGCACTACGTCACTTTAGAGGAGGTGGGTCGCTATGGAGATGTTATTGGTTTGCCTGGAATGTTTCAAAGCCTGGTATTAAACCTATTCTTGTATGGTACTAATGCATACATTTATGTTACAGTCATTAAAAAAGAATCAACCTCTTTTCTTAGTGTTGAAATCAAAGTAAATTTTACCATCATGATAACACATGATGACATTAATACTTTGTCCATGTCATATACAGGCCTCAGTATCCTCATGACCTTTGAGTGAGCCTGGCCTGCTACTGCAGCAGATTAAATCACACTCTCTTTCACAGACTTGTCACCCCACACGTGTGAAATGGATTCTTGCAAAGAGCATTTTTTTATATATACACACACACACGCGCGCACACACACACACACACACACACACACACATATACAGTATATATATGTAGCAGTGACATGCAGTCAGGTGAGGCACTCACCTGTCGTCACAGAGAAAAAATAAATGAATTGGTTTTATTTATCCAATGATTTGTACTATAAAGTTATTTTCTATTTACCTTTGCAATTTATTATTATTTTTTTTATTCAAAATCACAGAAGTTTTCTTTTTGTTTACCGTTGAAATCCTGAGAAGAGCCGTGCGGAGAGGCACCGGCCGTTCGTGCCTCACATGGACTGACTGTGCTGTAGCTCAGCAGTGACGCTGCTGCTTTAAACAGCTGTGAAAAGGCGCCGGGTGAGGCACGCAGTTACCCTTCCTCATGGTAGGGGGCACTCATGAGCCCAGGGATTCTTGCAACTCCCACAAAATAGGGGGCGTAGAATAGAGACAGCAAGATACAATTTGTACAACAAACAACAACAATGATGATAATGGCTTAATGAAAAAAATCTTTATAATACAGGATTTTCGGTGCATTTGAATTCACAATATCACAATATTCAGAGTGAAACACAATTACTGGTGTTGCCCATCACTATTCTGAAGCCATGTGGGCATGACTTACAGCAGATCAAGTCTCTGAACAGCAAAAATAGAGCTTGTGACAAGCCTTTTTTGCCCTGTCAGTTTGCTGGGGAGATTTTCACTTGACATGCAAAGCCCTGTCACTAAAACAGAAGTTAGCAGAGGAGCTAAGATTAAAAATTCAGATTGAGTGTCAGTCTTACACACGGCTCCATATGTTTTTACAGCAGATGGGAAATATTGCAGGAGTCCTCAGCTGTCCTCTGGCTCTGCTCAGTCTTGTGTACTTCACCTACAAAGGCCACTGTAATCAGCCACTCTTTCTTCTCCAAGACAGAGGACCGTGACCTCACCATGACCCCTCAACACCTGTGGTATCTTTACAAAAAACTAGACAGAGGGAAGAGAGGACGGATTTACTGCAGTCCCCAGAGAAGGAAATGTCCACAATCTCAAAAAGTTTCTATGTACTATTCAAATTTCTTCTTCTTCTTTTTCTTTTCTTCTTTTTTCTTCTTCTTCTTTTTCTTCTTCTCCTTCTCCTTCTTTGCCTTCGCAGAGGAAAAATCTACTTAAGTAAAAGTATTAAAGTACCCGTTTAGAAAGCTTTAAGAGTAAAGTATTTCACACTTTAAGAGTAAAGTATTTCACACAAGTGTTGTTAATTCATTAAGTGTTAAATGTAGTCATATTAATTAAAATGATACATATGTTGGTCAACAGTAACTATACAAATCAAGTTATTAATTTTTCTTATGAATTTTGTGTATTTATTTTTGTTTGCTCAAAGCTGAAGCTTGAACTCCAAAACTTTAGTCAGGATGTTACCACAAACATAGTAAAAATAGCCCCTTAAATCATATGAAAAGTACTTTTTACTTTTCAGTCCTACTCAAAAATGTAATGGGGTAGAAAGAGATACCTGCTCTCAAATGTAAAAGTACCCACTATAAAATGTACCTATCTAAAGTACGGATACCTACAAATTCTTCTTAAATACAGTACTTTACTACTTTTACTCCGTTACCTTCCTCCAGTGGTAAGAAGCACGGGATGTTATGAGTTTTATCCTTCTCAAATTTCTACCTAAAAGAAGTCACTGTTTACAGATCTTCTTGTGAAATATTTCTCTTGCTGTTCATTCCTCTCAAAATGTGTGTTGTCTAAGTCTAACAAACTCAGGCTATGCAGCAGGTCAAAATGCTCTTTTGCCAATGATTGATGTTGTTTTGCAGTAAAAGCTCACATTTTGTCTAGAAACAGTGAATAGTATACCCTCCAGAATGGAAGAAAAAGGAAAGGCGGCATCAGGCACAAAAGTGAATCACAGAAGCAAATGGATTGTTGGGGTTGTAAACTTTCTACTCTCAAAAATAATCATAAACCTTGTATGCATGTGAATAGTACGCGTTCCCTTTAATAATCCATGTTTCTGCTGTTCTGTTTTGAAACTAAAATTGTTCACAGACGAGTGATTTCGTTTTGATCCTGCGTGGCACCACCTGACAAACTCCCATTACTCTAACTGTATTTCGTAAACAAACTTAACCAAACTTCAAAGCTTGGTTTGATCAATGCTGCTTTTGTTTCGTATTTGATCGCTGCGTTTCCAAATTGAAATTGAATTTTTTTCCATTGCACCTGCCTAGCTCCTTGTATGACCTCATATGTTGTGACGCATGTCTTGGGTGCACTGCTCTGTGTAGTATCCCTTACTGCACCAGCAAATTTAGCCGTTTAATCGATAACTCATGAGATTTTAGTGAAAAAAAAGACAAGGGTTGCCATCTCTGGACTGATTAAAATGCCAGCTTGTCTCCAGCTGCAGCCATCAGATAGACATAACCTTTAAGTGGGCCATTAGGAATATATTAAAAAAGACTCATTTCCTGGGGACATGTCACTGATGAATTATTAAGGCATCTAAAATGGGGCATACCAAAGCCCTCGACTTGATACCCAAAAAAGACACGGTTTAGTCTAAGTTAACCCTTTAAACCAAGAGCATGGGGAGATGGGAAATTCCAATATGTAGACCGCATTTAGTCCCATGATATAATTTCCATATCGATTTCAGGTTAGGAGTGTGGACTGGTCTCGTGTATGTGTCTGAAATCAATGCCGCAAGCAGGGACGGTGGGACTAAATCTGTCATTGTCACAGGACGGATACAAGGCAGTAACTTTGGAATATAGGCAAAGTATATTATACAGCCCAATTGTTTCTGAATATTCTCCTTTTATTTTTTCAGAGCATTTAGAACGACCCTTCCGACATTAAAATGAGCAAATGATAGCACCGAGGAATGAACCCTCATTGTGCAGTGGTACTTTGAGTCACATGGGTCAAAATCAGAAACCCAGCTTTGTTACCGTCGACATTTTAATACCAGAGATGCCCCAAGCGTAAATGCCATTTAAGGAATAATAAGTCATTTTCAAAGACAGGGGGCAGTATGTGATCTCCTGAGACCTGACTAGTCCTGATTTCTTCCTGTGGTTCTATCTTAAAGAAAAGGTGTTTGTGAATAAACCTCAGACAATAAACGACTTAAAACATAATGTCGAGGATCAAATAAGAGCCATGAGCCCGGAAATGCTTTTAAATGTTATGCAAAGTGTGTCGTATCGGGCTATTCAGTGTGAAACCAAAAACGGTGGACACTTAAAAAACATTATTTAAAAAACTGTGGGTTTTTACTTCCTCTAGTTTAAGTAGTGATAAGTTCAAGTGTAAGTGAACAATTATAACCGTATATATTGCCAAAAAATCTCAGAAGGTTCAATTTACCTATTGCTACAGTTTGATGAGTATAACTTAAAAATTATAGGAGCTACTGAAGATTTAAAAGTGTCAGTGACTTTTGGGCCTGTTGTAAAAGTACCAAAATTAAATGTATGTGCAGAATAGAGGTGTTAGATGTAGATCTTGCAGTTGTAATAATGACAGTAATCATCCCCGATACAGTATAGGAACCATAGACTGTATAAAGAAGTTGCATTTATTGAAAATATAGAAAATATACAGTTTCATTTTGGAGTTTTACTAGTAAGTTTGTAAAAGTAAAAGGGGTCGTCTTGGGGAAAAAGCAATAGCTTTAACATACACGCTCTTATGTTTGAGTTTGGTTTGTGTTCTGATGATGTAAAGTTGATGTTTAAATTGTATTGTACAGCTTCACACACATTATAATTATAAAAAAGACAGTTTCCAAAGGCAGCAGGTGGATTATAATGACGCTTTACAGGCGCTCTTGATGGACCAGCATGACCGAGATGTTTGTCACTGCTCAACTCAACACTTTGCTGCACGAAGAACTTTAATGTACAGTTTTACTTGTCAGAAAATGAAATAATGTCACGGTGCAAAACGTCAGTCTTTTTTTTAAAACGTAAATGTTACTGTTTGTATTGAGTCCAGAATAAAGATAAATTGAATACAGTGTCAGTAAAGTTCTAATATTTGAAGGTCCATGGGATTTGAGTATATATCCAATCTATGACAGGAACTTGTTAGATAGATTTAAATGAGTAGTTATATGTAAAAACTTGTGTTAGTACTTTCAATTCTTCTTAAAAAGTATTTCTTCCACCTCAAGAATTTTGAAAGTTTTATTCATAAAAACAAGCCTTATTAAATTGAAGGCTGAGCTAAAACAATATTAGATTAGTTTTTACAAGGACATAGATAAGAAAGTAAATTTGTCAGTGTGATGATTCATGCAGACATTTCATTTGTATCATCTGGCTCGGCATGTGTGGAGACTGAACCATGGTATTTTAAAGTTTCTGCATTTGAATTCCTCCTATAATATAAAGAAATTACAGATTTGACGAATAATTTGTAAAGCAAAATGTCTCAGCAAACCAGGACCAGGATTTTAGTCAAGATTACAGAGCTGGAAGATTTGCGTATGGACTGGAGAAAAAAAAAAAAGTTTCATAAGGAGAGCAGGGACCAGAGAGATTCACAGTTTTTGGAGGAAATTTCCAAACTTACGATCCACAAATGTCCACAAATTTGTCAATATTTGGTTGGGACTGGCCTCACAAACATGCCATTTTAATGAACAATCACAAGACGTTAAACTTTGGGACTGTGGATGGGCTCAGTAATTATAGATATTAACTTTAAACCAGCCCAAAAATGTACAATCTGTCAGTTCAACATTAAATTCTACCATGTCGGTCTGACCTGTCCTCTAGTTTCATTTAAAACTATAGAGATTCTGGTGATATCATGTGAACACAACTTATGGCATTATTCATTATACTTCTTAACACCAGAGGCCTTTCGAATATTAGACCACCAATTAGAAAGCAACATCCACAGGTCACCATGCTTTTAATTCACACCAGTGTACATTTAAAAGACCGTCGTGACAGTTGCCGCGGTGACGTAAAACAGGGACTGAAAAGTACATGGCTTCACCTCCCTCCCAACGTCAGGCATTAACAGTCCATTCACCCATTAGTGTGCTGCAGACAGTGTTAAGTGTATGGGCACACGGGGCCTCATATTCCCCACTGTAAAGTCACTGCTAATAGGCCAGACCCAAATGTCGCTGTCTGCAGCTTGAAGATCCAAAGGTCCCACATCATGCTCTCCGCTCCATAATTCGACTCAGACTGGAGATTTAAAATTGTAATGAAAAAGTTGAATAAGTTTAAATGTTGTCTGCAAGCAGCTTTTGGGGTTTTTTTTGGACTGTTTTTGTTTTTTTCCTCATGAAAACCTAACTAGAGTTTTTGTGCTCAAATTGCTTTCTCCCCTGGTAACAAACTTAAATGGTAGTAACAATGGTTTTGGTTTAGTTGCTTCACTCTCTCAATCCTAGAAATGGATTTGAGTTGTTTAAGAAAGATTAATGCTGGGGCGACATGGTTGAGAGGTCAGATCCATTGACTCACAGATGGCAGTGCTTTTCCAGCCCTCACAGATGAATGCTGTAATTGTGTCCTTGGGCAAAACACTTAACCCACCTTACCCCGAGTGTCTGAGTACACTTGTGTATGAATGTGTGTGAATGGGTGAGTGGTTCCTTGATGTAAAACACTTTGAATGCTTTGAAGGAGGACAAGTGCTATGTAAAAATGTGACCGTTTACCATTTGTAACTGACATAAACATGTAAAGTTGTCTGAATGTCTCTTCATGCTCTCCTGTCCAGTATAAGCCAACAGACCAAAATGTATTGTTTAATTGTGCATATATATTTTTCTTTTCAAGTGGAGGGTCCGCTACCTCTTGATTGTTAATGTGTTGCCTGGAAAGGCAACACAAACTATGGCTCGGGGACCAAATGTGGCCCTCAGACCAGTTTTTATTGGCCCTTAGGCTTCCTGCTGAACTGGCCCAATTGATCATAAGCAGTACTTTTAACATCAAATTAAACTATTTCTACCACTATATCCTCAAACATCACATTGCAGTGTGATACAGACCTAAAATGAATGTGTTCTAAGCCTTATTAATACACAGAGGCTCTGTCAAAAATGTATTGATCATTGGTCTGTGGCCCTCCACTTCGAATGTGTTTTGAGATGTGGCCTCAATAAAAAATGTTTGGGCACCTCTGCACTGTATGATATTAAACTTATCCCATGGAGACATCAGGACCAAGTTGCAGGTCACATCTGTTGAGAGAGAATCCCATTCACATATCAAGAGTGCATGGTTTTTCAAGGTATTTTTGAGTAATAAAACACCTGCAATTGGTTAAATGCAAGATAGGTATGTCTAATGTCTTACTATGGAACATCCCAGTCAAAGCAATGACATCAGTCTCCATGGTGACCTGCAGGTAGCGGAGCTTCCACGAGAAAAGTTACACATAGTACCTGCAGAGACCATTTTCTCTAAACACATATTTTTCTGCTTCTGATCACCACGTTCTGAACTGACAGTAGACGGACGTTGTTCTCTCTGTTATTCCCTTGCAGGAGCTGGGTTAGCTATTAGCATGAGCCAGTTCATGCCTGATTCACATGATCCAGGCATGCAGTGCTCCGTTCATGCCTGATTCACATGATCCAGGCATGCAGTGTTCTGGGCACACACTCCACTGCTATGAGCTGGAGAAGAGATGCTGGGAGGATTATAACACACCACAGGCTCCAGCAGAACAGGGTAAAGGGGCGTGAGAGAGGCCACAGTCCAGTCTCCTCATGCCCATAGACGGATCCTCGGAGCTGGTCAGCCTGTGCCCCAACAGACCCCCTCACGTGGAGCTCAGATGGGTCTCAGATGGACAAAACATGAGTCACGAGCCCTCAGCTTCCTATACACCACCCACTCACTGCTGAGAGCTACAGGTCATCACAGCAAAGCAGGACAGCAGGAAGTCAATCAGATTACTTCCTTTGCGTAAGTCAATGAGTGACGACAAACACATAGAAAATTTGGCTTTCTGTCATTGTGACAAATCCCACCAAAATAACATGAAATGAAAACAAAAATAATTCCAAATTCGATGACCGAAGCCAGTTTTTAAAGGTGTACTACGTCATTTTTTTGGTGGAGGGTCCGGTATGTCTCCATGGAGATGATATCTGCCTAGAATGTTCAACAATATATTCATGCTGTCGTAATGAGGGGTGTGAGGCGGACCAAAAGATGCGGGACTCGGGGCAAGTTTAAGGGTGTTTATTGACAGAACAACAAGTGATGGGAGAACATACGAGGAGCTGGGTGCAGGGGTGCAGGGGTGCAGGTCAGGGTCCAGAGATGCAGGGAACACACGAAACGGGAACACAGCCGGTACCGGGAGACAGGGTCGGAGACGGGAGTCCAGAGCAGTGCAGGGAGGCTGGATGCTGAGCGGGAACACGAGCGGGAACACGAGCAGGACAACAGGCAGACGAACATGGGCAGGAACAGGCAGTGACGAGCAGTGATGAACAGGACACCAGCAGGACACCAGCAGGACAACAGCAGGACAACAGCAGGACACCAGCAGGACACCAGCAGGACACGGACAGGACACGGACAGGACACGGACAGGACACGGACAGGACACGGACAGGACACGGACAGGACACGGACAGGACACGGACAGGTAACACAGCAGAGACACGAGGACAAACAGTGAGGCGAACAGACGACCTGTCAAAGAGAGCTGGGTCCTGGCTCCTTTTATCCTCCCGCAGGTGCGTTGATTGCGCCTATGGGCTGCAGGTGCCCAGCTCCGCCCAGCACCGGAGTCAGGCAGGTGAGGGAGGGGGAGAGGAGAACACAGGAGGCAAAACAGGAGCAGGGAAGCGTGGATCATGACACATGCATCAATTACAGGTGTTTGCATTGCTCAAAAATACTTACAAATACAGAGCAGTCTTTCCACAGATCTGACCTGTGACTTGGTTTGGAGGCACTTGCTTTTCTCCATGAACATTCCACTCAAACTAATAACATCTCCATGGAGACTCTCCACAAGAAAAGTTCCATAGTGCACTTTTAAATTGAGATGGTTGAATATGGAAAGATTACAGGGCTGAATTTAGCACATCAACAAAAATGACAAAGATAGGTGTGAGTATAGTGCCAAGTCATAAAAGAAACTTCTCAGCCAAACTAATTTCTGACACATCTGTGACCTGATGGTAATACCTGAGGTGACAAAAGCTTGCAGGCAAATTTAGGGCATGTTACACTGATTTTTGCAATCACAACTTGCAATATATGACAACACCAGTGGTGTTTTTACTTACACTTGCATGAGTGTGTCAGACAGTTTTAGCACAATTTCAGTCTGCTGATTTTCCCCCTAAAAGTGATTGCACATTTATCAAATCCTTACATTACTTTTATCTACATAAAATATACAGCCTGCCAAATCATTATGTCATCTCAGATGGGATTTTTAATTTGAAAGACCATACAGATATATTGTTATTAGATTATACAGGAATAATCAAGCTATTTAAATTAAAATTTTGTTCTGAATATCAATGTTTAAATGTACTATGGCCTATAGACATAGCATTATTCATATCCACATTTGTTAAGTCTTTAATAAAATAACCTCAGTGAAGATGATGGAGTCATAGGTCCATTCTGAGAGGTGTGGTGATGCAAGACTTGCACCGATCACATTCAATCTCTTTATCTTTTTGTATGGAAAATATGGTAATCTTAAGCCAGGTCATCAGACTGTCTAATCATTTCTAATACTGCACGTCGACACAGCTATACAACTGAATGTAATTTTATTTTGACTTTGCGTTCAGTGTCTTTAGTCATTTTTGTCTGATCAAATTACTTATTCCCATAGACTGTATATATAAATGGACATAGCTAACCTGCCAGTCACTGCGTTCCAAATAGGAAGTGAGCATCGATTCTGTAACTGCTGCTGTCAGGCCTGTCATTTGTCATGGTCTTAAAATAGTCGTATTAACCCATTCTACGTGATCCTGGTATTTTTATTTTGCTGTTGTGTCCATAAGTCAAGATATGAACATTAATAACAGACAAAGCAGGCACCTTCTGTCCCTGAGGTCACCCCAGCTATAGCGTTAACAACAGGTTTGAGCGCCCGCCCCCTGCTAAACCAGTGGTGTGGGCTGGATGGGGCATTACCTTCTTCAGCCTTGCTTTAGATTGGCTCTTTGGTTGCTATGATACTTGCAGTCAAAAATCGGCTCCAAATTCGCCCCCTAACTGCTAGTGTCAACGAGCTTCATTTGACTGGAGCTGAACGCTGTGGGTGACGTCATACTCTCTTAGTCCACTTCCTTATACAGTACAGTCTACAACTATACCACAATAGCATATTTCAGGTGTCTGGGTGGGTGTCTGCATAGAGATAGAAGTTTAAGGCCATACACTCAAGGCAAAATAATGACAAGCAGGTGATGAACTCTCCACCAGATAAGTTGCATAATGTGCCTTTAAGTAATTATCTAAAAGTAACGGTACTCTTAGATCACAATATTTGTCCCTCTGTCTCTGGCAATGGCTACTTATTTAACACAGTTCACCACGACTGCGCATGTATTCCATTTTTAGTTCAGCTGTTATTTTAGGAAGTACCACACATACAGCAAACGCAGCATATGATTCGTCAGCAGCCCGTTAACTTGAGTAGGTCACGCAAACGCATATAACCCATCACAAATAAACCACACGTCGGGCTATAACAGTGTGTCTATGTCCCTGTGTCATGTGACTGCTGCCACCCCAGAAGACAGCACTGACATCACATCCGCCATAGACGTCATGCATATTTGAAGAGCTAGCATATCCCCATAAATAGCTCTGGGGGGTAAATAATTGACGAAGATACAGCTCAAAATATATGAAGAGATAGTGGAGAACCAGCTGTCTCCTTCTGTTCAATACTGTACTGTCCCAGAAAGCACCAAAAATAATGTCTAGATAATCAAAATGCGTTTTGTTTTCCATTTATTTTGGGCTTTTTGTTGACTATGCAATGTTTTTTTCAGAATGTTCAGTCAGGATTTTGCCTCCATTAGAAAGAAAAATGGCAGAGGCAAACAAACGTCTTTTAAAGAATGATGAAAACAAGGTTGAAATGACAAGAGAAAGTCCAAAAACAAAGTTACCAAAGGCGTTTTGAAGGTTATGCCCAGCGTTCCACCCAGCTAGACGCTTTCATCACATCAACAAACAGAGCTAGCCATGCAGCAAGAATACATCCCCCAAAATAACTATTATTGTCTTTTTTATAAATAAATAGTAGCAGGCTTCAGACAGACACACTCCGAAAATGCTTTGTAAATTAACATTCTTTAGGCTTTTTAAATTATTATTATTAGTTGGATTAATTGGTAATGCTTTATAACCAGAATTTGTTGTTTGTAGTACTTCTCTTGCTTTCCAGTTGCCACCTCTGCCCTTTGACAAACCTTATTAAGTCAAATATTAATTAATCACAGAGAAATTAAAAGCACTGTACCTTAAAACTGTGAATATAGAAGTAGTTCATTTTAAACAGTCTGCAGTGGTCCAAATTTCCATCCATCCATTTTCTTCCGCTTATCCGGGGCTGGGTCGCGGGGGCAGCAGCCTGAGCAGGAACTTTCAGACTTCCCCCACCCCAGACATGTCCTCCAGCTCCTCTGGTTGGACCCCAAGGCGTTCCCAGGCCAGCTGAGAGACTTGGACCATCCAGCATGTCATAGATCTTCCCCGGGGCCTCCTCCCGCTGGGACATTCCCGAAACACCTCCCTATGGAGGCATCATCCTGAGCAGATGCCCGAGCCACCTCAGCTCGAAGTGTAGGAGCAGCGGCTCTACTCCGAGCTCCTCCTGTGTGACTGAGCTCCTCACCCTATCTCTAAGAGAGCGGCCCAGCCACCCTGCAGAGGAAACCCATTTCGGCCGCTTGTATCTTGTCATTTCCGTCATTACCCAGAGCTCATGACCATAGGTGAGGGTAGGAACGTAGATTGACCGGTAAATCGAGAGCTTTGCCTTTGGACTCAGCTCCTTCTTCATCGCGACTGGTCCAAACTTATTCCTTGCTTACCTCATGCATTCCTAGCATAATTAGGAATTTCCAATCATGGTAAAGCTAACAACAACTAGCATGCTAAAAGCGACCTTCCTGTTTATTGCACAATAAAAGCTTCATAATTAGATGCAGACAGCACGCAGCAGAATTATTTTGGCCTCAAGAGTTGCTTTTACAATGTATCTGCATTGGGACAAGACCAATTTAGCTAAAATGCAGAGACAAAATCTGAATTTGTGTTACCTTGTAAGTGGTGCCTGTTGCAGTAAAGTCAAACTATAAACTGTACTTCAAATTCATTTCCAAGAAAAGTTATAAAGTCATATGAAACTGTTAAGTTTGCCTTTGTAAATTGCTTTATTATTATGATGTTTTGTATATATTAATCCTTATTTTGAATTTGCCCTGAGATATTACAATTTTACTTTTATGACGCCTGAAAGTCACTTACTGCATTTATACTAATTAGATTAGATGCACAGTCTTATAAATATGAATGGTGGGTGGAAAGGAAAGCTTTTATAATTGAGTGGCATTTCTTCCCATTGTGTTAATCCTATATATACACACACAGGTATGTTGACTTGATAATTGAAAGATTAACCCGTTTGAAGGATGGCAAATATATGATATATGTTTTTTTCACTATATATTTCCACTCGCCCACTCCATAACCCTGGAACCGTAACAATGGAAGAGAATATTTATATATCGTTTCCACTGCAAACCAAAGCTGTGTCGCTATTAACCTTAAAAAGTTATATTACAAGACATACAAAGCACCTATGCACTACTATAAGCAATAGGATTAGATATAGAAAAAATACTTGAAAATACTGAATACTCAATACCTGCATTAAAATGTATTTGGTAAAATATTCCAAAAGTGCAATCATAGTACTGCATGTTGATGCTATAATGATAATACTTAGAATACTTCCCCATTAAGCTGAATTATATTATAGCGTAACAATACAACAGGACTTTAAAAGCTTTATGTTTTACTGCTCCGTCTGTTATGGATTTATTTCACAAATTGGAGAAGGGGAAAAAAAGTGTCTTCTTTTTTTTCTTGCTAATACCAGTTTGAAGCCTAAATTGCATGATTAAGCTCTGCAATGTTTTCCTTTGATTTTAGGAAATTAAAAGTTTGCAGAGTACTGTCCAATTAAACTACCAGAATGCTCCTACTCTTTAAAGGTTAATTAGTATTTTGAATATGTATTTTTGGTACATTTTTACTTACTTCCCAACAGAGCTGTAGATCTTTAGTATAAGCCTTTATATAGCGCTTTTCTCCTTCAAGGCACTCAAAGTGTTTTATATGAAGGAACTGTGGACAATATATAAATGTAATATTGCTTACTTTCTTATAATGGTGTAAAACGGCTTGTTTTCATGCAGCAGTGGCCATATATCACCTGGCTTAAAATTTCTTATCAATAGAATGTTAACTTCCACTGCTCGAGTAATATAAAACATTGGTGCAAGCTCACCTTCTTTAAACTCTTTGAGACTGTGAGACTCTGTCAGACTCTGTCACACTGACTTTGTTAGCCTCTGTTAGACCCTGGTACAATCTCACTGTGTACTGCCTTTACCCGACTGTATTGCTGTAACCGACAATAAAGATGTACAGAACGATCCCTGTGCCTCAGCGCCTGTTCTTCATGCAACAGAACAGAAACCGACAGAACCACTCGCACACACATTCATACACCAGTGTACGCAGACCAGGCACACAACAAAAGCATTCATTTGTGGGAGCTGGAATCGCACCGCCAACCTGTGGGTCTGTGGATCTGACCGCTCAACTGATCGATTATGTCAAGAGCAGGATTTGAACTGTGAGTGAGTTAGCTGAAGATTTGTGGGTTTTTTTTTTTTTTGTTTTTTTTTGGTATTTGTATATAAAAAGTTGAATCTATCTTGTTTTTTCTGTATAAATATATTGTTTTTTTTGCATGGACTTGTCTTGTGAATGCAAATCGGGTCAGAAACACAGAGATACATAATGATTTGAGAGCTATTAGTTTTAATCTGATTTTCTTTAGTCTCCTACACCCTACTTCCCAACACAGCTTATTATACAGGTGATACTACTTGTATAATCCAGAACTCTCTCTCCTCTCCACATCTAAACCTGCTTTCGGCATCCCCCAAATTCCCTGAGTCACGTATTTTTTGGTTACGCATTAAGCCAATATTTGTGCATACATAATTTATTAGAGAGTAATTTTAAATGCAGCGGAAAAGCCCTCCAGTAACATTTGTTCCAGTTCATTTCACTTGGAGCCTTCTCACAGCAGACATCTTGTGGTTTCGTGAGAGCTGGGAGCAAAGCCCTGTTCATCCTTATGGCTTGATAATGTGTACCGTGTCACATTATACTTGGATAATTTTAAGAATGTATAGTACTTTTGAGGGTGGCTTTTGTATGCGGGGATTGAGTTCATGTATTCATTCATTAAAGGTCCTGGAACAGATTTTTCAAAAAAAAAATGTTTGGCCTTAGTACAGATATATCGTATAAGCAGCTCTTGAGGTCAAAATAAGCCCGCTGTGTGCCGTCAGCATGTAATTATGAATCAGTTTCATGTCTGGTGATCAGGAAGTGCACGGTTAGCATGCTAGTTGTTGTTAGCTTTGGAAAACTGCACTGCCAAAAGACTTGTACAGTGAATAAATACTCTGGTGCATATGGCAAGTGAGGAATAACTACTGACTATATACTACACATAAGCTTTTTGTTTCGTTTTTTTGTAATTAAACATAAAGATCATTTTTTGAGTGGTTAGTGCGATTCTAGCTCCCACAGATGAATGCGGTCGTTGTGTCCTTGGGCAAGACATTTAAGCCACCTCGCCCCCAGTATCTGCGTACACTGGCGTATGAGTGTGTGTGTGAATGGCTGAGTGGTTCCTATATAAAGATGTGACCATTTACCATTATGATATACTATTTATTCTATTAGGCTACTTCTACACTTTGTCTGTTTTGCATAATATTTCTCCTTTAAACTTGAGTAACGACCACTTTTTACTTCTACTATAGTAATCTTATTTGGAATTCTTACACATTGCTGCTGCTACAGTGTGTTCTCTGCCTCATATTGTTTGAGCTATAACTATAGACCTGGAGGCAGTCCTTGGGCGTTCCTCTATTTCCTGCTCCGTATTTCACTGTAATGTGTTGCTATTCGTTTTATGGCTCTACGCCTCTCAATTATTCAGACTGGGATCCATATCGTGTGTGCTGTTTGTGTGCGGACATCAGGCAGAGAAAGGTGAGAAAATTGAATGGGCTTCTTGTATTGTTCAGTAAAATATTCATCCCGCTGTTATTTTGTCCATGTATGAGGAGCGCAGCTGATCTGGCCCCGAGTGCAGACTAAAACATGCTGCAGTAAAAACCAGGATTGTATTAAGGCTCAGACGGAGGGCATGTTATCTTCCTCACCCTCACCAGCTCGGATCAGCTCAGAGAGGTGGGATATGGAATGGCACACAGCTCAAGGTGAAACCAAAAGGTGAAGCCATTCTCATATATCGTGTGTTACAAAAGTTTCATAAGAAAAATTTAAGAGCATTCTTCAGATCTAGAGATATTCCATGGTTCACATATGGACGTATTTGGCATGGATGCAGAAAAAAACTGCTAAAATACTTTTCATTAGTAACGCACACTGGTTAAAGTGGAGGTACTACACTTTAATGGGGTATTAACTGCTAACACATAACATATTACTTTACATTTACCTTACCTTTTCTCACTCCTTTTTGAGTTTAAATAAGACAAATATGTCAAATAGATTCATGCATACTGACGTCTTGTGTTCATGAATCTGCTCAAAAATACATAAATTAAATTAACTACTGCGCAGGTTTGTGAAGTTGTAGTATATTGTTTTGAATCAGGCTTTTTTATATGTATGCAGATTGACATTCAGAAGCATGTAGGCTTATGGGCGGAGTCTTCGAGAGGGTCGTAACCATGAGGAGATCGCAACATAAGAAGATAGATGGATCAAAAGTTACACAGGTTTGACAGAGACATTGTACCTTTAATAAGATTTAGGTCTGTGTCACAAAGCAATGTGATGTTATTCAGGTTGTAGCGGTAGAATCTCTTCAATTTGTAGAAAAAAAAAAATACTTCCTGATCAATTGGGACAGTTTAGGAGGAGGCATGAAGGCCAACAAAAATTGGGCCATAGTTTGGATACCCCTGGCCTAGAATATAAATAGATATGATATAAATAAAAAAAAGTAGACCTGGTTACAATAGCAGTGAAAGCAATGAAAATAAACACAAGCAGAAGTACACGTAAGGCTGGGATTTGAGGATACATTCGAGGAAGGATTTGATTTAAATTTGAATCTTTTGAATGTTTTGTTGTCCTGTTGAACCATGCTTCTCTTTCCTCTTCATGTCCCGCTCCTCTGAGTCATAAATTGTCTGATGTCAGGGGTCAGTCAATACACAATTATTGACTCATTGATTTTAGTTAAAGCTTATATATTTTATTATAGTCTTCAATTTGATTACCGCGAATCAATATGACAGATGGGTGCTATTATTTTGACAGGTTATCAGGGCCGTATTTAACATTTAATATTTTATTCTAAATTTCATACTTGACATACTTGACCAGACATTTTATTCCATTTACTACAGGTATAGTATGTACTTATGTATGTATACTAATATGGATAGTCCCAGCATGTAATTGAAGTATTTGGTTCCAATGAAGATATCTTAAAATAAGTATGTATGAGAAACAAGCACACAGTATTCAACACAAGGTCTAAGAGCAAAGAGATTAAACAGAAATGATGCTTAAGAGAGAAACACTGCCACAATTGAAATGCCTATAAAGAGACGACATTATTACAGTTATTAAGTGCTTTGTATTATTTATACAATGTAGATGACTGAAGTTAAGGCTTATGTATTGGAATTCAATGGTGAGGGAGGGCTATTAGAGATCAGCCTGACACACAGCAATCTCAGGGAGGACTTTGGCATTAATTATTTTCCCACAGAGAGTTCCCACAAGTGCTACACGCAAAAGCTAGAGTGTCCGCTGTGAGGCTAACCCTGTACAGCTCATTTGCCATGGCTATCAATAACCGTTACTGAGACAAATGTGAGGTCGTCTCCTGGTATTATTAAAATGTCATGGAACGCAAATAAAACGCATTTTCTCGTATTTATGAAGACACATCGGTTTACCTAATACTGTAGTGGGAAAACTAACTACAATGCGAGTGATTGAACAGCACCAATGCAAAATAACATTATATTCAACCCATTCTAATTTTTTGCCACACTTTACTGCTCCATACTTTACTTTACTGCTCCACTGTGTTTGTAACCCTGGAGAACCCACATTGACAAATTTTGAAGTGTAATTCCACTATTATGGAATTACACTTCCTAAAGAAATAGATTGATAGATCTATATGTTTAACCCCTCACAAGAAAAGTTACGTAGTGCATCTTTAAATCTTTACTTAGGAATTAAAGTAGACCTGGTTACAACAGCAATGGAAGCAATGAAAATAAACTCAAGCAGAAGTCCATGTAAGGCCACTGTTATCGATATTACCAGAACAGTAGTGCGAGAACAAACTTTAGTTATTGCTGTAGTCACACTGATAATAGTAGGAGTTGATGTACACACTGTATGTAACCAGATCTTACTGCTACCACTTGTGCTATCTCTATTAGGTTTACTATAACGACCTCTTCTGCAGTTGGCTATAGCAGTTTTCCTTCTTCAGTTTATTATTTTGCAGTAACTTTTCTCCATCGAAACCATTGAGTTGCATCATTCTCCACTTCTATTGCAACAAATACTAACAAATATAATTTTACTTTTGCTGTTTAGTTGCTGTAAAGCTGTATTTGATCTGACAATCTCACATTTTTCATTCCATAATTCTTCGTCGAAGTAGAGTCAAACTGAGACATACACTGTTATTTTTGAACCATTAGTGTCTGAATAAGTAGCAGACAGTTAAAGGGCTTTTTCTATAGGTCACCCCTGCACTCTTTCTCACTTGTTCTAATGGCTGGAAGAGATAGTTGAGCTGGAGGTGATGCGGTGAATCGTGGGTTTTGACACATAAAGTGACCTTTGGATAAATGGCTTCGCACTGCGTTAGTTTGGGTTTACAATAGTCTGTGTTATTTAAAGGATGACTGATCTCTGGGTGCGCTTCTTTTGTTCGTCATTGTTAGCATGGAGTCACTCATCAGTCTTCTCACAATGGCTTTGAAATTCTGTAAATATACACAACAGTTTGAGGTCTGCTAGTGAGGTTTCTTGGGTGGGTGCAAGATAGGGAGTTGTAACAAGTTGATCTCTTTTGTAGTAAGGGATGGTAAATGATGCTGAGGTTGAAAATGCTGTGCACATAATAGAGAAAGTGAGACAATTTATATGAAACTTAAAATTGCGCTTTTTAAGTTAACATAAGTTCTACTGCCCACTGTACTGAACCAGACCTGCCCTACACCTCTCACTGTGGTGGAAGCTGGAATTCTAAACTAAACTTGATTGAGTCAAGTTTTTCCAATAAATTGAAACTATGGTATGGTTTACTCATAAAATAGATTTTTTTTTACAAACAAGCTTTGTCTTGACATTTGCCTATTGCTTAAAATAAACATCTTGCTATAATCATTTCCATGCAAATTTAGAAAAGACATGGCCAAGACACCCTCGTAAGGTTGGGTGGTCGAAAATATATCTGTGATGATCTAGAAAAAGCCGTACAAGTAACGATTTGCTTAAAGATGCACTATGTAACTTTTTTCTGGTGTAATCCCTCAGTCGTCCAGGTCTGATCCACAGCAAAAGACAAAGTTTAAATCTGTCACTCCTTACAAGATTTATACTTCGTCTTTTGCCTTTTTTCCAGCATCTGCTTATTGCTTTGACTTGACACCCAACATAACTATCTCCATGCAGAAAAACAAGTTATGCCACAAGGCCAGTTTACAAATCAGATCTGTGGAGAGACAACCCCACTCATAAGAAGAATGAATGCATGTTTTTAAAGACATATTTGTAACAAAAACCTCTGCAGTTGAATAATTTAATTCCATAGGAACATTCAGTGCAAAAGCAATAACATCTCCATGGAGCCAGGGAGATGACAACTTCCCCACCATAAAAGTTACATAATGTGCCTTTAACTTTTCATTAAAACAAGAGACCTAACACATTTGCTATGTGAGTATAGAGATTTATACAGAACAGGATTTTTTCCGTTTTACACCCAACTTTTCCAGCACCTTCAGATCCGCAGTTGTTTGACACATCTTTGCCAATGTGTCATATACACACCTCCCACTGGCTTTAGTGCATACAGCCTGCAGGTATGTTTAGTTAAAAACACTGACATAATTAAACATAATTACAGTCAAGATCACCATCAACCCCGCTCTGCCCAGGCCCTTCTGTGTCTTCGAATGGCCTTTGGGATGGTGTCATATATTTTGTTCTACTTGTGACGTCTCACCCACGGACTCCCCCAGCTGTTTTTATCAAGTTAGTCAGGCAGCAGGCAGGCAACTCCGCACTGCTGCATAATTCATCCTTGTGCTATGAAGAGCGCCGAGTCGGAAGTCCCCAGCACACTTTGATGGCATGCAAAGGCGCTGATGTGTGCGTGGTTGTGTGCGTCCTCTGTGTGTGTGTGTTGCGTGTGCATGTGTGTGGTTGTGTGTGTGTGGTGCACCCCCCTCTGTCAATGGTGCTTCCCCGTACGCTCTGATCTCGCCAACAAACGCCTTAGATATGAGCCTGCAGCGAGCTGTGCATGGGGACGCCACGATACACAGGGTAAATATGGTGCCATATGAAAAAGAAACGGACGCAGAAGACAAAATTGTGCTCTCATGGTGGGTCTTTTATCGATGCAATTTGGTACACTGTGCGCTTAGGCTTGTGATCTGCAAGAACTGCTGCAAAACTTTGTACTTTTGATGTACTAAGAGGCAGTTTTATTTGGGTCTTCAAAGTTCTGTAATGTTAACTTCAGGCTTAGACCTAGTTATATCAGACCTGGTTTAGTCCTGGTTTAGTTCTGGTTTAGTCCTGATTCCGTTATGGTATCTTTTGTTTTGTTTTGTATATTGTTTATTCTTTTAGTATAATATATTATAGTTTTAGAATGCACTGAATTGATATAGAGTTACATTCTTCATTCATTTACTCCACACTTGATCATAGTTACTTCTAGCCACAGTTGTCCAGAGTCAGACTGCTGAACATAAGGTTGCCATCTGACCACCATCAAGCCCACACCTCATTCATTCACACACATTGTGAATGAAGTGTCTTGCCCAAGGATACAATAAGTACAGGTTTAGTCCAAGAATTGAACCATAAATTGTTACATTACAGTCTTCATGTATCCACTGTAGTTCTGATCTTTAAGAATAACTGTTGTTCATGACTTAGACTCCTTGAAATGTCCAATGTCAATGTTAGATGTAAATTATCTTGTGGAGGGTCAGCCACCTGCTTGTTTCCATGGTGATGTTATGGGTTTAAAATGCTCCTCTGTATGGCATTAAACTTATCTATAGCCTCTTTTCCATCAGCACAGTTCGCTTTGCCGTGGCGCGGGTCTGTTTGGTGCGGCTCCCTCCAAACGACTTGTGCGTCCATGCTCCAGCGCACAGCTCCGGGTCCAGGTTAGGACTATGCTACATGAGCCTCTGCAACGTCTCTTTATGTTATCCACACCGAGCAATGCAACAACATCTCCATGTAGAAGAGCAGATGGCAGACCAACAAAAAGCTGCATACTGCACCTTTAATGTAGTAAAGAGATAGAATTGATAAATCAGTATTTGAGCTGAGTATTTGAACACTGATTTGTTGTTGAGTAACTTCATACCTCACTCTCAGCTTTGAAAAGTGACTAATTTAACAGACACGGTCCTGGAACAGCTCCTAGACTTAGAGAACATCAACAACAAACTGCAGTGGTCTGTTTGGCTTGGGGTGTTGCCAGCGCGTGCATCTCATTCTTCCACATCAAGGCCCAAATTCGGTTTAATGTTGTTTTCTCCCAGGTCATCCCTATGGTATTAAATTTATGCAATAGGTTCATTAAAGGCATTCATCATTCTCACCACTCGGGTTTCCCTGGTTCAGCCTCTGCCTTCCTTTGTGCACTATAAATAACTCCAGTGGTGAAACTCCCTCCTCCGGCAGCATGCGATCTACACCAGCTCCCATAAAACACACTTTGTACGTTATGGTGTAATTACATAATCTTTTGACAAGAGACGGATGAGATTTGAAAATGAAAAATGTGTATCCGGTTGTAGATATATTTGTCAAATGGTAGCGTGGCTCGGCTGATTGAAATGCTGGTAGGAAGCAGATCTAGCCGGTCCTCCATCACGGGATTTCCTTTAGTCGATGTAGAGCACCGCTGTCAAACTCAAATGGATGGGCCCAGGACAAAGGCTAGCATATTACAGAAACATTACAGGCAGAAAAAGCCTTTAATCTTGGTCACATCCTCACTCAATGAAAGCAAAATGTTACCAAAAAACTTTTTTTTAGAGTTGAATCTTTTGGTAGTTTTATGTGAATGCAAATCTAAAAGGCATTTTTAAGATACATAATAGCGCTCAACACCTCAAGGATGTTATGCAATGAGGCCAGCTATATACAGTTAAAACCACGTTTATCTACAGATGCATATCCATTTTTTTCTCTCACTATCTGACATGAAATCAGACTAAACTTTACCTTTTTTAGGCCAATTAGGATTATCAAAATTATTTCTATTTGCTACATTCCAGAATAATGAGAGAAGGATTTTTTTTTTTTTTTTTTTTTTTTTTGACAATTTTCATTACTTTCTTCAAATTCAAAAGTTTATATAGAGCAAGTTTACTGTTGTCAGGATGTGGGTTTTTTGTGTGTTCTGTGCTGTTCCTCCCCTCCCTTCTGTTTTTGAGTCTGGAGCTGGGCGGCGTTTCTGGTTCCTTCGACAAACACCTGCAACTCCTTTTCAATCAAGGAGGATAAAAGGACTGAGGACCCGACACTGGGGGCCAGATTGTCTTGTTGTCTTCGGTGTTTCCACAAGTCGTCCTTCATGTCGTGCTCCGGCCAGATCATCTTGTCATCTTCCGGTATTTCCACAAGTCATCCGTCATGTCATGCTCCGGTTCACTCGTCAGTGTATCCTCGTGTTAAACTCTGTTTTCCCCAAGTCTGTATCTTTGCCCCGCCAGACTTTACAACAACTGTGCATTTAAACAATTTGAGAAAACCCAGATGATGATTTCCTATCTTTGGAAGCTTCTGATGTATTGACAACATCTGAGTTAATTAGAGATAGACCTGTGGATGTATTTGAAAGCACACCTGAAACACACTGCGTCTTTGTGTAACATCATGGGAAAGTCAAAAGAAATCAGCCAATATATAAGGAAGAGAATTGTGGAAATGTCATGTCAGTGAGAGAAAAGCATATGTGTCTTTTTATAAAGTGTATGTAAACTTCTGGTTTCAACTGTATGATCCCATATTGGATGCCAGTTAGACTTATTTATTCACCTCTAAACTGGGATAACTGTTGAGGGTTGCATGTAATTCTAATTCTAATACACCCATGCACTATCAGACTGACCATTTTCTATGGCTCTCTTGGAAATAAAAACAAGGCTTGTGTGAGTTCTTGATTCTTCATGCATGATCCTGAGACAACAGATGCCAAACTCTACATATAGGAGGGGATTACATGCTAAACTACAGCATGTACGTTGACGCGTGTTAGCTGATATTTGCTGATGTTTGCTGATCTCCCTGTTTGCCTAAATGACCCCTGTCCCCGCCTCGCGCTCGCTAAGATTCCCTGCATATTGACACAGTATGATTGACTTGAGGATATGTTAGCTTCACTCTTCTTTTGTCCCTATCAGTCCGGCTCAAAATCAGACCCCCCCCTCCCCCCCAACCCCACACCCATCGCCGCCATCCACACCTCTCGTCTGCCTTCCCATAATCCCTCTGTTAGCATGTGCAGGCACGTCTTAGCCCACCAAGAACAGTCATCTCGGGGAAGCTAATCCATAGATCCCTGCGTGTGTCAGTGGCCCGGGCGTTTAAAGCTATGGGAGCAGGAGGCAGCCGGTGTCAAGTGTAGCTCTCCAGAATGGACGATCGATGGCCTGAAAGTCATTACAGATGCAAATGTTCGGGGATGTGATGTACAGAGTGAGTGGGCTTTCTAATTAGGGATATAGCAGCAGGTTGTGTACAAGTATGCAGCATTACGCCAAAACACCATTGTTTGTATTGTATTTTTCGTTTTAGTTTTGCTTGTGTCTAGATGTCTGTAGTGCTACTAAGTATCCAGGATAAATCACAGCTACAACCCATAGGTGTCAGCAAAAATAATAAATGCAATGTGAACTATGCGGCCCAAGCAGTTTGTCTTTAGGTATACTCGTGTTTAAAGTGTGCCACTGCCTTAAGGTATAATAGTGATCGATTTTTGGGAGCTTTCTACTATATTATAAAAAGCCTGGACAGGTTTTATATGTCGTCCGTGCATGTTTCTGTAATTTAGTGATCTCTCCCGGGCCCTATTCAAACCCTGCTTATGGTTAATGGTCTGTAAGATTCTGTCCAATACTCAGCCCACAAGCCTACATCATCCATCCTCCCACATGATAATTTACTATACATGCACAAAAGCATGATAAAAAAAAAAAAATTTAAAAACAGGGCCCCATTCGTGTTTAAGGAAGGATTGTCAACAAAAAAACTGTTCCCAGCAACTAGACAAACCTGGTATGATGTGCAATAGTTTCTCTGGCTAGTCTGAACTTCACTATGCAAAGGATTGTGGTGCGATATCGCTCTGAAGGGGGAGCAGAGAGCAAAGGGAGCGGGGACTTAGACTGTCAAGAACAAAAGTGAAACAATAAAAATGGAGTGTTACACAGTGAGCAGTTAAGTGGAGAAACATCATCCTTAAACAGTAGTGAGACATAATCTCTCACAGATCTCAGGTCTGATCCATAGGAAAAGACCCAAAACAAAGAGGAACAAAGAGAACAATACAGTTTCAGGGGTAAGACGTTTCTCTTCAGCTACATCCAAGGCGCTGTCCACCAGTTCTGACCAGAACTGAAGGTGGCCACTGGCTTGGATGACAAAACGTATTCAAAATTTTGTCCAGTGGCAAATTTTTTTTTTTGCTACAGTTAATAGCATACTTTCGAGGTAATTTGTTCAATGTTCAGTATACGTCAGTACTCAATACGGGTCTCAATATGAATATAATCAGTAGTAGCTTTTTTTTTTTTTTTTTTTTTTTTTAATTTACTAGTTGTTACCGACTGCATAAGGTTAGGTTATTGTTAAGGTAAGGTCTGAAGCAAAACCACTCACAGTAAGAATACATGTTTTCAAAGTAATCTTACCAATAGAAACACCTGCAATTAAATAAATTAAAGTTCTATGCCATTCTGTGAAACGTAAGTAAAGCTATCTCCATCGAGACTGACCCCGCTAGAAAAGTTACATAGTGCCCCTTCACAACACCACATAAGGAGTGAAATCTCAATAAAATGTTACACAAATGATTTATGGGGCAGTGGAATCCAATAAGCATCTCTGTGTTATGTACAGGAAGCCAGTGCGGAGTGATCGTGTATTAAGCAGACTTCCCCCACTCAAATATTTATAGCAGCGATTTACTCATTAATCTTTCATTATCTGTTATCTCCCCATTTTGCATACATCATGGGAGCAAAGCTGGTATTGGGTACTGCCTTGATTGTTTCACATCATCATGCATTGGGAAAAGGGATTGTGCTTAGATTACATGTCTTCTTACATGGAGACTGCAGTAGTGATGCAAACTGTTCCTTGTACTTCTGATTGTCTTGCGTGTGTGCGTGTTTTGTATCATGAGGTTTAGTTAAGCAATCGATACGGGGCATTCCTATCATAAATTCATTTGCTGCCGTGGTAACATTTCATGCAAACTTGTCAATCACTTGTCTCGCTCAGGATCTGGTGATGGACTCCCACTGCTCCCAACACATTGCAGAGTCTCTGTAAAATTGTACACTGTGTTATCACAATGCTAAAATTTCAAGCTCGATTTTGATAGTATGGTATAGATACTCACTACAGATTTAAATGATAAAATGATAAATAAAAATGCTCTTTCTTTAGACAATAGAATGTGATTTTCAACATTAAATCTGCAATCTCTTTTATATTTCCTTGTTGCCTTATATCTGTGATCTCTCAGTTTTGCAGGCAGGACTTATCGTTCAATCTATGAAAGCTGGAACATTATATTTTGGGCATCGGTATTTATCATGAGTACTTTTATTTATGGTGAGTGGGAAGATTTGCAAAATTTTTGTTGTAATACGACAGGATTTGAGCTGTGGGGGTGAATAAGTCCCTTTTATTGCTAATGATGGTACCTTCTGATAATTATTTGTTCCGGCTCATGTTAAAAGACGAAGTTTAAATCTGTCAACTGGACAAATCGTTGTAAGAGTGAAGAAGTTTCGCTGCTCATCCAAGCCGCTTCTTCAGTTCAGAACTGAAGAAGTGATTTGTCCAGTTGACAGATTTAAACTTCATCTTTTGCTCTGGATCAGACCTGGACGACTGAGGGATTACACAGACAGACCAGCTCATGTGTTTAAATGAAACAAAAAAAAAAAAAATACAGGTGTTATCTGGCAGTATTTAAGTCTTACTTAGTGTCATAAAGTAGTTTCAATATTATCATTTACTGTGTGAGATAGCATGCTTTAAAATGTGCTATTGTGACAGGCCTGAGTGCAGGTATGTTCCATAGTGGTCCATGTGTGTATACTAGTCTGTGTCTTATACTTGTTCAGATGCAGCTCAAAAAGTCCAAAATTATTCAAGAAAGATTAATTTCTGTCCTGCGAATGTGACTTTTTTAGTAATGATGCTTGCTCAAGTGAGTATTGACACTAGTATTGATTAGTATCTGATGTTCTATACTTTCGACAACCCTATAAAGTAGTCTCAGCATAAATGTATTTTTTTTACATTATCACATCCAAATTCTTACCAAACATGTCATTTCTCTTATCAATATTACTTCATAGTTGTGTTTAATCGATTGAATACTTATGATGGCAAATGATTTGTATATGATTTTAAAGATTAGGTTTTCACTTCAGGACAGAGGAGCTTTAACAATCACATTCGTTTAGAGTGAATCCAGACATACCACATGATGAGGCTTACAGGAGGCTTAACTGGATCTGCTCCTGTGCTTCATATTTGCAGGAAAGGCCACTCTCCACCTGCAAAAACACTCAAGCTAATACTTATGTCCAAACACACCTGTGTGCAGTACTGCTCATCCTCTGGGGCTATGCTAACACCTGCTCTACAAAGGAAAAGTACGTAAACAAATAGAGTAAGCTGATAGAGATACAGGGAGCTCAGTGTTGTGAAGATATAATATAAATGAGTAGCATTGCATTTAAAGGTACACTGTGTGACTTCTCTGATTAAGGGTTTTCTACCTGCTAGACTCCATGGAGATGAAGTGTTCCTTAACCATATCTATTGTGCATTTATTCCATTAAGGGTGTTTTTACACACTTCACCAGAAAAGTAACATATAGTGCACCTAAAAACAGCACCAAAATAGGGATAAACTGATCATAAACATGTTTTTTTCAACGAAGATACAACATTTTAACTATATTGCTGCTTTAACAGATCACAAATACTGATTATATTTGATGATGGGGGTTCCTCAGTTGTTCAGATAGCGGACCAGTATCTATGGTACTTTATTTCTTGATTGGGCAAAGCTTCTCAACGGCAAAGCGAACTGATCAATCAACAATTTGTAAAAGAGAACATCCAAAAATGCATTAAGTTCGTCTCTCTGCTATTTCTGCTCAAATAGTCCCATGTACATCCAGCTGCGTCACCGTGTTTGTTTTGGGATTATGCGTTCCTGGTTTTGTGATATTATCTTTTTCTTATCCTGAATGACCAAAAACAACCACATATCTAACTAAGGTTGTCAAAAGCATCGAAAAATCACATTTACAGGACAAAATCTGAGCTTTCCTGAACAGTTTTAGTGTGATTCTGATCTTTTTTCAGAACTAGTATTTAATCTCATGATAACATGAAAATGCTATTATTTTGTGCATGAAAAATACATCCTACTACTCTTTTATCATTGTGGTGTTGTAATCAGTATGAAGTACTGAGTCAATTCCATATTACTCTTTTTTCTGATCTGTGTTATAATGTTGTTTCCTCATCATAAACGTACCTGGAGTTGTGTTTTGTCTCATTCACACATGTTTAACACACAAACCTGCATATTTTAGCTGAGTTCTTCTCTCAAACTGAAAACACACTGTTCCACCTTGTGATGTCATGTGGTGATACAGGATGTGCTCCACTGTGTTTTAAAACTCCACACACCTTCACTAGAATCACATGGATAATTTCAGCACTGGAATTTCCCATCTCTACTAAACTAAAGATTAAAGGTAGCTGTTCAAACTGTTAAACTACTATTACATGACATCACAAAGTGGAACAGAGCATTTTGAGCTTTGGAGATGTAGACATATGTGACCGGTGGACTTCTGCGTTGTGTTATTTTGTGGGGTACTAAGGAGCCACGAGACACAGCGGGAAGTTTTGGAGGCAGTCAACTTTAATCTGTTTCACAAAAATACAAAACTGTATGACATGTGCCTCAATTTGGTTCAGCCGTCACTACACGAGAGAAGACAATGAGATGACAAAGTTAGTTAAATGAAAATAAAGGAACAACGAATGAGCTAAATATACAAAAATACAAATAAAATATAACCACAGATGTAGACAAAAGCAAAGATAATTACAAGAGGACACTTTAACATTAGGATACCAATTGACGACCCCAAATTTATACCAGGGGCAAGGCGAAGGACACACGGAGAAGAAAGAAAAACACAGATGAAGCGACTGGAGGACCAAGGCTGCACATAAAATTAAACACCAAGTATGAACAAAACTGTAATAAACAAATATATGTATGAACCAATTACACATACTATCATTTATCCTGTACTTCCGCTCATCCTCTGCTGCTGTACTGAGGGACTGTTCTCTAAGTACATGTGCAGATACAGAACTTCTATTAAAAGACTCCTTTTGCTATGACGTTAGACACTGAATTAAATCATGCAGGGTATTTAAAAGTACAAAATGTCGCTGTCAGATGAAAGACACCCCATACAGGTCAGCAGTACATATCCCGCCCCCGACATGATTAAGGAAGTACTGCGAATACCATATATGGGAACAAGAAGGTGTATATAGAACTTAAGGGGGGTGGCAAATGACTGATGTTAATAATATACAGCGACTATAGCTTCACCCACACAGAGACATGGACAGCTATGTAACAGCTCTAGGCCTTCAGCACTTCCTATCGCTCTAAATGAGGAGAATATTCGAATGTTTTGTTGACTTTGCTCACCCCACGATGATCATCTCCGACTCCGTATCCATGGTGATCACAGCCTCTTCTGCCGGTTCAGACTTTATGATAACAACGCAATTAAACAGGATCTCAGGGGGGAAATAAAAGCTGTCCGAGAAAACTCCAGACAGCACTGCTTATTACACAGTGTTCTCTTGTATATGTTTAAGGTTATTGTTTGATTTTGACATCAGGGAAAAGGTGGGAGATTGCTCAGAAACTTTTTGAATGAAAATGTTGTTATTTAAGTGAAAGTACAGATACAGAGGTAAAAAGTTACTCAAGTAGATTGTTTCATGTGATACTTTTACTTTTACTTAAGTATTTCACACAGATTTAGTTTGTTAAAGTGTTAAATGTAGTGATATTGATTAAAATGACACATATTTTGGTCAGCACTGTACAATACGAATCATTGTCTTAATTTTTTTTTGTTGTTTGCTAAAAGCCAAAGCTTTGAAAATTTTTGTCAGGAAGTTCCCATAAACAGTCATAATAACCCCTAAATCATATGAAAATAACTTTTTACTTTTACCAAAAATGTAGTGGAGTAGAACATATAGATACCTGCTCTCAAATGTAGTGAAGTAAAAGTGCAGTACTTTACTCCTTGTATTTTACGTTACCTTTATACCATGTTGTACTGCTCTGCAAGATAAACTGTGAAATTAAGTCAAATTGTTTGCAGGAATTTCTATAGCAGTACAAGCATTCTTTAATGAGTTGCTGCTGTTTTCACCTGCATGTCTTTAAGGCCACGGCATTTGGTCTGAATCAGGACTAAACAAGGTCTAAAGCAGTATGTTCAAAGAGTTTAACTAACGTTTCTTTTCTGCAATATCTTTTTTGTATATTTTGCCCCCAAAAAGAAAAGTATTTTTGATGAGTACTGTTTGTATATGCTGATGGACCGTACTTCTATATCATCACTGGAGCCAAATATGAGTCTGTATTTTTTCTGGATTTGATTTTCTGTTCACTGTTTGCCTGTTGACACTTCATGATAACCACTTTCCTTTGAGACAATAATAGCAAGTGCTGTCCTAAAAATGGGAAAAGACAGTTCAACACAGCCCAAATTTAATCTAAACATCCAAATGAAACCCTGTGATGAGTTTATTAACGATTTTCTCAGCTTTCCAAGGCCAGAGCTGAGTTTTTCCATCATGGTAATGTTAACGACAACTAGCATGCTAACAGACCACCAGCCTTACTTACTGTGGACAATTAAAAAAAAAAAAAAAGCTTTATGATTAGATTACATTAGACAGCACACACTGGCCTCATTTTGACACTAAGCTGCTTTTACTTTTTCTGTACGGGGGCATGACAAAGTTTACTATATTATATGAAAGAAATGAGTACACCGCCTTTAAAAGTTGAAAACCTACAAATATATAAATAAAAAACTTGTTTCTAAACAGTTCTCCATAAATTCTGCCATTGCCAGTCTATTCTTTGACGGACAGCTTCGGTCCTCAGTGACTAACATTACCTCTGGTACACTTTGTATATGTCAGGTGATATTTTCAGACTGATGCTTGTGATGTGTTCCTCTCCCTAGCGTTCTGCCCACCCACGGGTCCCTGCATAGTTTATGTGCACTTCCTGTTTGGGTCAAGCGCGGGTGCCGGTCCCACTCCTCTCACAGACACATGGGCACTGTGCTCTGTGTCACTGCTGATGTGAGTAATGCACAAGTGAATCAGAGGCCTGCTGCTCCAGAGAGGTATACAGCCACCATCTGCTGTTGTCCGGGCACAACATGACTCCGCCCAGATAGCGCCGGACTGGGGCTAAACCAAAACTGGACCAGGACTGGACAAGGGATAAAGACGAGCTAAATCAAGACTGAACCGTGGCTAAACCAGGACCGATCCACGGCTCAAACAGACCAGAACCAGGAATAAACCAGGACTGAAGCAGGACTGAACTGGGACTGAACCAGGGCTGGACCCAGGCCAACCCAGGACAGAACCAGGGGAAAAAACCGCTCTAAACCAGGACTGAGTCAGGGCTGAACCAGGGCTGAAGTAAGTCTAAACCAAGACTACACCATGTGGCAGCAGGGTTAAACCAGGGATAAACCAGACTGAATCAGGACTGAACCAGGGCTAAACTATGACAGAATCAGTAACAAACCAGGACTAGTACAAAAGTAAGCCAGGTCTAAGCAAGGACTACACAAGTCCTGAACAAGACAAAGTCTAAACCCCTTTTTGAACAAACTATACCAGATCCACAATAGGTCTACAACATTTGGTCTATTAAAAGATAATACACTGCCAAATATAGGCTCTTATCTGGTGGTATTCAGAATACTCCCGTCTGGTTTAAATTGCTATCAAGAACTGCAGTTATTCATCTAAATATAACAGAATATATACATAAATAAGATATTGTATAAACGATATTTGGGTCAATGTCAGACAGGAGCTGCTGTTTCTATTTGTGTTTAAAATAATTCAGCATTTCCCGGTGTTTACTCTTCAGAGGACGGCGGCCATGTTGAAAATGTCTCATTATCATACTGTGGACTCACAACAGTAAAGACTATGTAAATGTTTGGTCGTTGTCTAAACAGATCTGCTGAAGTTAGGAAGTGCTTGATTTCGATACTAAGGAATAGACTTGATCTTTAGACAATAGAATATGATTTTCAACATTAAATCATGGTACTTCCTATTACCATGTGGCCATGTGTACCATGTTATATCTGTGTAATCCCTCAGTGGTCCAGGTGGGTTCCATAGTGGTCCATAGGCACATACTAGTCTATGTGTCTTATACTTGTTCTGATGCAGCTCAAGATCATTCTAAAGCTATTCAGGAAAGGTTCATTTCTGACCCGTGAATGTGATGTGGGTTGTGAATGACAGCCCATAGATTATTAAAGTAGGGCCGTTGCTATAGTGATGCACAGGTTAAAATATGATATGTTTTGAATGGGGGGAAAGCCCTCAAAATGTTGCATATAACAGGAAGCTGAAACCCCTGAATAGATTATTGAATGTCAACATTATTATTTTTCTTTTTTACATGCAAGATTTTTGATGCAGTCCAGTTATACATTTACATCAGACAAATGTATTTTTTCTGTTTATGGATGTAATTATGCTCATTTGAAGATCACCGAAAACTGTTACTATACCTTTAAGATAAACACACGGTATAAATGAATAGAGGTTGACACTGAGAGCTTCTTGTAATATCATACAAGAATATCTTACATCTGACTTGTGACCTGCACTGACCCTATTCCCACTGGTCCTTGACTCCTAATTGTGGTGTTGTTACGACTAGCACGGCCCTTTGTGTTTGCTCTCAGATCAGAGAGCGGAGTGATACTATCTGTCCCGGAGATGTCAGACAGGAGCGTGCAAGAGGAGCAGTGCAGAGGCCCCCTCGGTGTTCAGCCATCTGTGTCAGTGTGAAACCCCCTCAAACTTCAAGCAGCCAATGACAGAGCGGCGCAGAGGTGACCCAGAGCAGGGGAGAAAGAGAGGGGGAATCACCCAGGATGGAGCAGGATGAGCTGGATAAAGCAGGACTATCCACAACTATCCATGGGTTACAGAGGGATTCAAATGTAGCACTATTGTCGTAGCAATTCACAATTCAACAGAAATATATCCTTTAAAGAGCTAAAGTCCTTCAAATATTACCCATAAACAGAAAAATTAAGCCAAAGAAAAGGAGTTTTTAATCAAGACAAACAAAATCCAATCACAGCAAACTATCATGAGTTTTAGAGCGCTGGAACACTTCGTACTTCGTCGTAGCAATTAACAAACATATCTTCATATCAATAAAAAAAAAAAAACATATCTTTTGAATGAAGAAAAGTACACAAGATGGCACGAAGAAACAGGAAGCTGAAAACAATTATAAGGTTGTTGTTATTCAGTATTTATGAAGTTTTTTCCCCCTTTTTGGATGTAATAGGACATGTGCATGGAGCTGGCAACCCTGTTAATATTACTACTTCCTGTCTAATTTTATCTGTATGAGGTTTTTGGGTGTGTCACGCTAAAATGAGCTGCGGGTGGATGTCATTGACAGCATGTTAAAAACTACTCAAATAAAATGAATGCTTCACCAGAGGACCCTTCTGTGTTTAGAAAGAGAGATGATAACGCTAAGGCCAATTTTGAAACATAATAAATATTAAAACAACACTTCAAATTCAAAAAAATAATTGGATAGACTTTATTTTATTTTTTTATTTATTTAATTTTGTTTATTTATTTTTTATTTTTTTTTTTTTTTTTTTTCAATTTTAATAAAAGTAACTGTTAGCTTCGAGACACGGTGAGCTAGCAGGCCTATTCCATTGTACATTTCTATGCCTTTTTATCCTTGTACTATATGAATGTCTTTGTCCTGACGGATGGAGCCTTGAGCATGAATTCTTTTATAAATCTGCTTGTTGTTACTATTGGTTCAGCTTTGTTCCCGTCGCTTGACTTCGCAGTGCACTCTCTGCGTAAATAGGCCTACAGAAATGAAGATGATAACCCTGAATACTGAATGAAAACAAGTGCACAATTAAAATAGACTGAAAACATATTGTCAGCACTGGCTTGAGACACTATGAGCCAATCCTTAGTCGGCTGAGGAGATGCAGTGAATCACATATAAAGAGCCGGTGCCCAGAGCTGCGGCCGCGGTGCCAGCTCAGACAGATGGTCACAGTTAGCAGATGTGAGTCCAAAACAAGGTGTGTGACAAGACTCTGCTCCCCAATGTTATTTACTCAAGTCAAATTCAACTAGAATCTGATCCCAGCCATGATTACCTTTGTTGCATTAGCTAGCAAATCTGTCGGTTATTTCAAATCAGTACTGTGTGCACGTGAATAAATATTGGGATAATGTGATAATTGTAAAGAACTGGCACAGATGGTTAGAGTAGACAAAGTTTGTATTCAGGTACAGTAATTACAATGGCGAGTTTAGGGAAGCAACTACTCGAGTATTTGTGTCTGTAACTATCTGGACAAAACATCAGATTGATAGTTTGAAGCTAAAATAAATGGAAGTTAATACAAATCATGTGAAGGACAAGTAGAAAAAACAGAAATGTAAAAAAATAATAAAAAGGTCTGTATTACGCTATTTCTCATTTGTGTTATAATGTTGTTTCCTCATCAAAAACATGTCTGGAGTTGTTTTGTTTCATTCACACAAATCCTGTATATTCAGGTTGTGTTCTTCTCTCAAACAGAAACACTCTGTTCCACCTTGTGATGTCATGTGGTAATACAGGAAGTGCAGGAAGTTTTTAACTCCACACTCCTTCATTAGATCCATTGGGCAGATTTCAGCCTTTTCAGGAGCGGATGTAGACAGACTAATAATAAAGAATATATAAAACAAATAGGAGTTTAAGTTTGGTGTCTGTAAACTACTGAAGTACAATTTGATGTGCTTGAGTAAATGTAACTGACCCATCTCTGATAATTGGTTTGTTTCTAGTTTAAGAAAGAAAAAATAACTCCAAACTGCTTCACAGTTTGGTGCAATTCAACTTCACTTTGAATTTTTGGCATGTTTCATTATTATTATTGTTATTATTTTTTAACAAATCCCCCGGTTCCTCATGAATACGTGTTATTTCAATGTGGGCTCGAAACTTTTTTAATCAAACTTTTGGTCATGTTGTAAAACTAATATTTGAAGGAACAATGTGATCTGGTCTCTCATAAAAATGTGGTGCCTTGGCTGTTAACTCCATAGCGCTATATTCTGCACTATTTTAATACTGTTTATTGTTATTTACATTGGTTATGAGCTGGAAAAAAAAATGTTATTGCTTAGAAAATATATAAAATAAGCAATTTACAGAATAGTCAAAAGGTGATGTTGCTATGACAAGTTCAACAACAAAGGGTCTGACTTTTTCACATGTATTTCCACTTAAATCACACATTCATGAACAGACTGCGGCCCACATCATTATTTCTTTTAATTAGTTGGCTTTCTTGTAGATTCTCACACTTTCTGCTCATGAGCTCGAAGCAACTGCGACATATTGTTAAGAAACTGGAGTATATGTCACGGAACTTAGGGGTTATATATAGAAATGTACAGGAGTTGAAGGTAAATAGACCATAGGGAAACTGCAGTGGAGCTGTCCATGGTGCTAGTGCTGCCTGTGAAGCTGTTTCTCTAATGCTTTTGTTTATGTGTTTATTCGTTCTTATTCTGATCTCCAAACTACTCTTCTTTCAAGCATACATCACTGCAACAATTATTCAAATTAGATTAGATTAGCCTTCATTGTCTGCTTATGGAGATTTTTTTTTTGGGGGGCAGGGGGGGGAGTAATGGACACAAAAACACAACAACACAGGACAGACAGTGCAGTCCCTCCACATTCACAACACCAAAAGCGTTCAGCATCAATCCAGGAGTGGTCATTACCGTGAAAAAAGAACTGACAGAATGTTTATAATATAAAGTATGCAGATTTTGGTCATTTTTTGTGGTTGGATATCTTCTATTTTGACAGCCCAGAGAGTCCATAGCTTGTTTAATCTATAAAACCCCGATGTTTCTCATGTCTTATTTCACTATACATACAACTAGGGATGGGACGATATAAAATTTAGACTCCAAAAATAAATCGCGAATTATTAATTTGTTAACGTTCTAACGGCCCGGGCCTACTTTACAACTCTACTACAGGAATGTACATGTACTTCTGTGTCACCCACGCAAACAATCTACACATCAAATGAAAGTTACAGCTCCTCTTTTCGTAAATGCAAACAATTTTCACCTGGAATCACCACAGTGCTGACAGGAAAGACGTTTTTTACAGAAAAGACAAAAATGCGGATTTGGACTTCACTCACCTTTAAGGGCTCTGGTTCTGTCAAGCATCAACATATTCCACAAAGTTGGTCTCATTCGTTCCAGAGAATATAACCCACCGCCGTAAAGACTATTATAATCGTGCGCGATTTTGGAAAAATGCCATGAACGATTTATCGCGTACCGTTTAGTCATTTAGTCTCAAGTATTAATCGCTTGTATAAATGTACAAGCAAACTTATTTAAAACTCTGAAACTTAAGAGACACCCCCAGCACTTCACTCCACACACATCTCTATCTACTGCGAACTGTACCGTCTCTGGACACCAAAGTTATCGCAATATCTTCTAACTACAAAACTGAACTCATATTTCTGAATCCCTCATACTTCCAAGTACATATCTGATTGCAGTGCCTGGTCCTGTATTTGAGAATCCCATAATGCATTGTGTGTGTATGTTTTGGTCAAGTTTGGCGCAGTTCTTATAAATATGAGATTTAAAAACAGTGTCAAGGGCCTGAGAGGAGAGTCCCATGATGTTTTTTGGGCATAATTTCTCTCCCAAAGTTTGAGTTCACTTACTTGGCACAGACCTAATATTTCAAGACTTATTTAAAGTATGAGGTCAAAACTATGTTAAATGGCTCTCCGTGTTGAATATTTTTCAAGATATGGCCTTCGGTGAAAAAAGTTTGGGCTCCCCTGTGCTACATCAAAAACCTGAATACCTGAAGTGGTTTTATATGTTATCCATGCATGTTTGAGTAATCTAGTGATCTCTCGGTGTAAGATTCTGCTCTCACGTGACAGTTTACTATAAATATTCAAAAGCAGGGTACAAAAGACGCACTACAACTTCACAAACCTGACGTGATGTGCAGTAGTTTCATTAGCGGTATGCAAGCTGATTGTGTTGTGATTGCGCTCTGAAGGGGGAGAGACTTAGAGTGTCAAAAATGAAAGTCGAAACTTCTAAAACATGTTAATAAATAGTTTTTAGTGAATATAGCATTTTCAAATCAATAAAAGGTAACATGGTGATCTAAATATGTTATGTGTTAGCAGTTAATACTTAAGTGTATAAGTCGCACCTGCCAAAAAATGCACAATAATGAAGAAAAAAAAACTATTTCACATATAAATTGCATCTGAGTAAGTGAGTAATAAGTCGCACCCTCGGCCAAACTGGAAAAAAAAAAGTGCGACTTATAGTGCGGAAAATACAGTAATCCCTCTTTAAGAATGCATGTTTTTCAGAGTTTGTTTTTTTTTTTTTTTTTAAAGAAATGAAACATATATGCAAGGTATAGTGTATTTTGTAGTATAATGTCATACCCCTGGAACATTTCAGACAAAGCAGTAAAGTAGTAGTTGTTGAGTTGTTGTTGTTGTGGTTGTAGTAGTAGTAGTAGTTGTTGTGGTAGTACTAATAGTTGTTGTAGTAGTAGTAGTAGTAGTAGTAGTAGTATGCAATGTAGCAATAGTAGTAGTTTGTTGTTTTAGTAGTAGCAGTAGTTGTTAGTAGTAGTAGTAGTAGCAATAGTATAGTTTGTTGTTGTGTAGTAGTAGCAGTAGTTGTAGTAGTAGTTGTAGTAGTGGTAGTAGCAGTAGTAGTAGTAATCGTAGTAGTAGTAGTAGTAGTAATCGTAGTAGTAGTAGTAGTAGTAATCGTAGTAGTAGTAATCGTAGTAGTAGTAGTCCAGAAAATACGTTAATAACACCTCTTTAAGAATGCATGTTTTTCGGTTGTTTTTTTTCTTTTTTTTTTTTTTTTTTTTTTTTTTTTTTTGCAATAAAACATATAAGCAAGGTAGTTAGTGTAATGCCATACTGTGGAACATTTTAGACAAAGCAATATTTTTCACAGAGAGCATGAAAAGTTGCATAGTGCACCTTTAGATATTTCACAATTAAATCTAGTAGCAGTTGTTGAGTTGTTATTGTGGTTGTTGTAGTAGTAGTAGTAGTAGTAGTTGTAGTAGTAGTAGTGGTAGTAGTTGTAGTAGTTGTGGTAGTAATGGAAGTAGTTGTAGTTGTAGTGGTAGTAGTTGTGGTAGTGGTAGTAGTAGTAGTAGTTGTGGTAGTAGTAATAGTTGTAGTAGTAGTAATAGTAGTAGCTGTGGTAGTAATAGAAGTAGTAGTAGTTGTAGTAGTAGTAGTAGTAGTAGTGATAGTTGTGATTGTAATAGAAGTAGTAGTAGTTGTAGTAGTAGTAGTAGTCCAGAAAATACATTAATACCCGTCTTTAAGAATGCATGTTTTTTTGGTTGTTTTTTGTTTCGGGTTTTTTTTTGTTGGTTTTTTTTTTGCAGTAAATCTAGATATTATAGTAGATATTTCACAATTTAAATTTAGTTCACCCTTGTTTTGTTGTAAATCGAGTCTTAAAAGCGTGCGTTTACACATGTGTGAACGTGGATGTCGCTGTGTGTTGTTTTAGTGGATTACTGGTCCGTGCAGGAGGCAGCTGTGGTGTGTGTCAGCAGGTTAGTGATCAGACGCTCACATACAGACACATTTCTCCAGAGCACGGAGATGTGGCATGTGGCTCGGATTCTGTCTAATGGTTTCTGATCAGGAATAATCACCAAAAGGATAAAAACGCAGCACCTCAAGGAATCAGGACTGTCAAACGTCGTCTGTAACTGCAACTGTGCCGTGGAAAAGCCCCAAAGACCCCATGACTCACTTACATATAGACACTTTTTAAACTTTTTGAATGTTTGTTTTACAGTAATCCTTATCAACTAATGCAAAAGAACTACTGTGTAAATTAAAGCTGCACTCTGTAACTTTTCTGGTGCAGAGTTTGCCACGTTTGCTTGTCTCCATGGAGAATAATAGCTTTACATTGCTTTGCCTGAAATATTCATCTACTTTATGGCTTTTTTTTTTTTTCTGTCTCCGTGAACCCAATGAAGAACCAAGTATTTGCTTGGGAAGTTTAATGCCATACCGTGGAGCATTTCAGGTATCTGTAAGGAGACAAGCAAAGGTTACAGAAAGAGGAAAGAGATTAAGATATAAGGTATAACTGTATTGTCCCTGAATGGAATTGTGGGTCCAGCTGGGAGTACCTAGCTGGGGGATTAGGCTATCCTGCTTGTGTAATCCAGACGTTTATTCAAGACGTTGAAACGTCAGCTCTTTTAGGTAGTAGTAGTAGTAGTAGTAGTAGCTGTAGTAGTAGTAGTGGTAGTAGTAGTAGTAGTAATAGTAATAGTTGTAGTAGTAGCTGTAGTAGTAGTGGTAGTAATAGTTGTGGTAGTAGTAATAGTAGTTGTTGTAGTAGTTGTAGTAAAAGCTGTAGTAGTAGTAGTAGTAGTAGTAGTAGTAGTAGCAGTAATTGTAGTAGTAGCTGTAGTAGTACTTGTAGTAGTAGTAGTAGTAGAAGATGTAGTAGTAGTAGTAGTAGTAGTAGTAGTTAGTTGTAGTAGTTGTGGTAGTAGTAGTAGTGCTAGTAGTAGTGATAGTTGTAGTAGTAGTAGTAATAGCAGTTGTAGTAGTAGAAGAAGTAGTAGTTGTTGCAGTTGTTGTAGAAGTTGTAGTTGTAGTAGTTGTGGTAGTAGTAGAATTAGTAGTATTTGTAATAGTAGTAGAAGTAGTAGTAGTAGTAGTAGTAGTTTTTTCTTTTTGGTGCCAGTCCCAAGCCAATAAAAATGCAACTTCACTTATAGAAGCAGTTGGTGTGAAAAAACACAGATGAGACATGATTTTCCAGATATACTGATGTGTTTCAAAGAGGTAACAGCAGCGTGTACTCGCACAACTCTCTTGAATGAATTAGCACACAGTATGTAACAGGTACATGCCTCTAATGAGTACCTCACACCACAGCAGCTGCTTGTTCTAGTCACCTGGTGAAAAAGATGTCTGCCTCTGTTGGTCCATATTAAACCGCCATTCTTTGTACTTGTACTACACACTGGTGATAAACCTTATATTATTTTATATATTTCATATTTTATATTGGGTATAATTTTGTTTATGTATAAATAAAAATCTATACAGCTGGTTCAGTCACTGGCCTGGTTTGACTTTTCTTGGATTCAACAAACGCCCACAGATTTCACTTGTGCGATTGCATCCAAATGAAATACTTTGTTTAGGTTTGATACAGTCTGTGGGATGATAGATGCAAACACTGAGGACAGGGGTTAAATATGAAAGGAAATGTTGTGGACACAATGCAAAAATAAAATGTTAATATTTCATTTACTGGATGAAATCTGTCTTGTAATATACAGCACTGAATTTACCCAGTAGTGCTTTACATCATGGAACCACTCACACATTCATACTCTGGTGTATCCAAGCAGGAGGGTTAAGTGTCTTGCCCAAGGAAACAAGGACAGTATTCATCTGTGGGAGTTGGAATCGCACTGCCAGCCTGTGTGTCGGTTCACCTGATGTCTAAACGCTCATGTCGAGACAAAAAAGTGGGAATCAAACCTGCAACCTTCAGATCAGAAGACAAGCACTGAGTTTAGTTTGTCTGGTACAAAAAAACAACAGAAGATTATGTTTAGTACGGCAGTTCAAATAGTAAATGTAAAATGAAATACTTCTTATAACAATATAGTAGTAGTAGTAATAGTAGTAGTAGTTGTTGTTGTTGTTGTAGTAGTAGTAGTAGTAGTAGTTTGTGGTTGTAGTGGTAGTAGTAGTTATGGTTGTAGTAGTAGCTGTTGTTGTTGCAGTAGTAGTAGTAGTAGTATAGTTGTTATAGTAGTAGAAAATGTGGTACTAGTAGTTGCAGTAGTAGTAGTAGTAGTTATGGTAGTAGTAGTAATTGTAGTAGTAGTAGTTGTGGTAGTAGCAGTAGTAGTAGTAGTAGTAGTAGTAGTAATAGTAGTAGCAATAGTAGTAGTAGTAGCAGTATTAGTATTAGTAGTAGTAGTAGTAGTAGTAGCAGCAGTACTAGTAGTAGTGGTAGTTGTAGTAGTAGTAGTAACTACCACAACTACTACTGCTACTACTACTACTACTGCTACAGTAGTAGCAGTAGTAGTAGTAGTAGTTGTGGTAGTAGTAGAAGCAGTTCAATGTCTGCAGTATCTCCATTTTCGATGTCTGCAGTATCTCCATAGTAAACTTTTTTTTCTGTGATGTATTAAAACATGGACCTCCTCAAGAGCAACAATTTACATAATTATTTAACTTAACAGATTTTAAAACAGATGCCCTCCCAGGCACTGACTCAATCTTTGTTTATCCAAGCTCCAGACTGGTAAAAGTCGCACGCTTCCATTTCACTCTGTGGTTTAATCAGACATAATCCACTTTTTTAAATTGAATATATGCATTTGTAAATTCCATAGTATGGCATTAAACTCGTCTGTCTCCACACAGACAAGCGGGTGCATGTTTTTTGAGTTGAATGTTGTACTGGCTGCATTTTATTTCTAATTCTGTTCGTATTTTCAGACTCTGATCTCTGCTTCAGCCCTTTCTACCTCCAGGCTCTTGTTTACTTGTATTATAGGTAAATGCCACTTCACTGCGGCGCCTGCGGGAGGCTATGAATATATGCAAGACGTATTTCCCAGCCACCCAACAACAGAGCTGGAGGAACGCCGCCCCTTTTCCATAATTTGAGATGAAAGAGAAAGCATCAGATGGGTCTCCCTGCACAATCAACATCCACAGTCAATGCTATATTTGACCTGGAGATGAGTCTAAACCGGGTCTATTTCTGTCTGCGCCGCTGGAGAGTGGAGCCAGCGCAAACTGACTGAAAATGCACTGCTTCCAAACAGCATCAATAGTTTTTTACATACCATTTTGTACAGGACCTTACAACTATTGGAGTAAATTTGTTTTTTATTTTGAAGATCTGTGAATTATGTTTTTGGGGTGCATCTCTCTCAAAGTGGTATGTGAAATAAAAATACAGGAGTTTTAGCCATGAAAACCTTTCCTGTGGGTGTGATTGACAGGTAAAAAAGCCTCAATCAATGGCATCTATAACAGGAAATAGTCATGTGACGGAAAACAAAAAAAAAAAACCGTTCGCGGTGGCCATTTTGGCAGGTTTGGTCAATCAGAGACAGGTTTTTCTCAATTTTAAAAAAAACAAATACAGGAGAAAAAACTTAATCCAGGGCTCAGAGGATTTTAAAACACCGGTTGTTCGGTGTAATTCCCAATTCTAAAAGCCACAGTTCTTCTCAATAACCTCGTTTCATACAGGAGTAGCATAGACAAGTACTAGAGGATTTTAAAACACAGTAGTAATCTCAATTTGTTAGACTCTGCGTTTGATTCTGCTTCAGATTTTGCTGTCTAGTAGTAGTAGTAGTAGAAGTAGTAGTAGTTGTTGCAGTTGTAGTTGTAGTAGTAGTAGTAGTAGTTGTAGTAATAGTAGTAGTTGTTGTAGTAGTAGAAGTAGTAGTAGTAGTTGTTGCAGTTGTAGTTAGTAGTAGTAGTAGTAGTAATAGTATCTGTAGTAGTAGTAGTAGTAATATAGTAGTTGTAGTAGTAGTAGTAGTAGTAGTAGTTGTAATTGTGTAGATAGTAGTAGTAGTTGTAGTAGTAGTAGTAGTTAGTAATAGTAGTAGTTGTAGTAGTAGTAGTAGTAGTAGTAGTGGTAGTATTAGTAGTAGTAGTTAGTAGTAGTAGTGGTAGTAGTAGTAGTAGTAAGTAGTAGTAGTAGATATGGTAATAGTATTTGTAGTAGTAGTTATAGTAATACTAGTAGTTGTAGTGGGAGTAGTAGATATGGTAGTAGTATTTGTAGTAGTAGCAGTAGTTGTAGTAATAGTAGTAGTAGTTATGGTAGTAGTTGTAGTAGTAGTAGATGTGGTAGTAGTATTTGTAGTAGTAGAAGTAGTTGTAGTAATAGTAGTAGTAGTAGTAGTAGTTGTTGTTGTAGTAGTAGTTGTTGTGGTAGTATTTGTAGTAGTAGAAGTAGTTGTAGTAATAGTAGTAGTAGTTGTTAGTTGTAGCAGTAGAATTAGTAGTAGTTGTAGAAGTAGTAGTAGTTGTGGTAGTATAATTTGTAGTATACATTGCTTACTTTCTTCTAAAGGTCCATTTCTCGTACAACAGTTGTTATTTCTCATAATCACAGGCTACATTTTGGTCATTTTGGTCATTTTGGTCAAGGCCACAGTTCTTCTAAATAACCTCGTTTCATACAGGAGAGAATGACACCCACTCAGAGGATTTTAAAATGCGGGTGTACCCTAATCTCAGTTTGTTAGACTCTTTGCTGCTTTGAATTTTGCTGTACGCTGCTTTTAACCCGCCTGTACTATAAAGATCTACAGAATGATCCCCGTGCCTCTGTGCCAGAACAGGAAAAGTTGAAGAAAAAAATAACACAAGGGACTGAAAATCATTGTGGATTTCTGCAGAGTGCATTTGAAAAGCACCAGACTCTGTTAATCTGAAGTGAGAGAAATTAGATTTTGTTCAAAGTGATGGGTGACCAATGAGCTTCTTTGTTTCACATACTTAATACGCTGTACCTTTTAGATGTATTAATGAATGTGTTTGTTTGTATTTCTTTTAATGATCTTTCAAAACCTCAGGAGCCCTCACACATACGCACATCCCAAGTGTTGCAAACAGATTGTGATGTGACACATGTGACAGGTGTGATGGAGTATTCAACAGAAAAGCGTGAATGAACTCAGTCAAATTCAAGAAACCCGAGCCTGCTTGTCACACATGTCATATAGAACTTTTAAATTCATTTCACAGATATTTTTAACTCGATAAAAAAAAGTGATAATTGATCGTGAGTTCACTGAATATTTTGCGGTATATCTCGTCTTCACTTGCTATTTTTAATGTGTGAGTGTGCCATGCTCATTAAAGAATCTACAGTGACGCTTTACTTGAGGCCATTTTCTCTGTCTTTTCATGCGTGACGAAATGTTTAAGTGTAATTCGAATCTCTTGTCATTGTGGGAGTTCTGTGCTCTTAGGGATAAAACGAATAAGTCGGTTAAGTCTGTGCAAAATGAGGAAAACAATATGTTGTCTTTACTGGCCACCGTTTAGTTGCATTAGTCTTAAGAGCATTTTAAAGTGGTATTTCCTTATTGATTGGGCGATAGTAGCCCAAGGTCAGCGGTTTGAATCCCACTCTCAGCATAAACATTATTATAAAGCGGTCAGATCCATTGACCCACAAGTTGGTGATGAGATTCCAGCTCCCACAGATGAATGTTGTTGTTGTGTCCTTGAGCAAGACACTTATCCCACCTCGGCCCCAGTGTCTGTGTAAACTGGTGTATGAATGTGTGTGTGTGTGAATGGGTGTAACTGTGAAGGAAGAGATCGCAAGTTTATCTGTTCAGATGAATGACAGACAACAGGCTCATGTGTTACATTTCAAGGGCGTTTTTCCAGTACTTTTAGCTCAAGAAAGGTACTAGGACTCAACTCATTATACATACTGTCCCTACAAGGTCATAAATGGATATACCATTAGCTGTTTACAGGAAGGTAGAACACGTCACTAAAAGATGCTTGCAGTCACTTAAAATATGTATTACAAATTCTCTTGTCAACCTGAAGATGAAGAGATTTGTCATGTAACCAAAGTAGCAGGTTCTAGTGTAGACATCTTAACCCTGGAGAACCCACAGGGTCAGAATTGGCCACAGTTAATTGCTGGTACCCAAAGAGAACAAACAAAAAAACAAAAAAAAAAAAAAAAAAGTCAAATTTCAATGAAATATTCAAAAAGCCCAGAGTGCCACTTCTGACCCCTGCATAGAGATGCCTAGTGGATGAATATTGAGCTAAAATGAGACAGAGTGGTAGTGACAAGATGGCTGACCTGTTGAGCTGGAAAACTACACAAACAAAATCATCTTCTCAGAAAACCGACGGTTGGTAAAATTGTGTTTGTTTTTTCTTAAGATTTTTTAGTAATAGCTTGCAGATTGTCTAGAAATACATTTTATATTCTTTTTGGATAAATTAGCAAACCCAGTGGGTCAAATTTGGCCCTGATCCTAAATTAAGGAATAAAGAGTTAAAATGGAAAAAGTGGATATTTCAGTGTTCAGTGAATTTATAGCAGTAATTTAATGCAATGCTCATAATTTTCCACAGAAGAAAAGGGTTCTTGGGTTCTCAGGGTTAAAAGAAGTTTGTGTCGCATTCTTACTGAGGAACAATTTTACCTCAATGTCTGTAACACAGTATTCAACACAAGGTTGTAAAGCGCTTTGAGTGTATTGAAGGTGGAAAAGTGCTATATAAAAAAAAATCATTTGCCATATAAGGAAATGCCTCTTGATTGGGCTGTCTAATGAATATCTGGGAGCTTGGAGCAAGAAAATTCATATGGGGTCATCTTTAGTACAAAATAATAATACAATAGACCCTAACTAAACAAAAAATATATTTTTACTCTTTCTACCACTGAGTAAAAGACATATTGAACCCAATTTATTTCTTTATATGAAAACTCTCCTCCTTAACTCTTCAGAATTGATTTTCCACTGCAGTCTTCAGACCTGTCAATCACTTCATTCACACTCTGGTCCAGAAGTGGTCCAAGTTCAAATGAAATCCTCTGTCCGTTTGCACACTTACTCCAGAATAAGTGAGAGATGAGTGACTACTTGCCTTTTCGATAACAAAGGACTTCACCCTGCTTTTAATAAACAGCACAAACCCAAATCAATCTGAGTTAAAGTATTTGATTACCCAGTTTCCTAGCAACTCCAGACCAGGGCCATCTGTTGCTGCAGAGGCCTGTGCAGTCTCCAACAGGGAAGATAGCTCTGCACTTCCCCAGAGCTCAAGTTCCTCCACACCAATGACCACGCTGCATTATAAAACATACCCCTAAAGAATAAATACACAGTACAAACGCATTGAGCCGATACAGACCAATTTGTGATCACATTAAAGCTAACTATGTAACTTTTTTTTTTTTTGTGCTGGTCCACGTTTTGCTTGTCTCCACGGAAATGTTATTCCTTTGCTTCGAATTTTCCGCAGAATGGCCTCAAACTACTGCATGGAGACAAGCAATTGACAATATGTAGGTAATGTGGAAATTTTCAAGCAAGGCAACAACATCTCCATGGCAACAAGGAGGTAGCAAACCCCCCAACCAGAAAACTTACAAACAGTGCATCTTTGAAATTAATATATGTATGTGTATAAACAAAATGACCAAAACGAAACAAATGGGTGAAGTGTCTTGCTCAAGGACACCTCCACAGCATGGCATAGTGGGAGCTGGGATTAAACCATCAGTTTTGAATCTCAACTCTCTTTTTCTGTCTCTCTTTTTTCTGTACAGACACACGCACTGAAGACAAAGCTGAAGCTGAAGGTCGGTACGGGAATCAGACCATCAACCTTTAAGTAAGTGGCATTAACTTTCACGATAATCACAGCTACCTCGTCTTAGTTCATTCGGGCAGACTAAGAAAACCTCACTAGAGCTGCAATTTTGACGATACTAGTTCCACGTAGTTCTTCCAAATTTTCATCCTACGAAAACATCAAATTTGGGGACAAAATGTTCACTTGTTTTTTATTCAGTGCATAACCCACACAGTCTATTTTTACAGCTCCTCTCCATATCAGGCTCATTATTTTTAAGTTCATTCTCTCAAGTCTTTCTATGAATTTACATGTCTTAATCATTATACCGTCTTTGATGCTTAAAAAAAACCCTCACCTAATTAATTCATCCAAACATTTTGCCAGTTTCTTAGAGTACTCATTTAAAAAAAAAAAAAAAAAAAACCCCCAAAAGGCTAGATCAGGCTGTTTGCCAAAGTGCATTTCATTCAATAATTTAGCTTTGGACTCGAGACATAATGTAATATTTATACAGACAAATGTTCGGCTCGGCTCCGTTGACGGCTGCGTGGAGATTGGAGAATGGGTGGTCCCTGTGTGCCGTGTGCAGAGGGGCCGGAGACGGGTTTGATAGTCGCAGGAGGGAAACTAAAGGAAACTTATACCAAAGTTTTATAGTAAATGCAGGGTGAAAACTGGTTTATGTAACACCAGTTTTAGTGGTTGATGAAATATGTAATGTAACGTAGGTAATAAGCAGGGCCGGCTGAGCGTAAAGGCAGAAGAAGCTGCGGCTTAGGGCCCCGAGGCCAGCAGAGGGCCCCCCCCCCCAAGAGCCCATACATTTATATTGAAAATAATATAATACAGTATATCAAGTTTTATTGGAAGCGAGACTTGTGTATTTACAGCAACCTAAATATCCCTCTCTACATTTGTTTTAAACCTATAGTAGCAAAATATCTGCTGCTGCCTACATTTGTTTTGAGGTGGGCACAGGTGAGGGCAAGGACTTTTATAGTGTAAAGGTAAGCCCACTGTCGCCAACTGGAACACATTAAAATCCACCAAAAATCTTGATCCTCTTTATATGTTTGTCTGCTGTTCTTGTGACTACGGTAGTTGTGACATTTTGGATGTTTTCAGTCTGATGTTGGTCATATAAATACAAATACAACTGGTCAAGGTGGTGAGAGCAGAGTCATACTGTTGTCAAATGCGAATCACCAATAGCTAAGTCAGGAGGCATCTGCTGCCGGGGGCCCCAGAGACAAATTCAGCTTAGGGCCCCCTGAAAGCTAGAGCCGGCCCTGGAAATAAGACTGTGAAAGTTTAGTGTAGTTTACAAAGTTTCCAAAAGAGTGTAGTTTCCAAAGAGTGTTTTTTGTTATTTCTAGCTTCATATTATCATAAAAAAATGAAATTAGCCATTGTATTATTAAACTGATAGACAAGACAAGCGGGTCAGTTACAAGCCAGATCTGTGGAGAGGCATTTTTCAAGCACTGAAAACACCTGTAATGTAAAGGTTGTATATTATATGCAAAATTGACCCTTGTGAGCTTCAAACCATGTTATAATAATGTTACCTCCTCAAAAACATTCTTAGACTTTTTTGTTTCATTCTCATATGTTTGAGTAACCCTTTATTATTCATCCATCTGCATCTCCAAAGCTCAAACTGCTCTGTTCCACCTTGTGATGTCATGAGGCTGTAGTTTTCAAGTTTACAGCTACTTCTTACCTTTTGTTCAGTAGAGATGGGAAATTCCAGGGCTGAAATGATCTAAATCACATGTGTCAAACTTAAGGCCCACGGGCCAAATGTGGCCCTCCACATCATTCCATGTGGCCCTCGACAGGATAAATTAAAAGGTATCATGGTCTTAAAATGTAATTTATCAGGAGATGCGCAGTTACACAGCCATATTTTTACATCTAGGCAAATACATATGCAATATTTGTAACTTGAATAAGTAATAAATACAGAAACAGTTAATTAACAAGTTAAAAAAGTAGTTAGATTTATTTTACAGCTGGCCCTTTGAAGGCAGCCATTTTGCTGATGTGACCCTCAGTGAAAATGTATTTGACGCCCCTGATCTAAATGATTCTAGTGAAGGTGTCTGGAGTTTGAAAACACAGTGGCGCACTTCCTGTATTACCACATGACATCACAAGGTGGAACAGTGTTTTCTGTTTTAGTTAATAACTCTGGTTAGAACCCTGATTTGCTGGGTCTGCGTGTTAAACATGTGTGAAGGAACAAAGCCCAATTCCAGGTATGTTTTTGATAAAGAAACAACATTATAACATCGATCAAAAAATAACGTAATATGGGCCTTTAATGGATGCAAAATATTGAATGACATACTGTGGAACATTCCCAGCACGTCCTTCTATTTGTAGCTCTTCCAACCCGTATCCGTTTATCAGCAAAATTAGATATTACCATGTTTTTCACCTTTGTAATTTAGTAATACGCTCATGGAACTAGCGCAGTGAAAAAGTAGCCCCTGGTGACTGGATTAAGACCACTTTCACTTTATTCTGTTTTTATTCAGCACTTTTCTCCTTTAATTGTAATTTTATGATGATTATTTGTGTAATTACCTTGTGTATGAATTGTGCTCTAGAGATAAACTCCTTGCCCTAAACTCCCTATGCAATTTCTCCATAACATTGTACTTGTAAACAGGTGATACTAAAATATGACATATTTCAGTATTCACACAGCATCATTTTTCATCCAAAGTCTCCAAATGATTCATCCATTGTAATTTGGAACCGTATGAGGTCTGGCGTGCTGGCACAGTGTAATCAATTACTCATCACCAATAATCTGTATTTTATTAAATTACTTTCACCATCATCTTTCTTTTTACAAGGATCCCTGTTCAGAATGAATTCATACAGGGATGTGTCTTGCCTCAGTACAGATCTATCATATAAGCAGCTCTTGAGGTCAAAGTAAGTCCGCTGTGTTCTATTTGTGTATAATTATAAAGCATTTTAATCTCAGGCAGTGACGTGCGGTGAGGTTCGTGGCTGGTGAGGTACTGATGTCGTCACAATCAGATTTACAAACATGTAAACATTTGGCCCCGGGACAGTTTCTCTCCCAGTCACTTTGGACAAGAATAAAAAAATATTTCAAAATAAAAGTTTCAAAGTCCGTATGAAATAGCTCTAATAGTATTAAATAAAAAACTTCCTTATTCTGGCTCTACAATTTTCAGTGGATTGAAGTAATTAAATTTCTTACCATTTCGTACCACTCTGTTCAAAAAGAGTGAGTCTTTCGTCCAGTCGTCTGGAGCAAACCATTTAGCTCCTTTAGCGTTGGTCTTCCTTTAATTATAACCTCCTGCTTCGACCGAAAGTCCAGTTTAGAAAACTGCTTGAGCTTTAATATTTAATCTTCCTCCATTTAAAAAGTAGGGCCAGACAAGAAGAAAAAAGTGAACGGATTGCTAAACTTGATTTGCTAACTCTAAATTGTATCTTGCTGTCACTACTCTGTGGCCCCTATTCTGCGGGAGTTGCAAGAATCCCTGGGCTCACAAGTGCCCTCTAACATGAGGCAGGGTAACTGCATGCCTCACCAGGCGCCTTTTCACAGCCGCTTAAAGCAGCAGCGTCACTGCTGAACTACAGCACAGTCAGTCCATGTGAGGCACGAACGGCCGGTGCCTCACCGCACGTCTCTTCTCAGTATTTCAACGGTAAATGTAAAAAATCAGCTATTTTTAGTACAAAATTATAATAAATTGCAAAGTTAAATAGAAAATAACTTTATAGTATAAATCATTGGAAAAAAATAACTATTTCACTTATTTTTTCTCTGTGATGACAGGTGAGGCACAGCTTCACCTGCCTCACCTGACTGCACGTCACTGATCTCAGGTAATCAGGAAGTGCTGGGTTAGCATGCTAGTTGTTGTTAGCATTACTGCAAAACTTCGCTCTGGCCTTTACTCATCCTGGTGAAGACTTAGAATGCCCAAAATGTGCAAGGTAAGTGAGGAAGGACTGTGGACCGCTGCAAAACATTTAAAATGAACTGTTTTTTTTTTTTTTTTTTCTTAAGACAGTAAAAATGAAGTACAAAGCCTTTAATAGCCCATCAGCTCTAGGATTTGCTCTGTGGCTCTTGCCTAAAACAAGGTCAATATTTCTGCAATATTCAAAGGAGGTGCATGACTGGAGTAAGAATGCATCTGTTATAATGTGATACAAGAGAGATGTCAGAGTGTGGGGAAGAACAAACTGGTGAATTATCTCTATTAAATATAAGGATTAGTTTGGATGTTGTCATGGCTTGTTTACAGTTTATTCCCAATGCATCCTTTCAACATACTCGATCTACTTTTCATTGCATTTGCACAGACACAAAGTCTACTCGATCTGAACATCATTGATTAGTGTTGTCACCATACTAAAACTTCAAACTTTTGATGCTAAGGAATAGACTCGATACTCAATACGGATTCCGATACAAGGATGATAATTTAAAGCACTCTTTCTTTAGACAAAAGAATATGATTTTCAACATTAAATCATAATACTCTCTTTTATATGCACATATATCCCATGTGGCCTCTAATCTGTGTAATACCTCAGTCGTCCAGGGAGGTCCATGGGCGTATATGAGTCTATGTGCTGTTATGATTCTTCTAATCATTCTAATCTTTATTGTGGAGATCTCTGTCTGTGTCACAGTCACCTTAGAGTGACACCAAAGTCTCTATTTCTATGGCAAGATATGTCTTGTGGCCTTGGACCACTTTGACTAAACTGGTTTTCTTGCACTGTTGTTCCCATGTATAAACACGCTGAGGACGAGACGACACTCTGTTAGCGACAACAGCTCTTTGATGATTGTGCACAATTGATTAAATAAACCAGATTTTTTGATTCAAGACAACTTCTTTGTTAATTTAATTGTTTAAAGGTTTTACTATTAGAAAATTCCACAGTGGCCTTACACTAGTTTTGATACAGCTCAAGATTATTCTAAAGCTATTCAGGAAAGGTTAATTTCTGTTCTGTGAATGTGACATTTTAGTATTGATACTTGTCTAAATGAGTATCTAGTTTCGATATTAGTTTTGGTATTGATTATTTTCTATATTTTACCCTACCATTGATTATTTTTCGTCTAGAGATCAATGGCAAAATGTCTACTTAACTACTTATATGTCAACGTACCAAACACATTTCTAGAAAAAAAATTGGAACTGCTTCTCATTCTCAAATAAACAACAACTTTTTCAGTACCATTTCATAGTAACTACACTTTAATTAACCTTAATAAAGCATGAGCAAAGACTTTATTCATAATGAACAAATAGTTAATTAAGAATGATTCAGCTTATAGTAATTATGGTATTAATTAAGCGGTTACTAAGCCTCACTCTCACATTACAATGAGTGTGCATTTGAACCTTTCGCACATTGCATCAGGTTTGTGAAGTTGTAGTGTATTGTATTCTGCTTTTGTATATTTGTGGAAAATTGTTATGTGGGACCAAGCTTTGGATAGGATCGTACTGCTAACCGTAAGGATGGTTCCTAAAGGCCGGAGAGAGATCGCTAAATTACTCAAACATGCATGGATGACATCTAAAACATCTTCAGGCTTGTTTTTTTACTGAAGGAACAATATTATAACATGGTAGAAAGCTCGGAAAAGTCAATTATGCATTTGTTGTTTAAGCACAGGTTGATTTCATTAAGGCTAATTTAAGTGTAGTTATTATAAAGTGTTAGCATATTTTCTTATTTCAATATTGTGCAAAGAGCTGAGTGGTAGGAAAACTTTAAAGCTACTTAAATTTACTTGAAACTCTGTGAAGCCAATATATCCATTCCATCTTTCATTTGTTTATCTGGTTCTTGTCCGAGACGCTTTTTACAGCTTTCATTTGGCTCATAATATGTGTACCTCCATCGCAAATGAACTGGAGAGACTCTCCGCCTGCAGGATATTTATACCAGCCGATTTTGGCAGCAGACATTTAAACCCTTCCATAAACCTCCTCTCAAGTCCCCAAAGTTTTCTTATTTACCTTTCTAGCTTCCCGAGTTACAAAGTGGTCCGTCTGTGCATTGGTTACACCACAGCATTGCCGGGATATTCGATAATACTTTGCCTAAAATTAGCAGCAGTTGTAAATCGCCTATTTCAGCCCTGTGTCAGTGTTGGCTGGGTTTGATTACACAGCGTCACAGCATTATTACACAGTCCATAGCTGTCTACCATCTAATAACGTCATATTGAGCCTCTTTATTGCACAGTTTTCATTTCACAGTTTGAACATAGGGCAGGGCGCAGTGCCGGTTCAAACTGGCATTGCTCACATCAGTAAAAATAGAGCTATTGGATATTTTAAACCAATAAATGATCAGTTATGATGCGTATGACTTCTTTTGATTTACAGAAAATTACTAATAATGATCTCAGAGTGAAAAACAAGAACTTTGAACCAATACTAATTGCTAAATGCTAAAAAAACTATCAACAATAAGCTTTTCTAAATAAAATCTGTGAGGCTCTCAGCTGGGCAACGAGGCAGTTCCAGAGTCGTGGTGCAGCTGAACAGAAGCTCGGTTCCCCATTGTACGGAGCCTAGTGGGAGGGACCTGAAGGAGCCACCTGAAGATCTGAGGGTGCGATTTGAAGATTGCAAAGTGATCAGGTCTTGCAGATACAGTGGTGTCTGACCAGTGATGCATTTATGGGTCAGCAGAAGGATTTTGGATTCAATCTGGGATGAAACAGGGAGCCAGTGCAGTGATTTGAGAATAGGAGTGATGTGTTCAAATTTTCTGACTTTCATTAGGATTCTGGCGGCACTGTTCTGAATGTATTGTAGTTTTTGAATGTCCTTGGCAGGAATCCCAACAAAATGAAATATTAAAGGTCCACTGTGTAATTTTTCTGCTGGTCTCCATGGAGATGTTCTTGCTTGCTTTGCCTGATTGTTCCACGCAAATTGATGCTTTTTTAAACTTTCTACCATGTTATAACATTGTTCACTTATCAAAAACATGCCTGAAGAGGTTTTAGACCCATCTATCATCATCCATGCATGTTTGAGTAATTTAGCGATCTCTCCGGAGTCCTGATGGAGCTGTAAGATTCTGTCTATAGCTAAGCCCTCGAGCCAACGTCACCCACACTACCGCACAACAGTTCTCCATAAATATGAGTATGATACAAAACTGTGACTTTGCAGGGGGAGCAAAGTGAAACTAAAAACATTTTAATACGTTGTTTTCGGCTAATACATCATTTTCAAAACAATAAAAGGAGGTGATGTGAGTATTTTATGTGTTAGCACTTAATACCCCATAGAAAATATATAAAAATAAAATAAGAACGCTTTTGACTCTTGCATCTTTATTTTTCATTAGTTTGTAGTTGAGATAAATAATACACTCTCTCTCCCCTCTATCATAATCCCCATTCAAGACAACTGTGTTCTGCCCATCTTCCACCGCAGCAGCAGGACTACCAACAATCTCAACCGCTCCATCTTCTCCTCTTCACAGCCACTATTAATCTGTTTATCTATAAGTTGTTCATTGCACCTTATTTATTTGTTGCAAAAATAAGCACAGTTTAATAATGTTATTTCCGAATGAATTACGGTTTTATCAGTCATAATCCGGTTCAGGTCCTCCATGTCACAGTCGTACGTCTTGTCCTTTGGCCGTGCCCTGTGCAAATCCTCGGAGACCACAGTAATTGATTGAAAAAACGATTAGGGTGGGAGGTGTCAGTCACGTCAGTCAATGATAATGGGCCAAACACAACATGTCTCTTAAATGTGCCAGACAAATTAAGTTAAATTAAATTACATTAAGGTCTCTAATCCCAATTTGATTTTTGGTGTTGAAGTAAAATCACATTTATAATTATGGGGAACTTAATTTTCAATGTCATTGTTGTTGTTTTTCTTTAATAAATATTTGAAAACTCACAATGGACACGTTAGGAATAATAATTAAATATCTTGTCTGTGGATATTTTTTTTTGCAAATACTTCCAAGTTCCACTATGTAACTTTTCTGATAGAAGGTGCAGCAACTGATTATTCCAATTGCCTTGAATGTTCCACAGTATGGCATTAAACCTGTCATTGTATTTAACTTATTCAATTAAACATGCTTCTAAAGATAAATGAAAAGCCAAAGTATGGAAAAAATTGTCAATAATAGTTGAGAGATTCAATTGTTATTATAAACTGTTTAAATAATTACATATATTTGCTACTTTATTGAGAAGAATAAACACTGATAAGTCAAAACCAAAAGTATGGAACATTTCAGGCAATGACATCTCCATGGTGACAAGCAGATGGTTGATCCCACCCTGGAGAAGTTACATAGTGCACCTTTAAACATTCAGTTGATATTAAAAAACGATATAGTCTTACTGTTTCAAGTAATTACATTTGTTTGCTGTTAGCTGAATAGAACAAACATTGATAAGTTAAAGCCCAAAGTATGGAACATTTTCAGGCAATGACATCTCCATAGCGACAAGCGGATGTTTGATCCCACACTGGAGAATTTACAGAGCGCACCTTTCTTTAAGCCAATATAGTTATATAAGTAGAATAAACACGGTAATGTATAGTTGTGAGGAGTAATCGTATCCCTCTCCTGCAGCGTAAACATCTTTTGAGGACAACTCTACCTCCTCTTCACTATAGTTCATTTAACTCTGTTTTAGGCCATTCACACATTTAAGGCCTGCTCTTCAACTTCTTTGTATTGGTGCAGTCTTGTTGTCTGTCATTCTATTGGTCATTGTTGGAGTTAGGGGCTAAACTGATCCCCCGGAATCCCTCAATGGGCATTATTATTATTCTGCAGGGAAATAAAGGGTCCCATCTGTGGATGTGGTGATGGGGAGAGGAAGGGGGGTCAGCAAGACAACGGGGGCTCCCCAGGGACGCACAGGAATTAACCAGTGACACATGGAGCTCGCTAATAAGGCGATGTGGCGTAGATTGGACCGAGCACATGTAATGCACAGCAGGCGTCATTATGCACACGTGATTATGCATAATACTATTCAGACACGTCAGGGGGAGGATCAACTATTCAAAAGAAATCTATAGCAATATAAACATTTAGAAGTGACTATTTCCTCTGTGGCATCTCCCTATTAGGGTTGTCAAAGTATTGGAAATCAAAAACTAATTGATACTAAAACAAGTATTGAAACTAGATATTTGAGTAAGCACAATACTAAAAACTATACGCCCATGGACCACTATGGAACCTACCTGGGCGATTGAGGGATTGCACAGATATCGTCATGACATCATGGTATCAGAATTGATATTGAGGTATTGAGTCTGTAACTTAGTATCAAAACTGACATTGAAAGTTTAGTATCAGCACTAATGCTTATTGACAGTTTGGGATTTTGCAAGAATTCATTAATATCAAACCTATCCATATGTTTAATATAATGTAAGGTTAATTGTTGATTTCTCTCTTTCTTTTTCTCTCGTTTTGTCTCCCTCTCCTTCTCTATGTTCCTCTATCTCTCTCCCTCTTTGTCACGCTCTCTCTCACCCTCCCTTCCTCCCTCTCATTCTCTCTCCTCTCTCTTGGTCCATCTCTCTGTGTGTCTCCCTCTCTCACTCATGCACACACACATATTGTAATATGCTTTTGTGTAAGAGTGTTTATTAAATTTGTAGTAGGGGCCACATGTGGTCACGGGGCAGATAAAGAGCAGGGTGAAGGGGCCATGTCAGATATGGAGATTTGATGTGGTGATTCTGGTGTTGCATTAATGCGTGTGTGTGTGTGTGTGTGTGTGTGTGTGTGTGTGTGTGTGTGTGTGTGTGTGTGTGTGTGTGTGTGTGTGTGTGTATGCGTGTGTGTGTATGTGTGTGTGTGTGTGTGTGTATGTGCGTGCACGTGTGTGTGTGCACGTGTGTGTGTGCCTTACAGAGGGAGGGTTTTAGATCAACAGACTGAGGACCATTTTTCTAAGTGAGGACGTTTTGGGTGGTCCTCACAAAAAAAAAATCAGGAGGAGGTTCCTGAAGGTGCCTTGAAGCGTCCCAGAGAAAGTTCTAAAACCGATGGAAAATGTAGTATTTTTCACCGAAATTTCACACAGATTTTTTTCTCTGGCAGAAGCTGGTACTGCAGGTAAAAATACTCTAGTGTGCCATAGTGGACAATACAAGTACCGCAATACATCACTGTCTTCTCCTTCAAGGAAATAAACATGTTTTGACATATTAATTTGAAGCTTTTGCTGTAGATTACTGACATAAATAAGAGGGAAAAATATTTTTCAGAAGTTTTTTTGACAAAAAAAGTTTGTTTTTTTCTGCTGAGAAATTACTCTTTTTATGAGTAAAAAAATGCAAATGAGGCTTAATAGAACTGTTCAAAGTTTATTAAAGTTTATTAATTTATTAGTAAAAACATTATAATTTCCAGAATGGAGCAAAATTTGTGTGGAACATGATGTGATTTCAATGTAGAAACTGGGATTAACCTTAGGATATCACAAAATATGAAACATTCATGTGGTTTTGTAAAAGTAAAAGCATCAGACACAGAACACATTTAACAGTGTTTTACATTATTCATGACATGTATACACACACACACACACACACACACACACACACACACACACACATATATATATATATATATATATATATATATATATATATATATATATATATATATATATATATATTATTGAAACCTTGCAGAAAAAGCAACAAACATATGGCAGCCCACCACAAGCCATAGTAGAGCATAAAGTGACACATAAATTCAACTCAGAATACTGAATTTTTTCTTGTTTCTGTGACAGGAAGCCAATCACAGAACCTTCTAACATATAATGTCACACCTCTATCAAAATATGTATTGATACTTTGCTGTGACATCACGCTGGGGGTGTTCTGCATATACGTCTGTGGCGGAATGTTCAGCAGTTACCATGGTGATACAGTGCACACGTTGCCAAAATGGTTTTAATTCATCTAATACAAAATTGATTTAAACAACATATTTTCAGGCCTGTGATCAATATTCTGTTCTTATTCTGTGAAGCACTTTGAATTACTTTGTGTACGAACAGTGCTATACAAATAAACTTGTCCCTGCCTTCAACAAAAAAACTGAAAGTGACCAACTGTTGGCTAATTTTATGTGTAAGAAACTTGTTTAACAGCACAAATCATGTCATCTGTTGTAGTTCCGACTAAGTCAGCTCTTTCTGGTCAGATTGTGTTAAAATATAGCTCAGATTAAAGTCTAAGAACGCCTCAGACAGAGTAGTGCCTACAGTTACCATCACACCCCCAGGTAAGGTAAACATACTGTTGAATGCACCTCTCCATCTGCTCCACAGCACAGCAGAACCATCAGCCTCCTCAGCCTCTCTATTACCACCACTAATGTGTAAGAATAACAAATAAGTTTTGAATTGTCGTGTTATTTTGATGGATTTACTCGCCTCCTCTCCTCACCACCGGGCTGTGAGACACATCATGCTTTTACCACCAATAAAATCTCCAGAGCGCTCCTCCTGGTGTCAGCCGTAACCAGGTAATCCTCAAATCCTTCCCTCTAAATGTACGCTGGGGTTTTCCTCCATCAAGCCCGGACAGCGAGGACCTCCGGGGAGCCTGGTTCACTGTACCACTGACAGGTACCTCGAAACTACTCCTCATTCTCATCGTTCAGATCCCAAGAGTGCGTGATAGAAAAAGACAAAGCAAACGCAATTAATTATAGTGAGTGAGTCTGCAGCAGGTATTTGGAGAAACGGTTTAAGGAAGACAAAAACGGAGGAGAATGCTCAAGAGAGGACGGAGAGATCGATGTCATGTGACTGAAACGACAGCAGTCTGGATGATCAGTCAAAAATGCCAACCACTTTTTGCCAGCATTTTTCCACTAATCCGAAGGTTGACGGTTCAAATCCAGCTCTCGACATCATTGGTTGATTGATCATTGGTCAGATCTACTGGCTCACAGGTTGACGGTGCGATTCCAGCTTCTACAGATGAGTGCTGTTGTTGTGTCCTTGGGCAAGACATCGTAAAAGCCAAAAGTTAAATCCGTTGTCCAGTTGACAGATTTAATTCTTGGCTTTTACTATGGGTCAGACCTGGACGACTGAAGGATTACACAGACTTGGGCAAGACACTTATGCATGAATGAGTCTGTGTGAATGGGTGAGTGGTTCCTTGACGTAAAGCACTCTGAGTGTCTTGAAGGTGGAAAAGCACTATATTAAAAAACAAATATGTATGTGATCTATCCAGAACATTCCTACCAAAACTGGTGGTGATGACCATCCAGGAAAATCTGATGGTACATTGATAATCTAATCTGTAATATTTCAGTGAATGTACCTGATATTAGAAAACAGTAATTCATATTAATTTTACATTTATCCAGGCTTGGGACCAGCTAAAATTAAAATGCAGTTACTTCAGGTGGTGGCAGTATTGACATCTCACTTAAGCTGAGAATAGATGGGTTGGGTGGTACGAGAGGCGAGGCAGAGTAAATCAGGTCTGCTGGCTTCCTGAGCTTGGGGTGATCCAGAAATAGAATTTTGCTGACCGAGGGAGATGTGGAATCAAAGATCGATACACTCACAGAGCCACTCCAAACCTCCCAGCGTTTTCTTCTGTGCTGTATTTTGGTTTTGCCTGTTCCTCCCTCTTACTGTACTTACTTCTGTGGAGCTGCTTTTGAAAAACGTTTAAATCAGGAAGGTGAGATGAAGCATGTCCTAGTGCCAGAGGGTCTCACGCTCATGTCAGTATGCCCCAGGGCAGCCATGGCGGCAGAAGTGGGAAATCTTAGCCTTCTCCCAGAAAAGTTACATAATGCTATTTTAATTTAGTTCACAAAGCTAGTTTGTACCAAATTATTGATAATAAAATAAACATCCTATCAACCAGTAGATATGTGGTTAAACGTTGTTATATAAAATTGTGCTTAGAATTAAAGCTCCTCTATCATCCAAAATTTTGACTCTCTGTCTACATCTCCAAAGCTCAAAATGCTCTGTTCCACCTTGTGATGTCATGAATCTTTTACTTTTAAACAATTAGAGATCAGTGCAGGACCGACATCATTCAGATGATTCTAGTGAAGGTGTATGGAGTTTAAAAACACAGTGGAGCACTTCCTGGATTATCACATGACATCACAAGGTAGAGTGTTTTCTGTCTGAGAGAAGAACCTCAGCTTAAATATAAATGGTATGTGTGAATGAAACAAAACACAACTCCAGGTATGTTTTTGATGAGATAATATTATAACAAATCAGAAAAAAGTGCACGATGGAACCTTTAAACTGTATGATTGTAAACTGACTTATACTTTTTGCACCTCCTACAACTCTTTCTTCTGAATCCATGCATGTGTGTGTGTGTTTGTCTGTGTGTGTGTGCATTTCCTTGTTTGTTTGTTGGAGATCAGCGCGGTGATTTGGTGTGTCCCATTCTCATTCAGGAGGCAGAGTTCACGCCTGGCTGCATTAACATATGTCTCTGTATTGACTGTGACCACCACATTTGATTAAGCTTAAGCAGAACCCACCCCTCACTCTGCACCAGTGACTCACTCCTTTTGCATATTTGCAGGATGAAGAATACACCAGTGATTTGATCTGTTTATAGTCCTAAGAACACAAGAGACGCTATGTGAATAAATAGGACTAGCGGTTTCTATCTATAGATTACGGCTTATTTGCGGTTGCTGGTTAAAGAGTTTCTCAAACTTTGGTATGCGTGTTGTCTCTGGAGGTTCATTGCAAGGCTTGTATTTTTTTTTTTTATTGTAACAAATGTATTCATGGTTTTGTCCACTTCTAAACATGCCCAAAATATTGAAGCCAATTATATATTCAAGTGTGTTGTTAGTTCAAAATAAACTTACCGAAGTACAAGAAAAGATGTATTGTAAAAACTAAATGCACCATGTCATTTAATGTTACTAGATATTTTAAAAGCCCTGCAAGGTCATTGCTGTTGTAATTTTGGGGTAAACAAACTGTGTAATAAAAGCTGAATGCATTGGTTGTAAACATGGTCTCTAGTCTAGACTGCACATCCAAAGGGACATTACCCAGAGGCCCAGGTTTGATTGACTTCACTCGGCTTTAAGAGCATTTGAATCTTTACAATGACCAAATTGAAATCCACCTGAGAAGAAGCATACATATTGTTCAGGTACAAATACCAAAAAGAAGATTTTAAACGTGGACATATAACATATTCATTATAATGCAAGAGTTATAATGCATTGTTGTACTTTTTGTATTCTATTTATTGCAACCCTTAATCATTCTTTTTTTTTTAGAAGTTGTGTGTAATGTGTAATTTTGCAATTTTGATCTGGCATGACATGCTGGTAATACCTTAAATGTGTCAGATATTGCTCAAAAAATATTTCACAGACACTTTTCTCTTAGACATAGCAAAGAGCGTTATAGCAAACAGGAGAACAAATTCATCCTGGTTAGAAGTTAGTATAAATGCAGAAGTTGGGGCGACAGTCACAAAGTAGTTGGAGCACTCGCCCATTGAGCCGAAGGGGAGAGGATCAATTCTCACTGCGTTGTTGTGTCTTTAGGCAAAACACTTCTCCCACCTTTCTTAGAATGAATGTAGTGAGTGTGTAAGTGATTGCGGTGGCTGAAAGAGCCAATATCTCAGACTGGCAGTCTCGCTTCCCTCAGTTTAGCCCACGGCAGCTGTGGCTTGTGAATGAATATTGATTACGATGTAGTTCTAGGAGAAGCTTCATCAAGTCTAAAGAGGTTGACATCAGGCTAACTAGCGAACATGAGGAAGCAGATATCGTTAATAATGGAGAGGATATACACGTATGCAAAACACAGTGCAGAGACCAAGGTTAGGCAAGGCAAAACATCGTGTGCATAAAACATATCATACCCAAATGTATTCATATTTATACATTAAAACCCTCATTGAGAGCTTTGAATCGTAGTACTGCGACAGGCCGTGACTCACTGCTGTCATCCTCCTGCTCTCCAGGTTTATCTAACGGTGCCATTATCTTTTAATCTGCTGTTACACCATCCCCACGAGGCACACTGTTCTAGATACTGCTCCTGATCCGTGACTGTCGCTCTCTGTTACATGAATGAAAGAGGGAGGGTCTTCTACAGAGGAGCGCTGCTTTCATCGCACACATTCACCACTAATAGAACAAGTCATATGGACGCTTTAAATATAAGATGGAATTCTTCATGCTAACTAGAAGCCGATTGCGTTTATGGTTGCTTGTAACGCGGCCCACATTTGACTACTTTTACTTTTCTTTTGTGCCTGCTTGCTTTACCAGAATTGCAGTATCTTGAGACCATGCTGGAGACTAAAGAAGAGAGTGAGGGGTACGAGGGGCGGGGTCTGGAGGTATGCGGAAAAGTGTGATTGGGCTAACAGGTATCCACACTTATAACTTCGCCGCTGTAGCCAGGTGTGTGTAATCGGAAACACCAGGATGTAATCAGGGCAGCTCTTTGTGATGTCACCCAGTACTTGAAATTTGAATTACAATTCTGACCACATGATCTTCAAAAAACCCTGAAAACTCATCTGTTAGTAGTATACATATGCAGCATTCTCAATATAGACTACTCGGGTGTGTACTCTAGATAAAAGTATGACATGTTTCAATTTCAAAACCTTAAAAATGATACGCAAAATGAATGTTTTGCCGTTATTTTTCTTCAGTTTTACTTAGTTGTAAACTTTGCTGAACCTTGAGCATGCCAGGTTAAAAAGGCAACCCTCATACTGGGGAAAGCATCACTGACCTTAGGGATCTCATCAGTGAATCTTTATCTATCCGCTCTAAGCAAACTGGAGCGTGGTTCAAATATCTGAGCAGGAATGGGAAGAGGGCCATTTGGGGTATTTGAATTTGGTATTACGTAGTGTTATTTGTAGTTTAATTTTGTTTTTACTTCGCACATAACAAGCTTTACAGGTTAAAGGTGCTCCGGTCCTCCCTCTGGTCAGATCTGCGGAGAGGAGACCCTACTCACAGTCAGAATGCAAGGTGTTTTTGTGGCATAAAAACACCTGTCACTGATTAAATGAACAATAAATACATCTGATGCCACAGTGTGTAATATTTCAGGCAAAAAAAACACAGAAAAGTGACAGTGAGTGCATGTTTAATATTGTAATTTCATTCATAAATTCTGTTTGACATTAGCTTAACATGATGAGCGCAGTATGTTTATTGTTATTTGGTCTTCAGTCTTGATCAGTCATGGACAGTGGTTGGTGCCAAAGAGTGAAATCACTGCATTGAATGGAGGCCATATGCTTGAACAAACAAACAGATCACGCTGCTCTGAAGCGGACAACAGCACAGCTAGAATAATGAATGTTAATAGCGAGACAACAACAGCATCAGCAGGTCAAAAGAGTAATTAATATTTATTTTTTAACAATAGCCTCAGTAAGTGGTGCCATTGTGAAATTCTAAAGGTGTGATTATTGTCAGTTGAAAGGACTTTAAATCATCTGATTAATCCTTAAAGATCAGGTATTAACTGGTAACACATATTTAGATCACCACATTACCTTTCATTGTTTTGAAAATGCTATATTTGCCAAAAACAAGATACTAACATGTTTAATACCTTGTGACTCATAATGATGCTTTACGGGTGCTCTTGAGGATGTCGTGATGGACTAGTGTGACTGAGATGTTTGTCACTGTGAACACTCTGCAAGCTGTACTAAGAACTTTAATGTACAGTTTTATTTGCAGGCTGAATAAGTCAGAAAATGAAGTGTAGTGTATTGCTTTGTATTCTGCTTTTGTATATTTATGGAAAATTGCGATGCTGGAGCATGGAGGACATACTCTAGCATCTTTGAGCATTGGACAGAATATCTCTAAATGAAAGGAGGACTCAAACAGGGCCTGGGAGAGATTGGTAGATTACTTCAAACATGCATGGACGATATCTAAAACCTCGAGGCATTTTTAAAAATTTTGTATCTTTTTAATTTTTGAAGGAACATTATAACATAAAACAGTAAATCTTCAGTCCACCATCTGATATTACGAGATAATCAATCTAGAACGCGAACGCAACCTATTGATTTTGATCTGTCCAGCGATCTGTTACTTTCAGTTCAAAGTAGACAGCAAACTCTCCCAAAACACCCATTAAGCACTGTGAACATTTTTGAAACATTTTGACTTTGTGAGTATGGTTTCTATTTGAGCTCCACGTTTTTTATTCAACATTTATGTTCACAGTTGCTGGGAGCTGTCTATCCCCAGGCTGTTGACTGATAAGGCTTCAGACAGGTTTTCGCTTCACTTTCTATGTCACTTAGAAAATCACTCTTTGTTAAAAGTTTGCTCCCTCTACAGCTATCACACATTACTGACAGATTTCAACATCATAATTTAGCTTACTGTCTTGCAACAAGTTGTTTTTTACAAAGCCCTTTAACGCTGCAGCTCTAAACTTTGATGTACAGATCAATCATACAAACACACACCTATATACACATACTTTTTTTTTTCTTTCTTTGTAATATTCAGCTAATAATAAGGCTTCGACAGAAATTTGAACCAATAAGTAGTGTTAAACTGGGTCTGTTCCACCATGCAGAGATCAACTTTGGTCTGGTTAATGGGAGTCCAAATAAAACCATTTAAAAACCCAGATTGATAATTGTCAAGCAACAGTGCATGCATTTCGATCTCAATTCTGCCAGGTTAAATTGCAGTGTTGCAGTAGCATTTTACAAAGGCACAATAAACAAATAAATACCAAAAATTAGATTTAAATATCATGATTTTTTTTTTAAATGTATGAACCTATGAGCATGTGACCAAAACATAAGACTATTAGACTAGAAAAGAAAAATTGGACCATGAAATATATTTCACAAAAAATACTCAGCTTTGATACAAGTTTGGTCCTTGAAATCCCACAATGCAACACCAGCCTTCACTTCCTCTCACGCTCCTCTTTCCCCATTGTGCCTAACAGCCCCCCTCCTCCTCCTCCGTTTTCTGAAGACTGCAGAAGACAGGAGTGACAGACACAGAGGAGAGGCAGATCCGGAGCCTTGCAGGTGCCAAACAAGCCCCAAACTAGCAACATCATCCCCCTGTGTTCTCTCTCTCCACACCTCCCCAAGTGATCTCAAAAAGGTGTGAAAAGAGGGGAAATCCAATGATACATGCTATTATGTGCCTCTTCTAAAAATATGCCATACACTTTTGGTGCAAAGTAAGTTTTTTTTTGATAATTTGATGTCATTATTTTAGAGAGGAGTGGTGTAACTATTTTGCAATTGTTCAATTACAGGTATTTGTATTTCTCATTAATCTCTTGAAAAACATAGATTCTTATTGTCAGCAGGGTCGCCTCTTCATTGATCTGGCCTGTAACTTGCTTGGTGGAATCAACTGCTTGTCTCCATTGAGTTTAATGTCATACTGTGGCAAAGTAATAACATCTCCAAGGTGGCAAGCGGTGGTAGACCCTCCATTAGAAAATGCTCTACTGAAATTATTCTCCATTAAAATGTAGGCCTATTAATTAACACATATATAGAATGCATATAGTATGATGAACCGATTAGAAATGAAATAAATACTGACTTAAAGCCACAGTATGTAACGTTTTGGCCCAAAAAAAACCCTAAAATTAAAACATGTATATTATTTTGGATGTTTTTATTACAGTGAAAAACTTGCATCCTAATTGTGAGCGGGCTTGCATCTCCACAAACCTGACTCTTACGTTTTCTGGAGAATGACCTCCTCCTGCTTATTTCCATGGAAATGTTGTTCTTTTGGCTATATTATTCCACAGTAATCTATCTATCTATCACATCTATATATATATGTATATATATATGTATATATATATATATATATATATATATATATATATATATATATATATATATATATATATATATATATATATATATATATGTATATATATATATATATATATGTATATATATATATATATATATATATATATGTATATATATATATATATATATATATATGTATATATATATGTATATATATATGTATATATATATGTATATATATATATATATATATATATATATATATATATATATATATATATATATATATATATATATATATATATATATATATATATATATATATATATATATATATATATATATATATATATATATATATATATATATATATATATATATATATTATAATTTTTTTTTTTTTTTACACACACACATACTGTTTAAATACAGTTGTAATAAATTTACATATTTTTAAATGTAAACAAACAAGTTGTGATGTAATTGATAATAGTGACATCATGGCACGGTTGCCATGGCGCTTCATGATGTCACTTCTGGAATCCAAGTTATCTTGTACCAAGTGCACAAACAGCTCAGCTCATTTGAACAAAGCCTTTGACAGAGACAGTCCACTTTCACACGAGCTCATACAACCACTGACTTTTGCAATGTCTACATTAGTTTCCTCAACCGTCACCTGCCCTCCAGCAGAGGAGGCCCACCCCAAGCTGGGAAACTACACCATCCTTCAGTTTCTTGGGGAAGGATCATATGGAAAAGTAGTCAAATGCTTCAACTCCACCACCAAAGAGGTGGTGGCAGTAAAAGTATTTGAAGATGATTATGAGATGCAAATGGAGTTAAACATGATCCAGCATCTGAGCAACATTGACCCAGATGAGGTGAATATTGTCAAGTACATCGAGCACTTCACTTGTGAGGAGTACCACTGCATCGTATATGAAATACTGGACTGCAGCCTCCTGGATCTTGCCATGAACTGCCCTGGACCTCTTCCACTGAGTGAGATGAGGCCTGTCGCCCAGCAGCTTCTTGTAGCTTTTAAAGCCCTGAAGGAAGCTCAAATTGTTCATGGTGACCTAAAACCTGATAATATTATGTTGGTCAACCACCAAGAGCAGCCATTTAAAGTGAAGCTGATTGACTTTGGCTGTGGGGGCTTAATCTCAGACCTGGAACAGGGCATGGATATGATGTGTGACGGATATCGTGCTCCTGAGGTAACCCTGGGTGCTCCCCTGTCCGAGGCCCTGGAGATGTGGAGCCTAGGCTGTTGCCTTGGAGAGGGCTTCTTAGTCTGCCCGCTGTTCTCCGACGTGTCCTCCTATGACCACCTGAGGACCATCATCCATCTCCTTGGACAACCCAGTGATGAGATGCTGCAGAGAAGTGTCTACGCTGATAAATACTTCCTCCAAACAAGCAGCCAGTGGAGATTCAAGAGCCCCATCGAATACCAGGCCACAAACTGGAAAAAGCCTGAGGTCTCTGAGTGTGAATTGGACCAGTTTTCAAATCTAGAGGAAGCCGTAATGCTACAGGCTGATGACAAGGATGAAGATGCCGTGTTGGACTTGGAGGTTTTCCTTGATTTTCTTAAAAATCTTCTCCAGGTCGACCCTGAGAAGAGGCTGACTGTCGACCAAGCCCTAAGGCACCCGTTTATAACAATGGAGCACCTGATCAACAGTGACAGTGAATATGTCCAAGGTGCCCATGATCTTATGGCAGTTACCCTGAAGACCTCCAATCAAGCTGAAGGAAATTCAGACCAGGACCCTCAGTCCTCTGCAGCTTCACTCGAGAGTCCAAGGTCGTCTCTGGCCTTTGAAGATGTGAGCTTTCCTCCCGAGGACCATCATATGTCGTCTGAATCTGAGGAATCTGACTGGTCCTACAGCTCTGTGACTGAGACTGACATAGACTCTTTCATGGGAAATGGTGATGTTTCCTTCATCATTCAGCCTGTGGAGAAGAATAACCTGTGCATGGACACAAACGTCACTGACCCTGATCTGCTCTGGGACAAAGAACCCGTCCTGTTCTGGTTCGAGATGGACCAGAGTGATAAGGTCAGCTCCTGTTTGAACGAGGAGCATACAGCTGAACCTGAACAGGCTGAGATCACCGTTGATGACTCTTCAGAAGAGGCCGATACTGTAAATAATGGTGTGCACAAAGGACCCGTCCTGTTCTGGTTCGAGATGGACCAGAGTGACAAGGTCAGCTCCTGCAAGAGCAAAAGCCCCTCCGTCTGGTCACGCATGAAGAAAACGTTTGGAGACGTCATAGCGCATTTACGCTGATCCATGACTCGTGTGCACCGTTGCGCCACCTCCAGAAGGCGTTAAAAGGCGCCACTGCAAACTTATTCAAATTATTCAAAATTGTTCATTATTTGTTTGTTGTTGTTCATTGTTCATTGTTTATTGTTCATTAGCAATCAAATGTGTTCATGTTTGTATTTTGTATTTTTTCTAAAATTAAACTTTACAATTTTAAATAAACAAATGCTCACAACATATGCTTGAAATACATTTAGCAGAAAATGGTTGAATTAATATAAAAATATAAAACTGTAAATCGAAGTATTAATTCATATTATGTTAAGTAGTACTGACCACTTTATAAAGTTGCTTGCACCAAAGTACTGCCCCGGTTAAGTTCTTAAATTTCCCTCAACCAAAGCTGATAGTATTACATGTTGCAGCAGTTAAACACAATGTTTTGTGAACATAGAACATATTCAGCATTAGGGCTTCGACCATGAAGACTATTCAGATGTGGGCTCATACCTCCAATACTCACGACATCTACTTGAAATGTATTTAGCACAAAACAGTTGAATTAATACATGGTACTGTTAAATCAGTTTGCTTTTAGGGAAATTTGGGCTACCGTGTACGGTACTTGAATAAATGTTTCTATCATTTTGTTTAGATATGTTTTGAAGCATTTCTTTAGGTATGCTTTTTTACTGCGTATAAATGCACATTGTGTTCTGCGTCCTGATTGGCCAAGGGACTGTAGACCATTGTCAATCAATTTCCTCTCATCAATCAATCTCTCTCCTGTACAGTACAGAATGTGTTCAGCCACATTTACATACTCTCATAGACTCACAGACTCTGAAGTGCTGTATGTTTGTAAGTTTTCTCCCCGACAAAACCCGCAATGTTATAACATTATAAAAGATTCAGGATCAGGAGAAAAGGTTCGTAATTTTGCTATACTAATCTTATGACTTAAAGAGCCCAGCATTGCACCGCACACATAGAGAACAGAAGGAAAATCGTACATGCAAAAAAACAGATAAAAAATAAAACAAGACAATAGATAAATAGCTAGAATTAATTTAAGAAATAGGCTTAAAAATAAACTCTAATATACACATATATATACATATAGATATACATCTCCTTAAAGTGACTTGAGTATTGAGTAATAATAATTTTTAATGTGTTTTTATATGTGCCAAGTACTAATATTAACCGAACAACATCTGCAAATTCTACCTTTGATGGCCTACCCTCCAGCTCAATCTTACACTAGGCACATTACAGTAATCCATGTTTTGTGCTTCTTCTGAAAAGGTGCGATCCACTTTCAGAGCAAAGCAAAGATCTCTGCAAGCGAGCGGCTTCCTGTTTGGAGGTGGGGATGCAGACTGCAGACGTAGCGCTGGTGACTGGTGGTGTTATTTGTTGCACGAGTATTTCTGTGTCTGTGATTAGGAACAGAGCGGTTGTGAAAGTGAGATGAAACTTGCCACTTTTGCTTCAGGCCTTGTATTACAAAGAGGGAGAGTCACTGAGCTATTCTGACACAGATGAGAAATTCCTGTGTTGCAACATTATGCACATATGAAGTTGGAACGTTGTAATACTGAAAGGAGTACGTGGTGTAAAAGTTGTACAATGAATATTACTTAAACAGATGGTATACATTTTTTTCATGTAATAGTAACATTCCTTTTGCCCAGTACAAGTGGGTTTACTCCTACTTGAGTAATATTTTTTACTGAAGCCACAATTAAGTAACTATTACTTGAGTAAAGGTTTTGGTTATTCTTCCCACTGTGAGTAAGTCTACAAGTGACAAAAGATATCTGTGTAAACCCTCAGTCGTCCAGGTCTGGTCCACAGCAAAAGACAAAGTTTAAATATGTCAGCTGGACAAACGCTGCAGGAGTGAAGACGTTTCGCTGCTCATCCAAGCTGCTTCTTCAGTTGTGATCAGATTGCTGGTGGCCACTGCCTTATATCTATCTGCAGGGAGGGGCTAACTACACTGAGCTACCCTATTCAGCCCTTAATGACCCTGCTATTTTTTATTATTTCTCTGTCCACCCTTTGAAAATACCATATTTCTTTTATTTAATGTTCTGTCCTTCAAATTACATTAACTTCATATTATAAATCAGCATCTAATTAAGCAATAAAACATCACTATTCTTAAGGTCTAAATACAGTTTTACTACGCATCCAACATGTATACAGCCGGCTTGTCATACCTGTCCCTAGAGTCTTAGTAGTATAGTAGTCTTACATTGTCTTATTTCAGTCTAACCTTTAGATTGTGCAGAGTGTTGAATATTATTTATGTACAAATGAATTCAACGAGTGGTCAGCGTTTTCTAGTAGGAAGCAGTCTGGACAGTGTGACCTTGAATTGGATTTCCTATGAGTGTAGGAAGACAATCAATTATGTTTGGATGTAATGTATCGTTGTACAAGTATTGAACATATTTTATTTATTCATTAATTTTGTATTTATTTCAGTCATGTTAATTTGTTGGAATTGAACAGGAAAATCAAATCAACCAATATTTGTCCATGTTTAGGGTTGGTCAGATGTAAGTCAGATTTTTCCATAGTTGGCATTGCAGTTTAAACAGATTTTTTGGAAAGTAATGCGTCACAGAATGCACATCAAAAAAAGAAAGACAAACAAAAATGAACTGTTATTGTTATGCACAAACCTATTTTTATCTGAAGGGTAAAATTGCATTGATTCTTGTTTGCGTTTGAGTGTGTTTTTTTCCCAAATTTTTCAGTAAAACTTTCCACAGTTTGTTCAAACAACTGATCTTCTAACAGTCTAACTCGATGGTAGACAGCCCTCCATCTGTTTATATTCTGGAGATATAATATACATGCAGACTTCAGCCTCTACTTTGAAACCTTTAGATCCTCTCTTTCACTCAGCCCTTCGTTTCTTAGCAGGTGATGAATTTAAAACCCATCACTGTACACTCTATGTCTGTCAGAAGAGAACAGCACTGCATGAAATTTATTTATAAGGGTACTGCTTCACAGACTTCTGGAATATCTCACTTGCTTGTTAATCATTGATATATGGGAACATTTAATACAAGATCACATGACCGTATAAGTCTAAGGACTGAGATGGGGAAAAAGGGCTTTCGGCTGTTTTTGCTTCACGTTAATGGAATTTATTTTAAGGAAAAGCAAAACTGGATAGTTTGGTGCCGCAGTTGCAAGTTAATAATCGGGTAACACACTTGCAACTGTTTTATATGGGCTTATGTACTTTTTTTTATTTGTTTTGTTGTTTTGTGGGTATATTTTTCTGTTTTTTGCCCATGAAAAAGAGAGTATAAGTCAGGGGTGTCCAAACTATGGCCCAGGGGTCAAATGTGGCCCTCAGACCAGTTTTTATTGGTCCTCAGGCCTCCTGCTGGACCGGCCCAATTGATCATGAGCAGTACTTTTAACAGGAAATTAAACTATTTATACCACTATAACCTCAAACATCACATTGTATTGTGATACAGACCTAAAATGTGTTTCAAGCCTTATTAATACACAGCGGCTCTGTCAAAGCTGTGTATAAAGCACCCCTCTGCATTCATCACCAGTCTGTGGCCCTCCGTTTTGAGACGTGGCCCTCGATAAAAAAAAGGTTTGGGCACCTCTGGGCTAATTGCGCTCATTAGGTCTCCCTGTATAAAGATAAAAAATAAATAAAAATCTTTTTGCATGTTATAAGCCTTGTAACATGCAAATAGATTTGTATTTATTTTTTATATAAGGTTATGCTTACATATACATACACACTCATTATCTTTGGTCTCATTCAGGAAATCTCGCACAGCTGGAGGAAACACGGTAACAGGGTGTCTTCTGTTTCTTGTGCAGTTAGCTCGGAGGCAGGTGCGAGTAAAAAGTGGCAAAATGGAGCTTCTTCTTGGCACTGATCTCATGCCTCGTTTTCACACTTCACCGCACCAGCAGTATTACATTATTCAGTGTTTGCACAGCCTCACCCCAAATCACAATGAAGCCTGTTATAGACCCTTAAAAACATGAAAATCGCGCGTGTGCTAACCTGCCACTGAACCGAGAAGGTCACGTACATGGATTGTTATTGTTAAGCCTGGGATGGCACTGATTCATTGATCACTGGGCTGTTCTGAATGGGGAAAGACGAAGTGAAGGCGTTACAGTCAAAATAGAAGTTATTTGCAAGGCTCTTACAGGCACATGCATGAACTTTATTATCCAAATAGTATTTTCCACCTAAAGCAATTAACATGTGTTGTTTATGTTAAAGAGCCCATATTACACACTTTTTAAATCTGTTCTAATGTTGTTTCGTCATTACAAACATACCTGGAGTTGTGTTTTGGTTCATTCACACATGTTTAACACACAAACCCGGCATATTTAGTTCTGAGTTGTTCTCTCAAATGAAAAACACTCTGTTCCACCTTGTGATGTCATGTGGTAATACAGGATGTGCTCCACTGTGTTTTTAAACTCCATACAGCTTCACTTGAATCATTTGAATTATTTTAGCCCTGGAACTGCCAATCTCTACTGAACAAAAGGTAAAAGGTACCTGTTAACTTCCACATTATGACATCACAAGGTGGAACAGAGGGTTTTGAACTTTGGGATGTTCTGGGACAGTTATACATTTGCTTGTTTTCTGTTGATTAATTTGCTTGTATGTTTCTGTTTCATTGTTGATTTTCTAACTTTCTGTTGGTTAAATCAAGAGGCAACTGCTGCTGTGATTTTGGGCTTTACAAAAATAAATTGCATTGAATTGACATGTATAATGATAATGGGAGGAGGAAGGTTAGCACATTCAGATTAATGCCTATATACCTAAAGTACCATATCAGAAACCACTGTGATTCCCAAGCTGCTTTACACTCCACAAATCTCCATGTTGTTAAGTTCACACCCAGACCGCAAGACAGTGTGTCTGGGGACTGAAGTTTCACTCAGTTTGTAATTGGTCTCATTTGTCTAACCCTTGAAGCTAAGCAAGATTGGGCCTGCTTAGTACTTGGATCGGAGACCATTGGGAAAATCAAGTGCTATAGTGGGGCAGCAGTGACTATAAATTGTCGGTGTGTCCTCAGGCAAAACACTTCACCCACCTTAGTATGAATGCTGTGTAAGAGTAATACATTTAAGTATCTTGATTTTTTTTCATTTCTTAGCATTACTTAGATTATGTGACCAGACCAGTATGTTTTATAAGCATCAAGTGTGATGTAGTTATTTTATTTTGTTAAAAAGACAATAAAATGTTTTGTTACTACAGTCTCAAAAGAAGCATCTTGCATGTCCAAAAAGCCAGAAACAGCCTTGTGGAATCTAGTTTTTAAATGCCACAGTTTGTGTCAGGTAAATGCCCCTTTAGTTGCAAACATAGACTTTGGCATTTGGAAACTAGTTTTCACAACTAGTGCGTTTAGGTGCCCGTTTAGTCTTAGTTTAGACCCAGTTTCAGTTGTGATGTGTTGTATGCAACTGTGAACATAGCCTGAAGTTTGATGTTGCATTCACCATGTCACAAAAATCCTCCTTTTGCTTATCTGCTTCCAAGTATATCCTGAAGCCTATGTCATATTTAAGTAGCAAACATTGTAGAATATGTCAGATGCTCCTCTTGTCTTTTACCATTAACAGAAAACTAAGAGCATTTTAAAATGATTCTTTTGTAGTTGCCAGTCTTGAGCCAATTGTGCAGACTGCAGACGCCACACCTCTGAGCTGATGAACTGAACTCACAGGAGCAGCGTGAAGCTGAGACTTCAGCTCCACAGGGCGACAGGTGCCCACCTGCTGCCACCACTGCTCTGCTCCTGTCATCTGCTGCACCATGACACAGAAGCACTCATCAACACCACGACTGAGGGGTACAAAGCTCTCTGCTGGTTTATAGACGGGAATTAACAGGATCCAACCACATAAACCATCCTGTGGACTGTTTTAGAAGGGGGATGGAAACAGTCATGAGGAAATGCTGACTTTAATTTATAGCTAGACAAGATTTTCAAAGTGCCACAATAGTATCCACAGCTGCCCCAATATTAACAACCATATGCCATACTGTGAATCTTTTCAAATCAGTAACATTTCCATGGAGAGAAGCAGGTAATGGGACCAAAAACGTTACATAGCATACCTTTAATTAGACAGAAAAAGATAACATAACTGGCTACATTTGATTAAAGTTGACACATTTTCTTTGAGTAAAAGGATGTTGGTGGGTGTCAGAGGTTAATAAAATATCACAATTTGGGCTGTAGAGTTAATAGATTTCCAGGCGGGAGATAAGGTAAAGTTTTCACTCAGAGCTGTATTTGCAAACCATGAATGATGCTTGCACTCAGATCAATGAGATTTGCCACTGCGGGACATTGGGTTAAGAGTCAGCACTGTCATCTGCCACACTCAAATGCCTCTGATTGGATTTACTGCCCTGTGAGCAAGACATGAGCAATGATACCCAGAGCAAAAATAAAAGGGGAAACTGCAGACGGATATTGAACATTTTCCAAACCAAATATCCAATTTTGTGATTTCAAAACGCACACAATTCATCAGTCTGGTTATAGTTTGAATTTAAAGCTAAATGATGTAACTTTCCTGGTGGAGGGTATGAAATCTGTTAGTCTCCATGGATTTGTTATTACCTTGCCCAGGATGTTCCACAGCCATTAAATTAATGTATCTCCTTGGAGACATCAGATGAAAGAAACAGGCAAAGTTACAGGTCACATCTGTGTAGAGGAGAGCCCTATCTAGTTATAATGTCAGGAGTAGAAAAACTCTAATAGATGGAACCCAGAAAAGTTACATAATGCACCTTTATAACCGAGTCTTCGTGTATGCAAAACTCCACAGTCCAAGGAATGCCTTTTTGGACAGCCCTAAGAATGAAATACAGTATATAATATCATATCTTAACACACATGTCGTTTCCAAATAATAACACATTTGGCTTTTTCTCCTCTTCTCCTGCCTTTGATTCTCTACACTTAGGTGTGTTTTGATCCAAAGACTCCTCTCCGCTGAACATGGATTGCATCAGCAGGTGTTTGGGGGCTGCTTCTCGAGACAAAGACCTGTGCGCACAAGCGTTACCTGCCAACATCAAACAACAGACCAAGAGGCAGAGCACCCTGGTAAACCTGATGGATTATTTTTAGAAGCTAACGAGCCTGATACATCCCCCAGGAGTTAGAGGAGAGCAAAACACAGCTAAAAGGGGGGGAATGTGTGTGTGTGTGTGTGTGTGTTTGGAATGGTGAATATCGCATTGTGGGGACTGAAATCTGTATACACACTCACATCATGGTGACCTGGCTTACTAATGGGAACAAATATCAGGTCCCCATAATACAACTCAAATTATTATGGTTTAATGTTAAGGTATGGGTTAAAATAGGTTAAGGTTCGGGTTTAGGCAAGTAATGACGAGGTTACGATCACTTTCCAGAAAATGAATGTAAGTCCACATAATGCCCTCCAAAAGCATGGTGTGTGTGTGTGTGTGTGTGTGTGTGTGTGTGTGTGTGTGTGTGTGTGTGTGTGTGTGTGTGTGTGTGTGTGTGTGTGTGTGTGTGTGTGTGTGTGTGTGTGTGTGTGTGCATGTGCGTGCGTGCGTGTGTGAGAGAGAGAGAGACATGCATGAGATGGGGCTCTCTCAAGAGACCTGTATGTCTATGGCAGCTGTACTGGTTGGTTGATACAGCACAATATAATGGCCCGTTGTTTCTGACATTCTAGGAAGATTCTTGGAAACACCAATTAGTCAACAGATTAGTACATGTTAATAGATTCTCTCTCTCTCTCTCTCTCTCTCTCTCTCTCTCTCTCTCTCTCTCTCTCTCTCTCTCTTTGCCTCTTATCCTTCTTCAGTTTCGTTGCCTTACATCTATCTGAAGGGAGGAGCTAACTACAGTGAAACTACATACCTATTTGTTTACAGTTTCAGTCTGTTAACTAGGTGTGTTGAGCCGTGTAAACAGCGCCTGAGTCATATTTTGGATAATCGTTCAGGCTCCTAATGGGTGCTCTCACATCTATTCTTATACCAGCTATTATTATTGTCTTCCTTGTTTTGAGTATGGAGTTATAAAAGGAGATAAATGATGTCTAAGCCCTTTATTTCAGTTAAGATGGATTGTCTTTTCTAACAAAAATTGTTTATTTAACTCCCCTCTGAAACCATTTCTTTTCTTTGACTAAGATCTGTAGCTCACGATTTTCAAAGGAGTGATGAGTGGTTTTGAGATGGAGATGTACAACAGACTGGGGTCCCAAGGAGCTCTCTCGACAGTGTTGGAACATTCTTATGGAGTGGCTGTTGTTTTTCCATTTTAAATCTCAGTGTCGTCTTCACTACACTGAATGGAGTAGACCACATTGTTTTGTTTGTGGCTTGGAATTTTGTCCTTGTCCAGCAGGTATTGGTCAGTGTGTGTGGGCTTTGTGAAGACTTTTACCTGGAATTGCTGGTCCTCTCCTGTCATTACTGCAAAATCTAAGAAGGCCAATTTGTTCTCCTTGACTTCTTCCTGTGAGAATTTGATGTTTGGATCCACCGCATTAAAAAGTACAGTAAAGGATTCCAGATCTTGAATTTTGATTTCAGTCCAGTCGTCATCCACATATCGATACCAATGCTTGTGGGGAGTGCCTGGAAAAGAGGCCAATGCATTTTGTCCAAACTGTATCACCTTGTGGGGTCTTGGTCCAGTAATTTTTAGGCTGTGGTGTCACTGAGAAGGTTGTTCACCTTAGCCTCGTAATCAACTGAGTTCAGGATCACAAGTCTTTCTTTGTCAGCTAGCAAAGTGTTGATACTGTGGTCCTTCTCTAGAGCAGCAATAGCCTTCCTTTCCTCTGATGTTGCATTGCAGAGTGGCAGTTCTTTCACGGTGGTCTTTCGTGGTCTCCCTGGTTATAGTGCCTTCCTCTGCAATACTTTAGATATTGACCGTTTCCGTTGACATCTAGGGTTAAAGCTCAAGTGATTCTTATTCTCTGGTAATTTCTTGGAATCATTTTCCAGCTTGTTTACCAGTTTGAGGGTGGTTTGCCTGTAGTTCTTAGAAAGATGTCAGTGTAATCCCTCAGTCATCCATAGCACAAGAAAAAAATCTATTCTGTCAACTCTGCTTGTGAATATCTAAAATGGGCCTACAATAGTTCAAAAAGAGCTAAAAAAAAAAAAAAAAAAAAAACTCAAAAAAAAAACAACAAAAAAAACAGGACAACAGAGAATCAGAACCTAGGAGAAAATGTGTATCTATTCCCTACACAGCTAATGTGTCTGAAACACTTCAGCGGATTTTCAGACAGCATGAAATCCCTGTCTATTTCAAACCTACAAACACTTTAAGACAGAAACTGGTTCACCCAAAGAACAAAACCCCAAGCCACAAACAGAGCAGTGTGGTCTACTCCATTCAGTGTAGTGAAGACTGCAGAGAGTGTAATATTGGAGAAACTAAACAGAGAGAAATTAATGTACAAGACAACAAGATCGTGAGAGCAGCTCAGGCCCCCAATCTGCCATACATCTCCAGCTCAAAGCCACTAACCACTCCTTTGAACATAGTGAGCTACAGAGCAATCTAACCAGAACTGAGGAAGCCACTTTGATTACATTACATTACATACAAAACTTACATATCCAGCATGTTAAATGTAATTAATCAGCGTTAAATGCACGCTTTAAATCAAATTATTTAAAGTTGTTGAGAGATTATACATGTACAATATATTTTACAGTTACAAACACGTGATCATTTAGCCACAGTCACTTGCCAATGTATTCGTTGTTTGTCCAAAACTCAGACAGATGTAAATGTTTGCCATCAGGGAAGGGTTGGTGCGAAACTTATGCTAAATCAACCTAGATCTCGATATACTATATACAGTATGTACTGCTCAAAAGCACATCATTCTTAACCATGCCTCCTTTACACAAACATTCCACAACAAACAATATTGTGACCAAACAAAAGTCGGACCCATCTAATATATTTCTAACCTTAAGCCCCAAACTTATGACATCATAACAAGGTGACCAGTTCAAATCTTCTGTACCTGCCTGTAATGTGAGTAACACAGATATATCCAATGATCAACTTGATGCTGTCTGACTTTTATTCTCACTTGCACCTATGTCTTATTGCTGTTTTAAGGTGAGAAAATAACGTCAGCTTTGCTCATATAGCCTCATAACGGATGATGGATAGTGTTGGTTACACACGGTCACCCAAGCAATACAACTAAAGCGTTCCTTTTCTGAACGCCACAAGCAATGCTGGTCTTGATCAGTGGTCCGGCTCCTCCCACTCCCCCTGGTTTCTGCGGCGCTTGTCTGTTCCGGTGTGTTGTTGGTCCCTGGGGGGGTACCGTGCCTCCTGTTTAATGAGAGCTGTGACAGGCAGAGATGAGGTTTAAGCTCAGAATAGTGCCTTATTGAGGGGCTTTGGCTGGGTGGCAGGTCGGGGCAGGGGAGGGCAGAGGGGGGCAGGAGCAGGCACACCCCTCTTGTGTACATGTCCCGCCAAGACACCGAGCTCTGAATGATTTATGAGGAGCGAGGGGGGTGAGGAGGAGAGTGGGGGGGCTGTTGCATCACTGCTGTCTGGGCTCCTCTAGTGCAGGCTGTAATCCTGGCGTGCTTTAGAGAAGTCAGAGTGCATGCAAAGGTGAACATAAAAAGCAGGTGTTTAAAGGCACAATATTTAACTTTTCCGGTGCAATGTTCGCCACCAGTTTGTCTTCATAGAGATGTAATAGCTTTTTTTGGAATGTACCACAGTATAGCATTAAGCTTGAATTCATGGAGACAAGCAGGTGATGCCGTCTGGTCAAGTTACATGTCAGATATGCTCACAATAACTAATTGGTGGAGCCTAGAAGCATTACATAGTGCATCTTAAAATCTTAATGTAAATCTTAATGTAAATATGATTTTACTTTTGACTGTACTTTCTTACCTGTTGTTTCCAGAACTCACACCAAGAGGCCTCCAGAACGCAGAGATTTGCAGTGACAATCCCATTGACTTGGCCTTTTATTACCCCAGACGCCCATAGACTTTTAAAATTCTATTCTTCCATTCACTATATCCGTGTTTCCCTGTGGAGTCGCCAAACCCTCTGCCTGCAAGTGTAAAGTAATTTGCCCTTTTATGTTTCCCCACTTTTTTTTTCAAAATTTGATTACACAGAAGGCCTAAATTCCTAGATTATTTCAGAAGAGTGGCATTGGCCAAATCAAATACTTATGACTCCTGCTGAATATATATTTGCCTTTCAAATGTCATAATTAAGATGCTTTGACCTGGTTTATGGTGAATATCTCTTAGGAACACTGGTTTGTAAGTAAATTGAAAGGAAACCAAAAGGACTATACTACTATAATGTGTTGACCAAACCCTCAACAAAAATGGTACTGTTCGACATATATGCATTGTCTATTTTGAGATTTCATTCAACAGCAGTGAATTGCCCACATAGCCCTTAATTTGTCTAAAATGTTCTAAATGCAAACTATATGGTGTAGGCTTGGGCAATCTCCTCAACCTTACATGGCGATTATGCCCTAAACATTGATATTGGAGATTGCAGATCAGTGCTCAGATGGTAACAAAGAGCTGGCTGCATGTCGATTGGAGGGGCACTGTTGGTATCCCCTGTGGAATATCCCAAATCCATCACCCCTCCCCCTGCCACACTCCGCACCCCTCACCCCCCCCTCCCCGCCCCACTGCTGCCCCGCGCACAATGATTAAGACATGTCTGGGGGCTATGAAGGACACGTGCGCATTATTAAAAGATGGGATTCCGCAGTACGGCTTCAATTAAGGACTTTTCTTCACAAATAATTACCAAAGGGCCTGACTTAGAAAATGGCCGATATTAAGGTGAATAGAAGAATTCCACAGAGGAGCAGTAAAGGCAATCTACTGAATTCATATTTTGTAATGTTTTATTCTACTTCTTCAATCATATCTTTGTGTATATTATGTAAAGGATATTTCCACCGTGTTGTGAGAGAATGCGCTTCGGCTGAATTTCAAATGCATTTCCTTTCTGAATATATTCTTTTATTTACTTCAATGCACCACTTGTGAAATCCCAAAATGTCAGAGGAAATCTAGGAATTTCATCTTGTCGACAGGACAAAGCTTCAGTTTCGTCTGTCAGCTCCAAAGCACAGAGGGATAAATAAAGAATAGAGACATCTCCACACAGGAGCTGACAAACGCCAATCTGCTTCTTAGTAACAGCAACTCCCAGCACTCGGGCTCCTCAGGGAGACTCAGATGTATGTGTGAGCAGGTTCTCATGGCTAATTCATTTAGCTGCTTTCATTAATCATATTTACCACCTGGTTCATTGTGCTGCTGCTACAATATCACAGAGGCAGAGGTTGGTGTCCATTGCTGTTTGTACTACAGTCAGGTATAGGTGAGGACCTTGGTGGAGCTGTGTGTAGTTGTGTGTAGTTGTGTGTAGTTGTATGGAGCTGTGTGGAGCTGTGTGCTATGAATAATGAAAGACGCTCATAAACATGTACACAGGACTGTGAAGATGGCGATATGCACACTCCTGACACCGGCGTATACATAGCGCGTCCCTTTGTGGCCCGTTGCCATGCAACATGTCTCTGATTGGGTTAGCGCAGTGAGCCTCTTCACCACACCCTCCTCCTCCTCGCTCCCGCGGGACCCAGCTGCACTTCCAAGGCCAAGACTGGAGCGAAGAGAGATCCACAAAGAGGACCTCTCAGTCTGGAGCAGGCGCCACCCGTCCGTAGACTCACAACTATTGATCCAGTCGTCTGATGCAGTCAGGACCTCTCCTTATTTTCATCTCACTTGTACGTTTAAATGTGTTGGAACCATACAAATATCTTTAGGTGAGGTGGATGAGGGGGTTGTTCCCCACAGTAGACCAGTGTGCCTTTGGGCTCGTACTCAGCTGCTTACAGGTTGGAACAGTCCTGGTTTATATTTGCTTTTCATTTGTGATGAGGTTTTGCTGGAAATGTAAATTGAAGCTGGCAGACTCTGTGCTCCTGAGAGCAGCTGGGCTGGATGTGAGAGATGTTTAACTTTATTTTCCATCAGAGCTTTTGGCTGCTGTCTATTTTAGAAATGATCTGCTCTCAGGCTCTAAATCTGCACTTCTGTCAGACTCATGTGCCAGCACTCTTCATTTCATCTTACTGCGTCTTATATATGACTTTAACAGTGATTCTCTTAAAAATGATTAGACATTGATTAGAAAAATGTTGTTTACAAAAATTTATTCATACAAATCTTACAACACTTTCATGACATTGAGAAACGTAAAACCCCATAAAGGATTCCTGTGTGTAGAATGATGCCACTTGTACTAAGGTTCACTTTGAAAACACAGAGTTTTGCAGATAGAGGAGAAGAGTCAACATTTAAAGTAAGGCGTTTGGCGCTTTCAGAAATATCAACAACAGGCATTTTCTATGAGCGGAACAACATCTCCGTCATGGTTCTGTAACCCTTGTACTTTTGGATAGTGATGTACATGAGAAAGTATAAGTTATATAAGGGGCTATTTTCTTTATAATGTACTGACCAATATCAAAGAAACAACACCTCATATAGTCAACATTTATAATACCACTGGTGTTTGTTCACAACTCCCACGGACACTGAACACCCCATGCACACACATACATTGCCTGCTCCTTCAACATATACATTCTAGCCATTTTAAGAATATTTTACTCACTATAAAGTATTGGCCATGCTTCAAAAAGAAAGCCTAATTACTACTACTGTTGGGGTGGACCAAGCCAAGCGATTTAACATTAAAAAAGGACATTTGAATGTAAGCTCATGGACTGCAGCATCGTAGGGCCACTAAAATTGCCATCTGTCACTTGTGGCGATTTTTTTTTTTTTTTCATTTTTTTGTACTTTTTTTCTCACGTCGAAAGCAAGGCACCGAAGCCAAAAGCTGTTTCCACCACCTCCACGTTTTGATTCTCATTCACACAAACAAACACACGGATACAGATATTTGCAAAACACCTACATTGATATCACTCTCGCACAAAGCCTGTAGGAAGAAAAGCCCAATTTGAAGTATTTATAGTTTTCTATGAAAAAGAGGGATGCAGGCCAAAGATTGGATTGCATGGGATGCATAAAACAATATTTGCATAATGTTGAATAAATTCATAAGATATCGGTCTAATAAAAGTCAATAGGTAGGTCTCTCTGGGCTGGAGGGTTGTGAAAATCTGTTTAGTCTTTTCTTACAGTCAGCAACATCTACACTAAGCACATCTATTCCAAATCAGCATTTAAAAATAAAACAGCCTACATCTAAATCAGGCTACACATCCATTAAGGCGCCATCTTATAGGCTTTGTCCACACTAATGCATTTTGTACTTAAAAAAACATTTTGGCACGTAGCATTTAAAAGAAAAAATGAAAAGAACCATTTGTGCCAGGCCCAAGCCAAGACAAATGTGGAATGATGCATGATCAAAAAGAGCATTTAGCATAAAAAAAAAACATATGCCAAATGAATATGCAAATCATTAAGAAGGTATGATTTGCAGTGGTGACATCAGAAGGGAAAAGGCAAAAAGAAAAAAGTAAGTAAAGTAAACCATAAAGCAGCATTGTGCATGGCAAGTATGTGGTAGCATATTGGCCATCTTGTATGCTCGGATAAGTTTGGATGCAGCAAAAAATACATTTGCAGTTGTGACTTGTGAAGTTACTTGTGAAAATGAAAAATGAATGAAAAAATAAAACCACAGGAGGCAAGATCATTATTAGCTTCAGTTGCTAATAATTTGATAAGATCCACAAGAAAAAGTGGTACTAAATTCATCCAAACATATTTTTAATCCAAAAATATGTTGAGGAAAATAAGGTGACAAACTACAATGAATGCAAGTTCATTATTAGCTTTAGGGGCTAATAATGCCAAAACGATGCAATGTGTTGAATCAAACTGCATTCGTGTAGATGGCCTCCAACTTCCAATTGACAAAGATGGGGGAATTCAACGCCTGATATCCACTGTCAGGCTCATTGACCCTCATGTTCTATGGTCTATTCCTGCCTCTTTCTCTTCTACATAGACAAACACACAATGACTTTAACACTTAGCTCTCTTATCTTTAATTCTTTCTTTCCTCACAAATCTCCCACCTATTTGTCACATCCTCACGACATGCTCTCAACAGACATCCAACACAAAACCAACTACGGCACTGTCAAGGCTAACCGAAAAGTAACTACATAACTACTTTAGCATGGCCACCTTGAAGCAAACAAAAAAAAAAAAAAAGTCAAATAGCCACTACTAATACTACTACTACGACTACAGGAGACAAAGGCAATTGGATTAAAAAAAAATACAGGATAAGGGCGTCCAGTGTCAACAAGTCAGTGCAATACCAGTCATCACCACATTGAATCTCCTTTACCTTAGAAGGAGGCGCTGTGGTGCAAAATTAGGCTTAAAGCATAAGCCGAAATAAAACTCTCTATATAGCACAATGTGTGTCATGCAATTTCTAAAGCAAAAGTCAGCCTTTACATGCACCATTAAGGATGAATAAGCCGATATAATAGTCCTCTTGTCTATGTCGTTCTGGTGCAGTCTGCGCTCAAGAGTTTGCCCCCATTTTTCTGAATGAAACTGTGGACTGAGCAGGCAACACTGGGATTTGTAGTTTTTCTCTTCTGTACACAATAAACACAACTCTCTTTATGGATGCATTTTCCGTACACTTTTTTGAGGCGAGTGAGCACATCTCTGTAACATCTGCCCCCACAATGACAGTTTTCAAGATAGATTAGGCTGTTTTTTTATTTTATTTTTTCTACTTTTGCCACCAAATTAGGCCTACATCAATGCCACATACCTCACCAATCAGGTGTAAAACATTTATAATTTATATGGAATAAGCCTTGGTTTACAGAGCATGCTCACTGCTTCTTTGGGCCTGTTCGAAAACAAAATAAACAACACTAAAAAAATAGCTTACAAAAATAAGTATAACATTCAATACTTTGATTGTCTTTTAAAATCTATTTATTTTCTGCATATGTAGATGACTTTTAAAGATTTCAAGCGCATAATGTTGAAGGTGCACATTTAAATCTCTTTTCTTTTTAAGCTTTTTTTCTAATTTTCTTTAACATCTTGACATGAAAATAAAATATTGGTCCACAACTGTGTAGGTTATGTCTCAAGAAGAAGTGCTCCAGTACAAAAAGAAAAAAAAACGATATTATTAATAAAATATTGATTTTAATGGCTTTACTTCATACATAAATACATGTTGAAAGAACACAGGCGCAATCCACTGGTTGGCAGATATAGGTGGATGAATTTTATAACGACTCGATGTATTTACACAGTTGGGCAGTTTGGGGCGCGTTCGAGCAAAAAAAGACGCTACAAATAGGCCAGCCCCCGCCGTCCCTTGTTCCTAACTCTCTGTCTGTACCTTCTGCCCAGAACCGCTGCCAGGTATTTCTGCACGGCCATTTGCTTCCTATAACGACTGTAGCTGTCGGTGAAGATGCCATCCGAGTGTCTCTTGGAAAGGGGCTCCTGCTCTTCCTCCACGCTGTTGTCCTCGCTGCAACACACAAACCAACACAAAACACAATGAAAACCTGCTGTGTTCGATCGTACAATTTCATCCGTGGATTATCTTTCCCTTTGCTGTCGTGATTTCTAACGTAAAGCGTCGTTATTACGGCCTGCCTGCTAAAAAAAAAACAGGCCTTTGGATTTATGCGCGTAAATTATTCATCATTTTTGGCCCATTGAGCATTCTGACGCAGGTTTATTTTAGTGCTGCACAAAAAGCAATGTATAAACTGTTTTGTAATTGACCCTGAGCGGCATTGCGCATGGGAATCATAGTGAAAGTGAACGAAATACGCCATGCAACAAAGGGAAAAAAAACAAGACAGACATAGCTGAACAATGCACCAAAAGCACACGTTGCATGCAAGCAAATGAAATGGATATGATTGCTGCGTAAACGCGAATAGAAGGATGCCCTTACCCTGCGCGTATTGTCATCAGCGAATGCAGATAATGTCTCGCTGTTAACTGACCCAGGATGTCCCTCAAGGCTCTATCTAATTCCTCCTCAGCATGCCTTTCTGATCTGAGATGATAAAACGCCAAAACACACATATCAATCCAAGGAAGACTTAAAAAGAAAAGCGCAGACAATGATCCAAAAACGTAGCCTTAAATGTCCCCCTTAAACAAGACTATTAAGGCGTGTACATTTTAGGCTACGTGAAAATAACACCGGACAGAGAGGAACACGGGAGTATCAGATCAAAAAGACATATGTGGTGCCAAGGATTTACCTCTTGTCCGGTGGGTAGTACAGGGTATACGATTCGTCCGGGCTGCGTATCGCTATTTGGTCAGTGTCAAAACCCATGTCCGGTAATGTGTTGCCGTCCTCATCGAAGGCGTCGTTGTCAAGTCTGGATGGGGAGGGAAAAAAAAGGACAAATCAGGAAGGCAGGCGAGCGAGCAGCGTGCAGTGTCTATGTGGGACGCAGCAGTGGAAGAATATGGTACAAGAATGTGCAAAAACGCGCGCACCTGCAATCCTTTCTCCGGATATTAAATGTTAAAAATTTAGAAAATGAACGAAAATGTTTAAAACTAATAACGAATAGTTGGTTCAAAGCCAAATATTACATGAACATTAATAAACTTATAATGCAACCGAATAAAAAAAAACGAGAATGGATTTTATATTGTATTTACTGGTTTAAATATGATGATAAAAACGTTAAAATATTTCAGTTTTGGTTTGGGAATCAGTGTCCTTTCATGGACTCATTAATAATTAAATAAATCCGAACAATGGGTGTGAAAACTCCCACATACCGAGTAGGTGTGGACACAAATGCATTAATATTTCTAACGGAAAACGAAAAACTATTATGCGACTATAACGATGTGCACCATAACCACGCCCAAAATCATGCTTTTGCCACAATAACAAGAAGGAAAAAATAGATGTAAAGTGGCTCAGATTTCTTCTCGCCATGCCTCGCCTCTGCGCGTGACGACAGCCCCCCGTCATCCGGCGCTCGGTTTCAGTTTAATAAGAAGGACTTGTGAGAAGCGTCCTGTCGGACCCATACCTCACTGTCACACACACACAGACACACACATACACACACAGAGACACACACACACGCACACAAACGCTTTGACAACTATGGCTTTCATCAATCACCCTGTGCGCGCAAGGTGTGGGTAAGGAGCGCAGCAGGCTTCGTGCGTAATTACGCGGTGAACATAAATAAAACTACCACTTAAATCTTCCACGCAGAGAAATTCTAAGTTGATCCTGCTATTACGCGCAAACTTAAGTGTTGCCAAGATGCTTTTCAGCGAGGCACCTACCTGATTTTAGGGTAACTTAGTCCAAGGGGTGTGCAGAAGACGCTGTAGTGCACTAAGATTCCGTAGATGAGTAAGATTAAAGTGGCTTTACTCGAACTGGCCATGCTGTGGAGAAACGCAAAACCATTATCAATATACTAACGCCAAAAACAATAAAACATAATCATTTCTACGCAATATATAACATAATTTATTCTATAAACATGACTAAAACCCGATTAAAACTAAGTGAAGAGGTTTACCTTACATCAAAGTTATAGTTAATCCTTTACATGCAAAGTATCCAAAAATAGACTAATTCCTGTGACTTTTACGCAGCGCTCCGCTCCATCAGTGTCCATGCAGTCCGCGGTGGCACAACAACATACCTATTTGAAGAAGAAAGGGAGAACAGGAGGCGCGTGGAGCTTCTACTGGCTGCTGCTGCTGCTGCTGATGCTGCTACTGGAAAGGAGGCAGAGGATGTGGGAGGAAGAGGGAAGGCAGGGTCCGGGCGTGTCTGTCGAGAGAGCACTTCTATCTCCCCTTTGACTGGAGCGCCGTCTCCGCGTTGACTCTGCTTTATGTTCCCCTCTGTTCCGCGTCTATCTCACTTTGGACTCAGTCAGTGAAAGAAAGAAAGAAAAAGAGAAGTGCGCGCACGTTGGGGAAGAATAAAACGTCTTCCGAAAAAGTCACCAAAAACGCCCTGCTCTTGCCGCGTGCGTCTTCATATCGCTCGCTCGAAACTTTTGTCCTGTGCTGTGATTGCCTTGGATTTTTATCTCCCCTCCGCCCTCCCCCGATAAGTCACATTAAGGATGCAGTAGACGTCATCATGCCTCCCTCCCGGAATATAATAGTACAGTTCCTCGTCAGACCCTATCCCACCTGCCTGCATCTATAAGCTCCCACCCATCCCCCTCTTCTCTTCTTTCTTTTCTTTCTTTTCTTTCAAGTTTTTCAACCCAAACTTTACTCTTTTGAACCGCAGAGACGCACACCGCTGTCATCTGAGGGCCATTACCAATCAATTTGTGCACTCACCGCGTCATCAATGAGTCCAATTAGGCTCATATGATTATGGCAAAGCTGGGAAACGATTGGTTGGGTTTTGTCATAACAGGGATCGGGCTTCAGAAGTTCAAGGCCTCCAGGGACTGACGCTGTCCGCTGGTAGTGACTCGTCTCCGGTTACACAGCAGCACATCATCGTCTTTTCTATCCTTTTCCAATCATTGCGCTGTACATTTTAATGTCGTTTTAATAGCCGTGCGTCTGGAGCGTTTCCTCAAAGCGTCATTTGGTGCAATAACGCAGGCCACATTTCTCCTCAGCGTTAATTAATCATTTTATTTATACTGTAAATGTTTAAGAGGAAATATCTAAACGAAATAAATCTACAGAATACTAATCTTTTTGTTACATGAATGGGGTTTTAAGTGGTAACAGCGAGGCCCGGAGAAGCCTTGTTGGAGAAATTTCAAGCACCAAAGCTGTACTTTTTCTGTGCTACTTTCTTGCGTCGAAGAACTCATTATTATATATTAATAAAGCCAATTAACTGAAGCAGCACTGCGTGAACTTGGCTTTAAACGCGTGGAAACGGAGTGAGAACAGAGGAGAGGAGAGAGAAAGTGTGTCCAAGACCAGTGGAAGTTTTTTTTTTTTGGAGACTTTGCACGAATCCAAATGTTCATAAATGTTGAAGCGATGCCTATGATAATTAAAAAAGAGCAGGACATCGTGTGCTGCTACCCACAGTTGAATCAGACATATAGCTCACCAAGCATTTGATTTTTATTATTTATTTTTTTTAATTCACGTCAGCGTTTTTGTTTACTCTGACGCAATATGACGAACGGAGCCAGTCACTGCCTCCTGGGCCTATCCACAACTCCAGTTTTGCTGGGCGTGAATCCAGCTTGGAGCACAACTTAAAGCCCATATGTGCTGGAGAAGACTGCTAATGGTGCGACAAGCAGGTAGACCTGGGCGAGAGCGTTGAAGGATGAGCACACGGCGCCACCAAGAGGGCGGCGAGGGGAACTGCGAGCGCACTGTCCAGTCAGAAAGCATGAGTCACACGCGGCCTCCCTTTGGTCATTAGAGAGTCTGGAAATCTAATTGCTCGAAAGCCATGCGATTATGGTTAATGCCCCCAATCAAAATATAAAGGTTGAGATAACTTTGAAATCTGTACTTGGCCGCTTATGACTTTCAAAACTAATGAAATCACCGCAACAATTTGGCATTTCACATCCTGTCGCATCAGCATCTTGCACTATTTATAGCCCAGGCAAGAATATACCTCTGCCCCAGCTATTCAACTTCCTAAGGCAATAAAAACAGGACAGTAGAAGCATTTATGTCCTTCTGTGTCCTTATTATGTCTTTTCTGAATTTATGAATTGATGAAGTGTTTTGCCCAAGGACACACCGACAGTACACTGCAGTTCAGAGCTAAAATCCAAAGCCCTAGTGGATTATCAAACTGCTTCTTTATCACTGCTTATAGTTTCTAAACAAGATCCAGCCACATTTGATCATTAACCGCGCAAAACCTGATGAATCATATTGTAAGATTACATTGTTGCATACAATAAAACATTATACAATTACAGCATTATGACGCAAACGTTACAAAGACAAAAGTATTCAACAAAGTGTCAGTTGGATACAGGCATAATGAAGGTAAATGATCTTTACTTCATAATGATTCCCTAACACGTGTTTGCGTCTGTCAGACATAGCCTCAGCAAGGGAAAAAAAAAAAAAACCTCGCATCAAAGATTTGTTTTTTATTTGAAACATATTGCACGGTTCAAAAATACAGTGTTAAATCTTCAGAAATGAATTATTCAACCAATTTGCCTCTGGCCGCTGAATGAAAAAAATGACTTTGGCTATGAACATCTCCCCAGTGAGAAAAGAACATGTATCTTGCACAACATTACATCTAGGGGGCGCCAGAGGTCTGCATAATTTAAGTCTTCAGCCCAAGGTCCAAATCAATCCCTTCAGTTTGAGCTACAGCATGAAGTGTATGTCCAGTACAGCATTGTCCAAAAGCATGTCCCGAAAAATGCGCACAACAAAAGTATAATCCAATAAAGTCGGTGACCAGTGGTGTCAAATATTGATCAATCTGAGTGTCGGCCATATTGGGCTCACGGGGAAACCCTTCAATAGGAGATGAAGGTGCTTTCAAAGCCCATCGAAACAAAGAATTTAAAGACTACACATTGATCATATAAATCTATTTTCCCCAACTATATTACTACTTAAAGTGAGAAACGTGATATGTATATGCGTTTAATGTGAATGAAGCCAAATTAGTAAATCATAATTAAATTTACACTAAAATGTTGCCTTTTGAGCATGTACGGGTTAAACTATGCCTAGGAGATATTTGTATTACTTTTCCACTGTCAAGAAAACAATATTTCGTCGTAGTCATCATCTTTTTCATCAATCTGTGTTGCATTTATGTCGCGAATTTCAAATAAACGAGCTTAATCCCCGTCTTTGAACGCGGCTCGGCTCCTTCTTTGGCCTCGTCGGCTCCTCGCTCCTCGTCCCGCTATTGTTGTACCTCTTTTGAGGGCAGCCCTGACCTATCAGCGGACAGTGATTTGGGGATATTTTAATTGCTTTGCCTTGCCTTTACCCCGCCATATTCACGAGCCTTTGTCAGCTGGAGGAGCATTGTCTTCCTGGAGGTTTACTCTTCGAGATTCCGTCGCAGGACTTACTTGGGCTTGTTGGAAGTAGTTTTTGTCGGTATGGGACAAACCGAGGAAGACTGAGGTTTTATTCGGTAAAGAGGAGATTGTTCGTAGCAGTTGATTCCCTGAAGTCAAATAACGTGGGAAGAGGAGCACAGGACGCATGTAGCACAACACAATAGTGCAAAGGTCGCTTTTGAGGTAAGTCACGTTTATGTTTGAAGTTAAAGAAGAAGGCCTCGCGTGGTGCCACTCTAAGAAAGTTGTGCGTAAAAGTGCACCAGAGTTTCCCGGTTGCGTCTTTTTAAAGTGAATGCTACGTGTTCAAAGCTCTTAATCGTTTGTATCTTTTCTTCCTTGTACTTTTTTACTTCTATGTCAGACAGATATCAGGTTTAAAAGTTCAAAAACGCTTGAAATGAGTCTGTTTTGGATCTGTTTGGGTTGATCTTTCACTTAAACCACTGCTGACTTTCCGCTATCTTGTAACATTATTTCCGCCACTGTCCATTAGGTTGGAGCACTTCGCCTTTGCCTCACCCTGTCCCACTGTGAGCTCCTCTCCAGTCAGCTGCTGCTCCAGGCCCCAGCTGTTAAAGCCTTTTATTGCTAGACACACAGTATACTATTACTGGCTTCCCAGAATGACCATATACTTTTGTAATTTAACCCTGAATATGTAATTCCCACGGATATTCCAATACCATGTTGTTATTTTGGTAGCCAACTTCAGTGGTCTCCAAAATGCGCACACTTAGAATGCGTAAAATCTAGTTTATGGCTGGTGGTGGGAGTAGATCCACTGTACTCTGGAGCCTTGATAATCCCCGGTACTCCACGGTAATCCCGATGTTGGCTGAGCAGTCCCGTCTCGTTACGCATTCACAGCTGGAGAAAACGAGGGCAGTTGGCAGCAGTGGAGAGGACCAGGAACAGGTGGCGTTGGCCTCAGATCCTGGGTTAAATGAGAGGAGAAATCTTCACACGAGACTCCTGATGGATAGGGCTGCTTTGGTTCATTATTCTAATTAAGGATTTGGAGTTGTAGACTAATGGCATCTGCACAGACATGAGTGCCTTAAATTGCATCATGAGGATTGGAGTCAGTTTGCTATCTGAGCACAGTTGTGGAGATCCAATGGTTACTTTGCAATAACTACATACAGTCAGGTGCCGTCAGCTTTTCAACATGGTGCATGCATGTTAAAAGGTGATGGAGTAGTTTGTGGTCTGTTCTTACAGCTAGGAGGTTGTGGGTTTGACTGCCATTACGCTGTAGCAAATTCAGGTTATGCTTTGTTACTATTTAACATAAGTTTTCTGTGTAATCCCTCAGTCATCCAGGTCTGATCCATAGCAAAAAGACAAAGTTTAAATCTGTCAACTGGACAAATCGTTGTAGGAGTGAAGACGTTTCGCTGCTCGTCCAAGTTCTGATCCGATCGCCGGTGGACACTGCCTTATATCTATCTGAAGGGAGGAGCTGACTACACTGAAACTGTAAACGGCTTTTGCCTCCAGTTTCAGTCTTTAATGGCCGATTTGTCCAGTTGAGAGATTTAAACTTTGTCTTTTGCTATTTCACATAAGCACCTACATAACATCTACACAGTTCAGTGGTATATGGAGCGTGGAACTCTTTTGATGTGGTCGTTCTCTGATGACTCAGGAAGTCAAGATTTGTTTAAGTGATATAATGAATACTATCATAAGAAGAAGAAGAAGAGAAAAAAAGAGGCAGTAAGTCATTTTGCTTCAATCTGATACCAAAAAGTCAACCTAAAGTAAAGTGCTTTTTATTTCGATGTCTGTGTCACATTAATTTAACTTGTGGAATTGTGATTTTCCTATTATTATATTATTATTTATCATTATTATTCTGATTATATTTACTAGATGAACCTATTGGCAAATCTTGGTGCAATAAAGTCCATCCCTCCCCAATTCTTCAAACTCTTGACTTTTTAAAGACACAAGTGAAAGTAGGAGAAGAGTTCTTTCTCTCTGGGTTGGAGATGGCTCCGTCTCTGTATGATCCCAGGCTTTGACAGGCTCCGCAGGTGGCCCCGCTGACATGAATGGTGTCGGAAGAGGAAGTCCCCCTTTCCTCTCCCCTCTCCTCTATGTGTGATTGGCAGAGATGGCAGACTGCCCTGAAGATAAGGCTGCGCAGGGCCTATGGGAGCGTGCCAGGGCAATTACTGAGTTACCGCTTCAGTAGAAAGAGTTCACAGCGCCTGGTTTTCCTCGTGTCCTAGTGACTGATGCAGGCGTTTACTAAGCATGGCTGTCAAGTTTGGAATTTGGCTATGAATTTGTGCCTGATTCTGTTTAGGTGGTGCACATGCCTCCTGTTGCCAATAAGAACCTGAAAAAAGTTTGTAACCTTTGCCAGCAGCCATTTGCTTGGTCAACTTTCAGCTGCTTGTTCGGTTTAGTCCTGAATTTCACCTTTCTTAAAATGGTTTGTCTCTATTAATACAAACTAGAACTTTCAACTTTCAAAACTTGTCTATTTTCAAGCCTATTCCAGTGTAATGATTTAGGAACTTCTTATATCAGCTTGTTTAAAAGTGTCATTGTCAATGTACAACTGGATTACAATTTCAGTTCTGCCATCTAAGAATCATTTCCAAATATGTAAATTATGTAGTGCATGTTTAACTTCTTCATAGAAACCAAAACAGTCTAGAGAATTTCTGAAGTAAGCAAATATCTTGAGTGTACTCTATATCTCAAAATATGAGTAACTTTCTCCTTAATTAAATATTGAGATCCTGAATATGTCATAACGTTTTTCCCAGGCAACTACAGAACTTATATAAGTAAGGAAGCTCAAAGGTCAGTAGAGCCTCTCCCAGAAAAGTGCCATTATAATTGATTTAGTGTGACGAAGGAAAACTGAGGTGAGGCGTGTTCTTCACTGTCCAGTGTTTCTCTGCAAATCCCTACAAACCACTGAATGTTATCCTGTACTGTAGTGTTGACAAGATGCTAAAATTTCAAACTCGATTTCGATACTAATGAATGGACCCGATACTCATTGCCGATTCTGATACACAATAAATAATGTTTGAAAACTCTTTAGATAATACAATGTCATTTTCAGCATTAAATCGTAGTATTTTCTTTTATAATGTGACCTTATATCTGTGTAATCCCTCATTCATCCAAGATCATTCTAAAGTTATTCAGGAAAGGTTCATTTTTGATCTGTGAAGGTGACTTTTGTAGCACCGATACCTGCTTAAATGAGTATCTAGTTTTGATACTAGTTTTAGTATTGATTAGTATCTGATTTTTGATACTTTTGACAACATATTGTATAAGAAGTGTTTTTTTTATTTAGATTTATTTGGTATTGAGATCAAATTTTAAATTTTGCATCGTCACATCAGTTCAACAACCTTGCAGTATTATTTTAGACTTTCTTTATTTCTCTTTACAATCTTTCAGACCATTGCAACTTCAGCCTCCAGCTGTTCTGAAATTCCTCTCCTTGTGGGGCAGCATGCCTCAGTAGTTGAAGTTTTGATCGTGGATGGTGTGGATGCCGAGCACATGCCAACCATCCCTCCTGCAGTTTTCACTCTTTCATTGAAACCTGTGGGAGGCAACGGTAGCTGCAGTTTGTCTCTTCTTAAAATTTGACACAATATCAGTGGTAGTCTGACACATAACCTCTCTCATGGTTTTTTGAACATGACATGTCTTTCAACGTATTTCTCTTTTGTTTTGTGCTCGATAGTGTGACTGGAATTTGATTATGCAGTACATGACTCACAGTGTTGCGATATTCTGTGATAGATCATTACTTTTAAGGAGTGTTAAACTGCTACCTGCAAAAACTTAATATAAAATCCACTTATTTTAATCGTCAAAACAGTGATTAGGCCAAATGTATGGCATGAACAAGTTTTCTTTCTCTGAACAAGCAGAAAAAATGTAGGACTGTCACAAAATAATTTTGTAAGCTAAACAACAATACTCTGATGCTGATATGGATACTCACTACTATCATCAAATTTGGTATTACAATTGATATTTTGATATTTTAGCACACCCCACTTAGGGATATAGTATATGAACAATGATATGCCATCATACTTTGCGTTTGTTTTCTTCACTTTTATATATTATTTATGTGAAAACAAGATAAGATAATATATGCCTTTATTAGTCCCTCAGTGGGGAAATTCCAATATTGCACCATACAGTACCAGCAACATACAACTGTTATGTAATTTTGGGACTGAATTATACCAAAGTAACCTACTAAGGCTACTTTTGTATCCATGGATTTCAGAAGAATTTAAAAAAACGTTAAAATAACAATTAATAGTTTAGAGCCAAAGTCCTCAATGTTGCATATAACCAAAACCCACACTTTGCAATACGCACTTTAGATCACAATACCCATTTAAACTCCTCTTCAACTGTTCTGTCCTTCACCAAGTATATTGTATTTGTTCCATTTGCATCTGTATTTTTATATTCTCTACTCCAAGACTCTGCTTCCCTAGAGGTTTGAGACAAATCGTGTTATGGTTATGTATTCATATGTAAATCATAATACATTTCCCTCCGAGGTGCAGAGGTGTCCAGTGTTAACAATCCATTTAAAGTGCTGTTTGCTGGGTGGCACTGCCTGAGCTGTGTGGAGGCTTGCAGCGGTAACATCCCGTTTCCTCAGAGCCCCCAGCTAATCTCATTGTCAGTATAAGAGCCTCGTTTAAGAGCCCATTGGAGAGAGGTACAATAATCTGCCTGTAATTTGATTTAAACCCAAGTCAAGGGGCTCATTAGTTATGGTGCATTATCAAGCACTATAGAACTCTAAAGGGGATTTCTCACTGACATTTTAACCTGTCATTTATATATATATTTTTTAAGTGGTTGTAAAAAGACTATCAGAAAAGGAGAATTTAAAGTTTCACTGTGCAGTTTTTTTTTTGTTTTTTCTTCTGCCATTCATTTGATTCTAGGCAAAGCTATGATATATTTATAGATTGTTTCACGGTATATAGCTAATGTACCTACCTTTTATTGAAACTTTATTAATATAATCATTAGGCTATGTGCAATGTTCTTAACAGTCAATAGTCTTTAAAGTTATATTTTTGTTATTATTATGAAAAAGCGGTCCAGAACAGCCACGCATATTTAGACCTATAATTATTTTTACTATAATATTGTGCTATGTCCGCAGACTGCCCGTAGCCCTGTGCTTGCATGGGTGACATGTAAAGCACTGAAAATCTAGTACAAAAAAGTAGCACAGTCATGCATAAAATAGGCTAACAGTTAAAAGTGTTTGAGCTGCACAATTAAAAAGTTTTGAACAACAAACTTTCTACATCCTGTGTGGTTGTTTTGGTTAGCAGCAGAACAGTTTGCCCCTCTTCCTCTCATTTGCATGTGTGCTGTTAGCATGTGTGTGAGTGGCTTTAGGTGCTGCTGCGATTGTGTGTTCTCAGGCTCTGTGGGGGGAGCTCTATGGGCTGCCTCTATTTTTTCCATAACAAAGGACAACTGGGGCTGACAAAAGGGCCAACCCAAGCCTTTCTCTGCAGATTCAGACAGACCGAGGTGTTTGCTTCCCTGTTGTTACTGAAATGGACTCCATTAAAACACAAAACATGCCCCAAAATTCACCTGAATAAAGGCATCAATCTTGTACATCTAATTTAGTAGCGGGTAATATACCAGTGTTTGGTAGGATTTATGTACCACACTCTAACTACACATTCATTGACCTCAATAAAACATGGAAAAATACAATTTTTAGACTTAGAAACCATAGAGCTGCAATAAACTATATTGGTGAAATAGTCATATTGTGATTCACAAAACGGCATCCTGGTCCTGGTTAAAATGTTGCCATAGCCCAGCCCTAATTTAATTAAACATATTCTAATGTGAAGTCAAATATCATTGACTTGGGACTGTATAGTTTGTTTGGTTTATGTATTTATTTTTTTTCATGAAAGTGCTCCAAGCAAGCTCAGGGCATTTATGCATTTATCAATTTTGGAAATGTTTTGCAGCAAGGTACTATTGTCACAACTCATAACTTGGTCTCAAATCTCACAAATAAATTGTTTGACTTTTCACTTTTAGTTTCCCTTCACTATATGCTATAAGGTATATCTTAATAATAATAATAATGCATTTTATTTATAAGCGCCTTTCATAACACCCAAGGACACTGAATAAGATAAAATTACATATACATATAAAACAATAAAACATGGCAAGAGCTGATTGATAAAAGTGTGTGATTGATTATGAAAGGTAGGACAGTCTGAACAGGTGAGTCTTGAGTCTGGATTTGAAGAGTGGATCTCGGGGCATTGAAGCCGTTATCGTGTCTTTCCCTTCCCTCAGCCTGTGGACTATAACTCACAGGCTGTGCTGTCAGCTCATGGCCATTTTGGGAGTGTCATGAATCAAATGATGAATGTTTAAGAAAATAACTTGTGTGAAGCTTGAGCCACAAACTATAGTTATAGTTCGGAATAGATCACTAAAAATCACCCCCTCCCTGACCTGTACCAGTAAATTATTTATATTGTATACAATAAGCTATTCAATAATAATTAAGTTCAGGGGTTAATGCTTTTGAATTCCCCATATTAATCATCCTTTTATAGTATACCATTTTTGTCCATTCTCTAAATGGCGCCAAATCCGTTTAAAGATGTACAATGTAACTTTTCTGGTGAGGGATCTACCATCTTTCAGCATGTGAAATGTTCCATTCATCCCATTGTTCTCAGAGAAAAGCAGGTGGCGAATCCTCCACCAAAAAGTTACAAAGTCTACATTTTTAAAACTCACTGATTTTTAACTCTAAAATAAAATCATTTTCCATCAGCTGGTTATGGATTTCCTGAATTACAGTGAATAATTTTCAGCATCCTTCTACTACTTTTCTGCCGTTTGTGCCAGTTTCAATACAACATTTGAGCCAAGTCAAAGACCAACATGTTGTTTTTCTTTTGCGGCAGCTGTAGCATTAGCTGTATTGTCACCGCTAAGTGTTTTTAGCATTTGGAACCTTGGGTTGTTTGACTTGTGTCTCAGAGTAGGGTCAAAGGTCACAGGCACATTTGTAGTGACCTTTTCTTTGATGTCACATGGCTGCCATCTTGACATTTTGTTGTGTATCACAGGTGACTGTACAGATCAGTGTAATCGTTAATTAGTGTCTTCAGTGTTTGTCCGTTGAGTAAATATTTATCATGCAGATGTTGAATAGTAGGGCTGTGCAATTAATAAAATCTATATTAAAAATGGATGGGTAGATCAAATTCTGTTTTTTTCTTAATTCAAAAACATGGCTCAGTGGCTACATATGTGTGTAACATGCATCAATTTGCCTAAGTCACTTACCTCATATCCATAACTCCAAAGTAGCATCTTGTCACTTGACTGCACTCTGTTAATGTATTATACCTCGCTACTGCTTTTCATTTTATAACGTGAGACTTCACTTGAACTTGTCGTGCTCGTACAATATGTTCCTTAGCACCTGTGTGACTAAGGGTATAAAACATGCAAACTTCACATGCTTCACTGACACTTCATGTATTTTACGCTTCAAGTCTCCATTGAGATTCAAGACTGAGGACTGAATACGTCATGTTTTTATTTAGACTTGGCCGTAAAAGTTTAAATATAAATCTGTCTCTTTGTGGCAATGTAGCAGCATGTAGTCATAAGTATTCTGTGCAAAGGTTAGGAAAGGTGTGTTAAAACTGAATCTCATGCTTGTCTCGATGGAGACGTGTTCCACATTATGTCATACAAACTCATCTCTCTCCATGAGGACAAGCAGGTGACACTGCCAGGCCAAGTTACAGGTCAGGTCTGTGGAGAGGAGGCGCCGCTCACAGTAAGAATTCATGTTATTCAAAGTTATTTTTCCAGCAATGAAAACACCCTTAGTTAAATAAACTGAATGTGAATAGATTTATTTTAATACTATAAGTACTATACTATATTCTATTAAGTCTTATCTTTATAGAGGTAAGCAGGTGGCAGTCCTCCACTAGAAGAAATGCATAAAAAAGTCCACATATAAAATCTCTACCAGTGCTATGGAGGTAGAGCCTTGGCATGATGTGGTGCAGAGGCAATGCAGTCATTAGATTTTACTTGTATTTGGGGAGTGAATCATTTTTTATTTTTTTTTTACTACTGAACAAGCACACTTTAAAAAACTAAAACGGATTAAAAACTTTGAACACAAACCTCACATAATTTTTCCGATTGAATGCCTAGTTGAGAAGCTCTTGCTGTCACTCAATGACTCATCATCTCTCCCTGAACATCTGTTTTATTTGTCCCGCTTTTTTTTTTCCTTCTTCTTCTTTTTGTCCATCACTCACCCTCACTCAGCTCTTCTGCCCAGGCACAGCTTTTTTGTCAGTATTTATTCACCAGGTCAGATTGATGAGCTGATCCATCTCAAAGGCACAGATCCATACATTGATTTTTGTCAGTGGCATTGGTTAGAGGCCACATCCAATCCAAGGCCCTACAAACGTTACACAAGAAAAGTAGCGGATTCATATCTCGCTTTGAGATTGCTTTATATTACTCAATTTGATTTGCTATTATAAATTACTGCTGTGTTACCAATTGCCATTCAAAATGCTAATCTTTGAGCTGACCAAATATGTGTGGACATACCGGTAATTTGTTCGAATGAAAAACCTTTTCTGACTTGAAAAATAGTAAATTATTTAAATAAGCAAGTTTGTGTTGGTAATGTCTGAACTAACTGATGATGGAACGTTGATTAGTTGATGGAAATATACAAATAGTCTGCATGCAGCTGTCATGAAATCAATATAATGATCTCTGCATAATAAGTATTTGGGGCACTGGGTCCTTGTCCACTGAACCAGAAGGCTCCATATACAATTCTACCCTTGTCTAATGAGGATGCAATGGAGGAATAATGGGTATGTATAATTGTCCATTCTAATTTTGGATGGTTGGCAAAAGATGAGAGATCGAGGATGCATTATTTAGTACGTAGTTTTCAACTTTCCAATCATTATGACGATGGCTAGATCTGGCACCAACCGCACTTGATAAAAAGCTCCTTCAAAGTTTATAACTGCGTCTATAAATCTGCTCTTAGACACTTACTTTTGCGCACTGCCTGAATTTTATAAATCGAGCAGGCAACACCACCACAAGGTATAGTTCAGATCTGTGGAGAGGCGATCCAAACTCCCTCAATGCATCTATAGTCATTAGAACTCGCAATAAAAATTAGCAAAGCAGGTAGCGGACTCCAAACTGTAAAAATTCCGTGATCGTTTTTTTTCTGTTGGACTACGTTTCGAAGTATGTTGTTTCGACGTTTCCTCTTCCTGAAGTACTTTTTGCTGCCTTGTCACCACACTTTGAATTATAACCCTTTTAGCTTAACTCATGTTGTTTCTTGTCCTGTGTTTTTGAGTGGCAGTAGCAGCACGCCTTTCCAAAACACTGCTGTGCGACCTGCCGATGACTGCATTTAAAACTGTGTAGCATTTTACAAATTCCAGGATATGACTCATTCACACACGTTGTTTTATTGAATATTTGCAATGGGGCCCATGACTCAGAGGTCAAAGGCGATACTAAAATACTAATCAACAGGCAACAACAACCAGTATTTACGCTATTGTTTTCCTGAAGAGTTGAGTCATTTTTTTGTGTGAAGAAAATCTCACATGTTGCTATGTTTGAAGAGTAGGACTGTAGTCGAGAGTCTGATGGATAGTTTGAGTAATAAGTGGGTTTCGCAAAAGCACTCAACTATTACGCATCTGTATGTACCAGACCCAACTTACACTCACGAGACTACGACTTCACAGTATGTACATTTATAGTTTTTTTTTTTTTTGTTTTTTTTTTAGAAAAGTACTAGGAAACAATGTATTAATGTAAAAACATGTGAAACTTGTGAGTCTATTCTACCCTTTTAACTAACTTCTCCTTTCTTGGAATTGAACAGGATCCTATCATAAAACATACATCACAATCTCGGTGCTTGTCAGAAAATCCCAATTGGATTTTTTTTTATTTTTTTTTTCCAAAATCGTTTCAAATCTGTGTAATAGATCATAGAAACAGTTGGTCAAAGGCTGTAATTCGATTGGGCCTGAAGGTTTGGTGAATTATGAAACTTTTGTGGTGAAACTGTGAAGTCATCTGAGGTCATTCACAGGATCCCGGGAACCACCCAGGAATCGCCTCTAGGCCTGTCCAAGCACAGTCGCGCCTACCTCTTTCAACTCGGTAAAAGGCAAATAATGTGTTCCTTTTGAATTGGTTTGTTTGTTGGTTCAGTAAAATTAGACAGTTTAGAAAACCTACTTCTTTCGTATTGTCATCTTTTCTACCAGAATAACTATACATGTATTGTACTTCATTTACTGTATTTTCTACTGGCTTTGAACCTCCTCTGAACTATAATAAACCTGTATTGTCTAAGGCTGCAGTACTTTATATTAGTCAACTAATTATTTCATTTAGATAAGTGTCTGTATGGTACAACAGCAGGAGAATGCATGGAATGATTTATTTATATGTAAAATGCTGGTTAAAGCTTCAGCTACACTGTTTTCTAGTATTTTTTCTGTATGAATAGTGTGGTTGTAGTCTTGTAAGTGTCATTTGGGTTTGAGATACATGGTCAGATGTTAGCGATACTTAATAGTTTTAAGAATTTTTATTTTGCAAAACCACGCCCCATTTTAGTTGATTAATTGATTGACAGGGTACGTCTTTAGTCTTGCTGTTTTTAGTTATGGTTTTATTTTACCATATTCCATTGTTGGTTTAGTTTGACTTATGATCACGTGTTACAGCTTTGGATTTTTTTTTTCTCAGTAGTCAACTAGTCAATTTCTATTGTGAGTTTTGATTTATTGGTAGTGGAACAAACCAGAAATTAATATGACCTAGATAAATTGTTGATGCCACCCACTTTACTAATGTTTGAAATATGTGCGAGTCCTTGTTTTGCTTCCTTTTAAGAACTTAATTACTAACTGTGACTAAAGGGTTATGCTGAATGAGATGATTATGAACAAACATTGATTCATTTTGAGAAGGAAACCGTCGGCGACAGACAGACAAGATGCCGCTTGGTAAGACTGTTCAATATCTTTTCACAGGCTTGAAGATGGGTTGTGTGCGGAGTAAAGAGGATAAAAACGCAGCGTTGAAGTACCAGCCCGCCAACACCAATGCCACTCCGATCAGTGCCCACCTGGGGCACTACGGACCAGACCCCACCCTCATGGGACATTCTCCAGCCATAAAGTCCCTCAACAACAGCTACAACCCTGGAGCCTCGCTCACACCGTTCGGGGGAGCCTCCTCCGCCATGGCTCCCTTTGGAGGGGCATCCACCTCTTTCACGTCTGTGGCCGTCAGCAGCCCCTTTCAGACCGGAGTCATCACAGGTCAGTAGGCTGGTTATGTTAGAATTTGAATGTTGTTGAAAAGTAATTGTTTCTTAAATGAAAGTAAATGCCTTGATCAGAATGGACCAATGATGATGTGAATTTCCCTACTTGCATATTTTGAATTGATAAATACATGATGTCAGCCATGATAAATACTTATTGTAATGTAATACTATCAAGATATTTTGCTGTGTACGGTTAGAGTAATCAACTATTTCACATTTACTTTCAGCTCAGAGTTATGAACTAGGTCATTTATTGAATATGTTTAACTCAAAAAGTGTTGTGGTCGAAGGTGTGGTCTAAATTTAGCTTGTCTTATTATCATTGAGCAGAAAGCACTTCTGAATGAAATACTCGTGGTCCTTCCATATGTTCTTTCAAATACAGTATTAAATGAATAGGGATATTAATCAGTTAATCAAGCTTTATTTATACAGTGCTTTTCATACAAAAAAATGTAACCCAAAGTGCTTCACAGTCATTAACAACATTAAGAACAATCCCACATTTCATTCGTCGTTAACAACCTATCCCCAAAACTGCAGAATCCCACACAACCAAACAACCCACACACGGACACATCACAGGCGCATTTCACCCACATGTACACACACCCACATGTACACACACCCACATGTACACACTCACACACACTCACACACTAAAATACATGAGACTATGTACAGTAAAATGTGACTATAGCATATGATATTTAAGCCTTAAGTACTATCTCCAATCTTACTTACATTAGTTAAATATATTCATAAATCACACTTTTACGGCTGCAGGAAATGTGTCTTACTTTTCCATCTTTGAAAAATGTCAAGTCAGTGATTTACATACCACACCATGCTGATTTGCAAATCTAAATTCATGTTTAAGAACTATTTTAAACTTCTCAAGATGTTTTGGTTTTATTAAGCCCATATTCTAAAATAGATCCAGTCAGTCATTTATTATGCGTGGGACGTTTTATGAGCAGCAGATGTTATGCAAATTAGACATTTAAAACAAGTCGGCCAAAACATCAAGGCTCAATAGAAAACCAATATAGCCCTGTAATAAAGGCTGGAGGCAGGAGCCGGGCCAAACAATAAGGAACAGATGTAGAGGGGATGGTTATTTAAGAGTTATGTTAAGAATTATTGGCTGCATTAATTTAATAGACGCTCAGTAGAACACTTAAACAGCTCTTTCCGCAGCAGAGGTGAAATGACAAAGTGGGACATGGCAAGATAGACACGTACTATGTTTACATTGTCAGTTTCAAATGATGTTTTAATATTTAAATTTGATGTAATGTTTATGTAGACATTGTGTTGTGATAGCCCATATTTATATACTCTTTTTAAAAACTGTAACGATATGGTACAGGATATTGCGAAAACTGGAATATCTTAAATTTTCACAGTGGTTGAGTGAAACCAAATAGTCACTTTCCTGAGTGTACAACCCGTGTAATACCCAAGTTACAAGAATCAGTTCTTGGTCATTCCTCCATTGAGTAATTACTATTCAATTCTTATTAGTTCATACTGTTCTGTTACAATACTAGTGTATGTTATTCATTACCTAACAACTAACAACTATAACAGCAATGACATTTAATAACTTCCATAAATTTGCTTTTATGAAATGTTTAAAATGGTCTCCCCTGGTCATAACATTGATATTTACAACGCCGTATTGTACATGAGAAATGATGAGTAAAGAAAGGTGTGTCTGGTGCGTAGTCCATAGATAAACAACAGCTTTGGTGGCTCTTTGGTGCTGTGCTGTCATTGGTTAATCTGGCCTGAGGGGCCGCTGCAGATCTAATCCTGTCTGAGCAATTTCCTCCCTCAGATAAAACCATCAGGCTCCGGCCAACTCCCTTCTCCTGTCGCTCCTGCCAATACCCCAGCTCCTGTCACTTCGGACAAATCTACTCTTCATTAGAGCAGAGATTAGATTTGCCAAAGTGGGGACAGTGTTAAAATGCGTGCCTCAGATGTCCTCACCGCTGCACACATAAATGTATTCACTTTCAGCTGCTGAGTGCTGCTGGAGCGTGCATAAGGGCTGAAGAAATTACTTTGGGCTTTAGGCAGGGTGTGGTGTGCTCTAGGGCCATGTAATCTTATGTTAAGTATAGGGCTGTACAAAATGTTGAAAATATGTGTCAGAAAACATTACGAATAAAATATTTTCTCTACATTTTTACACAGTGTGCTATTGTGAATTCAATTATTATGATTATTTATACTCAATACTTTTTGTCACTAATCAGTCAAATGTAGCTGATGATCTACTGGTACAAATTATATAACAACATACATTTTCTCTTCAACACTTTTTCAGGGACAACTACATAATGAAACATTAACAAAAGTACTGCATAGTTGATTCACTGTAGTGTTTCTGTTGTAGGTGGCGTGACATTTTTTGTAGCCCTGTACGACTATGAGGCCAGGACGTCGGATGATTTGTCATTCAAAAAGGGCGACCGCTTCCAGATTATCAACAACACGTGAGTACATTTGCTTTGGGTGCACCCTCTGCTGACGTGTGAAGGTTTATCCCGTTAATGTTCAGCTCTAATATTAAATCTGAATGCTGCAGATTGTCAGCCTCAATTTTGTCAGTCACCATGCTGCCTGGTAGTTGAGTGATGTGACTGTCAGCTAGGCTCTGTTAGCTAGACCTCAGCTGTGAGACTGGTTCCTGGCTTTGCTGAATGTTCGCTCTGCTCTTCACCCTCATTTTACGCAATACTGTATTGTCAGATAATGTCTAAAACACACAAATGAGGAAAAAAAAAAACTGGTATAGCTTACCACCGTAGAGTGGCTAAATAAAGTGCATAACTTGCTAGACCAGTTTTGACTTGTTTATTCAATTAAGTTTGGCAAAGTCAATCTTTATTCTGAGCATATGTGGGGTCTGTTGTTTCTACGTTTTGCACAGCCTATAACGAAACACAAACAATGCTAATTACACAAACGTGATCAGACCCAGTGTTTTCAGTTCTGTTTAAGTCTACAGTCTGAAGTAACAGCATAGGTGAGAGGCACAATCGTGTTGGATAAGTAGTTTTTATGGCACAAACTAGTAATAAATAATAAAGAGGACAGGCACTTCTCATCATTTAAACTGTACTCATGCTTTACAAAACTGCAGTACCCAATGAACCCATGTTTCAATTCTCCTCAGTAGAGAGTAAATGGTATGATTTTTAGATGTTTATAACCAAGATCCATGAAATACTTTGAAGTTTTATGACAGCTAACAGTGCACTATGTATTTTTTTTTGTCTGCCACAATCTTGTCTCTGTAAAGAATGTTTCACAGTATGACATTATACTCGTCTATCTAACTCGTAGCCTGTGTATATAGGCTATGGGTTAAACAGGAAGTGACCATGGGCGTGTTTTCGGCTCCATCAACTCTAGCTCCAATTCACTTTAAACTGAAAAGTCTCAATGCGCTTAATTTTACTGGGGCTAAACGCTATGGGTGATGTCACACTCCTTTAGTCCACTTCTTTATACAGTCTATGATCTAACTAGAAAAGCAAGTGACACCACCCGGCCAAGTTACAGGTCAGAGGGAGAGGCAAACCTGGTCACAGCAAGAGTAACAAAAAAATACGTATTATTCAATAAATGTGAAATAGACTAGTTTAATGCTACACTATGGAACATCCCAGGCTATGCTATAACATCTCCATGGAGACAGAGAGCAGAAAAATTACATAGTGCACTTTTAATTTTACTTTCTAAAAAGCGTATCTTCTAGTGTGCTGTCTATGGTGTGTTTTTGCATTGCATGTTGTTCTGTTTTGTTAAAACACTGAATGAACAATTGAAATCATAGTTGTTATTATTGGTAATATTTACCAATGTTGAATTCATATGTTCAAACCCATCTCTGTGTGTAGGAGTCCCTGTCCCTGAGCAGCTTGGATATGGGGAGAGTTGAATTAGGAAGGACATCTGGGCTAAAAAAAAGTGTAACCTAAATTAATATTGTTCTCCCTTGAAAATGCAAAGGACTTTCAAATGACTAAGATTCAATAACTCGACAGTTCGATTATGATTCATTTCCAAAAATAGTTTTCACAGGAACAGCACTTTTGACTGTATAATTTTCACTTATGTTTTTACTCATGTTTTTTGTTTTACTCACTTCCTTATTGTTGTTTCCAGAGAAGGAGATTGGTGGGAGGCTCGGTCTATCAACACTGGACAGAAAGGTTACATCCCCAGTAACTATGTGGCCCCAGCAGACTCTATACAGGCAGAAGAGTAAGGACCACTGTGCAATCATGTATAACACTGCTAACAAGAAACACGTCCTGCTTCTTTTTATTGGTATCAAAAACTGGTATTGTAAATTTGCTATTGAAAATTGTATTTTAATTTTTTTTCAGAATTCATGGTTCTAGATCATGAATACAGCTTATGTAGTAGGTACCAAGTGTTTAGTTTTAGTACATAAAATTGCAACTTTACCTCGCCCTGCTCTTGGTGAACATCATTTAAAACTATAGGTGGGAGATATATTGAACAATTTATAGTATACAATTGTTGTTCACCGTCTGCAATGAAAGCTATTCCAAAATGCTGCAAAACAAAGTTAAAAAATGGTCATGCTTGAACAACCAAGTGTTGTTTTTGCACATTTCTGATTGATTGCCATATTAATGTTTGAATACCTTCATTGGACAGTATTGAGATCTCAATATTTTTTTGGATTACCCCACTCTATTTGACACCTGTCTAAATCGTAAGCAGTGTATCAGTCACTTCACAATGCACTTTGACAGCATGGTATTGTCTCACGTGATTAACCCCAGGCCTCTGTGCTCTGCGTGTTGTATAGACATTTGAACACAGTGAAGCTTTACATTGTTACTCACAGCCGTTAGCGTTTCTGTCCAACCAGTGTGACAGACTCAAACCTCAAAGGACTCAGAGGTGCCTTTGCTTTGGTTTCTTTCGTAATTTGATACATAAATGAACACTTACTGTGAAATGAAACCAGGCAGATGGCTGTGAAATTGTAAGTTCAGTTTTAGTTTTGTGTAAAGACAAAGTATTGCACAAAAGTGAATGGACTATAAAATATCTTACACCTTATACCACTGTCTGAAGATTATGATCTGCCTCATTTCTTTGATAGATGACCTCCTAAATATTCAACCTTTTTTTCCCTTCACTCAAAAAAACTATTTGGATATCATTTTACTTGTAGATGATTTTGCCAACATTTTATTTACGGCATGCCTGAACTTGTAGAGAAGTACAGAAAGAAGCTATGATCTCATCCACTGGTTGTGTCCTATTTGCAGAAACAGTCTATTAGAAGTTACTGAGACCTTTTAATGAGAGGGGCCAACTGAATGCCCTATAGCCCGAAGTTGTGTTTTTAATGAGCTCGTGACTGGCTTGTATTCAGGCATTTGAGCTATTAGTTTTTGTTTGACAGCTGATGGATATTAAAGGTGCAAAATGTAACTTTTCAAGAGAATTTATGCTACCTGCTTGTCTCCATGGGTGTGTTATTGATAGGCCTTGAATATTCCTCAGTATGGCCTTAAACTTATCAATCTCCTTGGAGACAAGCAGTTGACACCCCCAGGCCAAGTGACCCCGCTCACTGTAAGAAAGCATGTTTTTGAAGGTATTTTGACTAATAAATAGGCCTGTAATGGAAAAAAATCGAGATAAGCTCAATGCCATACAGACAAAAAAAAAACATCTCACCAAAAAAGTTACATAAGACAGCTTTAATTCACTACACTTGCCAATTTCACTGGCTGTATGTCCTGGTACTACATCTGATGCAGATTAACTCTAATGCTGTAGTAACTGTCTCTTGTGTATCTTGTGTTGTATTAGAAAAAGCTACATGCCTTAAGCTTCCTTTGATCTCTTCTCTCTTGTGAATCGTGTGTCTTGACAGATGGTACTTTGGTAAAATGGGCAGAAAAGACGCAGAGCGGCTTCTGCTGCTTCCAGGAAACCAACGGGGCACTTTCTTGGCACGAGAGAGTGAAACGACCAAAGGTAACAAAGCTATACAGTATATATAGCATATGCCATTATGTAAGATGAAAGTGCTTAAAATTCCCTGTTAAAGCATCTCTTGATATGAAAGTAAACGCAGATGGTCAGAAAGTGTGCATGCAATGGCAATCTTCCTATTTGCAGATTATATAAATATGGTTGTGTGTGTTTATATATTTCAATTGGATGTGCACTGGCCAATGACAAAATGCAACTTGTGTCTATTTGTGAAAGTTGTGGAAAATAACAATTAGTGGAAAGTGCCCAGAAGGAAAAAGCGTTACAAGCTTCATATATTTACTATATTGGACCAATGCTACTGGTTAATGCTACTTTGTTATGGTTTTAGAAGTATTTGCAAATCACTGTTGTAAAAGAAAAATTAAATTCTGTCAACTGGACAAAAAGTTGGTTTCACTCATAACTTTTTGTTCAGCTAACATAATAGATTTTTTCTATTACTATGGATCAGACATAGATGACTGAAGGATTACATGGACACGGAGCAATGTAATTAATTAAAAAGTATTAATTTGTTCCGTTCCATTATTTATCAAAAAATACAAAATATGCCAGGTATTTGTGAATTGACAGTTCATGAGTAAAGGTCCACTGTTTAAAACAAATAGGAGTAAGGAGTAGAAGTAAGATGATATTTTTTACTTACTATATGTATAGGTTTCAGAAAGATGAAAGACTAGGACCTTTGCTGTAGCGATTAAGAATTAACAAAATATTATATCTTTTGAATGGTGAAAAAATCCTCAAAATGTTGATTTATACCAGGAATCTGAAACCCATGAATAATAACAATTAATTCTTTCATAGGTGCCTACTCTTTGTCCATTCGCGACTGGGACGAGATAAAGGGAGACAATGTCAAACACTACAAGATCCGAAAGCTGGACAGCGGAGGCTATTACATCACCACTCGGGCCCAGTTCGAGACGCTACAGAAGCTGGTGAAACACTACACAGGTATTCAACATGGCTACCACAGGTGCAGCTTAGCTAAAGGCAGTGGTTGGAGAAAATTGATGTTTACAGTCCAAAGATGGTGTCTGGTTTAGACTGTAGTCTTTTGGGCACTGAAGAAGAAATTCTCACTGGGATGTACCATGTAGAGCTGCAATATTAACCATTAAATCAAAATTGAATTGACATGTTTACCAAAATGAAAAGGCTGTATTTATTTTAGGTTACATACATTGTCCTCTATGAATATCCAGGTTCCATTGGGTCTCATCATGTTTAAAACCTGCTAACCCTGTCATCACTAGCAAGACTGATGTTTTGGATATTTTGAGGCCAGTTTAGTTAATAGTGCTCTATAACTTTTTCCATCACCTGCTTTTTTCCATCCAATTTCTTTGACAGGAATTTTCCACAGTATGGCATTTAACTTATCGGTGTCTATGTAAGGTAGATATGTTTATTTCTGTACTGTGGAAACTTCCAGTTAACGTAATAACATATCTGGACACAAGCAGGTAACAGACCCTCTATCAGAAAAAGTAATGCACCTGTAGTAGGAATTGTCTCTGTTTAATGATTTCCTTTTTTTAGTCCTCTTTAATGCCACACTACTATTTTGATGGTTTTTTTTCTATTGCTTCCCTACATGTTTGTACATCAACAGCAGTATACACCAACCTCTCACTTGGTATTTCAGCCAACATGCTTGCCGCTTGCAGAGGAAATGCATTATTCAGCTGTAGTCCTGTGGCTGGGAATGCATTGAATATGTTTAACAGCGGATTTTGTGATGGAGGCTCAAGCGGTGCACAGTCAGGGATCAGTGGACATGACAGAAATCCCCAAATACAAACCATGTGATCCAGAGCCAAAGTTTGCTTTGTAATAACTGTACTGGGACATTGAGCTGGAGTTGAGATATGTATGTGACTATTTTCCATGTTTACAGCAGAACAAAGTTATTATGGGTTGGAGATTCCTTGTCTTCAACATAATATTACAATGTAAATTTGAAAAGCCTTGTTTAAACCTTAACCATAGAAGCATGGGACAGAGCATGCACAATTGTTTTTTTTAGGACTTTGCCTTTCTCCTCAAAAACATTTCTGGTAATTAGGATAATCGCTAAAAGTTATACAGATATAATTTCTCTATATTGCCAATATCGTTTTATGTCTCGGTAAAGCTTAACTATAAATGATGGATATCTTTGAGCCAACTAAACCTGTGCAATGTTTTATTCTGTCATATGGTGTTCTGAAATATTTAAATCACGATCGAAGTAAGGCACATGAGTTCTTTCAGTTTAGCTTTTCTTTGTCCTTGAAGAGGTTGTTTTTGCACGCATGTGTTTATTTATGTATCATAGCTACTCATTATTCAAGGTAAACTGAAATGTGACCTTGATAATATTCATAAAATGTATGTTGTGCACACAAATAGGCATGTTAGCTTTTACTATCCATATAGAAAGTTGGAGTTGTGCATTGCTATTCGGGGGGAGCTACTTTTGACTTCTTTCCTTCTGGGATCACAAATCTTCTGGCTTGCTTTTCCTGGGACAATAACTTTCATGGATTCCACATTGAGAACATGCTTCTGCCATTTCTCACCCCATTCAAACCCTTTTTGTATAAACAAGATTTTGTTTCTTTGAGTCATCAATAAAATTAGAAATGAAACTAGAAACTCATTTGAACAAGTTCGAAACTAATTTGAACAAGTATGGTTATTGAAAAATTACATAGCATAAATAGGACAAAATTAAAACAATTTCCTGAATAGTTTTAGAATGGTCTTGATCTATATCAGAACTACTATAAGTAAACATATTATTACTAGATCGGGGCCCGGTCGGGCACATCCCGAAGGAGCGATGTGACGAAAGGACAAGATTGCAGATACAAGCAGCCGAAATGGGTTTCCTCAGCAGGGTGGCTTGGCGCTTCCTTAGAGACAGGGTGAGGAGCTTGGTCACACAGGACGAGCTCGGAGTAGAGCCGCTGCTCCTCCACGTCAAGAAGAGCCAGCTGAGGTGGTTGGCAAGCGCCTCTGTGGCAAGCCTCAGGGGGTGGACGCCTCCTGGATGCCTCCCTAGGGAGCTGTTCCAGGCATGTTCCACCAGGAGGAGGCCCTGGAAAGACCCAGGACACGCTGGAGGGACTATGTCTCTCGGCTGGCCTGGGAACACCTTGGGGTCCCACCGGAATTGCTGGAGGATATGTCTGGGGTGAGCGAAGTCTGAGAGTCCCTGTCTAGACTTCTGCCCCTGCGACCTGGCTCCAGATAAGCAGAAGAAAATGGATGGATGGGTCATTAGTAGATACTGTTGTTGATACTACAAAGATAATTCAATAATCTTAAGTATCAAGCTTACAAAATGGTTTATTATGACAACACTGTTTTGAGTTGTAGATGGCAACCAACAGAGCAATATTAAATTCAACTGTACTCGCTTATATATGTGATCAGAAGTCTATTTTTTTAATCTAGTGTGCGTCCATGCTTTAGTCTTCCTCACTTTCCCTCCCTCTCTCTTTGCAGAACATGCAGATGGTCTGTGCTACCGCCTGACCACCGTGTGCCCCACAGTGAAGCCTCAGACTCAGGGTTTGGCTAAAGACGCCTGGGAGATCCCCCGGGAGTCTCTGCGCCTGGAGCTCAAGCTCGGACAGGGCTGTTTCGGGGAAGTCTGGATGGGTAAGAACAAGATGATTACTGATGATTACTAATCATTTGGACTTCAAGTAAAAGTACAATTACATGATGCCAAATGTATAAAAAGTAAAAGTATAAAGCGTGCATAAAAGATAGTACTCAAAGTACTACTTACAAGTTTTTTACAAAGTTTTAGTAGTATTTTAGAGAAGTTTGATTAGTTAAAGACAGTCATGGGTTGGGGCAAATGGGACTTGTGCTGTACTCAGTAACTCCAATTATTTTAAATGTAAAATCAAATGACAAATACTAATGTTTCTGTAACTGAGTAGTTTCTTTTCAGCCCTGTCGATTACAAATGTCTCATCCATATTTTCTTCTAAAGTACTCATTTAATGAACTTCAAACCTACTAACTGCTCTGTAAATGCTTTTATCATCAGTGAATCTGGTTTTCCATTTCTTTTATGGCTATTTAAAACCTATTTATGAAACCACTTATTGACCACATTGGAAATTATAATTGTTGCCAAAGGGAGGGTGGCTTACATGGTTGGCCTCATACAGTAAGCAGAGTGGACTATGTTGTTTTCGCCAAAAATGCAAACATTACCATATGTTCTATTCTATTTTATTTATTTGCATATGTACTGTTACTTTTAAATATTATGAATTAAAGGGTAGTCCTGCAAATTTAACTAATTTTCACCAACATTTCCTGTGTAATTGTGAGCAAGGTGTATATACATCTTAAAAACTTAATTGTGTCCACAGATATTGAGTAAACATGTTCAGTTCAAATGGTTCCTTATCACTTAGGGTTGCCAGATACCACAGCTAAAATCAACTTTCTGTTTGTATTTGTTTATATGGAAATATTACAGTGCATATTAAGTGTTTTCTATGCCATCACCTTTAATCAAAGTATTTATACATGGATTTATACATAGAGACCACTTTACAGATGAAGTAATTGGTCATAACAGTATGAAACAATCAAAACAGCAGCATGTACCTACACGGGGAGTAATAGCCCTTATTAAAAATGCATGTCAATTACTGTTCAATGGAGCTATCAAGCGTTTTAACTGTGTATAGTTTATATACATAGGCTGATTCAGTAGCATTACCTCACAGCTGAGTGGAGCTGACCTCACTAAATATCCATGTTTAAATCATGTTGGCCCACATACCACACACTGACAACGGAAACGCTGAACTCTGCACACAAACCCACGCTCTGTAATGACAGGTCACCACCCACGGCTCATTGCTCTGGCCCCCCTGCGCGTGTGCGAGGGAGAGAGGGAGAAGAGATGATAGGGGGGCGAGAAAGAGAAGAGCCTGATTAAAGATGGAGAGACTGAAAAGAGAATTATGCAGAAAAAGAGGACAGGGAGACGGAAGAGATGAAAGAGGGGGAAAGGGAGAGACAAGGGAGAGCAACTGGAAGGGAGGGAAAGAAGAGTTGGTACGGTGGGGAGAAGAAAGAGGGATGGGAGAGAGAGAGAAGGTAGAGCTGGGACAGAGCAAAAGGAAAGTGAGAAGGAGATCATCACAGAAGGGGGAGGGAGATAAGAGATGAGGGAGGTGGATAGATGGAGAAGATTGGGAGAGAGAGGAAGTTGCAAAGTGAAAGAAAGGAGAGATAAAAAGAGATGGAGAAAGGGAGGGAGCATGAAAGAGGAGAAAAATGGGAGCAGCGACATGGGGGGGGGGGGGGGGGGGGGGTAGGGACAGGGAAAGCAGTGAGGGAGGGGGAGAGAAAAGAAAGAGGGATGAGAGAGGGAGACCATGTTCCAAAAAGAGGGAGAGTGAGGGGAGCTGAGAGAAGAGAGGAGGGGGTTCAAACAGTTCCTCTTTCATCACAGGCTCTTTCATTAAGCCTGCAGCAAGCCCAGACCTGCCAGGCTATACCATGCAATCCCAGGAATCCTCTCTGCCTCTCCCCAAAACCGTTTGTTCATCATAGTTTTTCTCTCCTTTTTTTTAACTAACAACATCCCACTCTTTTCACGTCAGCAAGTTATAATGTTTTTGATCTCCAGGTATCTAAAGTTGCGTAGTTTGACATTTACTATCTGCATTTTCAAAGATTGCTTGCTGGATTTGTGAAGAATGCGTCATAATGGAAGCACAGTACAGCAAAGTTAAAACCTTGATCCTGTTTCAAAATGTCAAATATGTACTTTACTACCCCTGATTTGAATTCAAATCTGGACAATTTTATAGTTCAAGGCTATAGTGTCCATAACCCTCAAATTGTCCTGTTAGATCTGTTAAAACTTGATTTGGATATATTCTCAATGAAAGATCATGTGAATATAGAGCCTAAATTTAGTTAAATTAGACTTGAGTTCAGCATTTGAAACCCAAAACTTATATTACCACTGCTTCCCCAACATTAATTTCACCATGAGATTAAAATTTTGTAAGTTAAAAAAATTTGTTTGCATCATTGATACTACACTGTGGAATCACTTTATTGCATTCGACCAAAATAATGCAGCATCAAAGAATTTCTTGGTTAAATATGCATTTCCCTTGCATTATGTTGCTTTGTTCTGATCTCGTATCTAACCTCTATGCTTGCACAAAGCTATACTAGCTGTACAGTGCTTCTTCCTGTTTGTCTAAGGCAGTTTGTTCAGCCTGATGCACACACAGTCATTTCTTTGACAGTGGTGCGGGATGTCCTGCCTCAGCATTTTGTATGTAAGCAGGGCGTGAGTAAGAGGCTTTGAACCAGGAAGCCACTGATTGTCTAAACTGTCAGGTGCTCTGCTGTTTTTTCCTTTCTTCACATCCTGTAAACGAAAGTCGAAATGTTCTTAATTGCATCGCTAAATGTTTGTGTCATTTTGTCGATATGAAACAAATTGCCTGGTTAATCCGATAAGAAAAGGGCAGCGGTGTTTTCAAAGAATTCTTCGAGTACTGACTAATAAATATTTTGATTGTAGTTGCGTAAAGGAGCACTATGTAACTTTTCTTGTGGAGAGTTTGCCACCTTCTTGTCTGTGTGGAAATGTTATAGCTTTGCCTGGAATGTTCCATGTCCATGCAGAGAAGCAGGTGATGCTATGAGACCAAGTTACAGGTCAGATTTGTGGAGAGTCGAGAAGGTATGAGCAACTAGATTAGTTTAATGAAATTCTTTGGAATATTCCAGGCAAAGGAATCACATCTCAATGCAGACAAGCAGGTTGCATGGATCTCTTTTTAATAAAGACGGTGGGAGGTCTGAACCAGGTCTGAACCAGGTCTGAACCAGGTCTCAACCAGGTCTCAACCAGGTCTCAACCAGGTCTCAACCAGGTCTCAACCAGGTCTCAACCAGGTCTCAACCAGGTCTCAACCAGGTCTCAACCAGGTCTCCTTGAGAGGGGCTGGACTCTCCATTTCTCTGGCGTTGCCTGCGGTGAGCAACCGTGAGCTGGTGTGGGCCTGCTAATTGCCCCACAGCTCAGTCGCTTCGTGTTGGAGTTCGCCCCAGTGAACGAGAGGGTCGCGCCCTTGCGCCTACAGATCGGGGACAGGTCTCTCACTGTTGTGGCAGCCTACGGGCCAAACAGCAGTGCAGAGTACCCGGCCTTCTTGGAGTCCCTGGGAGGGGTACTAAACAGTGCACCCACTGGGGACTCCATTGTTCTCCTGAGGGACTTCAGTGCCCATGTGGGTCACGACAGTGACACCTGGAGGGTCGTGATTGGGAAGAACGGCCTCCCTGATCTGAACCCGAGCGGTGTTTTGTTATTGGACTTCTGTGCTAGTCACAGTTTGTCCATAACGAACCATGTTCAAACACAAGGGTGTCCACCAGTGCAAGTGGCACCAGGACACCCTAGGTCGGAGGTCGATGATCGACTTTGTTGTCGTGTCATCTGACCTCCGGCCACGTGTTTTGGACACTCGGGTGAAGAGAGGGGCAGAGCTGTCTTAGGATGCCTTCTGGACGCCTCCCTAGGGAGATGTTTTGGGCATGTCCCACCGGGAGAAGGTCCCAGGGAAGACCCAGGACACGCTGGGAACGCCTTGGGGTCCCACCGGAGGAGCTGGAGGACGTGTCTGGGGTGAGGGAAGTCTGGGAGTCCCTGCTTAGACTGCTGCCTCCACGACCCGGCCCCGTATAAGCGGAAGAAAATGCATGGATGTATCTTAATTACAATTTTTGGAGTTGCTGTATTAAGTTATTTCCTTGTTTTTTCTAGGCACATGGAACGGTACGACTAAAGTGGCCATCAAAACTCTGAAACCAGGAACCATGTCTCCGGAGGCATTTCTACAAGAGGCTCAGATCATGAAGAAACTCCGCCATGACAAACTAGTCCCTCTCTACGCTGTAGTATCAGAAGAGCCTATTTACATTGTAACAGAGTTTATGGGCAAAGGTAAGAAATGATATATTAACGATATACATTTAACAAATTGCAATTTTTGAAAAACCACAATTTCCTTCACAAACAATAAAATATAATGTCTTATTCTGCATAAAAACTGCCAACTCCGTAGTTTAAATCTGTATAAGCCTGTTCTGAAATCCATGAGATTCTTCTAATTAAGTCGTATTTGTTTTTGTTAATTCTCCTAATTCTCTAAAATGTGAACTTTGAACAGAATCCTATAATTCCAAATCTAATCAGTGTTTGTCAGAAAAATAAAGTTAGATATTTGTCCAAAATTGCCCAGCCCTATTAACCAGATTTTAATTACTTTTCATTACAAAAGATTAAAGTAAATGAATAAATGTTGAAACGTGTCTTTAAACGCACCCTGTAGGCATGTTGTGACTGCTAAATGCAAAGAGCAAAGCCAAGTCTGTTATTCAGAGAGAGCTTATTGGAGTTTGAGTATTTGAGATTGCGTGGTGTTTCAATATAATCAAGTCTCATGATGAGTCATTGAAGAAGTTTTTGTTTATCTTTGTCTTGCCACTTCTTCAAACTCTCTAGCTTGTGAATCATTCTACCTGGTATCTAATTTTCAGTTTGTTAACGAGTTAAACTGATAATAAGCTAGCACCTTTAACCAGTCCAGCCAGTCCGTCAGAGAGCAGAACGTGTCAGTCACTTTTGTATTGTAATCATGATACTTGTCATGTCATGTGGAATGAAAGTCAAGCAACTTTATATATTGTTATTTAAAGCCAAATTGACGGAACTTTTCAGAACAGTTCCATATATTACAGCTGAACATTTTTAAAAAGAAACAAATTTTTTTTTTTTAATTACTAAATATTATCTTTTGGTCCAACCTAGAGTAATGATAGATTTATATTTGTGTCTTACTTGACTTTTACACTTTTTAACTATACCTAAAGCACATGGAACAATAAAAGCTTTTCACGGTCTAGTTCACATTTGCAAGGACGCTAGTTCACCCTGAGCTAGAAATAACATTGACAGTTTCACCTGAAGGCTGCCTCAACAAAATACAGTTTTTACACTATGCATTGAAGTTATTAAATAATTAGTCGAGTTGTATGATCAGTCTAACTAGGGTTGGTTGATTTAATGTTGTCTTGTGAAAACCAAATAAAACGGCTTTGAACATTTTAATCCGTACAATTTAACACACACAAAGTAGTAACATTTCTGCACTCTGCTCTAAACCTCATGCTTTTACTTACACAACTGGCCTGGCCGTAGCCCTCTTGATTAAAAAGACCCAACCGCATGAAATTACTGGATATTAAAATGTGATTAATTGCACAGCCCTTCTAACTTTGTGCTATCCCCTGCTATTTCAGACGGTTAATAATTCCTTGGATGTTTCACTTTATACTCCAAAACTTTTTGAACATTGCCTGTCTTTTCCAACTTTCTGTAGGCAGTTTATTGGACTTTCTGAAGGAGGGCGATGGTAAATATCTGAAGCTGCCCCAGCTGGTGGATATGGCTGCTCAGGTAAGTTCAAATCTCAAAGTTTATATCCAATCTAAACAACAGCTCCCACTGCCCTTCAACTGTCTGCCCTCTTTTCAAACTAACATGAGCAATATACCGCCTCTATCTCTACTTCCTGTGTGGGTGCGAGTCGGTCAAAAGCTTCACCCCTAGAAAGAAATCCTTTTGAGTTTTGTTCCATCTAGTGTCATATTATTTATTCTCAAACATGTAACCTCTCGCTTTGAGAGAGAGTTCATCTCTTTCTTGCCTACCACTTCTTACCGCCTGTAGCACATAATAGTTTGTCATCAGTGGCCACTTTAAAAGCCTGGTTGACTCACCTCCTCTTTGCTGAAGTTTTGTGCTTAATAATTTGCCTGTTCACGCTCCTGGGATCCCGGCGCGACTTAACCGGTCGAGTGGAGACGTGTTTAGACTTCAGACAGGAGTGAAAATGACACGCGCCTTTGCGGGAGAAGTTTGAGGAGGTGTGAGGAGACTGTGCTAAAGATAAGCAGCTTTATTCTCACTCTCGGGGCAGGAGATCCCAAGTGCTCTCAGCTCTCACTTCCTATTCCTATTTATAAAAGGAGTGTTATTATGTAAAATTATATCACTCATGCATTTGGCTTGAGTCAGTGGTCAGCAAGATTAAAACTCAAATGTTGAAGTGATTGGATGGATTGGTTGGATTTATAACTGTATAGAGTGACATTTCTTCTTTTTGTGGTTCATTTTACAGGCAATTCCCTTTTTGATAAAGCTTAACTTTGATTACATACAATGCAAGTTTCTGTAAACAATGAAATAAAGTTGTGTTTTTGGGCAATACCTGAACCAAAACCAGGATGTGCACTGGCATTTTAGCACATTTTCTTTCTTTCTTTTCTTTTTTTTTTTTAAATGGATTTCAAAAATATGATATGATTATTGTCACCCTGAGATCCCTAAAAAAGGTTAACATGTTGATGTACTTTAGTTAACTCACCCCTCCTCTCCCTCCTCCCTGACAGATTGCAGATGGCATGGCGTTCATTGAGAGGATGAACTATATCCACAGGGACCTGAGAGCTGCCAACATCCTGGTGGCTGATAACCTGGTGTGTAAGATTGCAGACTTCGGCTTGGCACGGCTCATCGAGGACAATGAGTACACTGCCAGACAAGGTGCGTAGGCGCTGCTGTCCGCAGTAAACCACTATTAATAGGACAGTAATATATTTGGTGCCCCAGTGGTTCTCAAAACTTGTTCCATGACAAAGTAGAGTTTGACGTTTTGCTTGTTAATCTTTCATTCACTTGAGTCCATATCTAATCTAATTCACCTTGTAGTACCACCTCCTTGCCTTCATGGAGATAAGTTTAATATCATACTGTGGAACATTTTAGGCAAAGCAATAACTCCATGGAAAATCAGTTTCACTACCAGAAAAGCTATGTAGTGTATATTCTCTTCTAGGGGTATTACATTTCACTTGAATAAAGGTTTAACACGGTATCAGCCCATCTATTATTTATGCACTGTAATCATTTAACTAACCCAAAGTTGTCCTCTGCGCCTAGTCGTTATTTGGAAGGTTATTTCCACCAGTGAGACCAATCTTAAAGCAGATCTATTCTGCAAAATCAACTTTTTTTTAACCATGTTATAGTTGTTTCCCTTTCACATTTACCCTCTCAAAGTTGTTTTTAGAGTGATTCATGCATGTTTGATCAGTCTTTAAAGGCTTATTTTCAAGACGTCATATTGCTGATCAATCCCCATTTTCATCGCCACCAGCATACACCTACTGATCTGTACTTTGTTTTACAATTTTATTGAAGAACGAGGCATTCGTCAGCGTTCCGTAGTCATGTTGATAAAAATGAAAAAATAATCCGCTGCTCGCTAGCGTAATCTGCAGCTATCCATAGGAGGGGCTGACAGCTACACCGCTCTTTGATGTGATGACCTTTACTGTGACGTCAGTTCCCATTGGGCACTTTTTCTAACGTGGACGTCAGCGGACTTGTTTTGTTTTCATTTAATATTGAGATTTAAAATGTGCAAATTATAACATAGTGGTGTCAAAGATTATAACTATATAGCTGGCACAAGCACAATAGCTGTTCTTTAAATTAGTTTTGGTGATTAACTCAGAAATAAGAAGAGATTTTTTGTTAAAAAGGGTGTCCTTGATTAACAATTACTCAAACAGGTACAAGCAAGTATAGGAAATGGAATTTGCATGTGAAGGGGGTTAAAATCCCACATTAAAATAAACTCATTTGTAAAATTTACAACAAATTAAAATGGGAAATCACAATTCATTCCTTTTGTAAGATTAATGAACTTTACATGGTCCCTGATAATAAACTATACTAATTCCCCATCAAATTGAATAAAGGTTCTTTCTTCATATCCAGCGACCCCAAAGTTTTGCCTTTCTGGGTGCATATTAATTTGCACACAGTAGAGTTACTTAAAGAAGACATTTTGTGCTTGCGTCAGCTATACAGTTATAATCTATGACATCTGTAGATCATTGTTATTATTTGGACATTTTAAATTGCAATATTAATCTAAAACGACTTAATTAAAGAAGCTGACTTCTTCCTACAGATAGCTGCACAGTCTAGTAAGTTGCTTTTTCATTTGTACCAAGATGACTACACAACCTTGCTGAATCCTACGCATATCACTGATTAGGAAAAATAAAATTGGAGACGGAAGTAAGTACCGAGCAGTGGGCGTGTAGCAGTGGAGCTGAAATGAAGGTTGATCGGAGCAAGGATGTTTTGAATACAGGAATATAAAGATTACTCAAACATGCATGAATCACGCTGACAACAAACAACTTCTAGAGGGTACATGAGAAGGAGAAACAACTTTAACTTAATGAAAAGCTCTAAAAAAGTCAATTTTGCAGAATACCAACTTTAAATTGTTGGTTGAAATGTTAGATGGTTGGTTGATTAGTTGGTTAGCTTATATTTGTATTGAACAATAGTGGATAAAAATATCTTGATCCCCTCCAACCCTCTTGGCACCCTCCTTGAAACAAATGCACTTACTGTCTTGGGTCCCATTTATGCTTTATTATTTATGGTGAAATAACTCCCAAATATTTTATCATATTTCAGCGATTGTTCATCATTTATTGTTCATTGATGCATATGTTTTTCAGGAGCAAAATTTCCCATTAAGTGGACAGCCCCTGAAGCTGCTCTGTATGGACGCTTCACCATCAAATCAGACGTATGGTCATTTGGGATACTACTGACTGAGCTAGTGACCAAGGGCAGAGTACCATACCCAGGTAACTACTCACACTTGTCACACTTAAGTGAGATGCAAAAGTTATCGTTAATCGAAAAATATGTGTGGCCTGGCTATCAACTTTACCTGTAACATTGTAGAGAATGTCTGAAACAACCAGGCAAAGTAGGAAATAAATCATTATTCTCAACTTTGCCTAAATGTTTCAAGGCATTCTATACAATGCTTAGGCAAAGTAGGGAATATTGATTCATTTCCTACTTTGCCTGTTAATTTTAGGCATTCTTTTTGAATGCCTAGGGATTTAGACAAAGTAGAGAATTTCTGGCAAAGTATAACCTATCATTTCATGAAATGCAAATGGGATACAAATACACAACCCGTTAAAAGTTTATATCAGTGCTCAGTCTGACTCCAGCTTTATTATAATTTATTCCTGAGTCATTGTTTTGGATATCAGCTTGCTCTGCTCAACTGAACCTTCTTCCATCTAAAATGTGATGTCATACTCCCAGATGGGGACAAGAGACAGATTTTCATATCATTTAGCTACATTTTGCTTTGCCATGAAATGTCCAAAACTTTTGTTCAGTATATTACAACAAAAATATGCCTTTTAACAATATTCATTAAGCTGCATCCATTAAATGTTATTGGTCTATAGAATTTTTTGGTCATGGAGTCAATAATCAATAAGATTGCTATTGTTCATGAACTAGAATGTCCTCATGATTCATCGTTGCAACCCACCTACTACACATTCTCAGATTATACCCACATAAGCACTAACTGCAGTAAACATACAAGGAAAAAACTTTAGTCCCTTGTAGAAACCAGCTGGGATCCAACAAAAACAAATTTCTATTACTCAGTCGAACTCTGTTCGGTCCAAATATATTTTCCTCTCACACGTGCAGTTTAAAATAGCCGATATGAGTCAAAGCAGATGCCTAATTTCCCTACCCATGGGAACTGCTACAGCCTTCTGAAGTGGTTTACTGCTGTTCGTCTGCTGCCCCCTTCTGGTCACATAGGATACAACACATAAGATGTTGATGGTGTCACTGATTACAGAGTGTACCATATGGCAGTCTAAACCAGAGCGCCTTGCAGTGGCCCATCTGGCTGCTGTGCCCCCCCTGGTTTTAGTGCTCCTCCTTTTGGTATAATTAATTCACCCCATTGCCCCAAATTGAGTGGGCAGGCTCTATTTTCCTGCAATCATGTGACTCACGGTGCATTTAAGGCTCTAGTAGTGCTGTGTTTGCCCTTTTATGGCCAGTCCTGATAAAGTGTCCCCCCAAAAAGTTGGAAGAATCAATCATTGTTATTTTTTATCCAAATCACCTGCAAGTGAACATTTTAATCCTGAAAAAAATAATGCATTGTTTGTAGCACAGTTCTAGACATTCGAGACTCCCTGTTATCAATATCAGTACTTAATATTGATATCAATAACTTGATGCACAGATATTAATCAATAGTACAACTAGTATTGACACTAGATGATAATTTGATTTGAATCAGTACTGAAAATGCAAATCATATAAATAGGACAACATTTTAATTGTAATATTAAAGAAGTTGGTTTGTTTGTGTTGTAAATTGCATTCTGTTGTCTTAAAAATGTGCTTTTATTATCATTTTGGAGTATTGAGGCTTTTCTGTACAAGCTGTTGCAAATCTGTTTCATATCAGTCATGCTCATTGCCCAAAATTACATCGGCCAATAATATTTAGGTGTTTGTTATTCTTGGAGATCTGCATTTATATACTCCAATCCACATATGTCATTACTTTGGACCTGTGCTAAAAGCAGTCTCCCAAAGCCAGTGAAGGGAAACGTCATTTTGTTCTATTTTAGAGGACTTCAACATAGATTTCTATACACAGCCAATGCATATGACAGTGCTGCTGTTAGGGCTCTGCTTGACACTTGCAAGTCTCAAATCACACCTCAGCTCCCGACACATGCCAAAACCAACATCCCACTGCCTTTTTCTGCCCAAGTGTCAGTGAACACGCAAACCTTTGCTCATGCAGACTGGCAGATGACCACAGAGCATGTGCCATCTCGAGTACCAGGCCACCAAATCTGTGTCATAACCTCTTTTAGCAACGCTGCAGCTCCCTGTGGGGAAGAGGCAGACCGTGTCAAAGGGTTAACCATAACTGGCCTCCTGTCCCAGCATGACATGCAAGACTCCCACTACACAAGGAGAGCTACAAATGAGACAGTCCTGAAAAAGATTAGTTCTGAATGGGAATGGCTACACTATACAGGGGGGGATTGCAATTGTTAATTAGGATTTGAGTTAATCGTCTATGTAAAAAACGATTTTAAAAAGAGCTGACATAGGTATAAAGTGTTGTTTCTGATATTTCTTTGGTTACAAGTACAGTTTAGCACATTTATGAGGGATTGCTAAACATTGTCTGAATATTATCATTGAGATTCTAAAACAAAAATGAATATCTTTATCAGCCATCTCTACTTTGCATACGAAATATATAATTTTAATAATGCCATGCACATCTGAAAAGTTTTTGTCTTTTTGCTTTTCATCATAGCATAAAATCCTCTTCCCTCCAGTCTGGCCTCTATTGATTTGACTATTTAATCTGGCTATTGCCTAAGGATACAAGTGAACTTGTTTTAAGTAGTCTCCAATTAAAATGTAAAGTGTTCTCCAAGGCCAAAAAAAAAAGCTATAATTTGAAATACAACCGACATACTTTATGAACGGTCTAACTGTGCACAAAAGAGCTTTAATTTACTTGTTTTTTAATCATTCATTTAAGCAGCAAAGGCACAGAATGTGTTTGCTCATCAATCCTAAAGCTGGCAAAGATTAACTGTTGTTATGTCAGTGGGCCAATTTTAAAGACGGGGCATCTAGCAAACTTATAATGTACGCTTTAGGTTTATAACTCAAAAGATGACAAAAAAATGTACTAATCTAGTCATTACTTAGAACAAAGTTGTACCACCTGTGTTATTATTGAGATTAAGTTATTGGCCTTAAAATTGTTCTGTGTTCATATTTCCCACCTTTTTTTTCATGGCACCTCACTCTCTCTCCACTTCTGTCTAGGGCACTGGAAATTGTTGAGGGTATGGATTGCAAACAGACTGTAAATAAACAATAATATGGGGAACTTGTGTGTCTGTTCTGTAGGCATGGTGAACAGGGAGGTCCTGGAACAAGTGGAGAGAGGGTACCGCATGCCATGCCCACAAGGCTGCCCTGAATCCCTGCATGAAATGATGCGCCTCTGCTGGAAGAAGGAGCCAGACGAGAGACCTACGTTTGAGTACATCCAGTCCTTTTTGGAAGACTACTTCACTGCCACTGAACCCCAATACCAGCCTGGGGACAACCTTTAATAGGCCAACGAGGAGAGGGCCATAGCAAGAACATGGGCTTCCATACAAAATGGGATTTTTGAATTTTAAACTGACAAAGAGCTACAAATTATCACAAAATTGTAAGCAGAATTGTCCCACAGATGTACCCAGGGACCAAGCATGTTTGGGAGGCATCCAACTGTCCAGATTGATGCTGGTACAAGAAAGCAGTTAAAATTAAAGCCGCAAGCGGCATCGAACGGCCCTCGCGGGCCCCGCTTCGCACTCGGCCGACCGGGCACTCCCTGTAGGTGGCGCTGATTCATCACTTGCCTCCGTTTTATTTTGGCTTTGGGCTGCATTTGTCACCAAACAAAGCCAAAAGACATTGGGAGCACTGATGCACAAATGCACCAACATGGGTTTTTCCAGGCATCGCCATGGCAACACCCTGCAAAATACAAACTTGGCACCTTAGACTTTTTTGATGGGGATGATGTAAAGAATCACTGTGGCAAATTTCACGGTCTTCCTTAAAGGTAATAAGTCGTTAGAAGACTTTGAAATGTCCGAAAATGTGTAAATTTTCCCATTAGGATTACATGGGGTATTTCGCGCATCGTCATGGCAACAGAGTGAAAAATATGACATGGGTGTGATTGACTTTTTTGATCAGGATGACATGATGAGTCATTCTGCCAAATTTCACTTAATTCCATGAAACTAATGTTTTTCTCATGAATGGGGAATTTTCGGAACATTCCCATTAGGATAACATGGGCACTTTGGCGCATCGTCATGGCAACACGGTACAAAAAACGTCATGGGTCTGATTTGACTTTATTGATTGGGATGACCCACTGGAATTTTGTGTGAAAATTCGTAACATTTGGGAAAACTAAATTTGGGCCCCTCCATGCAAATTTATGTGTTATTCTGTAGGGGGCGCTATTGCACCAAATTGTTTTCTTTGACAATTAGTAGGTCTAGGCCAGAAAGTTTTACAAATGATTCGAATTTGAGCCCAATCGGACTTTGTATGCGCAAACGGGAGCAAATTTTCAAATTTGAAAATTGCAAAAAAATTCCGATGGACTTTTGCGGCTTCGCCGCACGGAAACCGTTATACGTATCAATGTAAATTGGATAACTTTTGATGCCCCACTTGTCTAGATGATGTCCAGTGATTTTCAGCCCTGCAGGTGAAGCGCCTTCAGAGGAGTTTGACGAAAATGCGCGACATGAACGAAATGCTGACTCGGCATTTCGGAATTTTCAATCCAAGATGGCCGACTTCCGGTTTGTCAGAGGGCGTGGCCATAATAATATTTTTTGTTTGGCATCACTTGATGAACGTGTGTGTACCGAATTTGGTGGGTCTACGACAAAGTTGATGTCGGGGCGTCTCCCATTGACGCAATGTATTTTGACTTTTGTAGGTGGCGCTGTCGCGCCATTTTTTTATGCCCAATAATGCACCATATAAAAAAAATAAATTTTTCGCCACTTCTGAATTTTGGGCAAATTTTGGTGAGTTTTCGGATATGTTCAGGGGGTCAAATTCCTGTTCAAAAAGCAGAAGAAAGAAGAAATAAAAAAAAAAAATAATAATAATATTTTTAGCAAAAACAATATATCCGAAAACATTAGAATGACAAATTATACGTTTTTCGAAAGCTCTGGACCTTCCCCACGTCACCGTGGGGTCATTGGCGAATGACGGGCGCTGACGCGCCCGTCATTCGCCATGACGTCGGGGCCCACCACTGACCTCCCATTGACTTCCATTCATTTTAGCAGTAATAAAGATGGCCCATGCCTACGGCATGGGTTGCTGGGATAGTGGAGTCAGGGCAAGGTCGCGACCTCAGCCGAACTTGTGCGCTGCGCGCACAAGTTCGGCAAGACAGTTAGCAACGATGAGTGCCTGGGCTTCGCCCAGGCACTCATCGTTGCGGAAGCAATAGGCCCTACGCCCTGTAGGGGCTCGGGCCTAAAAAAAAAGCTCTGGGAAAAAGTAAAGCTGCAGACTGGCCACAACACTGTGAGGCATTTTTACATTCAAAAATCAAACTTGCAGCCACTTGCAAATGCAGTTTTTTTTAAACAGAAACAGAAGCAAATTTTCTCCACTTGTTTTATATTGTTTTAGCATGGGATACTTTTTTTTTTAATTATTAAGATTGAGTAGGTTGGTGTTTTTAAGCAACCAATCACAAAGGTACAAGTATGTGAAGTGACTGTTTTGAAATGGATGAGTAAAATAAATGGACAAGAGCGTGTGGATGAAACCGTTGTACAAAACGTGCAAAAGATGTATTTGAGCAGCAGGTGTAATCTGGTGAATGAATGAAATATTTAGTAATGGGTTAATTTTAACAAATCAACTTGACAATGTTCAACAGCAGAAATCTTGTGTTATCATCGTTTTAAAATAGACATGTGACAACTGTGAAACTTAAGTATGATTTTTTTTTTTTTTTTTCTCTTAAATTGTCTAATGCACAAATATAAAGACTAACTTGCACATAGCTACACAATAGCCTTGCAATAAGTGGTACAAATGAGTCAAAATTCATAGCTGTAAACTTTTTTTTATACTTTTGGACTTTTTTTGGTACGAAAAGATATTTTGTTTTAGCGCAAGTGAGAGAAAGAAATCCCCTGAAATATTAATGTCATTAAGCAAAGCCATCGGTTCATGTTTTATGGAACAAGGTGCTATTTGTCTTTGTCTCGCCCCCTTTGAGATGATGGATGACTTTGTGAGTGAGGTACCTGAACCAAAACAACCCTCAGCACCCAGCGGGCATTCTGAGCGCCCTTTTACATCCAAAATCTACATCAGAAATGATAATGTGTGAAGTCCAGCAGGGAACGAGCGAAAGTGATGTTAAGACCTCTTGACTTGTTATTCTATGTGATTTGAAAGATTGGAGAAAGATGTGAACAATTTGTATTTTCTGATTTTATTGTGAGAACTCAAATGTGTGACTGTCGCTAAAGAAAATGGGGACATGGAACTAGTCTAAGGCGGAAATATTGATAATTGTAACTAATATGATTTTTGTACAGAAAAAAAATAAATGTTTTACTTAAAGAAGATGAAGTACAATCTGAAATTTCTCTGTGACCCATAAAATGATACAAAGTCCAGCTATTATCATTTTAATATTAATTTGTGTTTTGTTGGCTACATTTTTAGGAAATCTGAAACTACACAAGATTGGTGTAAGAGACAGTGGTTATTGCATGTTAAGTATGTATTTGAGATGGATCCATTAATCGTATAAGTAGTTTAGTATGATAAATAGTAAACATAAAACGTGCTAATAGCTCTATAATAGCTTTTTCATACAAATGTGCTAACAGATGAGTGCTACAGCTAAAATTACAAGGGTAAAATGTTTCGTACAACCATTGTAGACACTGGTGTACTTGATGCAAAGAGTACATTCACAATCTGTCATTAAAGTGCTTGGATGCTTTTATAGAGGTACATTTGGGAGTTTTACACATCTTCAAATCTGTGGAAAAACAAAAACGATCATTAGTTGCGAAGTAATGCATATGCCTGTGACAATAATTACTAACTTATCGTTAGATGGAACAATATGTTATAATCATGTGCACATTTCCTTTGCACTAGTTGGGATTATTTGTTATTTTTTGTAGTGTGATTGCAGTTTATGGTTAAATAAAAAAAAAAAAAATGGTTTACTGGGATTAGCAGTTGCATAAAGTTGCTTAAATATTATTAATAATTTCTGAGGCAATATATATCACACTTCAAAATGTGTTATCAAACTCCTAGTAACCCGTAACCATTTCAGTGCATTTATATTTCTGATGTAAAATGGGGCCCGTACCTGACCATCTCCTTGTACTTGTCTAGTGCTTCTTGGGCGACATACTGGATGAAGGACGGGTCCTGTGGCTCCAGTTCTCCCGGGACAGACAGCTCCAGAGGGGGAGAGTTCAGGATGTTCACCTGCACTTTGGTGTCACGCACAGGCAGGTTCTCATCATGGCTCTCTGGTGCCACCTACAGGGGGAAAAAAGAATCATAGTTCTTTTTTAGACTATGATGGTACGATGGTGCTGGACTCAAGTTGCATATACGCATCAGTACTTTTTAACAAGGGCTGTGCAATTAATAGAATTTGAATCAAGAACTGAACTACAGCCAATCTGAACTACAGCCAGTCTTCTGTAAGAAAAAGCATGTGGTTTGGAGCAAATTTCATACATCAGAGGAATACATTTGACTGTATAAAGCTGATATATTATAACATAGCAATTATTTAAAAATGTACATTGTTTAGTTTAATATTGAAAGCAGGTTTTATTCGTTTTTAATAGAATAAAATGTATTCAAAAATGTTTAATCAATATGGGTTATATAAAATAACTGCACCCAGGCAAATGGTTTTGGTAATAGTGAAAAGTAATGCCACATTCTAGAAGTAATAGTACAAGTTGTAGGAGTATCTATGGCAGTAAAAGTAATACAAATTAAAATTTACCGATATAAAATGGAAAATGTACTGATGCCTGTAGTAGTAGCAGTGTTTTTAGTAATATCAGTAATCGCAGTAGTAGTTGTAGTAGCAGTGCCAGTATTAGTAGCAATAGTAGAACTAGTAGCAATAGTGTAGTAGCATTGGCAGTAGTCATCGTAGTAGTACCATAGTAACCCTGAAGATGTTCTGCGGTGCGCTCCTGTTGGTGGAGGGGTGAACCCAGGACACCCAGCTGAACTCGGCAGCCATGTTGGAGAGCCAGTCCAGAGTCTCGTCCACGTGTCTGCGAACAATAGACAGCACCTCCTCGTACTGCACTCTAGAGGCGTCCAGCAGCTGGGACACCTCGTCCAGCTCCACATGAAGGTCACGCACACTGGGGCACTCTGAGAGGGGAGAGGGACAGAATGTTCAAAATGAGGAGAGTGGAAAGAAAATCAAATGAAAAAAAAAACACTTTTGCCAAAATAAAACGTGCCAAGTTTAGCACTACCAGTCTATATTTTACAATGAAAAAGTTGACTTGTATCATGATATATTGTCATTTCCAAATAGATCTAATACTAATTCAATTAATTACAAGACTAAAAGAAAAAAGTAAAACGTAAAGTATCTTTGCTATGGCCCTAAATAATGTTGTCTTATTTTAACAATAGGGGCAATAGATTCTTACCTGTGAGCAGCGCCCCCTTGCAGGTCTCACACTGAGTATGCAGCCTCCAGCATTCAGAAGTCTGTCTGCGGAGATCTTTGCACAGCTTCCTGTTTTGGAAGAAACGAGGAATGCTTTCCCTCTCTGTAGAAAAAAATATACAGGAATGAAATATAAACACCAACATTAAACTAGTTACAATGTCTAATTTACACCATTATATTAAGTCATCCTAGACTGCAGTTTCAGTATGCGCATAAACTGAATAAAGAATAATGAACTATAACTTTCTGTGTAAAGGTGCATTATGTAACTTTTCTGGGAGTCCCCAAGGAGAGACAAGATCTGTGGAGAGGCGACTTCACACACAGTTAGAACACTTGTTTTTTAAGGTATTTTTGAAAACACCTATAACTGAATAAATGCAAGATAGATGCAAGTTTAATGCAAATACTGTGGAATATTCTAGGCAAAGCATTAACAATCGACGACTGACCACCAGAAAAATTACAAACCATTTGCATTACAATATAAAGACCCAATAGTCCCTAAACCATCCATATTAACACATATTATACATTTTTCTTATAGTATCTAATGGATTGTCACTGACCTGTCTTTTTTGCCTCCTCCACAGCCTCATTCAGATCTCCAAACACCTGAGTGACCACTGCCCCAAACTCCTGTACCACGCTGCGCCCAAAATCATAGAAGGAGTCCAGCACCTCATCCAGCCCCACTCCCTGCAGAAACCCTGAATCTCGGGCCGGGTAGAAGGGGTCCACCTGCTCCCTCTCCAGCAAACTGTACCAGGAATAGAGGGGAATACTCAGTTCCAGCTATTCAGTTACATCTACAAGTTTTTGAAGAAACTATACATCTCACAGTAGTTTTTGATGCCATACTTTACCCGTACTTGAATAATATTTTGTTTAAAGATGCACCATGTAACTTTTTTCTAATGGGAGGGACAACATCTGCTTGTAGCAATTATTTAAAAAAAAATCCTCAGCAGGCTCACTACTTCACAGATCAGACCTGCTTGTCTCCATGGAGATAGATACGTTGAACGCCAAACTGTGAAACATTTTACCCAAAGCACTAGAATCTTCATGGAGACAAGGTCATGGACCCTCCATTAAAAAAGTATTGCAAAGGTTATATAGCAAACATTTAAAGCAAAAGGCATTGTATTTGATTAAATGTTAAATGTTACTCTTCCCACTATGAGTCTATAAATAACTAAAGATTCACCTCACAGATCCGTAGGCTTGATTTGTTTTTTGGAGTTTAGGTGTTTAGTTCCACTTTAAGATAACACTACTATTACGTGAGTATACATTTTGTATACCCACCTCTGCTCTTGTGTATTATTCAGGAAGCTGGTCAGGAGGCTCTGGTCCCATTTGCCTTTCATTTGGGAAACTAGAGCCATGCTGCGGTTGACCACTGCCCCCACTTGGGACATGAGCTGAGAGAAGGACTCCTCTATGCGGCTCACATTGGTCTCAGGACTGTTCTGGTTCACGAGGATGTCCCCTGGCTCCAGTTTAGTCTGCTCGGGCCCGAAACGGCTGGACACTCTGCGAAAGAAGTTTTGTACCTGCAAATACAAGCACAAAAGATTATAAATAATAATATAGTGGTCTAATACTGAGCTTTTGGTTTAGCACCTGCCTCCTGCTTGGTTCCGTGGAAATTATATTGCTTTGCCTGGAATAGTCAAAGGTATGACTGTAAACTTCTATCTCCACTGAGACAAGAAGGTGATGCCACCAGACCAAGTTTTAGGCCAGATCTGTGGAGAGGTGACCCGCTCACAGTAACAATGCATGTTTTTCAAGGTATTTTTGAGCAACAGTTGTAATTGGATTAACGCACCATTAATTTAACTGTATATTGTAGTTTTGATCAGTTATACAATGTACAGAATGAATGCAGTGCAAATACATCATTATATAATAACACATTTTGCTAACAAGAAGTCTAGTAGTATTGGTAGTAACAGTAGTTCTACTAGCAGTCCTATAGTTCAAATAGTGTTAGTATTAGTAGTCGTAGTAGTAGTTGTTCTAGTAGTAGTAATAGTCATAGTGGTAATAGTAGTGGTAGTAGTAGTCGTGGTCCTACCTTGTTGTGGAAAGTAGCAAAGCCCCTGCGGCAGGTGGAGGTGTAGAAGTCTTTGCAGGCGTTTTCTAAACAGGGTCTGCATTCGTCCCACTCAGACTGGAGCGAGTCTTTACACTGCTCCTCCGCCTCTGTCAGCTTCGCCGTCACTTCTTGGGCCAACTGTTCTGCTCCCTGCAAAACATGGACACATATACTATCTGACAATGTGACAGTCAGCACTGTCAAAATAAAAATACTTTCAACCACTTAATATGCAATATTATCCATGCTCTTGGGAATAGAAAATATTATACTTTTTGAAAGCTGTTTGAAACCAATGTAGGATATTATTTACAGCTGTACAACTTAAGAATTGACTGCTGTATTACTTGCACAGCATAAGTGTAATATGTCATTTAGATGTATGTTATGGCTGTAGGCTGACCTTCTTCTTGTCGCTGCTCCTCTGCAGAGACTTCATCAGTTGTTCGTGTTTCTGTTCGTTCCTCCACATCACCTCTCTCATCTGCTTCACTCCAACCAGAGCCCTCTTCATTTCCTCATCCACCACCTTCTCACCGGCCCGGGACAGCTCTGTGGGGGACAGGCAAGTCATAAATCCACTAAATAGTTCCCTATGTTTTACAGTTTTATTTGATTTATGTTGAAGTTAAAGTTAAACGCACGTTTAAGAGTTTCCTCTGAGAAGATTCTCAGTTGGTCATCTGGTGTAGATTGCAGGACACCAAGTGTCATCACGACAACAGACAAGCTCAAAAAAAGCTTCATTTTTTTTTTTTTATCAGGAAATGCTCTCACTGTAAAAAAAAAGCAAAAATAATTTTACATCAGAAATGTCATCCACCAGTTGTCATTCACCTGAGCAAATAACATTCAGCTGCACACATTTTCAGGACCCTACATATATAAACCACTTGGGGGAGCTACACACCAAACTGAACATGACAAACAATCAAATGTACACTTTACATAATCTTATACATATTATATACTTAGCAATATATTGAAATGTTGAATGAGTATTAATAAGATTTGCTTTTATTACAACATATTTTCTGAAATTAAATTCTTAATCTGACTTTATTCTGGGATAGATTTTGTTTATCTCCCTTGTCTAGTCAATCATCTCCAGTTTTCTGCCAAAGCACTCTGCTGAGCCCTCCTCAGGGGGGATCCTACACTGTCTGCTCCATCTGCTCTGTTGCCAAATGCCAGGACACAAAATACTCTCAAAACTTTAACTTCCTGATTACAGAAGTTTTCACTCATTTCAGTTATCACAGTATTTGTTTGACAGATCAGGCCTGATTTAGCATGTACTTGTTACACAAGTCAGCACCAGAGGGATTTACACTAAAGGACGATGTGCGTCCTATTTTCTTATAGGTTTAGGTTGGCCTGAAAATGAGCTTGGTCATGGTCTGGACAGTCAACACAATACACATTAGTGACTTTTCTTCATGCTACCTGGATTAAATTGACAAAATAATTCAATATTGATAACTTGGCTATGCATTAAGGAATGCATAGCCAAGTTAAGAGAAAATATATAGAACTGACCTATTCAGTTTGCATTACCAAATGAAGCGAAGAGACATAAAATAAGGCTTTGCTCCCTTATTCTAAAAAAATCCTTTCAACATGGGAGTAAACATGCTTCATGTTCAACTCTTTTGGCTGAGGTTTGTATCTTTATCTGGTAATGGCATAAAACCATTTAAAATTTATGGTTGCATTGTGTGACCAATTGCAGTTGTTTCTAGTTTTTAGTAAATTTTACAAAAATGTAACATAATCAAAGTATCACTACAATGCTTGTTCAAATATAATAAAATGACCAATTAATAAACAATAAATAGCCTACCATAAAAAGCATAAAAATATGCATTTTAGTCTTAAAAAGTATGCAGATAAACATACCTGTGAGTGTAGTTCCTCCCCCGCTGACAGTAAAGCGTGTTGTTGTTCTGTCTTGTATTGACCCAGCTCAAGCTATTTGTGCCTCACCTTCATCCTATTAGTGTCTTTGCTTCAAGTCGACGGCCCCTAATCCTGCATTTAATACTGTCACATCCACTGGGTTTGCATAAGAGAATGCTGCTTCGTCATGGGAGAAAGAATAGAATACAATATACTGTTTAGAAAACTAGATTCTATAATAAACTAATAATTAAGGAGCACTGCATAACTTTTATAGTGGAGGGTCTGAAAATGTTTGTCTCCAAGTAGATGTTATTGCTTTGCTTAAAATGTTCCACAGTATGACATTAAACATCAGCGACAAGCAGGGGATCCCACCATGCTAGGTTACATGTGAGGGTGTTTTTCAAGGTATATCAAAGCCATAACATCTACCTGAGATAAGAAATTAGTGTACACCTGCTGTGGAAAAGTTAAGCAGTGCTCCTTTAACTAACCTGAATGGCTAACACAGGCTGCAAAATTACTTCACGGAACAGTGCAATGTTAGAAAGAGAGGGGCTATTAACCCATATAATAAATCAGCAGTATTTATGACTTTACAAGCCCTGTGTTCACATAATGAAGACACATAAGCTGATGTATAAATCACATCTACTCCTACATTTGTACCCAGATGTGCAGCTGGATATTTTTAGTAAAACAAACTTTTTGGTCTCAGCAGGGGGGCTGTTCAGCATCTCCACCTCTGCAGGAATGTAGGGTGAAAGGGCTGACAGGGTATTTCTTCTACAAACTCTTCTCCAGCACCTCAGCTCACTCAGAAATGTGCCCTCTTCGCACGCTTTGACCCAGAAAATAGGGCCCTCTTCGGGTAATAATTAAAAACACCCAGCCTCTTGTGTCCCGCTGACACCTCCACCACCTGGTTCATATAATGGCATCGTCCCCTGTGCTCCCATGGACCATCTTAACGCAAAACAGTCCATGCTAAAAGTTATTATGTTAAGTGGGCACTAAGTAACAACACTGGGACTACATCAGGCATTAATGAGGACGTAAAATTCAAGTCTGACTCAACCTAGGCCATAGGCTATGGAAAATTATTAACTGTAAACTTAACCAGAACTGAAGTCTACACCAAGGCAAAATCAAGGTGAGGATTCAATTTATATACCCATGTGACCAAAAGCCATACTATAGAACATTCCAGGCAAAGCAATAACATCTCCATGGAGACAAGCAGAAGGAGTACTCTAAACCAGAAAAGTTACATAATGCAGCTTCAAGGACTAGCCCAAAGTGCAGTATTGGACATGTCCTTTTCACCATTTTTATAAACAAACTGGACAGAAATGATCAAAAATGTTACAGTCTATATCTCTGAAATTTCCATTTGGCAGCTTTTACAGGTTTCTGTCATTTAGATTCTCAGTTACAGAATCATATGGGATGGATTAAAACACTGCTTTTAGTTTAAATTACATTCTGCATGTTATACTTGTGTAGTCATTGAACAACTTTTCACATTATCTGTTAATAAAGAAAACAATCTAATACCTTTGTCGTAAGGTTCTTATTATAGGTACTTTAAAACTACAAATTAAAATGTAGAAACCTATAAACTTTTTCTAGACGTTTGCTAACCTCGTACCCTAAAGTTAAGGATTTGAAGTAAGCCATAGTAGGAGTAACTTCATAGTACTGCTCAAGTCAATATTACTTAGTGAGATGGCGTGAGTTGTGATCAAAGTGAGACGAGGCTGAAGAGATAAACAGGTGCCTGGGATAAACTGCTTTACGAGCCTCAGAGGTAATGGCTTCAGCATTTGGAGACCTGGGAACCTCCATACTAGACCTGCAAGGGGAAGTTTCACAATTAAATAGTATCATGATTCATTAGACTGGTGCATAAAATAACAACAAACGGCTAAAGGTTGTAATTAATAAGGCTTGGCTATAATCTTGTTTCATCTGATTTTTATATTTTGTGTTGTTTTTAGAATTGGCTTGGTTCTTTAACGAGAAAAACACAGCTGAAAACATCCAGGTCAAAAATCTGGGGTTCACATCAGTTTAGTGTAGACATATTGTGATGTTTTGTTACATGAGTTCAGTCCATGTACACAACCAGCAACGATTTTGTTATCTTAATTCTGGATAATATTTAAACACCAGCCTATTCACTGTATTTTGTATCTGTTTGAAGTATTCAGCATAGGCCTAATTTGTGAAAACCTGTTTCAAAATAGGTGGTTGTATAATTAGGTCAAAGGAATAGTTAAGATATTTAAAGGTGCACTTTGCAACTTTTCTAATGGCTCCCCTTGTCTACATGAAAAAAAAAAATATGAAAAGCATTTCTTTCTTTATTCTTTAATTGTCAAAGTGTACAAATTCATTAATCTTACAAAAGAAAAGATGATTTGTACCAGATTTAGCTACTGCTACTTTGTGTGTTCACCTGCAGTCCCTGGGCAGGTGAACACACATTAAAATACACAGTTCATCATTAACATTAGCAATAAAATACAATAAATGTCCTACAGTCCATACCAATTTTTAAAAATCAATTATGTACATGTGTTCTGTGAGTGAATGACCTTTCCTCAGACCTGTGACTTGACCTAGTTACATCACCTTGCATTTGCCTCAGTGATGAAAGATAAGCTTAATGCCATACTGTGGAACACTTCAGGTATCCACCAAAAAAGTTGCATAATGGGTAAGTTAAGTGTTGAACAGCAAGATTAGTACCCCATGTAGGTTTAATGATGTCAAACTTTATTTAAAGTTAGATCTGAAATGTTTTAGATAAATCTGTCCAAGTCAAAGCTAATTTAAAACCTATAGCCTACTGAAAAAAATATTCGACGTTACAGTAAACCTACATCTGGCATTGAAAAAGTTGGTGGTACGCACTGTTCGCGCGCGCAGATGTGGAGTGGAGAGCACGTGGTGTTCCTTAGCAACAGCCCTCCACTGCCCCACGTTCAGATTCCAACTCCTTTTGAGCCTCTCCGGTTTCTACTACCACTACTACTACTACAACTGCTCTTACTACTACTGCTGCTGCTGCTGCTGAGCTCAACTGGAAACTCCCCCTCACCTCCGCATCACTCCAAACAACTCCTGAATTGGCGGTTTTTATCCTTTTGCTCTCTCAACTGTTTTCAAAGCTGCAGCAAAGTTTAACCCAACGTCACTGGCGCTGCGTAACGTTACCTGCGTCGGAGGAGGTTAGCACGTGCGCGAGGAATAACGGATGTTTAATTGTTTATATAGATAGAGGACTTTTATCAGGGCGCACATGTGGATCAGGGCGATGCTGTGGATGTGACGGACAGCTGCTTCAAAAACGGTTCACTGCTTTCAGCCATAATGAAAGGTAAGCTGCTTTCATCCATATTTCACCCATAAAATATGCTAATCTAGGGGATAGACATTGCATACTTGTTTTTATCACGTTACGCACACTGGCACGCACGTTACGCACTTTCTTTGGGACTTTGGAGTGCACTTTGTTTCTTCTCCACTTGAGACGTAAGGAATGCGTGGGCTACAACTCTGCGTCTAACATCTGGAAGCAATTAGGTTTCTCCGCTTGGAATTGTTTTGCATCTGGTCATTGCTGCTGCTGCACAACATGCCACCTATATAAAGATGCATTATTTCAAAATACAAAATATAAAATTAAGTCTAAACTATTTTGGAGCGTTTTGTATTGATTTTCGTATTCTTTGCATAACGTACTCACTTTTTATTTATTTATTTATTTATTTATTTATTTTTAGGTTTATTAATTGCTCGCGTGCTTAATTGTGATTGGTTGTGGCTCTCGCGCACATTGACCTCGTGATTAGTTGTGGCCCTCGCGCTCATTTAGCTTAATTGAATAGCTTGGATAGCACTCAAAAATGCGCATAACACACTTAAAAGTTGTTTGTAGTAAAGGTATTTCATCCGTATCTATAGCACAAGCTACTGACTATGTCTAACTCTTATTTACAGTGATTATTATACCCTATGCACTTATAATTTGATCACTCCACTGGACGCACAACTAGTTTGTTTTTCTTACTGCCCTCTAGTGGTTCACAACATAAACTATAACCCCCAGAAGCCTCTGTTTTTCTCATAAGGTTTTGCTGAAGTCATCTGCTTATGTCTTGGTAGTTACGTGCAATATGGGACGCACATCTGCCTTGTTTATAACTGCGTTGACATGTTTTGACATTGTTATACTTGTTCTATGCTGCTAACTATGTATACAACAATTTCCTATGACGTTTATAGTTCTAGTGTCTGAACTGGGAGCTTGAAGTCTTCTCTGCATCCATGTGGGTGGTTAATATTGTATCTTTTACCTAATTTAGTAGCCTACTTTGTTATAATTATAGGCTACACCATCATTTTGAAAGTCTGTGCTCACTTGGCATATTTACCCCCCACTTATAACCAAAACTTGTCCATTTTATGTTGAAATGGACAAAAATAGATCATATTTGGAGTAAGCACATTCCTCCTTCACTTATATCTGGTTTTATAATTTTACATTTGTTTTGATGGTTTCACACTTCCTAAATCATGTTTGACCAAGTTGGCGCTTTTTAATGTTTTTTTTATGTGAACTGTTGGAATCGAATCTAATTTTTTGAAAGAGTCGAATCTTTTTCTTCTTAGTTTTTATGCGTTTTTAACTCTGAGTAATGCTGGACCAACGGAACACTCAACACAGAAACAAAGCAGGCCTCAATAGTGACAGCTTTTTGCACCAAAAAACATCTGGCATCATAAAACAGTTAGTTTATAAATTATTATTATTATTGTAGTCCACATTTTATTTGGATTATACATAATTTCAAGGCGTAAACACTCTCCAACTCTCAGTTTAAACTATTTCTGAGACCTGGTCATTTTTCTCTGTGATTGGTTTGTAGATATAAAGAGTTCTCACATTTGCTTCTGTCATAAATGCATTGTTTTGAACAGTTCTTTGAAATGAATAAATCCAAAAGATTCGGATCCCATAAAAGAGCTGGAAATTCCATCACTAATCATTATGGCCGCTTGTTTAAAATGCTCCATTGAAGAGTCTAGACTGCCATAACCTTCTCCATTGACCCTGAGCCTGTGTTTTTGCAGTAGAATTCTTTCATCCTTGACAACTTGTAGCATATGTGTGCTTTCTGTTCTGTTCTTGGTTGTGTTCAATTTACTGGCAAAGAGCTTGTAGGGATAATTTGACTTGTTACCAGTACTTTCTATCAATGATGATGATGATTATGCTTCTTTTTCTTTAGACGACTTTGCTGATGAAGAGGAGGTGCAGTCCTTTGGATATAAGAGGTTTGGTAAGTACACAGTGGAGTTTTGAAAAGACTGTCACTCATTTACCCATGTGTTCATTGTGTTTAAATTTATAATATTCACTATGCCATGATGAGGAGATAGTCTTATTTTTTATTTCCGTCTGTCAGCGCGGTCATAATGTTGTGGCGTAGTGCGTGGCATTCTCAAAGGTTCATCCAAATCTTATATTAGAAATTATTTGTTTTTTCAAGTTCAGCACTAAAAATTGACTTATCTGTTTTAAACAAGGAATAATATAGAACTAAAGTCTTGTAAGTTAAAACATGTCTACTTGGGTTGTCAAAGAAATTAATACCTAAGCGATTACTAAAACTAATATAAAAACTAGATACTAATTTGAACCAAAATAACACAGGATAGTAATTGACCTTGAACAGTTTTAGTTTGGTCTTTATCTGTAATTATTTCATGTTGAAAATTAGGCTAGATTCTATTGTCTAAAAATGTGTTTTTATTATCATCATGGTACTGAAATATTTAGTTTACCTTTTCACCAAATGTTCTACTTCCCAGCAACCAAATGAGTTGAGTCATGAGCATTAAATTCGAGATTCCATTTAACTATAAGGATATTAAATAGGATGTTTTTATAAAGTCTGTCAAACGTATTATTTTCATTGGCCTGTTAAAACTTGGATCTTAATCTTGGACCACACCTCATTTTGCAGAACCCACATTATTTTTAGGTGTTTTTTCAAATTTTTTGTGCTTATAAAAACAGTAAAAGAGCTGCATGGAGAAACCACTGCATCCTGTGTGTTCTTGACCACTGATATTCAACCCAGTTGAGAGCAGGGTAGAATGGACCGGCGAGGCACAAAAATACACAAATGCTAAGTTCATTATAACTGAAAACCTTGTGAACATTTCACTTCATGTAGCACTCCAGAGAATATTATATCTTGCCAGGGCTAGTCTTAATGAGCTCAAATTAGGCTATATCTTTACTAAACCAGACATAGTACAGAAAATAGGACTGTGTAAAGTATCAAAAATTTACAATGCAAAGTCATGGCTAAACTAGAACTTACCTAAAAGTAAATATGACCTAATCCTGGTAGAACAGTTGTCTTATAACTGGAAGGTTGATGGTTCAAATGTATGATGTTGTTGAGCTGTTGGGCAACACATTTCATTCACATTTACTATGTGAATGTGGTGTTAGTTATTGATGGTGGTCAAGTCATAAGGTGCAATTGTTATCTATGCTTCTACCAGTCAGTACTAGTACTAGTTTGGACTGAGCTGCAAGAGTACCATGGCAACATTCAGTACGTTTACATGTACAGAACCATTAGAGCGCGCAAAATAACCAAATTCAATCGTCTTTGCCTTGATTTTTGTATTGAAATGGGAAATCCAAAATCTGAAAACGGCTGTTTCCCATTTCCCAATCAAAACAAAATAGAAAATCAAAAAGCAATTTGTTATTTATTTTGCATTTAAAACCAAAATTGGAAATTGGGCTGGTTTCAACCTGTCATTCAACTGCAGTGAAAAAATCTGATTGGTCAGTGCTAACACAGGGCCCTCTGGTTGCTGTCTGCAGGCCAAGCAAATGAGCAACACCAAATCTGATTGGACACTGTAGTTTTCTGAATGCAGGACATTTAACTCAACAGCGCCCACCCACTATGGTTCTGAAAGTAAATTTTACATTCCTTCTCCCCATAGGTATTTTTGAGGCTAATCACCTACGTGCTAACTAATATCCATAATGCTGTTGTTTTAAGTCCAAAAAGGACAGTTAAAACACAAGATTCGGCAAAATACTTTTAATAACAGAAACAGACTTTTAAAACATAAAATTATAATTCTTGTGGTCATTAGTTACTATGTAGATGATTACCTCTGAGTAAGCTTTCGAACTTTTAGTATGCACGTTTTTTTCAGACAGTCTATAGGAAAATGTAATGAGAAATATACTACCAGAACCAGGGGTGGAAAGTCACTCCATTACTTCTTCTTATTTATGAAATGTTGATGTTTTATAATCAATTTAATAATATTTATAATATTACATTTAACATATAAATGCTGAAATATTCTGGCCTTCTGTGAAGACCTAGAAGTTCCTGACAGTTGTTCTCAATCATAGTTCCCGGCTCTATATTCATATAGAAAAATCAGTTTAATTTGGAGTATGCCAGTTATTGGGGTTTCCTGGCATGCAAGTAAATATAATGAGTGATACCAGCTCCCCTAAAAAACAAGTTACATTTTTTTTTTAAACTAAAACGTATGTTCTCTGCCATACAAAGTGTTATATTGACACATTTTTTTTCCCACCTCAGCAGACCGCAGTCATTTCCACTGAAGCAGACTGGCAAAACAAAAAGGAATATTCACTGGAAAGTCTTTTGCACTTTTCAGCTCAGTATGGAGAAAAAATACTGCAACTAAAACAGCAACAAAGACATTGTTTTACTAGCATCAAGGGGCAAAATCTTTTTGGTTTGGCAGTAGCACAGTTGGTTTATATACATTGACTCAAAGATTGACTGTTCAGTCCCTTTTTTGACAAAAACTGGTTCACCCAAAGGACAAAATCCTGAGCCAAAAACTAATGTAGTCTACTCTATTCAGTGTAGTGAAGAGTGCAGTAAGTGTTACATTGAAGAAACTAAACAGCTACTCCACAAGAGGATGTACCAACACCGGCGTGAGAGTTCATCTGGACCCCAGTCCGCAGTGCATCTACATCTCAAAGCCATGAACCCCTCCTTTGAAGATAGCGAAGTTCAGATCTTAGCCAGAGAAAAGAAATGGTTTGAGAGGGGAGTTAAAGAAGCTATTTTTGTTAGGAAAGAGAATCCTTCTTTAAACAGGAATGGAGGCTTGAGACATAATCTCTCCCCCATCTACAACTCCATCCTCAGACCCAGGACAATGAGAACAATAGCAGGGTCATTAAAGGCTGAATAGGGTAGCTCCAGCTGAAGCAGGGTCGCACCGATGTCTTAGCAATTAAGAATTCAAAACTAAATAGTATATCTTTTGAATGGGCAAAAGTCCTTAAAATATCACATATAAACAAGAAGCTGAAACCCATGAATAATGTGTTGTTTGTTTTTGTGTTGGCACAATACTAAAATTTCAAACTTTTGATACTAAGAAATAGACTTGATACTCAATAGGCTATCGATTCAATGATATCAATGATAATAAAAACACTCTTTCTTTCTACAATAGAATGTTATTTTAAACATTAAATCAAACTACTATCATAGCACTTATATTACAATGTGATGTGATATGTAATCCCTCATCCAGGTAGGTTCCATAGTGGTCCGTGGGCGTACCTGTTCTGGTACAGCTCAAGATCATTCTAAATTGATTCATCTCATGCATTTATCTTTATTCATACAGAGAGAACCCAATGAGTGTATCCAGTTTTGCATGTCCTTGAAGTGTATTCCATTTTTAGGAAGCAAAATAACAAAAAGCTTTCTTTCCATTTCACTTCCAGTGCAGCCAGTTTTTAGATGTAGACAATCATAAAATCTTATATTAAAAGTTCCCATATCAAAGTTCAACAAGCAAGTGAGATATTCAGGCGGTCTATCAAGTAGTCCCTAATGAATACATTTTATGCAGTGTTATTCTCTTCTGACATATAGCGATGGCCAGCCTACTTTTTGAAATGAAGGGCTGAGTGAAAGAGAGTGAAAGATCTAAAGGCTTCAAACTAGAGACTGAAGTCTGCATGTGTATTATATCTCCATTATCTAGTACAGAAAGAAAGGTTGCTTGAACATTTTTTTTTTTCTGTAATTTAATGGGACACAAGAATATTTTCTATAACAAAACAGCTTAAAATAATTTTGATTTTAAGCTGTTACATAATTCCGAGATATGTATTTTAAAGGATAAGTTTCTGTCAAGCCAAAACCCCAAATATTCATAGGTGGTGACTCTTTCAATCAATGTACCATTTAGTGTATACAGTTTTGTAGCTTGCACACTTAAATGTTTCTTGGGAAAAAATCATATTCTTAGTTTTATTTGCATTTACTGATAATTTATGATTTTTGGATAATTTAGTGAATTTTGGATTTCATTAAAGTCTTGCTGCAGTTTTAAAATCAGCAGAGGGAGGACTTGCATACAGAACAGCATCATTTGCATATAAATGTAAGAGGCTTTCTTCCGGAAAGGTTCATTTCTGTCCTGTGAATGTGACTTTTTTACTTGTTCTTTTGAAGTCTTTGCCCCTGCATGGGTGATGTATCGGTGGTGGTCTTAACTCTTGATAACTTTCTCTTTCTGGATCCCACAGCGCAGATCAGGTTTCTCTGTTCACAGAAGTCCCTCGTGTGCTTTATGGGCTGTGATGGAGCAGGTATCATTCAAAAATGTCACCATCTGAGTGAAGATGAGATGTCACTGTAAATCAGTGTGTCAGTTTATACAAGTTGCTTTTTGTCTTAACAAGCAGGGATTGTTTTTATATTTGATTTGATATTTGCTCCCTAAGTTAAGTCACCCCTTCAGAATGCTATCACAATACAATTAGCGTGCATCCTGCTAATGAAATGACTGTGCATTGCATCAGGTTAGTCAAGTTGTTGTGTACAGCTTTGTGTCATGTTTTTGTATATTTATGGAGAACTGTCATGTGGGATCATGGATGATGTAGGCACATGGCTGAGCATTTCACAGAATCTTACAGCTAACGTAAGAAAGGTTCAAATAGGGCTCGGGAGAAATTGCTAAAACCTCTTCAGGCATATTTTTGATGAGGGAAACAATGTTATAACATGGTAATAAGCTCAAAAATCAATTTTGCATACTGCCCCCTTTTTAAGAATTATTCAGTCTCAGTAACTACCCCAAACCCTGCCCCTTTATTTAGGTACTTCCTAATTAAGGTGTAGTTTTTATAAAGCTGTACCAAAGGTTTTGTTAAATTTAAGTTAAAGATTTGTGAGGCAGAACTATTCAACATTCTGACAAGAGGATTGCTGAAATATCAGATTGTAATGTATTTCCATATGGTGTTGCTATAGTGAGTTCTGGCTCACAGCTGTGCGGCTAATGCAGATTTTTGTCCTTGACGTCTCCGTTGACCATAAAACCATTAAAACCATTATTCACTTTGAGAGCAGTTTAACAGTGGATCATTTCTACCCTAAAAGCATGTTGTTTCTAATCTTGTATTTAAGGAATGTTCCACAGTATGGCATTCAATTTAATCAGCACTTATTTCATAGCATAGTGTTAGCGGTCGTGTCATCATTTTGTTAAATAACTGTGGAACATTCCAGGCAAAGCAATAGCATTTACAGACCCACCACCGGAAAAGTTACATAGTGCACTTTTAAGTAAGACACCATCCATACCCCTGGACACTGGATAGTTATAAGTAGAATTACATTTTTTATTTCACTATACATTTCTAAGGGTCACACATACGGTCTCAATCTCCATATTATTATTGTTTTCTTTGTGGCATCATTACAAAGAAATGTGGTAAAGAGTAAACAATCCCAACATTTGATTTGGATCCAAACTAAATATTGACCAATTAGTTGTTGTTTTTTATGGCTGTTTCTGATACCAATTCAAATTCAAAGAAAACGATATAATTCAAATTCACTACAAACTCGCCCACAGACTTATAAACCTATAAGACAGTTTTGTAGACATGTTTTGTGCAGGATTTACACATATTCTTTAGACATTTTGTTGGCCCAAACAGCATATTGGCCTCTGTATGTGCATTCACAGACATAGACAAATAGTTTTCTTTTCACCTTTTTTCTTATATTCATACTCCTCAATGTCTGCTGATTTTATGTTGGAAGTGGGACCCCATTTTAAACAACTGGATCCACTTTCACTTTCTGAACTTTCTTTAAACTTTATGCCTTGCTTAGGTTGATTCCTGTAATGATAAAAGTTCTAGCCTATTTATCAGGACTTGATCCTCCTGCCTGCAGATGGACCATTAAACATGTCTTTTTATCTTATCTTTTATTTCTCCATCCCTTACTCCGCTTAAGTTTTGACGTAGGTTTTTGTTCTACTTCATATCAGACTTTCTTTCTTCACGTAGAGAAATGGGGTCTTGTACCGTTTTTGACATCTGCTTTCCATAAGGGCTCAATTACCCCTCTGCGCGTCCCCCCGAACCGTACAAAATGCTGAGCCACTTCCTGTGCGTAGACGGAAAGTTTATCCAGTGCAAATCTATACTGTTTATATAAAGGTGCTGTACTGACAGAAATAGCGTGGGTGGGAGTGACTGTTTGGGTTAACTGGGAACAATCAACTTACAATTCATGTGTTTATTAAGAACAGCAAAACCATTTTAATATGTTTGGACTAGTAAATGCCATTAATATAGTAAGAAAGCCATGTCATTTTTTGTGTTCTGTGTCAAGTGTCTGAAATTGGAACTTTTTAAAGGTGCTCTATGCAACTTTTCTGATGGGAAGTCCGCCACCTGCTTGTTTCCATGGAGATACTATTACTTTAGCTAGGATGTTCTAACATGGCATTGCACTTTTCTGCATTTATTGCTAAAATAATACATGCATTCTTTGTGTGAGTGGTGTCACCTCTTCTTAGATCTGACCCGTAACTTGGCCTGGTTGTGGCACCTGCTTGTGTCCATGGAAATAGATACGTTTAATGCAGTACTGTGGGACATTCTAATCAAAAAGACAATATCCCCATTGGCGTTGTGTGGCTTACTCTCTAGTAGAAAAGTGACATAGCAAACCTTCATATAATTTATAACCATTTCAAGGCTGGGCAAAACACACTAAATCTGACCACAAGAGGTCATTAAAGGAACAAATTATTGGGGTTTTTTTTGTGGAATTATTGGCGAACTACATGTGTCTCAACACTGCTGACTTTGCTTCATGCCACTTTAACAGCACTTTTTACTATTGAAGAAGTGTTAATCATTGAGTGCAGTAGAATATCATCAAAATGCTCAATTATGATGTTTTTGTCAGTTTAATTTTTTTTTTATAGATCATTGGCAAATTGTTCTTGTTTTTTCACCTATATGACTTTAATTTATTGCCAAAATGGTGACTAACTCAACTTTGTATCAATTTGACCTCTAAACCATATGGGCCTGGCATATGGGCCACATATAAGGTACCACAGGCAGGTTTTGAAACATTACACTATTTTACAAAAACATAATCTCAGTAGTATTTTTCATATACAGTACACATGAAATCAGCTCTTATAATCCAGTAGGTTTAGCCATGTACCTGTACTGTTTATTTAATTGTATTCATCTTTATTTAATCAGGTTAGAGATCTCTTTTGCAAGGGTGAGCTGCAGCCCTCGTCATAACAAAAGCTGATAAGATTCACTCATTCATTGTTAAAATACAAGGGAACTCCCTCAGAGAAAGAGCTCAGAAAGTTTCACTTGAATATTGGAGTTGGAGGAGCAGTAGAACTAAAGGCTCACTGTTGAGAAGGTCAAAAGGGCATAGTGGAGTCTCTACAAAAGGGAGCACAAATACAAAGGAGCAATGATAACAACAACAACAAATCAAATAGAGAAAACATTTCATCAGTGTCTCTCCCATACAACACAGGCAGCCTATTGGTACTTCCTTTTGCATTGGTAATGTTTTGTCTTTCATCGTAATCAACTGCAAGGGACTCATTTGTCAACAGTTTTATTTTCAGCTGAGGAATCACATTCTTTACCTGACTTATTTTTGGGAGCAAAACAGCAAGTGGCTTTAATTTACGGCGCCTTTATTAGTTGAAAAGAATGCCTGATACTTACAACCCCCTTCAGGGCTCTGCGTGCACATGCTTCCAGTTAGTCATGAAAAAATGACTGCATCCATGTTTTTAATAAAAGGGCAGAAGTAGATTACAGAGTTCAGGATTCATAAATTGTTTTGTTGGTTTCTTTCTGAGGCCTAAAGGAATTTGTGTGTGGACAGAGATGGAAGGTAACTAATTTCAAATACTCATGTTAGTGAAGATTTCTGGGGGATAACTGTACTTTTCTGAGTAGATCTGAGTTTAAACCTGTACATGTAATTGAGCATAATTCTACCCATGCAATTATAATGAGTTAGATTTACACAGGGGTGGAAAGTTACTAATTACATATACTCATGTTAATGTTACTCTAATTGAGTAGATTTTTGGGTAATTGTACTTTTACATATGTACTTATGTATATAATTCTATCCGTGTAATTGTAATAATCTACATATTAAATGAAAGGAGCTACTGAGTACAGCCCGATCTCCACCTGTCTCACCTCCAAGTCTGCTTCTTTCTACACTGGCAAACACACATAACACTGCACTGGCAGCACTGGTTGTCCAGAGCTAAGAGAATATGCAGATTGCAGTTTAAACTTGAAGTTAATTCAGATTTAAAGTGTATAATAAAGTTTATTAAGCAAAGTTAGAGTACTTTGAGTAGTATTTTTCATAGATACGTGCAGCACTTTTAATTCAGTAGTTTGGGCCATGTAACTGTCCTGTTTATTTAATTGTATTAATCTGTATTTAACCAGGTTAGAGATCTCTTTTCCAAGGGTGACCTGGGTCAAGTGAGCTGCAGCCCTCATCATAACAAAAGTTGATAAGATTCACTCACTCATTGTTAAAATACAAGGAAACTCCGTTAGAGAAACAGCTCAGAAAGTTTCACTTCTGTTTACAGAATATTGGGGTTGGAGGTCAGTAAAAGGCTTGCTTCCTCAAAACTGGGTGCTCTCAAGGGTCAAAAGGGCATAGTGGAGTTTAGCTCCCTACAAAAGGGAGCATAAATATGAAGGAGGAAAGCCGCAAATAGTCTTATAGACCAAGAACATCCAATGAGTATAGCTCCGAATACTCAAAGAGGGCTCCTCAACCCTGACATGCCGTTCATGCGGATGGGTAAGTGGACCACAACCCCACATTTATAAATAGTGTTTAAAGACTGAAGGCATTTTGCTGCTGCATTGATATAAAGAACATCACCATAATCCAACAGGTAAAAGGTAAAAAGGTAACAGATATCAGGCGCTTGCGGGCTGGAAGAGTAAAGTAGAATTTGTTGCAAAAATAAAAAATAAGCTTTAATTTTTTTTATTTTTTTTGTTACAAAATTTTGTATGTGATCCTTAAAAGACAGCTCTTCTTCAAGTACAAATCCAATGGAAACATAATCTATACATTACCTTGGGAAGTCGTGATTCGGGGAACATCTGGTAATCCACATCCATGCACAATCCATTCATGGTTTTCAAGTACTGTAAAGTTTACTTTTACTTGAGTACAAATTATCATTACTCTTTCCATCACTGACATATTGTGACTGGTTATACACAATGGGGGGTCAGGTCTGATTTGGCCACTAGCAGGAGTCTGAGCAAAGCTTGCCCTGCCGTAAGTAGGTATTTTGGGGCAAACAGCCGCAGGTCAAGTCTGGGTCGATCTATGGGAGAAGAACAGTTAACCCTTCACTTAACTCTGTCAAAGTGAACAGAAACATGCACAGGAGGCTTAGTGGAGAAAGCACTGCCAGGCATATACTCTGCTGAAGATGCTGTAGGAGAAAGTACAAAGAAAAGAGGGATTTGGGGATTTTTACCTTTATTGTAGCGATTATATGTCACAAAGAAGATTGTCTAAAGGGGTTGGTGGTGACATTATTCATCATTACTGTTGATGAATAATTATGTCTAACTTTAAAGCTGCACTGTGATGGAAATGTAGTTAGATTCATGTTTTGAAGAAAATATTCTTATCATATATCTGTGTAAATGCATTTGATCTGTGTCAGACCCAGACCGGACATTAACATGTGTTAAGGCTCTGTCCCAATCTCTAGGGAAGCCTTTGTTGTCTTACCTGTCCTGAAGTGTAAAATTTCATTATCTCATGGCTGTGAAACAAAAGTCACCCTGCTTTGATATACATGCAGCTTTGTCATTTTAGTATAAATACATAGAGCACAGATGATGCTCTGTGGGGAGAGATGCTCTAAGAGAGATATTCAGGGAGAAGGCTGCCAGTCTGTGACCAGGACAGGCCTGGGGCCTGTCCAGTTCATATACCTTTTTTTGTATTTCATAATAAAAAATTTAAAAAATTCTATTGGGAAGTCTGCTATCAGCTAGCCTCCTGGAATATCATTGAATATCCAACAGACTGGTATTAAACTCTTCTATCTTGAATTTATTTAATGATAGGTTTTATAGCTAAAACAAATAGGAGAAACATGATTTCTTACTGTGAGTGACCTCTCGGTAAATCTGATCTGTATCTTGGCCTGGTGTCGTACCCTGCTTGTCACAGAGATAGAAATCCATATTGTGGAACTTCTAGGCAAACCAACACCATCTCCATGGAGACAAGCAGGCTGTGGACTTTCCATCAGACAAGTTGCACAGTGCACCTTTAATGTTGAGTTTACTTCTATTGCTACTACTACTGCTATAAAAACTGTAATGGCAATATGAAACACCTTGAACCAAGAATATGTCATTTGATTATATACTTTATTTTGCTGTATCACAAAATTTCTTCAAACAAAACAATGGCATCAAAATAAGACCACATTTCTACATAAACCATGATTGAATAGACTGAATATTGCAGCAGATCTGAAGACCTTTTTGCATGAATTTCACTTGAAGTTACTCTGTCTTTGCCTTGCCGGAACCATTTTACTCCCACAGAAAGCAGTAAAGGTTTAGTTGGTAATCCTCCTACTCCCATCCAATCCCTTGCTGAATTCCTGACTTGTAAACTCTGTAGAATTGCTGAGTATTGATTTTCTTCTGTTCCATTTGGACAGAAGCTGTGGCAGGGTCTGGTCATTTACAGAAAGTGCTGCATTTCCAGGCAGTGAGGCTAAATGCTAATGAAACATGTCATTATAGAGGTGTAGTGGAGATTTAGTCACTGAAATAACACATTATGTAACAACTCAGAATTATATAATAACATGGGAAAGTGTATTACGGTTTTGAATTGCCACCAGGGTTATAAATTAGTATACAGTATTTGAAGCTACCATTTATACATGTATATGATTCTTTTCAGCAGTAGATGGCAGATGTGGAACCTGCTCCCCCCTCCCCTTACCTGCTCTTTGTTCAAGCTCACCTGTGCTTTCTGGTCTTTAAAGCTGACACACAGACAGACCGCAGTAACGTAGATAGCAATGGTGTTATGTGAGAATATTAACTGGGTTAGCTTGGCCAGTCTAATTACAAATGGTACTTTTAAGCTCCAACACTGGATAAATAAAGATGTGGGAGGGATGTGAAATACCCAGAGCTCGCAGTATTATAATAAGTACAATTATAACTTCACTGATGCTTATACAGTGTGGCACTAAATGTAACTATCTTTATGTAAACAAGCAGGTGATGCTACTAGACCAAGTTATAGGTCATATCTGCAGACAGGTTTTTGAGCAATTAAACACTGTTAATTAAATTGATACTAGATTTAAATGGTTAATTCCATATTGTGGGACATTCAATGGATTCAAGCATCTTCATGAAGACAAGCAAGTGGTGGTGGACCCCTACTGAAAAGTTATGCCTGTGCACATTTAACCAAATATTAAGCTAATCATTTTATCATTACTGTCTTTTCCAATGCATTACAATTAGTATCACATAATAACTTCTTCATGGTAACAGCACTGAAACAGAACAAAGGGTCTATGTAGTTCGATCTGTAGTATTTCAACAAGCCTAACTAGACAACACCAGCTTATAACGCCACTTTATATTGAATTGTACAATGACAGGATTACATTGCCCTGGGATAGCGTCTTTGTGTCTTCTGTCCTATAATAGACTTGTTTGTGAACCTCTCCTTTAGCTGCAGGTTTTGGCTTTGCTTCAAGAACAACACACTCCAAAGAACTGGGAGTTTTTCATGTCAGTAGCTCAGACAGGATCAGTGGAGATGTTTTGCATATGGCCGCTATGCATCAGTGTTACATTAAATTTACAAAAATAACAGTTCTTCTTGCTTTAAGACTTCAGGCCAAGATCAACCTTCAAGCCTCCTTTCAATGAAAAAATGCAGAAATGAATAATGTGTATTATCCTTTATGATGTGACGGCAGTTTCGGATGTGGTTTTCTGGGAATTGTTTTTCTGTTTTACTTTAGTAAGTTGTATTCTGGGGAACTTATTAAAAATACTTGTATTGTGCAATGAAGTTTTCTACAGAATTACAGCGGTCTATTTTCTGAGATCTGACAAGGAGGTTAAACAAAACAAAGTTGCACTGTGAAAAATGATGAAAATTATGAAAAATTAGGACTGCCGCCATAGAGATTAAAAATATTATTAATTAATCGATCTTAATAACAGGATCTGTAACATAAATAGGCAAGAATTGATAGGAACATAACTGACACACCTTCCCTTCTAATATTCAGGGACAATGTAGTTTAGCTAAATCTATTGAATCCCAAATGTACTTTTTTGTCGTCATATCCACAATAGGTTCCAGCTGCTACTCCTGACCATGAACCAATATCACAAGATCTGAGCACTACACTGCGGTCACCCACTGATCCTGACAAGTTGTCTGTGGAACATTGAATAGTGAGTCAAACGCAGGACATTTCCCTATATGGGGACAATAGAGTGCACTTTAGCCTTAACTTTTAGATCTTGCAGACCCCTTTTTGGCCTAGAGTGGACTTGAAAGACTCAAGAAAACCCATGGTTGCAGTAGCGTAGTTGTAACAGTAATAATAGCTGTATCTTTAACATCAGGGGCACAGTTACAAGATACTAGTTGTGCTTATTGCAGTAACTATATTAGTGTTATCTGTTGCTGCAGTTGAGTGAGTATGTATGTTGCATCAAGTGCAGTTAACCTTTCCACTTAACCTCTGAAAGCTTCTCTTTTACGGAGATGCCCCGACCTGTCTCATGGCTTTAGTTTACATGGCAGGGTTTAACGTTTGTACATAAAATGACTTCATTCTACATGCCAGCATTTAAACAGTGAGGGCCAGCAGGTCTCATGTTCTTAGTACAATAAAGTTTACAGCAGGCCATGTGTAAAGAGCCCCCATTAAAACTGTTTTAAAAGTTCCATATTTCTTTCCTTCCATATTATGCCTCAATGTACTTCATGTTTTTACTACAATGTGTTCATAAAACCTGACCAATATTAGGTGCAATTTGATATATTGTTGTAAAAAGTACATGTGGCTTATTATATTAGAATTACTTGGGGATGTAACTTTAGGCATTTACCCTGTGTTAAAATCTGAATTCTGATTGAAAACAGCCTCTATAATTCTGTAGTTTTCCACCACTAAAAGAATACAAAATACTAAAAAGTTCACAAAATAACCGTCAAGCCAGTTCACAATCTTGATTTTGAAAAATAATCACAATCACATTTACAGGTGCAAAATGGTTTCACTTTACTGTGTATAAACCTGTCACCTATACCAGCTGATCGTTCAGTATATGTTCAATATGTAACATGGCGGTCAGTATTTATTGTGGGTACCTTTCCTTTGCTCTGATGTGGAACGTTTTGTTATTTTTCTGTTCTACAATTAGATTTGAGCTGTAGAGGGATGAATACATTATTTCTATGACTCATTATAGATACAAACTAACTACTAATGTGTTGCATTTTGCTTTTTATTTACTGCAGTTCATGTTTTGTTTTTGTTTTTTTGTTGTTTTTTTTTTGCCATATTGTACATTTAGCATAGTTTTGGGGGGATAGTTCTACTTTGGGGTTTTTGTATTGTCTGCATTTTCTTCCGCAATATATCGCACTTCAGGTCTAAGTGTACATTTATTCAGCAAATTGGCCTGGTAATAATGTTTAGTTAAAGCTGGGATGCCTGACCTTATTCTTATATCTCTGCCCCCCCCCCCCAAATAGTTTAAAAGCTACACTTTCTGACAAAAGGAGTCCACTGCAAGCTCTCTGCTGTATTTTATTGATTGCAAACTTGTAAGAAAGCTGTTCTAAAGCAGTGCACGTACTTTAAAATCCATACATGTTAATACTAGCAATGGGTCAAAGGGGTTGTGAAAGCTAGGGACAAGTTACATAGTTTTAAATACCTATACCTGCTGAAGCGCTACACGAGTTGTAATGTAGTCATATAACATGTAATGAGTTTGGTTTGTGTTCAAGATTTGTTCGTGTCTGCAAAACATGCCCAATAACTGCTTTAATCATTCCTATTTAAACATCAAATAACATCTGTTACAAGTTGGTCTTCAATGCATTACAGTCAAGATAATGAAAAATCTTGCTTCTTCTGACATTCTTGTAGTTTACAGCTCATAGTCCAGTGAGTTGCAGCTGCTGATGTCAAGTCTCAGGTCCAACAATGCCATGTATCCTATGTCTTGAACTTCAAATATTTGTGTTTTTCAGCTTGTTCAGCTTCCTGTGTGCATCTATAATGAGCCCATATCATCTTGCTCTAAATCACTACCCACTGTCTGCTTTTTTCATATGAATTTCTATAAACATATTCTGTTGTTTTAATGATAAGCAGGAAGTCGGTGCCTCTCAGATGTTTTACTAAAAGTTGCTGACTGGGTTTGACTTATGATCTTTGTTGGTTGTACCTCTGATGTTGGCATGAATGGGCGACATATCAAATGTTTAGGCTCCACTGTAACTATACCCAGATGTTGCCGCAGCCCCCAGCCCAATTTAAAGTGCCATAAACCTGTACGCAGCAGCACACAGAGGTATGCAGGGCCAGCTCAGCGATCCCTCTCCTCTAATGTTGGGGTAATTTGTTTCAGTGGTCACTTCCTCCATTCACGGTGTTTACTTGTTAACATTCCTGACGATAGAGGTAAATGCAGGGGATACTCCAGGGGATCCCATGTACCCGGTCCCTCAGGTCAGTGCAGTCATGTGACCTAGAGAATCAAAGTCACATGGCCAAAGACACACTGTAAGGATGTCAAGAGTAGTGTTTGAAACTCAAATCCAAGTAAGCACAACACATTACCAATTTTGAAACAACAAAAGTGCTGAAGTACTGAAACTAGATACTCATTTGAGGAAGTATCAATACTAAAACAGTCACATTCAAAGAACAGAAATGAGCCTTTCCTGAATAGCTTCAGAATGATCTTGAGCTGTAGCAGAACAAGTATGAGACCACATAGACTACTATACGCCCAGGGACCACTATGGAACCTACCTGGATGATAGGAACTTTACAAATATGAGGCCACATGGTACAGCACAGTACTACAATTTAATGTTGAAAATCACATTCTATTGTCTAAAGAAAGAGTGTTTTTCATTATCATCTTGGTATCAGAATCAATATTAAGTATCAAGTCTATTCCTTAGTATTGGAATGAAGTTTGATATTTTTGTATTGTGACAAAACTAGTAAGCATTGATATATTAATGATACTGTAAGTTCCTTTACCATCTCCATATTATACATCTATAATGTAATTTGCAAGTCAGAAAAATAATGGTTTCTGTAATTTCACGATGTGGTCAAAACACTTTTGAAAAAGTTCCACAGTATCAATACTCAAATTAATATGTAGTTTCAATACTCATTTTTATAACAATTAGTATGGGGGTATCCAAAGATGTCCAAATTGCATTCTTGAATTTAATTATCTAAGGCATAGGACAATTCTGTATTTTAAAATGACAAATGTACAGAAAATCCATAAATCCATCCAAAACATGCTATGACCCCAAGAAGCTAAGCAGGGTTGGGTCAATTGAGTATTATTAATTATATGACCAGTGATAAAATACTTGGGGGTTCAACCACTACAGACAAATATGAAAGATTTATCTGAAATGTTCTTTTAAACTACATCTAATCCAAACTGTAGAGTTGATATTTTTGTCTTTCAGTGCTGTACTATTAAGTTTCACTTTTGAATGTGCCTCAGAATCAAAATAGGATTTATTTTCAATATTTAGTGGATCACACAAAAAATGTTGAATGTTTTCTTTACGCGGACACTTTTCATGATGCCAAACCCATTTGCAAACCACAATTTGCGGTTTCACAGACAGGCAGTGACATTTTAAAGCTGCGTTGAAAGAGAGAAATATGATGTTTGCTCCCAGTGGACCTTAAACCAGGCTATTGGCACCGGGCCTGTCTGCAGATGTGTGTTTGGGACGGGACTACTGCTCCTGACAGCACCAGACTTTTCATTTGCACTAAATGGAGGGATCTGCGAGTTAAAGAATTCCTGCGGTAGCCGCCCAATAGTGTATAGAATATAGTAACATTTACACAAAGAGGCTGCAAAACTCTGCACAGGACTTCTTTGTATTGAATTTGACATAGAAAATGTTTGGATCATAGGAAATTTGTAGTTCAAAAAACATCAGGAGATCTTAATTGTTTATTATTAAAACTGTAAAAAAAAAAAAAATAATAATAATAATAATAATAATAATAATAAAAACCCATTTACACTAATGTTAGAAATCATTAGGAAATCATCAGGAAAAATATGCCGCACTGACTGGTCAAAGTGTCACAACAGCAGAACAAAACAGCATTTTTTGTTAAATCCAATTCCAGAGAAAACCACATATTTCCCGTCCACATATGCATATTTTGGTTTGTTGGGGTACTTCACCTTTGGCTTCCCCCCAAACCACAGTCCTGCTTTGTGATTTGTCCCATCACAGATTCTCTTGAGTTTGTGGACTCATTGTGAGACTAAGTTTTGTTGTACAAAGTTATGGCTGTGTAGACCTCTAGATTAAAACATATCACTGACAATTAGAAATTAATTAATCTAAATCATTATTTGATCAGTTGGCCAGTCCTAGTGTAAATATAATGTACAAGTAAAATCCAGTGTGCACACCAGCCGCCAGCAGAAAGTGTGCCGCTGTCACCAGTGTGTGTTTGATCTAGAAAGTGTCGTCGGCCCCTGAAGGGTTCAGTTCTGCAGACGTCCTTGTCGAAGGAGCGCTTTAATTGGTCATTATTCGAGGAACAGATGGCAGCCCGTCATGATGGAGGAATACACAATTCAATGGGAAGCACACCTCTTATTTTAAGGCAGATTATGTGTATTTTAAGCCTAATTAATTCAGGCTTCGTCAAACCGGAGTCTTCGGCTTAAGTCCACATTTGCTTTTGTATTTGTTGAATAGTGGTCAGTGAAAAGCTCTTGTATACTTACATTAATGACACCCTCAGATGTCCAGTGTCTTGCCAATGTGTAGAATTTACTGTAGGTCATGCAGTTGATCACATATCTGACGTGTTTGGATTTTGGTTCCAATTAGACTAGTCGTAGGGCAACAGTGGTCACATTGCATCCTTGATAGATGACTTTAAGAAAAATACACCAAAAAATGATATTAAAGAGGAGTGGGGGGAGGGGCAATGCAAAAACTGAACACGGAAGGAAGAAAGCTACCTGTTATATAAGGGTAAATAGTATGAGTTGCATGAAATAGTAACAAAGACCGTTCACATAGAAAGGCTCAGCTCTGTACAGGACGTCTTTGTGTTCATTTTGAGGTTTTTCCACTGTGGGACATGGGCGGGGCTTGTTCTATGGCAGGTACAGGCTGAGGCAGTCAGGAAAATCACTGTTGGTTTTTCTACTGAGTCCAAATGAAATACAGCTGCTCCTCCACACACAGACACCACGCAAAACCAGATCTGTCACTGTGTTGTTCTCCTTTCTCATTTAAAAAGATGGCTGAGTGAAATTGTTTTGGAAATTGACATTCACAACAATTCTAGTGTGGTGAGGTTTTTATTTTGGTCAAGCTACATAGCAAGTTGAAATGATAGTCAGTGATGCACCATGCTGCTATTGTCCACAAAATATCTCATATCACAGTCATAACAAAAGATTTAACGCAAAACTAACAATTTGGGGTTTTTTTGTAACTGCGGCAGACAAGCAAAAAATCTTTCCGTTTTCAGATGGTGTCCCCAATCCAGACAAAGAATGCAAAAAGATAATTCATTTAAAGGAAAAGATATTCTTATAGTGTCAGCTTACTTGCCTCTCCACAGATCCGATCAGTAACGTGGAGACGGTGCTTGCTTAATGCCATACATCTCCACAGAACAGGTCATAGACAATCCCCTAGAAAAGTTACATAATGCATCTGTAGTGATATTTGCATTTCATCTTTAAACTTGCATCTTTGTATTTATTATTTATTTTTAGGATGGCTATTTTATTATTATTTAGATGCAGACTATGTGACAAAGTAAGAACAGGTGAGAGTTTTCAGTCATAGTATTGTTTTTAACAGTGAACTTGTGGAGAATGTTTAACTTTTGTTTCGTTTATGGATGTTTACAATAACCAACCTGGAAACTTTCAAGCCTAAAGCCCTGACTCCAAAATGTGTGTTCAGGTCCCCACACTTTCATTCTGCATTACTTCCACCTCTTCCAAGAGGTGTATCTGGCCTTTATCCAGCTCGTTGATTGGCCCCTCCTGGCTGCCGTCCAATTACTCAACAAGTTCACATTCACCAGGCGTTTTTTCACTATATAAGACCCCGGTGTTTTCACTCAGCTCTCAACATTTTCAACATCAGCGTTTATGTATCAAGGGGACAATAAGAGCTAGCATGACAGACACAGGCCCTAATGAGCTACTAGATCCTGTTATTTCAGCTTAACAAGTTGAGAGAAAAGATGTGTTATTTGTTCCTAAGTAACATCTTTATTACCTTTGTAATGTTTTTCTAATGTAATTAATGTACAAATGTTAAAAGGTAGTCTTGTCAAGGCACATGTTACACTGCAGAATTGTTTTTAAGTTAAGGGTAACATTTCTATTCAAGGACTTGCCTGCTTGTCTCCATGGACATTCTGTTGCTGTACTTAAAATGTATATGTTGTTATCTCCATTGAGACAACAGATTGGATCAGGAAGAGTGACCCCAGTATCGATACTTGTAATTGAATGGACATAAGGTACATTTAATGCTGTGGAGTTGAATATTCCAGGAAAAGCAATAATCTCTCTATGGAGATAAGTATAACAAATCTCTAGATGTAAATATTGATCTGAGTTTGTATCAAACAAGTAATATTTGACCTTTTGTAGAACAGAATCTTTGATAATAATGTTCTTATATGTCTGAAAGTGACATGGTTTTGGCAGTACTCTACTAGGGTTTCCAGTCTATCTGAAATATGTTAATTTAGAAGTCTGCAGGGGAGCAAAAAGTTTAGAGACAGGCTTAGGAAAATGTCGTTAAGTTGGACGGAGAGAAAGTTTGTCCAAACCAAAATGAATGAACACATCATGGAATGCACTAAGAGAAAACCAGTGTGGAGTTCCATAACTTTATTTAAAACCAGTTTACACAGTTTCCTACCACAGCATAAAAAGTATAATGCAATATTTCTGACTGTTAGATGTAAAGGACTGTAAAATCCACATAAATGCAGAAATGTTGTTTTTACCCTTGTTTGAAAGATTACAGCATCTGTTTATCCCATTTTTTTTTTGTTTATTTTTTTATATGTACATTTTGAAATTCTCCTGATTCTGGCTTAAAACTATGCCAGTAGGTAATTTATTTTCTTATACAGGGTCGTATTGGGTTTTAAGGTCCTGTACTTGTATGGATGATTAGATCTGGTTCGGGGGTCAGCTGGAGTCAGATGGATGGGTGGCACTGCCAGGAGTTGGATCAGGACAAGTCTTTGATGTTTTAGACATTCCTCAAGAGTTTTCCATTCAAGATGTTGGCGCATAGATGTTGCACGGCTTTTTAGGTCATAGTCAGAAGTTGGAAAACAGCATTCTCCTTAATAGCTATAATTTCATGTGTATTGCCCAAAACAACATGAATAGATACTTTGTGTGCTGTACACTCACTCTCAAAACACTCCATTTTCACTTATCAGTTTCATTGTATAAAAACAAGCACATGCTAACTGAATTCGTTTTGCTTTATGAATCAAGTTGGTGCAATAATTACAGACTGTAGACGTTCGGAAAGTATTGTTCAAGTAGTAAGTGCCTTTTATTGAGAAACACTGTTGTTGATATCCATTGACCCCCGTGGACCCTGAACACACTGTGATTCGTCCATCTCGTCTCACATCTGCTCTGCTCCTGACCCAAGCCTACATCGGTCAGAGCCTTGTTTACTCAGTGTGTGGCTGTCCTTAAAGCAGCGGGTGCTCTCTGAACCTGTAGGGGAGCTCTGTCACTTTAAGTCCTCTTCACTCAGACTGTTGGTCCAGGACTAGACTTGGCCCAAACTCTTTGAGGTGGTCAGATGCCATGTTTGGACAGATGTGTGGCCCTCTGCTGAGCTAGTCCAACTCCTCACTGAGAGAAAAGAGGCTATAGATTACATCTAATGAGGTACAAGTAGGGACACTTTGGTAAATATACAATGTTTTGGAGCTGTAAAAGGGGATTGGGTTAGCTTTTTGTGTACCATCTAAGCAAATTAAATTATGCAATCATCAGTTTGTTTATCAAGTGAAATTACAATTTTCATACAAAGGGAAAGGCTTGATACTCAATACTATTTTTGATACCACAATGAAAATACATTAAATCACTATTTTTTAATTTGAGAATAGAATGAAATTTCAACACACAATAAAAGTAGTTTATAGTAGTAGCAGTCTATACATATTGATTCTGTCTGTAGTATTCTCTGCATTCCTAAAACTCGCCTGATTTAGTCTGGAGTCTGCTCAGATAACATGAGTTTTATTGCGCGTTGTGAATATCTCCCAGCTGGACTGACCCGCCAGAGGCACTCAGTCCTAATGAAGTCAAGCAAACATCCTGCATCCAAAGGCATGTTTAGGATGTTTGGCATTGCATCACTCTGTTTTATGAAAGCTGTGCAAAACTAGTTATCAGAATGTGAAAAATATCAACTGTTGAATATATATCTCCTATAATGTCACAATTACTAGAGTTTAGAGAGTTTACATTTATTATCATAATATATGTCACAGTGGTATTAAGTAAAGCCATATAGATTTGATAATCAGTTACATAGTGTCATTGAAAGTTAAATCAATTATTTATTAATTATTATAGACTTAAACTTAATATAGCAAAAGATAATGAAATATTTGTGTCAAATAAGTAACAAATATATTTGTATGTATGTACATGTGAAATAAAATAAAAATAAGTAAAAATTAAATACATCTACACTATGTTCAATAGAGCAGGGGTGAGAAGACACAAAGATGAAAATGATAGACTTGACATGACATAAGGTTATTTATTACATAAGTGGTTATGTAAAATGCATTATGTACACTGCAGCTTTCATCATTTGTGTTTTTGCATTGTAAATGTGGTTTTGCAATGTTGGAATTCATAACTCGGTTTCTAATTATTAGCATGTGTAAGTGTGTGATTGGGCAAAAACTTGTGTTTATCGAACACATTCTACACACATTCATGTTTCTGGGGGGTCTGTCATGTTGTGCCATTGACCCAATAATTTGTTTTTACCAAATACAAGGGGGGAAATCGTTGGCATCTCTAAAGTTTGACTCAAATGACCTAAAAATATCTTGTTTTGAGTAAGATTGGTGAACATTTACTCTGCAATGCACTGTCTATTCCAACATCACATGGCCCGCACATGTTTCTTAAGTTTTATAGTGTTACTGGCCAGGCAACTGTTTTCAATTGATTCTTGGATGCAGCGAAGCACAGCGTGTCTCCGTTATAGACCCTATTAAACTTAGTTATGCAATCAAATCCCATAGTGTTTGTTTGAATGTAATATTATTTGACAATCCCCAAATGACTACTTTGTAAATTCAAATGTTTGCTTTAATGTTGTTTGTTGCAGGTATTCAAGAGGGAACCGAGTGCACCAAATGTAAAAATGACTGGGCCTTGCGCGCTGCCATTGCCCTGCTTTACGTCCTCTGTGCCCTGCTCACCATCGCAGTGGCTGTCCTTGGATTCAAAGGTACGGTGATTACAAGACATTGGAAAAGTACTGATAGGCAATATTGTGATAAACATAATGCCCAGTGCAAGAATCTGATGTGAATAGACAGTATAGACAGTTTAGTGGACTTGTCTTTTAAACAGAACAAAACAAGCAAAAGGAAAAGTAAATGTATTTAAGTTGGGTATTTCATTTCTTTTGGAGCTCTATTAATTATTCACTCTAAATAAATATCATAATTTGAACAACAAAATATCCTGTCCTATTATATAAATAAAAAAAAACAACTCTCAGTTTCAGCACTCTACAAACATCCATGGTATTTTTTATTAGTTTAGCAGTTCACATTTGTGTAAAATGTTATGATGATAATGGATACAATTATGATTAAAATGAACACAATCATGCAATTAAAACATAAATTGCAAATCAATTTCGCAATCGCAATGTTTGTCAGTTGTTCAGCCTTAATGTGGTCTTCTTCTTTAAGGTGATCACTTTTTTGGCGTACATTATAAATATAGGACAGTTGTTGTAATTTAGCATAAATCAGCTGCTCTTGTCTAATTGCATCATTTTTCTCACACTAACTAACTTCAAATACTCTTTAACTGCATTCATACTTCTTGACTTTGGTCTTCCTCTAGGCCTCTTGTCTGGCAGCTCTAACCTCTATAATCCTTCTAACTATATATTCACAATCCCTCCACTGAACATTGCCAAACCATCTCAATCAGGCTTTATTTTTATCTGCAAAACACTTAACCAAAACGATTCTCTCCTTGTACGCAGTAATACTCCAATCCATTATTATGATCAAGTGTAATTCAACACATTTCCCATTTATTTTTCCTTTTTTCCCTTGAGATTTCCAGTTCTTTCTTTGTATTCACACAGTGGCAATGCATTCCAAATGTCCAAATATTCAATATGTCTATTTTAGTTGTGTCAAAATTCAAAATGTTGACATTGTTGAAATCTAGACCGTCTGAGGCCACAAAATACACATGTGAAGACTAAAGGATACCATCGAAGAAACTAACCATCAACAAATTCAAAAGCATTTGTGAATATTCTATCTCATTGGCAATGGTGGAGTACAAGTAGTTAAGTACTGTACTTATGTATACATTTTAGGTATCTGTACCTTACTTAAGTCAGTTTTACAGTGGATACATACTTTTACTTCACTACATTTGAGAGCAGGAATCTGTACTTTCTACTCCACTGCATTTTCTAACTGGACTGAAAAGTAAAAAGTATTTTTCATATGATTTGAGGGGTTATTCTTACCATACCATACCATGTTACCATGTTCGTGGTAACATAGAAAAATCAAGAAATGGGATTCGAATTGCAACTGTATGTATAATTTAAAAAAAATATGTATCATTTTTAATCAATATCACTACATTTAACACTAACAAATTAACACTTGTGTGAAATACTTTTATTTTTCATTTTTAAAATACTTTTTTATACGGGTATTTAAACTTTACTTTTAAACTTTTACTCATGTAATATTTTTAATTTTACTTGACTTTAACTTTTTGCTTCAGTATCTGTACTTTTACTTAGGTAACAAAATTGAGCACTTCATCCACCTCTGCTTATAGGTCAGGCCCTGTACTATGAAGCTAGATTAGAAGGTTATCAATGCAATTCTGGGTCAACCCTGGTTTATCTTAAGGTGGATCACTTTCTATTGAGGTAAATCTACAGAGTAACATGCCTCGAAGCTTAACCTGTTTTGGACCAAATTCTTGTATTTCTGGGTAAGATAAGAAAGAAGTGAAATAAGTGCCTTTTATACCATCTATGGCACTATTACTTTTTGTGAGTTTTAGAGCATGGATTACATCTGTTATTCAAATCAATATTAACAAAAAATCATCTGTTCTTTTTATTACTTACTATAAACAATCGTTATATCCACAGTCTGCATAGTAAAATGACTGAATCCCATCTGAAATATGGCAAAATTTATGAATGGACCATCAAACTGCATGCAAAAGTATAACCTTGTTTGTAAGATAAGTTTGATTTACTTTTTGTTAGCTCCTTTTGAATAGTTATTATTATTAACAATATGCACTATTATGTACTTCAATATATCTCCCACCTCGAGAACATGCTCACAGCTTGTGCTCACAGCTCCAAAGAAAAAGCAGGGTTAAGCCGGTTTATTGCTTATTATTGAGAGAGACGTATCCAGTTTAATTCCAGCCAGTTCAAACCCAGTCAGTGTAAACAGCCCAGGGTTCCTTCAGTAAATCCAGTCTGCCGTACTCATGTCCGCATGTAACCCTTACAGTAAAACAGACTTGCATTGCACATGTATATTTGTATTTTGCCTCGTCATAGCAGCTGAGTACTTCCTGGTGTTGTTTTGGAGTTCATATGATGTCTGTGGTTTGGGGTGTAATGTTTAGCAGATGACCCTGCACTTTAACCACTTATGGGACGGTTTTATGGTACAGTAGTAATTTGTAAGGTTCACTTGCAAAAAGCAACAAGTCACAAAGATTTCAGTAAGTTTAGTTTTCTTAAGATATTTTTCCCCTGTGTTATGGTGCTAGGTTGGATTAGCACGTAATAATGGGTCACTATATATCCTTGGTGTCACATGTACTTGGTTAAAGGTGCATTGTGTAACTTTTCAGAAAATTTAGATTGGGCTTGTTTAACTGTTTTATTAACTTGAACTTTTAAACTTTGTAAGCAATAATTGTATGGAAAAAGTGTCAAATTAACTGGAGGTATAAAAATATAATTTGAAGTGAGTGGGTTTGAATTGCATAATCCTCTTCCCAGCATCAGACCCTAAGTGGATTCCATGTTGTTGGTTCATGTTTTGTCATTTTTGGAACAATAACAAGGAAATTTCAGGATGCACTCCTCAGAACATTTTTTCTTGTCATTTGTGGACGCCCACACACGGACAAGAAACAGAAAAAGGCTAACGAGAAATTCAGCATGTGATTTTCATTATGTTAGCTGTTTGTTGCAATAGCGAATCTAGTCTGTATTTATGTGTATCAATCCACAGTTGCCTGGTTACGTAAAATCAAAAAGTTTGTAATCTTTTCAACTCAGCCATAATCTTCTGCCCATGAAGGTTGGCAATGAAATAGCAGTATGTGTGGATGTTGTGCACCCTCTGGTGTTTGGGGAATGCCGTTGCAGAATTACATTGGTACCACATTGGTGTAATATTTTTCTCCCAATCTTTGATAGTGGTCCAGAGAATGGATAATGTGACAGAGGGCATGCAGAATTATGGGGGCAAGATCAGCGAAGTGGAGACTGATCTAAAGAAATTTGGTAAGTTTTGCTGTGTTTGTTTAAGTCTGCAAAAAATAGATGGTTTAATTATTGAAATTACTTGAGATATTATTATTATTATTATTATTATTATTATTATTATTATTATTATTATTATTATTATTATTATTATTATTATTATTATTATTATTATTATTGCATTTGAGTTTCATATGCAGTCTTATTGCAAATATTGTTTCAAAACAAGACTCAAAGTATAACTTCATTTTAATATATACTGTGTATTCAATTTGACACTGCATGCTCTGTGCTCTGTGTCTGACATGTTGTAGGTAATCAGGCAGGACAGAAGTCAATTAATGCTACCAGTGAAATCCGTACTTTTAAGTCCGACTTGGAGACCCTAAGGAGGCAGCTGGACGAGATTGCGCTCAGAGCCACAAAGAACCGGGACGTCCTGGAGGAGCTGCGTCTGACGGGGGGAGACATGCAGACCACACACACTCTTTACAGGGTGTTTTGGACTCCAACTCTGCGTCTCTGCGCTCCGTCAACCAGACCCTAACCTCCTACAGCGCCATGTTGGACAATCTACAGACGAACACAGCCTATCTCCAGTCAGAAATACAGACACAGGTGAAAGTGCAGGGGGAGAGCCAGGTCACCATCAGTGCACTAAACATCAGCCAAACTCAACAGAGAAACCTCCTGAGCAGTCTGCAGAAGACCGTGGAGGACGCAGGCCAGGCAGTGCAGAGACTCAAGAATGACTACCAGGTAAACATTTTCTGTACCAGGGTTGCAAACACTAATCATATTAATTCTCATTAATCAATTGTCTAAAAGATTTGCACAATTTAACAGTTATTCATTTTTATTTGGACTATAAACAGATTTTATAATAACATGCAAAGTTTTAATTCCCTTAGATTTCTCCGCAAAATTAACCAAGATTTTAATAATTAAAATAATTAATCAATGTATTTATGCATTAGTATTAAGTTAAATTTTTGGGTTCCATAATAACATTTTTTTTAATTTTTAAGGCAATATAGGCTTGTACATTTTTGAAAACTTAATTTTATTGTTTATTTATTAATGCATGTTAATTGATTTTTTTTAACTTTTATTTCAAACACATAATAAATAACAACAGTGGAAACAACAATAAAAATATACAATATAAAAGAGTTCTTAGGTTAAATGTACTCTTTTTCACTTTTGCTTTTTTGTCTTTTTTGTCTAATCTAAATGGAGATTAGTCAGTTTATTATCGATATCTCCTCTTCTAGGGTCTGCAGCAGAGTGCTCGCCAGGCCCGCTCCGACACTGAGTGGCTCAAAGAGAAAGTCCAGAACCTGCAGGTGTTAGCGGCTAATAACTCTGCCCTGACCCGCTCCAACGGGGAGGCACTGGAGGACCTGGGGGTTCAGCTCAGCACTTTGGCCAGTCAGATCCAGAATGCCTCAGCCCTGACGGAGGTCCATGACCAGAGTCTCCGAGAGCTGATGGACCACCAGAGGGACCACGACAATAGCACCTCAGCCCGCTTCGACGAGGTGGAGGCACGATTGGACCGCCATGAGAGCGACATGGACCGGGTGACAGGGAACGTGAGCTTCTCCTCTCAGCTGCTGGGGGCTATCAGCTCCGACCTGAATGGGATGAGAGCGTGTGCGGAAACAGTGATGAAGCACACAGACCTGATTGTGGCTCTGAACAGCAGTGTGACTGAGGCTCACGCTGACAGTAGAGACCTGAAGGCCCAGCAGGACGACCTGGTGTCCCGTTTGGACAAAGAGGTGACCAGTCTGTCCACTGTGATGGAGGAGATGAAACTGGTGGACAGCAAACACTCGCAGCTCATCACCAACTTCACCATCCTGCAAGGTCAGACCCACCTCACGATACAAGCTGAGCAGGTCTTACTCATTTACATACGGCTGTAATCTGTGCCCCCCTCTGTCTGTAGGCCCTCCTGGTCCCAGGGGTCCCAAAGGAGACAGGGGTGCACAGGGCCCTGTTGGCCAGAGCGGACCCAAGGGTGACAAAGGAGATAAAGGTGCAGCTGGAGTCGTGGGGCCTAAAGGAGAGAGAGGAGCTCCTGGTCCCACAGGTGCTGTAGGGCCAAAGGGTGCAGCAGGCGTGAGAGGCCTCCCTGGAGCCAAAGGGTCCAGAGGAGCAGGAGGCAGGCCTGGGATATCTGGTGAGAAAGGAGACCCAGGGTCTCAGGGGCAGCCTGGCCGGGATGGGCTCAGGGGACTGCCCGGTGTTGCAGGACCACCAGGGCCCAGAGGAGCCCCAGGACCCCCAGGTCAGGATGGTCTGCGGGGTCCTGTGGGCCCCATCGGCCCCCCTGGGCCTCCAGGTTTACCAGGACTCCCAGCTCCGCCCCCTCAGGTCCCACAGCCTCGGCCCACACAGCTCCCCAAACCCCCTAAACCCCCAAAGCCCGCTGTAGCCACAGAGCAGCCTGAACGTGCAGTGACCCGGGAGGTCCAACCCACTGCCCCAACTACTGCTGTTCCTGGTGAGTGACAATTGTACTATATTAATAATTTTATGTTTTTATACAATATTTGTTTATTTTTAAATGTATTTTCTAAATATATGGAATTATAATCCAGGCTGCCCACTAAATTTTAAAAAATGGAGAGGAAGCTGCTATTATTTTTCCGCTGTTGCTCAAAGACTCAACTTTGATGAGGCAAACAAGTTTTGTACCAACATTTCAACACATTTGCTGATAATCAGTGACAATGATGAACAGGTATTAACAGTAAAAATACTTTATTTCAAGCCCCTAATGCATTCAACATGACTTTGTCACATTCTTTCTTCTGAAGCAATACATTCAAAAATCTATTGCTGGGAAGACGTATTTCTGGCTGGGCCTCACAGACAGAGAGAAAGAGAATGAATGGAAATGGGTGGATGGGACGTTACCTGAGTTCACGTGAGTTCATGCATTATCATGCAGTTATTCACAACATATTAAACAGCAAAGCATGTTAATTAATAATGCATTGCATACAATAACCTTTATTTGTTGCCTCTTATAGGAACTGGAAGCCGGGTCAGCCTGATAACTGGACCCACGGACATGAGGATGGAGAGGACTGTGCTGGGCTCATTCACCAGGCCAAGTGGAACGACTTCTACTGCACTGACCGCATCGGCTTCATCTGTGAACGCCCAGCTGATGGTCTGCACTCACTGTATTCTGTGTAGTCACAGAGGTGGAAAAGATGGGAATAAAGATGGAAATGTATATATACAGAGATAGATCTTTCACTGTAGCAAAATGTGAAAGCGTTAAAATATTAAAATAAGCACCTTGACCATAATAGTCAAGTCTAATTAAATTTATTTATAAAGCACATTTAAAAACAACCACCACTGCCCAAAGTGCTGTACAAATACAAAAAGTGCAGTCTTGTAAAACAAAACATAAACCTAAAGCATGATTTTTCATATTCATCTTTCATATGCACAGTCGTTGTGTATTTGGTTCTAATTTAAAAAAAACAAGGTTTTCATATTTTCTTGCACATCGAGTTTGAATTTAATTTTTTCTTTTTTTCTTTTTTTTTTTTGTCTTTTTTTTCTCTTTTATCGTATAGACTTTCCAGTTTTATAGCAGTGGCCCATCCCTCATGACCATGGATGAAGGAGGAGCTCTAGCGTTGACTAGAAGACTCTGATAAAATCAGTCAGTGTCACGGAGACCAGCACTGACGAATCAAAAGGCACTTTACAACAGTGTGGTGCAAAGGACTAAACAAGCACAGGCCGGGCCCCTGCTTTTGGGACAAAGGGTTTTATATGAAAACGTAAGAATGTTGGAGTTCAAGTGAAGTACTTATGTTGTACAGGATTATCTGTAAATAGTGACAAATTATATTCAAGCAAATCATTTTTTTTCTCTGTTTTGCAAATATATGAAATTATATTGCTATTAAAGCTACCGCTATTTAGTATTTTTGATACTACACAGATGTGAAACTGTGACTGAAACTAAGCATTCAGAAAGTGCCCATGGATCATTAAATGACTGCAACATTTTCTTACATTCACTACCTTTAAAACTTTTATATGTACCTGTATTTTTAGACATATAAATACTATACGAGCGAGCCATTGTCCATTATGCCAAATTTTTGAATGTCTTTTATTGGTTTGTGTGAGTGACTAATTAGTATTATGAAATAAAACAGAGTTTATTGTATAATCATTTAGGCCTATATTATGCTTTTAAATGAATCAAATCGACCTACAGTAAAAAGTTAAGAAGTTGTGTAACATTTGCTTTATTTAAGTAATAAAATGTGATTTTGATAAACCTATGTTTGCCTAATTACTCGTTGCTGCAATAACACAAATGTGTGGCATTCAACTTTAAAGGTGCATTCATTTTTCTGGTAGAGGATCGGCCACCTGCTTTGAGATGCTCTGTGTGAAATGTTCCACAGTATGGCATTAAACTTTTATGAGACAAGTAGCTGATGCCACCCAGGCCAAGTTAGTCAGTGTTGTTGAAAGATGTTATAGAGTTATTAATTTATCCTAACGATTTACAAATTCAACCCACAAAGACAATTGTAAATGACATAGCTTGGTATAATAATAATATAAATAAACTTCTAGTCCCATAATGCTTTAGTGATGACGCGTCACCACCATGTCCTCACGTGACTACCATCACCTGACAATGACATGTTATTTTTAGGGAAAAGGTGGTTTCGGGTCTGTATTTGAGTTAATAATATAGCTCATATCAAGTATTAGTATCTACATTATGAGTCGATTTAGTGGCATCTAAATCAGCTAATTTGTAGCTTTTATTCGGGATTCATTGTTTTGATTACCCAGCATGCCTAGCTTGTTGCCGTCTGACGGAGCCGAGTGAAGTGTCTGGAGAGGAAGCTAACACCAAGCTGCATTTATGAAGTTACTATGATTTATTGTCGTATGAAATAAAGAATTGCGGGAATTAGACTAATAAGAAGTCGCCAAGATATCAGCAATGCCTCTGTTCACGACAAACCCGTTTGATCAAGATGTGGGTGAGTAATAACAGGGCAGGGGCTGCGCAGGCTGTGCTCTCCTCCTCGGGCTAACTCCACTCATCACAAAGCTTTGTTTGACTTTTACATTCACATCCTGTTAGAGCTAAGTGTGCTAGAATGAAATACTGTTGGAAAAGACAGACTTCTTGGTATATCATTGACATTGATCTAGTGTTTGTTGTGAATATAACACCCAGGCTATGTCCATAATGTGGATACAAGTGGCTAGCTGTCGAAAGCTAACATCTCTATAAATGTTACTCTTTTGTTCCAATACACACGTAGTATTAAGTTATAACATATTCATAACATTGGTCATATAGTTGGTGGCAGATTGTAGCAAACGACATCTCAGACGAACCCAGTCTGACTATATCAGTAACAATAATACAATACAACAAGTAACTTATACAACAAAGAAAACATCAGCTGCGCTTTACATTAAAAGCATGTGACAGCAGGACAGTCAGTGATATCAACTCCCCTTTACTCTCTCATTTAACAGTATTATTGTACAGATTCGTATTCATGTTATCACAGATGTTGAAGACTAATATTAGTGGAAATGGAAAAATTGCAATTGGAATCAAGACTATTAACATTAACTATTAATAGACTTAACAATAGACACAAAACTAAATCATGAAGTCATAATCATAAAGCACAATTGTATGCTAGTACTGTAACAACCCTTATCTGATCAGTAAGGTTATGAGCTCATGGCCACGCCTTTCCCTTGTCTTCATTATTGTATGTTTTTTTCTTTTTCTTTTTTTTTTTTTACAGAGAAAGCGACCAGTGAGATGAACACGGCTGAGGACTGGGGCCTTATTCTGGACATATGTGATAAGATAGGACAGTCACGCACTGGGTAAATTAACAGTCTTCATAATAAATCAAACCTGAGACTGGTATGTGGATAAGATTTGACAGAGTTAACACAATAATAACATGTATACCTTTGTAGGCCAAAGGAATGTCTTCGCTCTGTAATGAGACGGGTAAACCACAAGGATCCCCATGTGGCCATGCAGGCTCTCACTGTAAGCAATTGGTTTAAATATTTTTGTATTTGCATTTTCTTACTTTTAAGGTTTAGAAGTTTGCTTAGTTTGATACATATTTTACTTTTCCCCCTCAGCTTCTTGGAGCTTGTGTCTCAAACTGTGGCAAAATTTTCCATTTGGAGGTGTGCTCTCGGGAGTTTGCCAGTGAAGTCAGTAGTGTATTAAACAAGGTATTAACTCTTGTTTTGTTAGAATGTTCATGTAATCACTTCTTTCAAATTGAACAAATTAGTATAAATGTGTGACCTTAAATTTTCAGGGTCATCCTAAAGTGTGTGAGAAGCTGAAGGCCCTTATGGTAGAGTGGGCAGAGGATTTCCGTAATGACCCCCAACTTAGTCTGATCTCAGCCATGATCAAAAATCTACGAGAGCAAGGGGTCACTTTTCCCGCTGTGGGTTCCCAGGTCAGTGCAGAAATGTATGTGAATATTTTTTTGGTATTTTTAACAATTTATTTATAAATATCAACATTTCCATAGGCTGCAGAACAAGCAAAAGCAAGCCCAGCTTTGGTGGCTAAAGATCCAGCCACTGCAACCACCAAAAAAGAGGAAGAAGACCTGGCCAAAGGTAGGAAGGATGGGTTAAAAAGTTGATGAGATTTTATATGTATATATTTTTTTCCTAATTGCCTTTTTGTCATTGGCTGAATGGTAGTTGTATGCCAATGTCTGCTTCAAATATGCTTATCGACATGCTTATTTTCTTCTAAACAGAGATTAGAACGGCAGGTGTTTATTGTTGTTTAATTAAAAACAAAAATATTTTTATGTGGGCTAAATTATATTAAAAGAAACAATAAACTATAATATATATACTGGGTACTTATTGTTCCTCCGATATTAAAGGAAAATGTAATGCAGAAATGTTTACAAATTGTTTTACGCTGTCCACAGATTGATTTATTGATTGACAGTTTGTTTGGGGGTTTTTTAATGAGCTTATGACAGAAAATATTCCCTTCACCTTTAGTCTACAATTTCGTATTTATTCCAGGAAGGAATACAAGTATACCAGATTCTTTATGCATTTTAAATAACTGACCACAATGTTCTCTGCTATTCTCTTTGTTTGTAGCTATTGAACTGTCTCTGAAGGAGCAGCGTCAGCCGCCTCAGACCTCCCTGTCCAGCCTGTACCCCAGCACCTCCAGTCTGCTCTCCTCTCACAAGTCCGATGGGAGGAAAGTCCGTGCCATCTACGACTTTGAGGCCGCTGAGGACAATGAGCTTACTTTTAAGTCCGGAGAAATCATTACTATTCTAGATGACAGGTGCAGTTAATTAGTAAAAGGTGAAATAATAATCTAAGATATGTGTTTTAATTACTTTTTTCTGTGTGTGTTTGCAGTGATCCAAACTGGTGGAAAGGGGAAACATATCAGGGAGTGGGTCTGTTCCCGTCCAACTTTGTGACGGCTGATCTGACAGCTGAGCCTGAAATGAGTGAGTACAGTTCTGTATATCTGCTATTGGTTGTCTTGACGTTCAAGAATTTGATGATGTCGTATTTCAGATGGATGGCACGGCCTATAAAACTTTTTAGGAGATTTACTGTTTACTGAGATTTACTCCAAGAAATATCCAAACTTACGATTTACAAATGTCAGTTGTATCGGTGTATCCCTAAACCTATTGGGTCTGTGGGGTTGCATGATTTATTGGGGTTGGAGTGGATTGGCTATTAGTAGAATGGTCAACTGGTAATTTCTGCAATGGATGGACCTTTGAGAATAATATTGTCATTGTTTTACCAAATAGTAAAGACAGAGAAGAAGTCTGTGCAGTTCAGTGAAGAAGTCCAGGTGGAAACTATAGAGCCAGAGCAGGAGCCTGTGTACATAGACGAGGTAAGTCCATAACTATACCAACATTAAGTACAATACATATTCCACTAACCTTTTATTATTTCCTCTTTAGGATAAAATGGACCAGCTATTGCAGATGATCCAGAGTGCAGATCCCACAGATAACCAATCAGACAGTGTAGAACTCCTCCAGTTAGAAGGTAAAAGAAATATGAAAATAGAATATTATAGGGTGACTTTTTTAATATGCTACACATTCAGGAGTTAAAAGGCACTGTACCTGATTTTTCTGAAAAATGTGAAAAACAGAATTGGTACATTTTAAACGGTCTTCACTTTCCTAACCCAGTAGTAGTATCCTAATTATTCAGTTTATAAGCACTTATCAGAACTTTCTGATGCCAGAGCGGAGTTTTTCCGCAATAATGCTAATAACAACTAGCATGCTAACAGAACACCAGCCTTACTTCCTTATTCACAATAGATGAAAATGACTTATAATTAGATGCAGAAAGCATATAGCAGTCTCATTTTGACCCTAAAAGCTGCTTTTACAATATATTTGTTCAAGGGTAAGACAAACGTTATTTATTTCTTTAATGTTGACTGTTATTGCAGGTGCTTGTAATCAAATGGGACCTCTCATTGACCAGAAGTTGGAGGATATAGACAGGTAATGCACTTTACAGGCTTGTCAAAGCCTCTCAAAATGCTACACTATAGTCATTATTCATTCACTTCCACACTTGGTGATGGTAAGCTTAGTGATGGGGCAGACTGACGGAAGCGAGGCTGCCAATCTGTGGCATCGACCCCTCCAACCATCACCAATCATTCACGCACACACCACTTTCATTCTAGGCGATGTGGATGAAGTGTCTTGCCTAAAGACACAACAACAGAAGTTAGTCCGAGCAGGACTCGATCTTCGGGTTGGGGGACCAACACTCTAATCACTGCGCAACTGTCGTCTTGAATAGTGTTTATATTGTAGTCTTATAAATCATGTATTAATATTGCATCAGATAATATGAATGTGTCTTAATGTGTTATATTGTTGTGGTCTGCTGTCAACAGGAAACACTCAGAGTTGTCAGAGCTCAATGTAAAGGTGATGGAGGCTCTGTCTTTGTACGCCAAGTTGATGAATGAAGATCCAGTTTATGCCATGTACGCCAAGCTGCAGAGCCAACAGTACTACATGCAGCAGCCCAGCAACGCAACACAACAGGTGAGATCATAAACAAGAAAGCATAAACAATATTGGATTGGATCTAGAGTCTGTGCTTTTCTTATTGGGAGACTCTTGCACTGGCTTTAAGTTCAGAAGATATAATATAAGGTGTACGTAGATTTTTCTTACCTTTTTCACATATTATGTAAGGAAATACAAAAACAAAAAAAAAAGAGATACAGAAAATTTAATATTTGACAATAATACAGATAAGAGAGGAAGGAGAACTGATTAAATAAGCTGATTAAATCTTTAATGTATGTCTGCCCTCTCTCCTTAGGTGTACCCAGGTCCACCTGCCTCTGGGTCTTATGCCATGAGCGGCCCTGCAGTCCAGGGTTACACTGTTCCTATGGAGCAACTCCCAGCTGGAGCACCTATTCCTGGACAACCTGCCTCTAGGTACATTTTCTTCTTCTTCTTTTGTTGAAGTAAACAAGACTGATGTGAGTAGAGTTGGAGTTTCTTCATTTTGCGTCAATCAGGATTTACTATGGTTGAGGCCTTGTCTGTACTTTAGAGAACATTATTTATTTATTATTCAAGAGGTACTCTGGTAGTTAATTAACTAAGACTGACTGGCAAAATCATCATAGATATTCCTTGATTCTTGAAATACAAGGTGGAGGATTCATGGATTCGACATGGACAACACCACATAAAAAATTGTAACTAAACTCCAAACTAAACATTGCCTAGATCAGGACTAAACCAAGACTAGAACAGGGTCACTCCAAGTCTACATCAGGAAAATTGGGCTAAAACCAGGACTAATTCAACCTACTCTAGTCTCAAATGTCCTCTCTCTTGCAGTGATGTTCACATGTACATGGGACAGCCTCCGGTCTACACAGCCCCCCCTGGCAGCATGCACCCCTCTGAAGTCCAGTCCTACCAAAACCCTGCCACTGCCCCAGGACAAGCTCCAGGCCCTAATCCCCCTGCACTCACACAAACCCCAAACTACAGCGCCCCCTCTGGTCAGAGCATAGCACCTTCAGACGCTGCCCAAGCCCCTTACCTTGAGAAAGCCTTGCTATAGGTCTCACTGTTAAGTTTGTTCCCACACCACACTTCAGGCCTGATCAAATAGAGGTTTAGCATGATGCCTATGTCATATATTTCATGTAAGAATTGTTTTTTGGGGAGCAGGGTGGTTGGAGTATTTCTGCCTCTAAGCAAAGCTGTTTGTAAAATTCTCAGGCAGACTAATACTGACGTCTTTGCTGGTCTCCGTTATAAAAGACTGCAAAACCCCCATCAAAGAAATGAGTGAATGGTTGTCTGGCGCATAAATGTGACTACCTAACAACTAGTGAAAAGTGGCTATTGATCAGGTCTACCCTCCTTAAGTAACTTGGATTTGTTCAAACCATCTATAAGACCACTCATCTGGAGATAATGAAGTGAAAAAGGTAAATACATTTTAATATTGGTGACTCTATTATGACCATGAGATGGGTTGCACAATCAGCCAGTAGGTTGTCATTTTAACATATTTAAATATTTTATTGCTGCACTTTGATTTATTTATAGTTTTTCAGTGTTTTGCAACCTCTTTTTGATCAGTCCTGAAAGAAACACTGGATACGTAATACACTACAAGACATACTATGGGAAAGGCATCTTCTATAGTATGTAATAACTTAACTACTCATTTACTAACCGAACAGTCACTAGGGGGCAGCCTTCTCACCCACTCCTCCGAGGAAATCTGGCTATGGATCACACAGGCTTAACATGGCGTTTTTATTGTAATGATAAAAGGACTTGTATGATTATTAAAACATAGATTACTTCTCTGTATATGTTGTTCACTTTTAGAAGTACTGAAACTGACGCCACTTTTTGTTTTTGTTTTTTGGAGGGAAAAATCTCAAGAAGCAGCATGCACAACCTTTTGTAAATACTGTAATGATTTGGTAGTGACCACAAATCAAGTGTATTCAATTCCCAGCCTTATGGTAGACCACTTTAGATTAGTGGTGCTGAATCAAAAAGACACAATATGCAAGTGCTTATGTTCTTTATATGGCAAAAATGTATTCTGAAGTACACACTACACTAGATAATAAAACAACACTGTCAGATTTAAATAATTCACTTAAGCCTGTAACTAACTGGTTGTATTTACCAAGCTAAAGCTGAATTTTTCTCTCAAAGAATTTCAGTTCTAATTAATTATTTCCTATTCATGGGTTTCAGGCAAATAATTCCTTCCTGATTTGTGAGGACCTTTCCTTAAACAAAAGACATACAATTAATTGCTGTCGCCATAGCAATTAAGATTAAATACCCATGAATAATATGAAACCAAAACTAGCAGTTGTTGCAAAACTGATTTAGCATTTGCCAATATTGCAATAATAAGAATCAAATTGTGAAGTCTACCTTTTGTAAACTGAATCATTGGGCTGGTTGGTCACACTTGTATCAGAGGAGCGTAAAACTGGCTGAACCCCAAGTGTTGAAAACATTTGTGTTTCAAAAACTTATTTTCGTAGTGCATTTTACCTTATGGTTTTGATCGTTATGCTATTTTTAAATGGAGGAATCTTGCAGGATGGATGTATGTATTCACAGAGCAGGCGTATGATGTATTATTTTGTTGTATATTTAAATTACTCGGGACATGTCTGTGTTGTACTATAAGGTCAAATGTGAATAACAAACCACCCTCAAAATTTTGGAGAGCAAAAAACAAATTTCAGGGTTTGTTGATATCTCTAAGCTCTCAGTCCGTTACAGTGTTGAAGCTTTAAGATCAAAATATTCAAAAACTCACCTTTCTCATCTTTGAAAAATGCTGCTTCTCGAGTTGTCTGCGAGTATTGATGGGATTGAAACTGCAAAGTACATAATATGTTGTAGCTATAATGATGCACAGGGAAGGAAAAGTATGAATGAAAACTTGACTTTTTAAGATATTGTGTTCTCAATTACATTTCATTATAACACTGTTTTCCCCTTTATAATGCAACTACTAAACTGCACAACTTAGACTGGTCAAAACATTATAAAGTCAATGCATTTCTGTTCCTCATTTTAAAGGCATAATCATTTGGTTCGGTATTTCAGATTTGATTTTAATTTGTGGTTAATTATTTAATTTCAAATCCCATTATTTAACTTTTGAGGGTTTGTTGTTATTTTTGCTCTGGATACCCTTTCTAACACACTTTTAAGTTTGTTTTATTTACAACAGTGATTAGTGTTTATCATGACTAATAAAAATCAAATTAAAAATGTGTTAAATATATGAAACATTTCAATCTTTACAGTAAACGGCTAAATTTAAACTTAAAAATGAAAGACTGAAATGCATTGACATGTCCACCTGTTCTTACTGACTTAATGATGATTTAAGATTTTGTACTGCCTTCCGCTGACTTAAAAAGTAGCTAATAAGCAGATGGATGTAAGATGGTATGTGATAAACTTGCAGGTATTGTGGGACCATTATTTGGACTTGGAGCCAGTCTATATGACACATTTTGAACATGTAACGCATTGTGGCAGCACACCGATGCACCGCAGCATGGGGTAACTGTAGTACAGGATCCAGAGGCGTCCTGTGTAAGTTTATGTTGGAAGGAACATCACTTTATTGTACAAGTACTGTCTAAAGTTGTACCCCACTGTTGGTATGTATTCTTTTAACCATACTTATTAATTGGTATTGACAATAAAAACAGGCCAAATGTACAGAATAACGAGTGTGGACATTTTTTGCTTTTGCGCAGTTTAACTCATCTTAAAGGTCCTTGTAGGTCACACATCAGTTTCGTGGACTTGTTCCTTAAAGTGCGCATGGCAGGGTTTTATAATTAATACTTGGTTTGGTGGGATAGTACCTGTGGTAAATATTTGTCATATGTTTACATCAGTCAAGTGGTTGGTTGTGGACAAAAGTTGTAAAGAAAAGCACAAAAATACAAGACACAGCGGAATACCTCTATCAACACAAAAGATTCTCAAATGCAAGGACAATTTAACTATTATGTAATAACTATTGTGTAATTTAGATAAGTTGAGGCCTTACTACAGTATGGTTCCTAGGTAAAAGTTTTGGAAGTAGCTCTGCGTTTGTCACATCTGCTGCTCGTGTCCAACCAGGAATTAAAATGAGTAGAAATCTAAAAAAAAAATAATTATGTTGACTGAAATGAGTACTGTACGCTGACATTTGCACTTTAATGTGAGGCAGATTTGAATCATGTCAGGTGAATATGACTGCACCAGCTCACATTTATCTGAATCATTTTTAAAGATTTAATTTAGTCAGTCATTACCAAAATGCCTCATGCTGCTACAACAAAACTGACATATGTAAACTCTACTAAACTGGAAGCTTAAATATGTTGTACATGTCTAAAATGTGTTGTAATGTGTGTAGAAATAGAAAAAAAATATATATTTAACGTTTATAATGAAACGTGGGAACTTTGAGGGCTGGAGTTCGGTTCATTTGAGCGGTGTAGGTCTCATCTCTGGGACATATATCCACTGGGAGGCTGTTCTTCTGCTATAGCTTACTTTTAAATTAAATTGTACAGTGGAAACCCTAAAATCCCTAATGCCATGGATCTATAATAAGAGCAAACAAATTTGTCTTGTGTCGAGGTGGTATATTGCCCACCTCTATTCCAGTGGACTAATTTATTTTTCATTTGCCTATGTATTTTATTTATTTTTATTTTTTTCATTAGGCCAAAATTAGACATGTAACTTCAACATGTATAAAGATCCCAGCAATAGGCCTAGCTTGGATAGTATCAGCTTGAGGTTATGGGATGGGAGTGTGCTTTTCTAGCCTCATAAAGCCTTGTACATTAAACAGAGTCCCACACGTGGTGCACTGTAAGCACTCCAGCTGTTCAGAGTTCAATGCGTCCTTTGGAGACATGCCCGTGAAAAGTGTTTAGCACCTGAACGCATCATCCTGGGGCCACTATGCCGTCTGGAAAAACTGTCAAACTGATCTTATATGAAATCTTGGAGTTTACTGCCCTCGTTGCCCCGGTCTTTGTGGTTTTGGAGAGATTTGCAGGTCTGCTCCGGGACATATCTAACGGGGACTGGACCACCTACTGGCTGATCGTCTCCGTATCCGTTGCGTATGTGACCACCGTGACACTGCTGGCATGGGTCCCGCTGGAGTATATGGTCCTGAAGAGACGCAGGTTCATCGTAGAAATCTCACAGTGGTAGGACTAACATACATTCTAATATAATGTTAAGAATATTGGAAATATTGGGCTTACTGTAGGCCTATTATTTCATTTATTGGGGTAATGTGGGGTAATCCTTTATAATTTGTATGATATATCCATTGCAAATAGACTATATTAATAATTCTTTATCTGTTGTGTCACCAGGAGACCCACAGTCCTGACCTATCTTGTCCTCTCCACGGCTCCATGTTTTGGGATTCTTATTGCCAGCTCCAAGGTACTACCATATACCACAATAGCAGTTATGTTTTTGTAAGCAGTGGCTGAGGTATTATTATTGATATCATGGAGCGTTTTGACAAAGCATAATTCAATATACTGTAGATATGACAAACCCGGATCTCAGGAGTGCTACTTCCTTTTTGTAGATTTGTTGTGTGAAGGACTTTGGCATGTGACTGGGATCATCACGAGACTGGCATACTCAGTAACACGCAGTTGTTTTCTCATTAACCCATACTATTATGTAATTGCACCTTCTGTTGTATAATTTTCTTGTTCAAACAGCTCAGAGAAAGTACCTGAGTAGTTGAAAACAATAGGTTTGACCATTTGACCGCTGCATCAGGTTAAAATACAGTATATTACATAGATTGTGACTTTGTGGAGGATAAAAAGAAATGGCAAATAAACAAAACATTAAAGTCTATCAGTGTAACTTAAAGGGCCTATATTACACAAACTGGACTTTTGTGAGCTTTAAGCCGTGTTAGAATGTTGTTACCTCCTCAAAAACATACCTGGAGTTGTGTTTTATTTCATTTAATGCTTTATTATTAGTATGTGTCATCTCCAAAGTTCTGTTCCACCTTATGATGTCATGAAGTGGTAGTTATCAAGTTAATAGGCACCTTTTACCTTTTGTCTACACTGAAAATTCCACAGCTGAAATTATCCAAATGAGTCTAGTGAAGGTGTATGGAGTTTGAAAACACAGCAGAGCACTTCCTGTATTACCACATGATGACATCACAAGGTGGAACAGAGTGTTTTCAGTTTGAGAAAAGAACTCAGCCTAAATATGCAGGATTTGTGGGTTAAACATGTGTGAATGAAACAAAACACAACTCAAGGTATGTTTTAATGAGGAAACAATTATACATTAAACATAGATCAGAAAATTGTGTAATATGGGCTCTTTAATTTATCAATTTGTTATAGAGATGAACTCAAGAGTAAGTATTGCAGTGGGATTGTGAAGGCTTTTCATTAAATAGTTGTTTAAATTGCTAAATCTGATGTGCTATACAGTGTTTTTTTTTTTTTTTTTTACTGCAGTACTTCCTCAAGCTAAATAAATCTAATTTCTCCTTGCATTGTTGTTCTTTGTGCCTTTGTGTCTGATGCAGTTCTTGATATTGACTTTTCTTTTCTTCTTATCGATCTCCAGGTACAGGTGGACGCAGGGTTGAGATTGGACCACTTCACAGAGCTGCCTGTTTCTTTAGTGCTCTTTTCAATGATTTTTGTCGACATTGTGGAAAAACTAAGGCCTCATCGCCTCCTGGCACCGAGTAAGGAGTTTTTCTACTGGTTTCATAATGATAGTTTATGTATTTCAACTCTGGATTTGTTTTCCTTTCACGCTTTATGAAAGAAGGTCACGTTTGATTTGGGACATCAAAAGAATGCTCAGATTGAAACCGACATTACTGATTTATAAGGGAAATTCTGCACATGTGTTTTGTATTATCATCGTGGAATCTGAATATAATATCAAAATAATTGTTTAATTTTATAACATTAACATTGTATTTCTATCCTCTCCAGCTGATGACTTTGATTCTGACATGACCAGTCCTATGCTCACCCACCTGGATACAGTCACCACCATATCAGCCCAAATGATCTCTGACCCTGTTCAAACCGAAGACACCCCAAATGGAGTGACCCACCACGAACCCGAAGTCCGCAACGGTGCCCCCTCTGGCAGATGGCAGGACGGTACCCCTACTCCACCAACATACACACCTAGAACCACCAACACCGCTTATTTGTACTCAAATAGACCTCGTGCCTATTCTGGACCAATGAAAATCCTGTGGAGAAGAGACCCCAGGGCGGAGCTATTTGTGGAAAGTTTCATGTTTTGGTTGGATACAGTTGAGATGGTTCGAATAGGAGGCATACCTGATGTCTTTTACTCAGCTTGGGTGTTCCCGGTTTACATTTTCAGTTTTGTGTCAACTTTGAGGCTGGCTATCACTCCAAACAACCCCCTCCATTCCTGGGCAGGGGTAGCTCTTCAGGACTTTCCTTTCTTTGTCCTACGGGTGGCGCTACTAGTTGTGTTTGGATATGTGACACCAGTGTTGTTCCTGGTGAAAAACTTGATTGTTTGTCTCACATATGTCTATTTTACGTTTCTGACCAAGCTGAATATATTTAAGAGGCAAAGCATGTTTTAAATATTATGCATTACGATGGACAGTTACTGTATTTTTGAAGCCCAATAGATATGTAAAGAAATCTTAAATTGGATACGCTCCAATGTATAAATTATGTGAGAAATTAAGATTAACCAGCCCAGTGTACAACTTGTTTATTATATAACTATTTTATTTGTGTCATAAACTAAGTTTCTTGTATTCATATTTTACCTACACATTTTTTGCCAAAAGATAGGGTAAAATATAAGCATGTTTTTTGTTGGTTTGTTTGTTTTTTGAACTGAACATGCGTCTTTATTTTAAGTGGGCATCTCCACAAACCTGACTCTTACTTGGCCTGGAGGAAGGCCTCCACTTCTTTCTTTCCATTAAAATGTTATTCCTTTGGCTATAACCTTCCACAGTATGGCATAAAGCTCCTCTGTTTCCATTGAGAATGATAGTTTTAACTTTCTATTTCCTTGAAATCATGCAGGTGATGTGCCACCGCCAAAAAGGTACACACAGTAAAGCATTTTATTGGCATTGTACATAGCAAACAGTTTCTCAATAAATGGACAGTAATTCTCTAACTACACAGTATGAGTACTTTTATTTTACTTCTTTACTTTAGTATCGATTGGCTCTTGTTGTTAATGATTAATGGTTTAGTTCTAAATGTTAAGGAGGAACTTTGAGGCATCTGAAAGATCTTCACTGCAACCACAAGAGGTCAGTCAAATAACAAAGAAAGGAAGGATAGTTTTGATATTCTGAGATATTACTTGAGGAATATCAGAAAATTATAAGTTGGTGTTGTCACTGTATCTGAACAATTGCAAGTTAAGACCAATGCCTTGGGGGAGGTCTGGATCTCAGAGTGGTCCTAGTATTTGGTAACTTAAAGGTGTTTCAAAAATGATATTGTTTTGCCTTGAATGGTGCTTTGCACTGAACATATTTATATGTTTGTTAAACTAAGTGTTATTATTGCTAAAATAAAATACCTTGAGAAATATTCACTCTTACTGTGTGGAGGCTCACCTCTCCACAAAGATTATAACTAACTTGGCCTGTTGGGGTCACCTGGTTGTCTCCATGGAGACAGCATGTTTAATGCCACACTGTGAAACATTCCGGGAAAAGTAGTTAATCTCCATGTAGACAAGTGGCAGAGTATTCACCAGAAAAGTTTTATAGTGCATGTTTAAAAACAAGATCCCAAAACTAATCTTAAAAACAAGAAAATGCATAAATATATATTAGTTTTGATCTGTACTTTATACAATGGTATTAAAATGCGGTCTTGCTTTTATCTTTTTCTCATTAAAACCACTAAATTGTCCTACTGTTCCTTATTGTTTTGTCCTTGGTTGCATCTCTCTAGCCTCTGGCACAACTTTGCTTCAGGTTGGTGGATCTTAATCTGGCCTTGCCCATTTAAGTGTATTGCCACAATGACACAGCAGCAGATGCAGCTCCTCTAATGGACCCGTCTGACAAAGAGGGCCCCCACAGAGCACTGAGACTTTGTCGGATGATTTGATGGATGCGAAGAGCTGTTTATGACCTAAAGTGGAGACGTGGGAATAATTCAATGTAAATGTAAGCGTCTTTGTGTCTCAGAGCAGCTGTAAATGTCCGGCTATGAAGTATTAGAAACATTATCAGATAGTGGTGGTTTTAATAAGGATTGCAGTCTTCCTGAGGCCTCCTTTATCAGTCACTAGGTGTATGTTTGCATGCATAATTTTCTTCAATATAAGGCATAATTGTATATTTGTTAAATGTTATTTGCTATTCCACATTGAAGACACTTATCACCTAAATAATAATAATCAAACATTTTTGAATATAGCAAAAAAAAAAATAATGTTTCCTGGAGTATGTAGGCTAAATTTGCCTATTTAATCCTGGAGAAACCCACTGGGTCAAATTTGGCCTCATTTAATTGCTGCTACCCAAAATGAAAAAAAGAGTTACATTTCAATTTTAAAAAAAAACCCAGAGTGCCACTTCTGGCCCCTGCATAGAGATACCAAGTGGATGAATATCGAACTAAAATGAGCCAGAGTGGTAGTGACAAGATGGCTGACCTGTTGAGCTGGAAAACCACCCAAACAAAATCGTCTCCTAAGCAAACCAGTGATAAATTACTGAGCCCAATGGGTCAAATTTGGCCCTGATCCTAAATTAGGAATAAAGGGTTAAAATTGAAACAGTGGATATTTCAGTGTTCAGTAAATTTATAGCAGGAATTTAATGCAATGTTCATAAATTTCCACAGAAGAAAAGGGTTCTTGGGTTCTCCAGGTTTAAAATACTTTCATACTATCACATTTTATATAGTGTTTTACCATCTTCAAGGCACTGAAAGCACTTTACATCAAGGAACCCATTCTCACTCACCCATTCTCACACCAGTGTACGCAGACACTGGGGGCAATATGGGTTAAATGTCTTGCCCAAGGGCACAACAACAGCATTCATCTGTGGGAGCTGGAATCGCACCTCCAACCTGTGAGTCGGTGGATCTGACTGCTCTACCAATGATGTTTACACCAAGAGCAGGATTAGAACCAACCGCCAGCCTTCAGATCAATGGACAGACACTCTACCAACTGAGCTACTGTCGCCCATGTACTGTATATACTGCAATTTAATCATGTTAGAAAGAGTTTTGCCCATAAAGTTTCAATTTCATATTTTTCCATCAAAAAATGGCCCCCAAAATCAACGGGACTTCGTAGAATCACAATGGTGTTCACAGAATTCTGCCTTCTGCCTGAAAACGAAATCTGTAATGATATTTGCATATGTAGGGACAGCACATTTACAAAGACGTCAAGCCTTGTTGCGTTCCCTAAATATAACTTTCTTCATTTCCTCTCAGCTACAGTCCTCCCACTCCTAATGACTCACTATAATCTAAGCATTACCGCAGTGCAAGTTTCAGAGGCCATTTTACAACTCTCATTTGACCGACTCCAACCTGTGTCTTAAATATCTGGGGGTGAATCCTCTAATGACAAAACGGTCAAGCCTGTGGATGGATTAATATTATGCGGTAGCCAGCACATTTTGCTATATCCTGTATTCTTTCATCTCCTTTTGACATGTGTGCTTAGGCAAATGGGGATTATAAAACATCAAACTCAGCGAGATCATTAGTCACACATTACACAGCATATGCTTTGTAGATATTAGCATTGCCATTATATATAAAGGCATTTTGAATTTTGTTTTTAAAATGAGTTGTCTGATTTATGTTATATTGTTGTTTTCCTCATCGCAAACATACCTGGAGCACAGGACACCACCAGGCCATATTACAGGTCAGATCTGTGGAGAGGCGACCCCGTTCACAGTAAGACAGATATATTTTATTGTGCATGTTTTTCAAGGTATTTTTGAGCAACGAAAACTGTTAAATAAAACGCAACATAAATAAGCTTAATGCCATAAACAAATTAGTTTCAAAATAGCTTTATGCTCAAATTAATAAAATGTGTTTCTTCTACTTTTTCTAGGAAAGTCCACAAATCAAGAAGAACTTTTCTGGACAAGAGGCAAGAGAACTTAATTAGGATGGGTGACCACACTGTAGCGCCATTGTTTGAGTTGACAGACCATGCATAATGTTGATTCAGCACAACCCATTATTACTGAGAAAACCTATTCATATTTTCAGTTCATTTTAAAGTGCCCATAGATGCAGTACACGTTCTATATATTTACCAGTTTGAATATCAGGGTGACATTTAGAAACTATTGCTATTTGTTTTTTACATATTTGTAAGGGCAGGAATCATCAATTCACCTTTAGATTGCGGTCCTTGAATGCGAGGAAGCCTGGTCCGAGTCCAAGTGATTAAAGTTGGAAACAGAAATCTGGACTGAAGAAGTACTTTGATCAAAATATCATGCCATTTCTTGTCTAATTAGAGGTCGTAGAGATATTCTGAAGACCGTCAGGGAGTAACAGCCTTCAGATCCAAGATATGTCAAGTAACAAATAGGGATTCCTCCTATTTTGCAAGATTATCATAATTTGTGAGAAAAAAATAGAGCCAAATTGGTGTTTTTTGAAACAAGCATCTTGGACTTTTATAATTTGAGGGAAAAAAACAGATTGCATAATTGAATTGTTGGTAAAAAAAGACTTCCATCCAGCCAAGGTACTATTTTGATTAAAATGTGTCCAAAATACCAGTGTTAGACAACCAAAGGTGCACTGTTACTCGTTACATCCCAAGCAAATATCGTCATGGAGACAGGCAGGTGGAGGACGCTTCACCAGAAAAGTGACATAGTCCACCTTTAAATGTACACCAACAATTAGTAACCCACGCAAATACCTTTATATGTCACATAGAAGTGCACTAAATACCGTCTGTACATCTATTCATTCAGTCAACTTTAGTACTTACTTTTGAATTTAAAATCTTGGGTCACTCCTCCTGTTTTATTTGAGAAAGCAGTGAAGCAGTCCTCATAGCTATCTCAATGAAATATCTTAAAAATGAATGGTAACATCTGAGAGGAAACTGGATTAGTAAAAAAAAATGTTTTACATAAATCTGTTCTGTTCCTCTTTACATGTTCCAGGACTTGACTTTATTCACAAATCTTGGAGAGACTCTAGCCTTGTCATTGGGTTACCCCTGCATTCAAATTCGACAGTGCAGCAGCCCTCACAATAGCTGGCAATAACAGATGCAACCGTGAACATGGGGTAGAGATGAGCAAGAGGAGATAGACAGCCAGTCAGATAACGGACAGAGGAGCGGGAGATGACGCCGGCTACGGGGAGGGGGGAGCGAAAGGAGAATGGGGTTTGGAGGGTGGGGGGTGTTAAAGGGGAGGTGGCTGGAGGCGCATTTGAATTCAGCCAGTGTGTCTAGTGCGCTAGCCGCTGTTACCTGCTCTAGCATGGCAACAGAGAGACACAGTAGACAGCAATAACAAGCCTCGGATTTAACGCTTTTTTCCCATTCATCAAAATCAGCAAAAGAGGAGCGAAGGAACCCCCAGGGAGAGGACAAGAGAACACCCCTTTGGGATTTGCCGGATTTGAAACGGATACCAGCTGAAGCATAGGGCATAAAAAAGCAATACTATGTTTTTTGAAACCATGCAAGCAATATGTGAAGTATTTTTAACAACTGGACGACAGTTCAAGCTAAGAATCCTTATTTAAGATTAGGCAATACTCAGTGATGGATGTTTAATCAACTAGTGCTGATTGGAAACTTATGCAAACTAAACTACAGCTTTGGGAATAGTCTTGATATGGGACCACCACCACCACCACCGAGACAAGAGGATCACCGGAGAGGGGAGGTGATGGGGGCATTGGCCTGATTCGACCCCCACACCAGAGGCTACCAGCGGCCGAACCCTCCCCAAACAGCTGGTACTGGATGTCTTGATGTATTGCTGTGGGCTGGGACACTGGCGGAGAGTGCAGTCCACCTATGTGAGTAAACAGGTAAGTCATATATATTAAAAAGTCGTGATTTTCATCTGTGGTGCTATTGGGTTGGTTTAGTCCTGGTTAAGTTCTAGGTTTGTCAAAATAGTCCAGCTTTGGTCAGGGATCAGATTAATTTAGTCCACAATTACTTTTGGGTTAGTATAGTTGTCATCCTTAGTTTTTGTCTCCATCGCATCCACTGTATTGTTCCACAGAATGCTATTATACTTAACTATCACCATGGAGACAAGCAGGTGGCCACTAGAAAAGTTACATAGTGCACCTTTAATCCCTAGACATCTTCTCTTTATTTAAACCTGCTTTTGCCCTGATCAAATTGATTTAATTTAGTCTAGTTCTGCAACATTTTCAGTCCTAGTTTAATGATAATTTTGATGTGGTGGTTTCCTATAGTTTATTCCTCATTTTGGGTTTAGTACTGCCCTAATCAACTGTATATGTTTTAAAAGTTTCTATTATAAGCTATTGAAGTTCTTTTTGAGATGTTTCTGTTGAAAAGTTTGAACATCGCTCTCTGTGCATCCCAAACTTATGTAACAAGGTGGTTACAGGTACCGTATTTTCCCACCGTTGTGTGTCAGTGAATGTAGTTGAAGTTGTAACGTTCTCTGGTCATAATCTCGCTTGTTGGAGCCTCTTCTAATGTTCTTTTCTGGTAATCGGTGAAGGTCTCGTGGGGAGCTGGCTGTGGTGACGGTGCCGCTCTGATCGCGCCTCGAGCCCCACGTAAGGCACGATCTTCGGAACGTTAGGTAAATGCCCTTTTCACCGAATAGACTTAGTTTGGTGTTTAATGGCATTCGTCAAGTTAACCCCATGATTTTTTGTGCACCAGATTACAGCTGCTGCTCGTGATTTTGGCTCTATTCAGATCCTCTATATGCTAGTCTCTCAAGTGTTATACCACAAACATTCATTCAATGAGGACTATTAGCTGAAGTCTTCTTGTGGCTCGGGATTCATTAGTTTCGGAGCAATACACGACCCGTTTCGTAGTGCAATACAAGGTTAGGCCTCAGAGTTAGTACAAGTCCCTTTAGCCCAGGCACATTGAACATGTAGAACTTCATGCACTTTAGCCTAACTCTGAGCAATACAAAAAGCGCTTTAGCACAAGCACTTTAAATGCCAATATTAGCACATCATCCATGTTTTGCACAACATTAGCGCTTTAACTTATTGTAAATATAGGGTTTAAGTAGTTTTCTTTGCTTCTCATTAACGTTTGGCTCGACATTACTCATTTTTAGACAATGTTTAGATAGTTTAGTTTTGGTTTAATTCTAATTTATTGTCTGTTCATTTCATTGATTGGTGATCCAAAAAAATAAAAGTAAAAATAAAACAATAAATAAATAAAAAATAAAATTTAAATATCAGTAACATAAAATAGAGCTTTGTAATTTTTGTACCACTTTGCCTTTGTTGTTTTTGCCAGATTGACTCGTGTATTTATTATAAAACAGGGGACGCTAGCTCTCTTGGTTACACTTATATGGCACTTATGATCAAATTTAGATTAAATCCTCACTTGCCTGCTCTGTGCTGTGCTGCAGTTTATCAGGACAGGCAGTGGTGGTGTAAAACAACCTCCTGGTATCGATCTGATTAGGAGACGTGAGCGATGGGGACATTACAGATAAACTCACCCCAATGGCTTCACCTGTGGCTTAAATAAAGGAGCACTTGACATTGTAAAGTGGAGAAAGCTTATGTTTACAAATGAATCTGAGCTGAATACAATGGGTGGTGACACTACAGAGATTTGGCCACATACTTTGTCTAAGCCTGTGACAGCCAAGGTCATTTTCTGATAGGGCAAGATTGATTTATTGGTCAGTGTACAAAAAGTCATGGCTAAACAGGTTTTGTTTCAATTATCCTATTTGGACATATTAAGTCCCCTTTGTCCATTGCTTCTTGATGCAAATATTCTGGTCTAATTATTATAAGCAATATATTTTCATTAAGCAAAAAAATATTTCAATATAAAAAAGGGACATAACGATAAAGGCATTTAGTCATTATTCCTCTGCATATCCCACTGGGTAGTTGCCCGAGTAACTCTAGGTCTAAGATGTACACAGATAATTATGCACTCTCAAATATTTAGTGCACTTCAAGGGCCACTATATCACTTTTCTCGAGGTGGGTATGACATCTACTTATCTCTGTGGAGATGTTATTGCTTTGCCTTAAATGTTTGACAGTATGGGATTAAATTTAAACACGTCTCTTGCTTTATTTATTTATTTTTTTAAAGCACTACTGTGAGGGGAGTTGCCTCTCCACAGATCTAACCTGTAACTTGGTCTAGTGGAGTCACTTGCTGATGTCTATGAACATAAATACATATAATGAATGAAGATGTTTGTGAACATTCCTGGCAAAGCACTCATCTCCATAGAAACAAGCAGGTGGTTGACTTTACTTGAAAAAATACACAGTGCATCTTTCTGTACTATCCTTTCCATTTTTCATTTTTTTATTTCATTGTCTAATACATTAGCCTTTCTAATTTGTGTCAATTTTATGTGACATAAACAGCTAAATAAAAAGCACTGTATATTTGGATTAACATTTTGGAGCAAAGATTGAATTGAAATCACATCATTTTGCTCCTAAGTTTTATTTTTTATGATTTATACTGTGACCTGGAGAATTACAATTGTTGAGTACCAAACATTTTAGACATTCCTAACTCAAATTCATGTAGATGAATAAGCCAAGGCCAATACTCTCACTGACTTAATTCTTGACTGGTGACTTGCAACTTAAGCTTAAAGTCTCAGGGATAGCACTAACAACTTTGGCCTAGTTTCAACACCATGACACCAGCAAAGAACTACAGGAAAAACTCAGACCCTCTGTGCTGCTTTGAGGATAGAGAAATGCCCTTTAAATTATTTCAAAATGTGGTCATGTTCAATCGTATCCACAACTGAGTTTGTATTGATCTGTTGTTGAATTACACCAGTGATGATTTGTGTTGGCGCGTGAGATGTTTTGCAGTAAATGAAGTGAAAATAACAGATGACTAATGTTCTCTGGGCATCAGTGACCAAGACGACAACAGTAATTTATCAGCAAGAGTTTAGGCCTGACCGCGTCCAAGATGTTAGAAAACAGTATTTACAAAAGTGACAAAATACTAATGGCGTATCCATGTTCTTTCTGTCTTGTTTTGCTCTGGGCATTGAGTTTTGTTTGTGTTTTTGACCTTATACTTAAGCAGCCTGTCACTGGTTCAGTTCTATAGATCAGTTCAATATAGATCAGTGTAGTTCTAGTTCAATTATAGAGGCAATGGAATATAGAGGCAATGAAACACTTTGGAATATCTGCACTAAACTGGACACTATAATACCGGTCATCTTAATAAGTCATGCTTGCACTGTTGTTCTGATGTTGCTGTTGTATATATTTGCCTCTAAGTATTGGATTTGATTTGATTTTTAAGCACATCTTTTTAACTTTAAGCATGGCCTTATTCGTACTTATTCAGTGTTTTTATGTTGCACTTTATCACCAAGGAAAGTTTCTAGTTTGTGAGCTGTGTTCACTGACAATGGCAATAAAAGTCTTCTGATTCGGATTTCATTAACTTTAAATCCATAAAAATCGAATAGATGCTAAAACTAGTATCGGAACTAGATACTTATTTAAGCAAGCAAAATTTTACCTTTCCTCAATAGTTCATCTTGCGAGTTTTATCAGAGCTAGTGTAAGACCACATGGTAAAATAACGACATACTTTTTATTTTATTATTATCAAAATCTGTACCGATTCCATTCTTATCGAAATAATTTCAAAATTTTAGTACTGTGACAAGACTAATCATGTTGGTGTAAAGTGGTATATAAATGGGTGAATGATTCAAGTGCTAAAGACAGTGGAAAAGTTCTACTGGGTATCCAATGATATCACTACATTCTATAGGCCTACAATATTTAAAAGAGATGGGTACATGCAGTTAAAATTACAACTTGTTAATAATATAGACTTCAGCTTAACAAGTGCGGATTTTACTTTCCGTTTTTGATACTGCTTTTAAAAATTCCATGCCATCAATAAGGAAAACTCTTTTACCCAACCACATATTAATTTTTATTACCACAACCTTCTATACTTGCACTATTTGCTGGTTGCTCTCTTGTCCCTCAGCTCATAGATAGATGGATGGATACATATGCTATATTAATCCAGTCACAGCAAAATCTACGTACATTTATTAATCCACAAATATTAGAAATGAGCAGCAGAAGTAAGAAAAGTGACATTAAGCCTTCTCCATGTGGTACAAAAGGATTCCTCTGCAGTCTGCACAGCAACCACACCTAATGCATTGGATTCGCTCACTGCAATACTAACGACACATGCACACAGGTAGAGAAAAAGAGCAGGGCAGGTAAAATGGACAGAGGACAGAGGAGAGAAGGAATTAAAGCATGAAGGTGTAACTAATTGTCATTGAAGAGGCTAGTCTGGACTGTTTCTGATTGCATTTTGTTTGAGTAGCAGTAAGTATAGGTTTGCCCACTCACTTGCAGGTTAGGAGTTCAATCTCTCAGCCTGTCTGCATAACTTACGACTGTTAGATGTTATGTCCTTGGGCAAGACACTTTACTTTCTTGCTTGTACAAATATGTGAGAGCGTGGTTTGGAAACAAAGTCTGTGGGTGCAAAATGGAAGTCACAAATCTGTCAGTCTGCCCAAGGACATGCTTGTACCAAGGAAATAAATTCATCTTGAAGTAAGTCTTCTGGTTAATGGCTTATTGTTGGCCTAAATATAATTATTACAAAACAATAATGTGCATATTACATCAACCTGACTGGTATCATGATTTAGAGGTGTGTATCTAACTGGAGGAGGGTCTGCCATTTGTTTTATATTTGGATAGTTGATCCTACTCACACTAATGCATATTTTTCACATTTTTTGCAATAAAAACACTTGAAACTGAATAAATGCAAAGTTTAATGTTTAATGCCATATTGTGAAACATTCCAGACATTGCAATAACATGTCCATCCATCAAAATAAATGACAAATGTTTGAATTATTCCCAGTGTTGAGCTGAGAAACTGACTATACACAGTTGCATTTGTGGATCCATAATATGTGAAATCTTAGTTGGCTCTGCAGTGTGGTATTTCTGTCAGAATAAATGTATACAGTGCAGATCTATAAGGCTTTACGGGCTTCATCGATCTAGTGAATCCAAACCCTGGTCTACAGTACAAACAGACCGCAGGCTCATATTGACCGGTCTGTACTAACCTCTCAGTGACATTTCCTACTGCAAGTCTAGCTCAAGATCTGTAGTGAGTCCCTGGGTGCTGCTCCTGCATCACTGAGGAATGGGCCAAATGCAGATGACACATTGCCCTACAGAGACAAAGCTGTACCTGAACATTAAAGTGCAGGAGACAGATTTGGATGTTTTTCTAATCATCAGTTGGTTTGGTGAGATAGCCCCTGTGTAAATATGAACCTTAATTTCAGGCAAAGCAATAAAATTTCTATGGAGATGGTGGCAGGTCCCCCATCTGAACAATAACGTTGGATGAATGTTTTCTTCTAGTTAAACATTGTGCACTTAAAAAGGGGTGTTTTGCAATTCAGATACCAGAGTTATGTATTTGAATTTATGGAACAACTGTGGTTTCATTATTGCTATATTTATGAGCATGCCTGAGGTTTTTATGCTGCAAGACCAGCTGATACAAATCAGTGTACACAGTATAGATCTATGGGGAATAGCAGGATTGGCTGTTTATGGACTGACAGGATGGGCCAGAGCCAGATGTTACATTATATATTCATATGGGATTCAAGCACATAATGGGAATGGAATAACCTGCTGCCACACACAGAGATAGGAGCCGGGACAGGGTGAATGTATAATCTATTTTTGCATTGGTGCACCACTTTTAGAACTATTCTTTCTTAGTATCTTCTTCACTCCTACGCTGCATCCTACAGGAGTTACTTTTAGAGTTTGGTTTTGTAAAGTCAAGATTTTTGATGGGATTTTCTGGTAGTTGAGAACCACAAAGGAAACATTTAGTTTTGACATAATGAGGACTAAATGGGACAGGGATACTGGACCAGCACAGGATGGCAAAACTGTCCAGGGGTTGAGATGCTGAGTTATGAGTTAGCTTTAAACTGTACTTTTTTACTTTTCTGGTGAAAGGTCAGCTCTTGCTTGTCTCCATGGAGATGTGCTTGCTTATCCTGTATTTAAATGCCAAAACCTGTACGTCTGTGTGTTAAAATCCAGTTTGGTCCAATTTAAAACTTGGTCATCATAGAGGTCCATATATGTTGTGAAATGAAATATTAGTGATAAAGTCAGCCATACAATTTCATACACTGACAATGTAGTATAGGAAAGACATGGAAACTTCAAAATTTTCGTAATGATTTTGCTGAAATGCTTTAAGTCATATGGAGACTTTGATGGTTTAGTCATTACAGGTGAATTTAATGTACATGTGGATAATGTGTGTGGCAGAAACGCTTAAGAGCTCATGTTGAGTCAGATGAAAGGTTTCAAGGACAGCACTGTCAGCGAGCCCACCCACAACAGAGGACACACTCTGGACCTGCTCATTGCAAAAGGAGTAAATATTTCAAATGTCAGTATGGTGGATGTTGCTCTGTCTGATCATTTGTGTGTCTTCCTTGGCCTGTCTGTTGTTCACAGACCAGTGGCTGGTCATGCAGTTGTTCGAAGGAGACACATAAATGATAACACAGGTGCACTGTTCATGGAAATGATACACTTTGAAAATGCCTCATGTTCTAATGTGGCTGATTTGTTGAACTCTGTGATTTAAATGTGTTGAAAGTTCTAGACACCATTGCACTGATGAAGGTTAAAATGGTTAAAGATAAGCAGAAAGCAACATGGAGGAATGATGACAGAAAAAGGAGTGCTGGAGGGCTGAGTGGAAATGGCATAAGTCAAAGCTCCAGGTTCATTATGAGTTTTACAGAGAAAGGATGTACAGGTACAACCAGTAACAACTCTCACGTTCTGTTTGTAATAGAAAAACAGATGAACAAACCCTCCAGCTCCACTGCTGTTAGAACTAATTTCCACGTCTCGGTGCAATGAGTTTGCAGTATTCTTTAATGACAAGGTGCAGGCCATTTAAAATGCCATCAATTCCACAAAGCAAATAACAAACCTGTAGCCACCTAGACATTAGAGCTGACTCACTTTGCACCTGTAACTGACAAAACTGTCCAAGAGATTGTCACCAGTTTTAACTAATCTACATGCTGCCTTGATGTGTTACCCACTAGATTTCTAAAGTTTGTGCTCAACAGTTTGCTGTCACCCCTCACCTGCATAGTTAACATGTCAATTTCTTCAATTTGCAATATTCCCAAAATCTGTGGTTATTAAGACTCTCCTAAAGAAGAGCAGTCTGGATGCAACAGCATTAGGTCTTAAGTCCTTTTTAAAAGTTATTTACCAACAGCTTACTAACGTCCTTACTAACGACATCTCTAGTACTGCCTAAAACTGCTTCAAATTCTATCAGCGAAACTGGAAAAATTGGAAACTGTGTCTCTGATCACATGGCCTTGACATGTGGGGTGCCCCAGGCATCAATCCTGGGACCCCGTTGTTTAATCTTTACATTCTGCCAATTAATATGCAGCAAATATGTGTACATTACTATGTAGATGCCACTCAGATCTATCTCACTGGCAGCAGGTGAATATGGACCAGTGGTTTCACTATGCCACTGTATGCAACAGAGTAGTTTGTGAATGCAAAACAACTTTAGAGGTAAGACAGCTCCTGTACATCCAGAACACTGCTGCTCAGGTCCTGACTAGGACCAGGAAGTCCTGTGCTCAGGTCTCTGCACTGGCTTCCTAGTGCATCCCTAATATCTTGGCTCAGAGAATAGACTTTAAAGCAGCTCTGCTTGTGTACAAGTCTCTCCATGGCCGATCACCAAAGTATATCTCTGACATGTTAATGCCATATGAATCATCTCGTACTTTGGTGCCCAAAGTCAGGACTAAACATGGGGAATCAGCAGGAGCTAAAATCTGGAATAGTCTAACAGTTTAAATCCAGACTCAAAACTGTTGCCTTGCCTGTCCTGTGCTGGTTTGGACGAGCGCCTGTCCTAATAAAAACAAAATGGACAAACTATAATTATAATTATTGTTATAGATATTAATCCATTGGAAATGGCAACAGTTGTCAGCAGCCTATATGTAAAAGGGAGGAATGATGTAGACTTGTGTGTATGCCTTTGGACACATTTACACAGAGGTTTGTGTAAGAAGCTTACAAGCAGCTGTTTGTTGATGTTTGTAGTGAGCACATGTGCAGCTCTGAACACGTGATGTATGGGGGCGTGGCAATGAATTAACAGTTTTGATTTGATGAACTGATAGTGTAACGGAGTATATGTGAGCATATACAGACTTGCAGTTTTCAGACTGAGAAATGATTACTGGAGACTGAAATCCAATTCAGATGGTTAGTTTGGTTTCAATTGCGGTCTGACTTGTAGATTTAAAATGTGATTGTGAGTTTGGCACATCTGGTTTATATAAAACTAATTTAACTGTCATGTAATAGCATAGAATATTAAAGTGCTGTATGATTCGTTATGCACCATGGTGACACGTGCACAGGCCCCCAGACTGTTCCCTGATATTTCATCTGAAAGAAGAGGTGAACTGAGGACAGGCAAAAACACTGGGAAATTTGATTATATGAGAAAATGTCAAAAGTTTTGTCTGTAGGCTAGACTATTTAATAAAATGTTGACTATTTTTTGGAACCAGACAGTGAGTTGCATTTAGACCACTCACAGAGTAGCCTATTGAGGGAATCAGACTGAAATTAGATGTAGTTTAGAGGGCTCCTTTCTGAACTCCTCTTGGAATGCAAGAGGCACCGTCTGTGACCTCGTGGAGCGCGTGGACTCTCGGGAAACTTCCTCTGTGTGAGGTCACTAGAGGCGCGTGCGACGCAACAGATGCCGCTGGGAGAAATAAGCCGTTAATACCCGGCCTCGCGGAGGTTTTACTCCACTCTGCACTGGACTCACCGCGACTCTTCCGTGCGTCAGTTGCGCTGTCCTGCGTGGCTCCGCGGGACAATCACACCCTCCCTCAAGGACACTCCGGGTGCACCGGTCTGTAGTGTGAGCCTCACTCCAGTCCCGGGACTTGTGCGCGCGCCCTGGAGCTGTCCCATGGCGGTGCGGTCCGAGTTGGACTTTCCGGAGTCAGGTGAATGAGGCTCTTAACTGACCCATGACGGGACACGCCTGAAGGAGCGCCCAAACCGCCATGCCACCCAAGAAAAAGGTAAAATACTCTGGCACTTCATTTCAGACTTGGTCTTCTTGAACAGAGAGATGCGTGAGCGCGTAAATGGGCGCGTAAATGGAGGAGAAACGCCGCCATCTGCTGCACTGCGTGATAATCCCTGTGTGAGGAGGCCTCTCCCCTCACACCGGTGTGCGCTATGGACCCACTGACACCTGCATTTTGTTATCATGTGTGGCAGTTCACTCAGAGGTATTCAGTGGCGACTTTGGTGTAGTGTTGTCCCATGTAGACCAAACTAGTTGTTAGGCGGTCTGCCCTAATTATTAGGGACCAACTTCACTCAAAATGAGAAGTCACAATCTATGCTAATTGAGTGGGCTATCATGCAACATAATAATTGTATAATAGGTGACTTCTGCCTACAGGCCAAATCCAGTGGGCCTATAAGGGTCAACTGTTATTCCCACAGACGCACATTTCTATGGCCTGTCTTTTGCTCTTGTCTTATTATGTTCATCCTTGATAATCCAATGTACTTTTATAGCCCATATTTATTTTAGCGTTTAAGCGTAGGTTGTTGCAGAATCGTATGAGTAAGAGCTGAGGATAAAGTGGGAGTGAGGGAGCAGACCGAGCGACCCACCGTCTTGTGTCGGAGCAGGGTTGATTCACTGCTGCTGCTCAGAATAGGAAAAAGCCTCTTAGCCTCTGTTAGTGGGGTAATACCTGCACCTACCTGCTCTTTCTGTGGAAGTGGGGCAATTAGCCATCGGTCCTGCTTGGTATGTTATAGACTGACACACTTAAGTTACATCAAAACTTGTCATGCCATAAGTCACAAAACTAAACACTGAGACTCTTCTGATTAAACATAGCATAAAGCATAAATAAACACACTTTAAAACAGTATAAAAATGCAGTGTACAACTTTTTTGGTTGTTGAATGACAATATGAGCCATAATATTAGGGATTCACTTGCTCCCATACACGCTTGATCTTAGCCCTGGATACCATTAAAAGATACCAGTACAGTAAGAAAAAAAAACTTGTTAATGTACTACTGGTACCACAAAAAAAATCTTTTGATGCCTGATAAGATAGAGGACTAAAATGACAGTTTTTCTTCAAATAAATAATATGAACATGAATAACACAAGACTCAGTGAAGAAAAAGTAGCTTAATCATTTATGTCTGTGTAAACCCTCAGTCGTCCAAGTCTGATCCATAGCAAAAGACAAAGTTTAAATCTGAATAGGAAAGGCAGTGGCCACCAGCAATCTGACCAGAACTGAAGAAACAGCTTGGATGAGCAGCGAAACATCTTCACTCTTACAATGATTTGTCCAGTTGACAGATTTAAACTTTGTCTTTTGCTCCCTAATCATTTATGTACCAGTACCAAAAAACAGGCATTGTTCAAGTACTGATACCTGATAATATTTTCAGGTACAAAGCCCAAAGACAGGACCCACTGACTTAACTACTGTAGTTTACGTACTACCGATGACTTAAACTCAGACATGTGAGAAATAACTTAATGTAACAGGACTTGCATTATTAACTTTTTAATGTTATCCACACCATTTTTGTTGATATGGTAAGGTTGTCTATCTTACTTTGTTCACATAGAGACAACACAAAACCAAGTGCCATTAATTGTTTGCAGTTAGTGATTTCACTTGAACTCAAATTGAACTTGGCCTCAAAACATTTCCAATAGTTGCTTAAGTCATTCTGAAGAAGTTCATAGTTGCATGCTAGTGATTATATCTCCTGTCTCAAGACTCTTGGTTAAATACTTGGGCCATGCTTGTCTTTTGCCATTGCCATTTTCTTTTGCTTTCAGGCCATGCTTGTTACACAAGATTTATTTTGTCCTAAATTGTACTCAAAATTGTACCTATAAACTGGAAACAGAAAACCATGAAGAGGAGTTAGTCTTCCCAGCAGACCAGATTGTCCATATTTCATATTGAAAAAAGAGGGAAACAACTGTATTATATAACATCCTCTTTGTTTATTGTCACTATAGCGAGTGTCATTACCAGAGCAGGAGGAGTGGAGGACTTAAGATGCACTGATAGTTTGAATGCAGTGGGAGTGATACCATTGCTGAGAGGAGGAGGCAGCGTTTGTGTCTCTGGCTCTAAATCCTGGATTGACGCATGCCATGTTAATCTGCTTATGCTCACAGACAATCATGACCCATAGAGAGGGAGAGACACATTTGGCCTCTGCTGCAGATGATATTTTCCAATTTTAGATTTGGCCGCTCCGATATTATCTGTATTTTGTGGCTTTCACACAAGCGACAGATGTAGCACAAGACATGGAACTGAAGCCTATGTGTTGTTCATGTGTGACAAACCACAATACAATATCAGAAATTAAATCCAGGAAGTGATTTGAAAACTCTTGTCAAAGTTCAGACATGATATATTTACAGTGCTATGTAATTCAATCAAGATATTGGCAAGTTCAAAACATCAGGAATTTGCAAAATGGTATTCTTTAGTAGTATATGCAAGACATTTTCTATAAAAGGCATTAACTATCAATTGACTACAATGTGTATATTTAAAAACTCTAAATTGCCGTGTTTAATGTTCTGTGCATCATAGACCAAGAGGTGTGGCACTAGCTCTGCAAATAGTTTTGAAGATGCTCTTTACTAGTACTTCTTTGTATACATAGTAGTTTTTGAGCAGATTAAACTGCAGAGGAACAGCCAATACTCCAGCTAACACACTCATGCCTTCTCCTTTTTGCTGTTGCCTTTTTGCCTTTTTTTTTAAAGTAGTAACTACATCATCAATTGATAAATTGACTAAAGAATTAAAGGCATACAGCCCTAACAGCAACAATCTGGATCTTTTTCCAGCATTGCCTTAAATTTCTAAAAGTGCATAATCTAACAATTCTGTTGGAGCATTAAACTTGCCTATCTTGATTTTATCCTGGTGTTTTGTTTTTGTTTTTTTTTTAAATTAGTGACATACATCCATTCTTACTGTTCAAGGGGGGTGGCCATTCCATAGAGCTAAAGTGTAACTGTGGAAGCAGATCTATTGAATACTGCCCGATTTCTTGTTATAGACCCACCATGTGCCCAGTGCACCTGTTTTGGCTGAGCGGTGAATGATCCATGTGTCATGTGGAGCTCACACATGGCTGTGCAGATATAGCCAAGCTTTTTACAGTCTTGCTTTTTGTTTTCAAATACATTTTATTTCATCAGAGCTCTTACAGGCAACTCAGTATGGTCAATTATAGTATTTCAGCTTATAGTACATAGATTTAAGTCTATAGTTTGCTTGTGAGACTTCCAAAATGAGATGTTACTGTCAGTTGGTACTACTCCAACATGGCCGCCATGGAAGGAGGAACACACATTTGATCTCACCATGAAACAGTCCCAAAACCCTGAGTCCTGATCCTCTAGACTGCAGCAGAACTCTGTCAGCCGCCCACTCTGTACAGACCAGACGCTCTCTCTCTCAGACTGTGGACTTCTGTAGACACTTCTAACATGATCAGTACTCACTCCACAACAGGATTTGATGAAAGCCATGCATATACGACGCAGGGTAAGATCATTCAAATGTAATTCTATCAGCCTTTTTTAACGTGTTTGGGTTAAGTTGCTTGAAAGATCCCTTGTATTACTTAGATTTATACGATTGTAGTGTGATGTTGCAATGTCATAATGATGTTGATAAGGTAAACTTAAACTTAAGATGCCCTATAACTTTAGATAAGGTAATATAACTTTTTTGGTCAACAGTCCGCCACTGTCATCTCAGTGGAAATAGGTCAAATTTTTAGCCATAAAAACACTTGTGATTCGCCAAGCCTTAGCCTTGATTGGTGTAGTTGCTTGTGATTTGGTACATTTTAGCCTGGGTGCATGGCTTTAACAACCTATAACAAGTCACAATAAGTGCAGACCACACATAGATGTTGATAGTGAATGTATACTGTGCGGATGTATTCATTGTCCTCTGTTGACATACATTTTTAGCTTTTAATTCATACTTAAAATGTCAAACTTCAGAGGTGGCAGAGCCTGTGTGTGTGAGTGAATGATGGCTATGAGCAGCATTTCAAAAGCCTAGATTGTAAAGCAAAGATAGTGGTCTTTGCTGTTGTTTTATGTGGACTCCCCTTCATTTGTAAATAAATCCATTTTTTTCCTGCTTTGGGTTAGCCTTAAACTTTTGTAGCAATGTTGTAGACCTGGATTAGACTTTTTTTATACATCTTCAGTATAACCCTGGATATATAGATCTGGTTTATATCTGGTGGTAATTGGAAGGATAAATCTTTTCAGGTGATACTTGGTGTGACATTTTTGAGAACCACTGGCATAAGTTATTACTAAACCTTCTACGTTCTGCAAAATCAATTTACTGAAAATTAATTAGTGTCCATTAACATCTTTGTAGATCTTTTGCTGATTCAAATGTCCATCTGACCATTATCTCTTTCAATTAGCCTGTGTACAAGACATTACGCCGGCCTCCCACTCAATGTAGTTTCATTGTTTATTTCTCAAAGCGGTCGCAGGAGTTGATGAGTCGATGCTATTTTTTGCTGAAACTGCATTTTACTTTTGGAAGTTGCCATGGAAACGTCTTGATGAGAATGCGAGCTGCAGAAATGGGCTACACTCTTCCTGTCTTATCCTATCTGATGGGAAGGGATCATTGCTCCAAGCTTGGAATAAATGATGGATTATACAGCAATTGTAATGGTTCTTAGGGATGGACACTTGGCGATATGGCAACAAATGTATGTCACAAATTCACAAAAAAAACTTGGCAGATTGCAAGGGTCAATTACAGGGCTGGGCAGTTTTAAGTAAAAACAAATCTATTTCATTTATATTGGATGTGATTTCGTTTTTTTTGTTTTTTTTTTTTCAAATCAAAATCTGAAATAGAGCGCATTGTAAACATATTTTGGAGCATTAAATTTTACACACACACACAAAAAAAAGAACTATGACTTGTTAGACATACAACATGTTCTGAAACGCATAGGACTGTTGCATTAGTTTTTATAGAATAGCTAACCTTAAACTAAGACATTACATTTTGTTGATTGCTGTGGATATTCTGTCATCTAAATCATTGTAACCTTTGCAACATTTGAAATTGCGATTAACAGTCAAGCATAATTATTTTATCACCATATTGCCCACAAGTTATTACAATACATTTTTTCAAAAACTGTGAAAATATTACCTGTGAGAATCATTACAAGTGTAGTTGTTGTTTGTTGAACTATATGTGGCCAGCATAAAAGGAATCATAAAATCCAACACATCCAATTCTACACATTTGGGTCAACTTTTAGGGGCATGCTTTGAGCCTGGACTTGTTACATCGTTGTTGTACATGTACTAAAAATGTACTACTCTTTATTATCCTGCTTAACAAATAACCATTAAGAAAAGCAAGTCCTTTGCCAAATATTTTATGAGGCTGCCCTCTATGAGAAAGTTTAACACTTGCCATGGACAATTGGCCACTGTGGTACATTAGCTGTTGTAATGACCGTACTTATAAAAAGAAAATGTTGGTATGGCTCATTGTGCAAAGTTGAAACACAAAATGGGCCTTTAAATGTTATCTGTGCCTGTGTATGTTGTGTTTTAATCTTATTTTGGTATACATCATTTTGGTATACATTGTGGGGCTCAGTATGGAGTTTGTCTCCTCAAAGATTCACTTGGTTTTACATTTGAGCCCAGAAAACAAAAATAATTTCTAACCTAATCAGATTTCAAGACAGTTTCTAAAATGCATGTAAACAGAGAACTTAAACTGAGGGCTGTGATGCAAATCCCCCCAATTGCAAATCACATGTTAGGAGAGGCATTCAGCTGCACTGGGCAAGAAACGGCCAGGAAAATCTTGTATAACACGTTTAAGGCTATGTACTAACTCAGTTTAGATCAGAATTGACACAAATTATGATCCCTTCACCCTGGACTAGCACAATGTTTCAGTAGGCTGCATTAAAAGGAAAAAGTAACTATGTGAGTTTTGTTGTGTTTATTTATAGTGCAGGCAATGCATTACATAACAATACCGAAGGTCAAATGCTTAATGTAAATGAGTTGTTCTTTTTTTAAACAAATATAGATAAGTGATATGATTTTGTATATGTTAATATTTTTTTATCAGCAATTAGTTAATTCGTTTTATTGCTGATGCTAAATGACTAGATGCCCCTGAATGCATCTCAGCCCCCTATTCGCAGCTGTTTGGCTTTTTGACCTGCATGTAGATTAAAACAAGAATGATCTGTTTTGGTTGACCAGAGAAATTAGACAGAAGTTGTCCAAAGAGCATACTTACTTAAGAACGATTAATCTGTGCATGAAGATGTAGTGATTGACTCTTTGGCTCCTCCTGTGTGCTACTGCGTAAACGTTCTTGAGGCAGAAGTCACCTTGAAGAAGCACACAAGAAGCACTCTGCCACACACACCTCCTCATGCCCTCTCCACATATAACCATGATAATAGGCTGCTGCTGATATTGAAGATCAAGTAAAAAAAAAAAGTTTAAAATGTACATCCTTCTTTTTTAGACAAGGTTTTCGAAAAAATACAGTTTTCCTGTTTATAGTGTCCCTGTTAATGATGCATGAAAAATAAATATTTTTATCTTCCATACAGAAGCAGAAAAATGGCAAGGACCTGTCACCTGCTTATCTCCATGGCGACTGATTGCTTTGCTTGAAATGTTTCACTGTATGTCATTACTTTCCTATCAAGCATTTCATTTTAGGTGTTGCTTAAAAACCTTGGAAACAATTTTTTTTACTGAGCAGTGTTGCTTTTCCACAGATCTGACCTGTAGCTTGGCCTGATGATTATGTTATTGTTGCATGTAGGGCTACACGAGTAACGATGTTATCATTTTTGAATGGTGAAAAGGAGTTTGCAGTTACACCTTCCACATTGATGTTGAAGATTGGAGAGAGTTATGTAAAACAGAGGCCCTAGATATGCTCAAATATACAAGTTTTAATTTCATTCTCTGACTTATAGAGACTATAATGTATTTGTATGAGGTTATTAATCATTCAGATCTTGCCTAGCTGTACCTTTTACTTCTGCAGATTAAATACATTTAGAGGATACAATCTGTATCAATTCCGTAGAACTGACAAACGTGGATCAAACCGTTTTACTGGCTTTTTCGTTATTACGAGAAAGTATTAAGTTAAAACAAGAACATTTTTGTTAAAATGTAATCATTACTATAACAACTTCAGTTTCTCATTTCAATGGCTTCAGTTTCTCATTTTAACGGGAGCACACCTGAACGCATAGTGCCAAGTAGCAAACCAGCTATGGTGCCCACACATAGCCTTGGGGTGTTAGAGGGAAGGAACGTGGCTAACTCAAGAATTTTTAAAATCTGGACAAAGCTACAGGTCCTTTTTTGGTGTGGTGGTCTCTTATGATCACAGCTTATTTAACAGATGCCATGTCTGAACAAACATTTCCATGCGGATGAAGGCATGCGCATTATTGGGAAACAGGAGGAAGCCTGGAGGGAATCAATGGTAGTATGGGAAATCTTGAGGTCAGAGTGTCCAGGCACATAAGCATGCTCCAAACAGGAAATGTGGCTGATTACTGTACGCGGCACCAGCACAGATGTGTGAGCACAGATTACTCTTTATGATTGGCGCCACCAACCTTTGGATCAGGTGCACACTGACACGCCACAACAGCCCAGAGCCTGTAAAGGTGTACGTGTGCCTCTGGTTATGCACAGACAGACGTGCTCTGGTCTCCAGGCACATTGGCACGTCTAAAAGGCAGGCCCGGAGCTTATTGCAATAGGTCTATGTCTACATCTCGGTGGAGTAGGAGTGTTATGCAGTCTGTCCTCTCATTAAACATATGCAAAATAATAAGTGCTTGGCTCGTCATCATCTCCCCCGTGCATTGCATTACACTCAGACTGACTGGCCCTTATTCAGTGCATTGGATATGAGCTTAATATGTTCATGAGAAACTCATGCTGTTAAAACATGAAACTTCATTATAAACTGTAATGATTACGTTTTAACAAATGAATGTTCTTGTTTTAACTTAAGGCTTTCTCGTAATAAATGTTTGATCCACATTTGTCAGTTGTACCCTTTCGTACATATTCTCCTAACTAAGTCTTCATATTGAGATGAGGAGGTGTTTTTGGCCGGGTGACTTTGGACTCTTGGTGAACAGATGTCTGGTGCGGTCAGTGTAAACACAAAGTCCTGCTTGGGCATAACTCACCCACAGGAGGGCCACTTCCTCCTCCTGCCTCTGCTCCCACATTGACACTGGAAACAACTCAATTTACTGATTAACAACAAGTCATCGCACAATAAAAAAGATAAACAATATAATGAATGACTAATGGCCTTGCCTGCTTTTAAAGCAAAGCTGGTGTATTAATGGCACTTGTGGAGGTAGATGGGTTTAATGCCATGCTGTGGAACATTCTAGGCAAAGCAATTACATCTCTATGGAGACAAGTTGATGGACTCTCCACCAGAAAGTTATATACCTTTTCTATAGCAACTCTTATAAAATGTGTTTTTGCGAAATCCCACTGAACCTTATACTTCCGACTCTGTCAATTCTCAGTTCTCATTTTTCATCCTAATTACTCTACCTAAGCATTTAAGTGATGTATTTCTGTACTGCCCTATATTATGAGCCTCTTAATCCATCCTTATCAGAGTGACAGCGAGAGCAGGAGCCATCCATTTAAAATAATGTCAAACAAGAAAAGACCAAAGGCGAGGTAAGAAGGGATTGGTCTCTATAAACATGATGTATATTTTATGTCAAAGTGTGTGTTATATTGTGTGGTATATGACGTTTACTGGTGGAGGGGTCTGCCACCTGCTTGTTTCCATGGAGATGTTGTTGCTTGGAATGTTCCACAGTGTGGCTATATCTTGCATTAATTCTATTTCCTTTTGCCATTGTTTTTTGGAGTTCAAGAAATACCACTGTATAACCTTACTTATAACTAGAGATGGGCAAGGAATTATCAATAATAATATGACTATTGTTTTGGTTTAATTGATTGGGCATATAATTTATAATAAAGTCTCATCTCAAAAGCTACCAAAGGAGCTGAAAATTTAATTGTGAAATCTTGCAAACACGGATCTGAAGTGATATTTCTGCACTTTTGAGGATAGGTTTCGCATTTGTCTGAAACATAAACCTCAGTTTCAAGGACATAGGATACACTCTGAATATAGATCAGGTTATCCCAAAATATTAAGATAGTAATTTTTGTCAATATTACCCACCCCTACTTGTAACAGTATCTGTATGTAAAACACGCACTTATATTATTAATGTGAAAACTGTCTTTGACACATCTTATCCTCATCAAGGACTTACCCTGTGCTGCGTGTAGATACTGGTGGATACTGTGTGCCTGTATCTCTAGTGCCAGGTTGACTGTTGGCTCTTACATAAAGGGCATTGATTAGCATGTCTTTGAGGGGACGGTCTAATCTCTGGGATACAAGCCATAAGAATCTAAGAGGCCCAGTAGGGGACAAACCTCCTCCCAATTAAACAAACACTGTGTTTATCAATATTTATGAGAAGTCAGCAGGGAGGTGGTTTCAAATGGTTTGTGAAACTAAAAGTAGCATACATTTTTAGAAAAGGCATAAGGTGGGATTGCTTCAATGGGTGAAGTGATGTAGTGATGTACAATGTAAAAAGGAAACATCAACAAAACATCAGGTGCTCCCCAATGAGTGTAAAATTATCATATCATATAGTTTTGGAAGAAATAAAGTAGGAGACACAGGTCTATGTAGCAAATTATATTTAATTGTAGTTCTCTCAATTTCAACTTTTTAATGCAAGTATTTACCCTTTTGGGGCAAAATATCATTCTATTTTTTTAAATTTTATTTAACCTTTATTTAACCAGGAAAAAGTCAAAAAAAGTTAAAAACCTCTTTTTCAAGGGAGTCCTGGCCAAGCGGCAGCAGCAAATAAAACATACAGTTACATAATACAAAAGGACAAGATAACAATAAAAGACAAATAGATTATAATATATACATACATACATACACATACATACACACACACATATACACATACCTACATATATACATATATATATATACATACATACATATACATACATACACACATATATACACATACATACATACATACATATATATATATATATTTAAAAATGTATAAAAATTCTACTAACTATTGAAAATATACAAAGGGCAATAATGTCTGCTAATTAGCAAGGAGATTGTAGGTGAAATTGTGGAGACTTGGCTTCCTCTAGCGTTCAGAATTATGAATGGCATTTTGCATTTGAGTGTACCTCATTTAGGGCCCATAGTTATTATTGGAAAATAGTCCAGCTTCCTTTCGCCCAGTGCCTTCCTTTTTTACTTCCTTTTGTATTTGATTAGATAATACTTTGTTGTCTCTATTGTGTAGTTATCTAAAGCACCATAACTTGTGCAATATTGAATTCGATTCTATCTTAACTTGTATTTAAACATGCTCTTCTCATTACAACACTTTTCTTAATGTAACACTAAATCTTTACGAAATTAGTTACAATGACAGTAATAAACATGACTCTTCTTTGTGTCCAACAGGGAGAGCGTCAGGACTTGGATGGTGCTGAAGAAAGAAATGCTCAGGTGCAGCTTGAGAAGGCCAAGGTACTTCCTGTCTATCTAACTTCCTGTTGGACTGTTGCAACATGGGGGGATTCAGCTGGGTCTTGTTACATCACACTCCACCACACCAACATGGATTTGGATTATCGCCACACTATTCTGCTGGACTGGAACATGTAATCTTATCTGGTATTTGTGTCTGACTGCTTTGAATGTTGAATTTATCTCTTAATATTGTGTATAACATAACAAAAAAAAACTAAGTATGAATGTGTTTTTTTTTAAATATACTATCGAGGTATGTTGAAAAATATTGAAAATTGTCGTATCATTACATTACACACAAAATCAACGTCATTTACAATCTATAATTAAATATATTTCACAATTTGCATTTCTTTTTATTTTGATAGTGTTTATTGTAATTTGATTAAATGTGAGATTCTAACAATTTCTGTGTGTGTTTTGCAGTACAAGCCTGTTGCATTTGCCGTCCGCTGTAACTTCTCGTACACCCCCGCGGACGATGATAATGTCCCGGTCCCAGGACAAGCTGTCACGTTTGAGGCCAGAGACTTCCTCCATGTCAAAGAGGTTCACACACTTCCTCACTGTGTTTTTTCTTATGTATTATAATATATTTGGAAAAAAAAACCCAAACTAATTTAATGACATCTCAGACTTTGACAGACCTATGCAATGGCCTGAATCTCACACAATTCATTTCTATTTGGACTATACCTGACCCAAGAAATTTAAATAAAGACTCACTCATAGATATAATTATGGAGTGTGTAAAGATTTTAAGACAAATGGTGTTTAATAATTTGGTGATTTAAATAGACCCATTTAGTTATTTGTCTAGTTTGTTTTTGTTTGTATTTTAACAGGGCACTCACAAAAAAGGGGTCTGAGGGTCTTCCTGTATAAATAAAAAAAATAAAGATAAATTTAAAAAAATGAAATGAATAAGGACTTTTCACCATTTAAAATATATAATATTTAGTTTAAAATGGTAATGGTAAATCCCAAGTTTTTTATCATTCTGAAACCATCCATCCATTTTCTTCTGCTTATTCGGGGCCGGGTCGCGGGGGCAGCAGTCTAAGCAGGGACTCCCACACTTCCCTCACCCCAGACATGTCCTCCAGCTCCTCCGGTGGGACCCCATAGCATTCCCAGGCCAACTGAGAGACATAGTCCCTCCAGCGTGTCCTGGGTCTTCCCCTGGGCCTCCTCCCGGTGGGACATGCCCAAAACACCTCCCTAGGACGCCTATGGAGGCGTCCAGGAGGCATCCTGAGCAGATCCGCAAGCCACCTCAGCTGATGCCTCTCGACTTGTAGGAGCAGCAGCTCTACTCTAAGCTCCTCCTGTATGACTGAGTTCCTCACCCTATACCTAAGGGAGCGCCCAGCCACCCTGTGGAGGAAACGCATTTCAGCTGCTTGTATCTGCGATCTTGTCCTTTCGGTCATTACCCAGAGCTCATGACCATAGGTGAGGGTAGGAAAGTAGATTGACCGATAAATCGAGAGCGTTTTCCTTTCGACTCAGCTCCTTCTTTACCACGACAGTCCAATACAGTGACCGCATGGTTAAAAAATAATAAAATTTATACTTTATAATTAATAAATATTTTAACACTGAATAAAAGGTAACCTACTGTATAATAATTTCCTTCTATGCAGAAGTTTAGCAATGAGTGGTGGATTGGGCGTCCAGTGAAGGAAGATGGAGTTGTGGGTTTTATTCCCAGTCCGGTGAACCTGGAGACCATCCTGATCAGACGAGAAGTACAGGCCAGGAAAGCTGCCAAGGCCTTAGCCAAGTATGTATACTGTCCACTGCTTAAACTGTAGAATAGTTTACTTATGTGGAATGCAAAGCTACACTATAGTATCTGAGTGGAAAATGACCATTATATTAGGCTCATTCCAACTATGTTTTCTTTACCTTTATTATCATTTTTATTGTCTTATTTACTGTCTTACATTCTTGTATGGTTGCAAAACAAATGCACCTATATAATGAATAATGCAACCTGGAGTTTTTGACTCCAATGGTGCATTCACACTTACACACACATGCATAAAAATTGGGATTACCTTGGGATGAAACCTTAACTAAACTTAAACTACACTAGGACTAAACCATGACTGAAAAACAAGTCTACATTAGGACTAATTTGAGCTCAAATTAGGGCAAAATCAAGTGTGAAAACACCCTAAGACTTCTCAGGATAAATTGGAGAGATTGAAGATTGCACCATAACAAACCTCCCAGAAATGTGCACTTAAATTAATAAATTATAATAATTTTTTTATTGTTGGATTTGTCTGATTATATTGAAATTCACATTACAATTTTGTTCAATAATCAGGTGCTACTGTTTCAGGTGGAAATAAACGATAAAGGACTTAACGCTCAATAAAAATGCATTTCAATAATTCTCATTTCAGTAAAGCCGCCTCTCAAGCAGCTCAAGATATGAATTCAAAGAAGTACACCCCTCCTTCACAAGGTCAGTGCAGTTTCTGTTCATTTATATGTTCACATATTTGAAGGCAACTGAGGTTTCAAAAGCTGATATTTTAATTTTCTTCAACAGCACAACAGCAAGTGAAAAAGAAGCCAGTAAGTTCATATACAAACATATTAACATATTAAAACAATGGCAATCTTCTATTCATTCATTGGTAGCACTTAACCAGTGATATCATACATATAAGACGGAAATGGCATGGTAAACAACTGGTGCTTACAGGATCACTCTCTCCATTATAATATGATGAATCCTAACTTCCTTTATTACCATGAAACATTGTTAGTATTTTCTGGATTATGTTATTGAGACAAACAAAATGCATTTATACTGCCATATCCCAGTTACCACTCTATTTCTAACCTGTTATGCTATTACAGTGCTATTAAGTTGAGTGTAACATGAACCTCTCTGAATGTCCACAGGGGGAGCACGTGTCCATGTACGATGTAGTGCCTACAATGCGTCCAGTTATTCTTATGGGACCATCACTTAAAGGCTTAGACGTGAGTCTCCTTTAACACAATTAATGAATACACAAATCTGCCATAACATTCTGACCACTGAACTGCTACTGTAATTCTGATTTTGAAAAATATCAAAGTAGAAACATACGCATACATTCTTTGTGTGTCATAACACAGCTGTCTTGCATGAAACCTTTTTCCAGAATAGTTGGTTGTGTTTCGCAAACTTTTCACACCAAGTATCAGAAGGACAGAAACAGGAATAGACTTATCTCGGAGTAAAACAAATACTCACACTGCAGAGGGTCCTTGTACTACTAGAGCCACCTGTGGTACAAATACCATTGTTTGAGAAAAGCTATTTTAAGTGTTGCAGCTTATATTTAAAACAGACAAAACATTTGAAACTCGATTTACTCTTAACAAAGTGTGATGTATCTAATGGACATATGATACAAATATATATCAAGTTAATATTAATTCATTATAGTTATTATTATTTATATTAAATTTGCTCTCCATAGGTGACAGATATGATGCAAAAAGCTCTATTTGACTATTTAAAGCACCGATTTGAAGGCAGGTACGTTCACTCAGACTCAACACCTCTGTTTGTTTATAGATTATGAATTATTTACTGTACTTTAATACTTTCTGCTTTTCAGAATAACAATCACGCGGGTCACAGCGGACATTTCTCTGGCAAAGAGGTCCATCCTCAACAATCCTGGGAAAAAGGCCTTAATCGACCGATCCAATACTCGCTCCAATTTAGGTACATTGCCTCAAAGCTTGGCAGCTGTTTGTAATACCAATCACTGCAGTGTCAGTTTGACCTTGGTCTAAACTTCTCCTGCCAAAGTTTTCTTTCAGGCACTGTTGTTCTATGTAGCTAAATATGCCAAAAGTTTACTTATTCATAGCTACTTTTGGTCATATTTAATTTTTTTTACTGATAACTGGTAACTAGTTAATTTGTTTAATATTATGGTTCATTGTTTTAGTTGATATAATACACTCTTGGTTGTTGTTCTCATATAGTACTCAGACATGTTTAAAATGATTCTAATTTAGAGATGCTTTTCTTTAAAGTTAACTATGTAACTTTTGTGGTGGAGGGTACACCATCTGCTCATCTCCATGGAGTTATTGATTTGTCTGGAATGTTCCACAGTATGGCATAGATTTAATTATCTTGATTTCTTCAATTACAGATGTTTTTTTGTAGCTAAAACTCAAAACTTACTAATCCTACACCTCATAAATAATCACCATTACAGTTATCTTGTATTGTGTGTTTTTATTCACCTGTTTTTTTTTGTTTTAAACTTGTTCTGTACAATGTCCTTGGGTATTTTGAAAGGTTGTAAATAAAATGTATTATTATTATTATTATTATTATTATTATTATTATTATACAACTGTGAGTGGGTGTCAGTTGGTGTCATCTGCTTATCTTCATAGGTTAATGCCATACCATGGAACATTCCAGATAAAGCACCAACATGAGAGATAAGCAAAGTTACACCACACTATGGCAAATTATGCACATTTAGGCATTTGCCATATTGTGGTTGGGACTTGTTTTTGTAGATTACCTCCTTTTTCCTCTGGGTTAGAGCTGTTTTACTCCTTTTGATACTTAGTTTAGTGATGATTTAGTTCTTGAATTGTCCTAATTTAGTTCACTCATATGAGTGATGATTAGTATAGACACATATAGACACAATAATAGTGTAGACACATATTCGGGAAGCAGAACATGCCTTTTCAATTGTGGACATATGATTATCTGTGTGAGTATTGACTTTGTCTGTCTTCTTTGCTCCCCCTGTTAAGATGCTGCTGGTATGTACAATATTTCACTATGGACTGCATGTTTGGACTACAGTACTTAAATATTTGTTTATTCTCATTTTATATTCTGTCTCTGTCTGCTGCAGCTCAGATTCAGGGGGAGGTGGAGCGGATCTTTGAGTTGGCCCGCAGTATGCAGCTAGTCATCCTGGACGCAGACACAATCAACCACCCGCTTCAAGTGTCCAAAACATCACTAGCTCCAATCCTTGTTTACGTCAAGATCTCCTCACCGAAGGTACTTTAGACTGCACCAATTTATAAATTATGAAAAAAAGCAAAATACAAAAAATGTTGTTTTTTCCATTTTGGATGTTATTTTCACTGAAAAACAGGCATCCTTACTGAGTGGGCTTGCATCTCCACAAACTTGACTCTTATTTGGTTATTACAGCTTTAAGTATTACCCTTTATTCTGTTTTATTATACATTTTTTGTAGGTGTTGACCAGGCTGATCAAAACAAGGGGGAAGTCTCAAACCAAACACCTCAATGTACAGTTAGTGGCAGCCGATAAACTCGCCCAGTGCCCATCTGTGAGTGCCTTCTTGTGGATATTATTCACATTACACCCTAGAAACAACATGTTGAAATACTTCAAGTTTTACTGTAGAAATCATCTCACAGTTAGGTCAGAGTTGGATGTGCTTGTGCTTTGTTTGTTGATAGTACCAAAATATCTCAAACTGATCATTTGCAATCTAGATCTTAGAAAGTTCTCATTTAGACAATACTCAAATATCACATGCTGTTGTTTTTCTAACACAACATACATTGAATTTGAGCTAGCATCTTATTTTTTTGCATGTTTTTCAATTATTTCTGTTCCCTAGGAAATGTTTGACGTGATCCTGGATGAGAACCAGCTTACGGATGCATGTGAGCACATCGCAGACTTCCTGGAGTCTTATTGGAGGGCGACCCACCCACCTGAGATGGAACCGGCTAACGCTCTGGTCGCTGCGCTCGCCGAGAACACCCTGCCCACCTGCCCCACAGTCATACCGGTACAAGCAGTGTCGTAACATAGATCCACAAACAGCTGTGAAGATGTCATAGTTTCATGCTGTCTTGAATTGGGACAAGATGCAAATGCCATGAGGCGAGACACAACATCTATATTAATTCTTAAATAGGGCTGCAAGATGAATCCTAATCAAATGGAAATTGCATTTTGAATGGAAATTGCAAAGGCTGCAGTTTTTGAAGTATAGTAATTTCCTCCATAAACAACTAACTATCCTGCCTTATTATGCATAAAAACTGCTAACCCTACACAGTATGGCAGTATGTGTTTTTTGCCTTAAAATACCTTACAAAACATCTAATGTTGCTATGACCTGTAACTTCACCTGATGACATCACCTGTCTCCACAGAGATAGATATGATGATGATTTAATCATAGACAGTTTAATGCCATGCTGTTGAACTTTCCACACAAAGTGATAGCATGTCCATGGAGACAAACAGGTGATGGACCCTCCAGTACATAAGTTAGTATGCACCTTTAAACTCTCCTCTAATAATAAACCATATTTGGTGTAGATTGGTAAAATAATTGCTTTAGGATGAGACATTATATTTTGATTGTGCAAGATCTTGTCCCATCCCTATTCAACATATTTTTTATCGTCTCTGTTGTTATGAAAAAACGCATCCAATCCATTTTCATGTAATGTTCATGTCATATTTCCTCATATCACCCCCTGCTGGACAGGTGAAGAAGTGATGGAGTGGTGAGTGCTTGGATTAACCCTTGTAATTAGAAACATGCTAGGGCTAGGCCCTTTAGGGGTATTAACCTAAAGGTGTAATAGTTTTCTTATACTTCTGTGGTAGTAGAACTTAGCCTGGCTAGATGTGAGTTATTAATTTATTCTATAGAGAAATATTGTTTAATCTGTAAAACTGATATTGCATCACTGCTTAAAACTAACTTAGATATAGCATTGTAGCATGTTTTTTTTTTTACTTTGAAAAGATGTAAAACAATAATGTACCCCTCTATCTCACTCTTCATGTTGTGTAAAACAATATGTACTTTTTATAATTTTGACATTGTCCACCACTGTTAATCAGCTGAAATATGTTGTCAAATTGTTTGTGCCATATTTTTGCTGAAAACACAAACAACAGAATTTAAAATAGATTAAATCTAAAATTCTAAAGACTAAAATTACAGAGATTTTTGTCGACTAAAAGTGCAGATATTTTTGTTGAATACTAAAAACTAAACATTAATGAATGAAATAAATCAGTGCAGCAAAGATTCAAGTTCCACTTTTCAATCCCAAAGCTGCAAACTATACCATAAACAAACTGAATGTCTGTACACGTCCCATGATGCAATCTTGCTCAATTTATTATAGCTAAAATAAATATACATACATACATATTTTCTGGTTATTGATTTATGTGACTAATGACATTTTTGTTGACTAAAACTAGACTAAAACTCTTAAGATGTCAAATTAAGTTAAAAATTAAGTTAAAACTTGTATTCAAAAGTGAACATTTTTTGTTGACTTTCTCTCTTCCAGGATGAGCAGAAAAACAAGAAACCTGTTGCCTCCAAGAGGAAAGGGTCCCAGGACCAGCACTCGGAGCAGGACAGTGCTCCATCAGCCTCTGCAGCTCCTCACCATAACCCAAAACATGAGCCCGCCCACCGCCCCAGCGAAGAAGAGGAGGAGCGGCTACTGCGGTCCGAACCAAAGAGACCCTCCCACACGCACCACCATCATCATCATCATCATCACCACAAACGGACCGATCACCATAGCAACAGTCAGCCAACGCATCCGGGGCACTCCTCTCCCCCTGCTCCAGACTCAGCAAGAGAGCACACCCAAAGACTTACAAGGAGGCAGCTCCCGGAAATTGGAGACCAAGAGTTTGAAGAAAGATTAGAAGAGGAATTGCAGCATCATCATCATCATCATCATCATCATCATAAGAATCACTCACGACATCACCAAACCAGAAACGTCCATGCAGCGCCCCCTAGCATGCACAAAGGGGAGGAGTATGAGCACAATGAAAGCAATAGGAATCACAGATACCGTCACCAGCATCACTCAGGCCTGTCATCTCGGAAACCGCACAGCACCCAAGCTACGCACTACAGCACCCATAACCACAGCAACTATCACCATGGTTACCACAACCGCGAACAGGACCATCAACCGGACCGCGAGAGAGACAGAGACAGGGAGAGGTTTAAGGATAGAGAGAGAGTTGCGAGGTTGAGGGAGAGGGAGGCACAGCAGTGGTGCCAATGAGTGACTCCTTTTTCTTAAAAAACTGTGATTTAAATTATGTTGTGTTCTATTACGGAGACCACCTTAAAGTAGTAAAAGTGGGTTGTGCATTTTGGTAGGACACATGTCCGCTACCTGCTTGTCTCCATTTTATTGCATTGCCTTGGAATGTTCCATAGTATGGTATTAAACTTGTCTATCTTGCATTTGTTAATTTCCAGTTGTTTTTTTATTGATTTTTTTGCTAAACAACCATGCATTCTTACTGTGAGTGGGTTTGTCTCTCCACAGATCTGATCAGTAGCTGGGTGGTATTACCATCAAAATAGAAATGTTTAACGCCATACTGTGCAACATTTCAAGTTCCAAGTCCTGTCATAGCTTTTTTCCTTTTGGTTAAGTGACCTTTTTGCACAAACTTGGTCACAAATATTTAAGTTTTTATTTAATTATTGTCTGGGTTCCCTCCTCAATCTTCTTCTTATTTTTAAGATAATGATTATGAATACTTAATTTTACTGAGAAGTTAATTGAATACAAAAAAGAACTAGAAGGAAAACAGTTTTCTAAAGGGAAATAAAAGCTGATTAACAACCTAAGTCTGTTGTTTTTGCATTGAGAAAATTTAGCAGGGGAAAAAATCTAATCTGTAAACCTAATGGTTATTTTAATGTCATATATTGTAATACCAAATTTGCATCTTAATTATAAACATAAACAATGCACATTGCAATGGTTCATTTTGGCAAATGTGCAAAAAGTAATTTCATTTGCATTATATTTGACCCTGTCTGATTGTGTATAACATACATCTTTCCTCTCAAATATACCACTGTAAATGTGATTTATTTTACACATCAATGAAAGTATTTTTGTAGATTGTAAAGGAGGTTCAAAGGTGCTTCCTATTTTTGTAAACGGTATAATAGAAAATACACAGACTTGTATTTATTCAAAAGCATGACTACTTTTGGTGACTACTTTTTGGCTACATGCTGGATATTCTATGCATTTTCTTGTGTTAAAAATGTATTGCTTTATTACGATCTCTATGCATCTGTACATATGTCATGAATGCCTTGTTAGTGTACACTGTATGCTAGAGTCGGACTTTCTATGTGTGATTGCATTGTTTTTTTGGGTTGGTTTTGTTTTGTATGAGATTTAACTGAGAATGAGAATTAAACTTTTGGCAATGCACATTGTTTAAGAATGTCATTATACACACACACACACACATATACATATATACATATATATATATATATATATATATATATATATATATATATATATATATATATATATATATATACACATATACATTTATATATATACATACACATATACATTTATATATATACACACATGTATGGATTATATACATATATAAAAGTACACAATGGATTCATTAAAAAATATGTTTTTTAATATGTTTCAAACATGACACATTAGCACAGCATGGTTCAAGTATAGGCATTACAGCATTATATAGAAATGTATTTACATCAGAGTCAACTATATGAACATAACATGCAAATGTTGCTACAGGGTTGTGCAATAGATCACAAATTTGTCCAATTCTTTTATGTACCTAACTACAAATGCAATTGTCAATACCTCTATAGCTCTTGCATTTAACAAAAAAAAAAAAAGTTTTTTGGAGGGGTAGGGGGTAATGGGGGGTTTGTTTTATATTCTTCAGTAAATTAAGCCAGCATCTTTAATTCATTGTAACCCTAACATACCCTCTTCATAAATTAGTTAATTAAACTCACATTTAACTATTAGCCTATGTCAAGGTACATAACAAACTACTTATTATCATGAGAATCTACTAATAATGCCATTGCAAATGTAACACATTTTTTCTACCAGTTTTATCACAGACTTATAATGGGCTCTGCATTATTTTCTGCAGTGTTTTCAGTTTCTTCTTCAGTCTCCACTTTCTCTATGAGGTTTTTGGTGTCTACCACGTCAGGCTGGGAGCGTTCGGTGTACAATGGGTTTTCAAATGTGGGGAACGGACTTTGGCGACCTTTTGTAGTAGAAAATGACAGCAGCGACTAAAGCAGAGATGACCACGATCACCAAGACGACAGCCAGGCTGTTATGGGTCCGACTCAGCTGCGCCTGAGGGCCCAATGGATCTGCACAGTGAATAAAGGTAAGAATAAAGATGGGAGCTTTATACTTTCTGGGGAAAGGCATATAGGGACAAAAATAAATATCTTAATTTCTTCAATATCTATAATATTCAGACAGCATCTTTACACTGTTCCAGAAATGTGCCATGACGTGTTTGTAAATGTTCTGAATGAGGCTGAAGTATTGCACAAAAAGTGTAAAATTAAACACCGATACAGAAATATCACTTTATACCCTGGTTTTGAATATTGTTTTGTTTTTGTCCTCCTCAATCATTATCTAGAATGGTTTTGTCTCTCATTTTTTAAATTAACAGTGATTCTGTTTAGCCCTAAACTAACAGTGATAAGGTAAGTGATATCTTTGGTGTGTGAAGAGTTTGAACTATTCTAAGTCATACAAAGCAAATACGTTTAAAAGCCTGAATAGTCTGTAATACTGAACCTTTAAATTAAAAACATGTTAATACATCAAGATAACTCACCTTCTTTTCCAACCACTTTGGGCATCACTGAAACAAGATGAATTTACACATAATTAATACAATGCTGTGGGTTTAATTTATTTTTTTTTTTTTCAAAACATATCATCATCAGGTACATGCATGATATATTTAATATTACGACTGTATACAGTACAATACAATACAGTTGACCAAAAAAAAAAAAAAAAAATCTTTTGCAATGGAACCTACCTGGACAACTGAGGGATTGTACAGACATTCATCAGACAGACATTTTAATAGAATTCAAAGATACCTTTAGCATCAATATTAGGATAATAATCAATATTACTGTAACAAACTAGCGTAATACATGGTTGCATTTACCAGTAATACACACACACACAATTTGTCAAATATATAAATAAATAGTACCTTTATGAGTCTCACAGACGTAGGCGCGGTCGTGCCACCTTCTCCCTGTGCTCCATTTTCCATCACTCGACCGAACCTCCCCATAGTCAGCGCGAGGCTCCTCTTCACCCCAGTTTGTGTAGTCCATCACTGTGTGGTCCAGCCACTGCCACAGCCCTGACCACAACAACAGTCTTTATTTCAATATATTTGTGTCATATATATCATATGCCAATAGTAATAACCATGGCCAGTCTACTATTAATAAGAAAAAGTCACTGTATTTTGATAACCATTATTGTTTTTTGTAGAAAAAATATACTATAATACTATAATAACTATAATCAAGAGCTTGCTGCCCTAAAGCACTACAAATTGTTGACAAATTAAAACTAAACTAAAATTAATGAAGGGATGAATGAAAACTACATTAAAATTCTCAACAAAAAAAAAAAATGTTTTTTTTTTCCACAAACTCCAACAAATAACCTTTGCACAGGTAAGAGGTCCAGGAAGCAGCACAATGTAATTACCATCACGTGAATAAAAAAAAAAAGTTTAATAGTCAACTAAATGCAATATGGCATTTTGTAAACAATGCATGGAAACTAGAAAGAAAACTAGCATGAAAAGAATTAATAAAATATATTTTTTTTACTAAATTAAATTAAAATTGGTTGTCAAAGTCAAAGTAAATATGTAATAAATTTGACATCTTGTACCTTTGTGACTTTTGAAGAGCCCAACCCAGAAGGAAGTGTGTGCGTCTTTATATAATTTCAAATTTCTTTCAATAAATTCCTGCTCTGATGGATCTTCAATACTCGCCAACCTTCCACCTACAACATGGAAATATACGTCAATAATGACAAACAAATAAACAAATGCAATAAACAAACAGCACAAAGGTATCTACAATGAGTCTTATATTAGACTCACTGTAACTCAGGGGTGTCCAAACATTTATCAAAACACGGACGAAGCAGAGGGCAAATCAGGCAGCCACAGAAGGGTGCTCAGTGGAGCTCAACAGTGACCACTGCTCCAGTTCCAGTAGTATTTCCATTCATTTTTCCCATAAACTTTTAGAAAACAATTCTAATATTAAGAGTTCAAAGGCATCGCCAATGCTATTAATGATACTGCTGCATAAATAATGCTACTACTGCATAACTGATATACATAATCCGGTTTAAATCCAAAAAGTACATGTAAAATGCAAGATTTGGCAAAATGCTTTCACAACTTGAACAACGTTTATAAAGTTTCAGAAACAGATTTAAAATAAAATGATAGTTTTTGTGGTCATTACTTACATGGCTGGTAACTAATGGCCAGCTTTTTAAACTTGTAATATATCTTTTTTTTCTGGAAAGTCTATGGAAAAAATTAATGAGTAATTTATTTCCGGAAGCGGGGGGTGGGCGGTCACAAGTGAGCTCCATACAGTGAATATGTTGAAATGTGTGCATTTATAATAAGTTAGAATGAACCACCAGGCTTCAAGCTTATAATCTCAAAAAGACACACAAAATATTTGATATAGGCTTTACCAAGGTAAATTTTCAAATCCCTAACAAATAATTATAACCTTATACTCCTCTTTCTTGTCATGTTGTTGTGTTACATGCAATAAGTACCTCAATAATCTACTCTGTATTAATCCATATTAAATATTAGCCTATTGAATGTTGTGGTGCCATCTGAAACCCAGCAATTAATTTCAAAAATAGTAAACCTCCCTTACACTCATCTTAGCACTGCTCACTGTCTGAACTTTCAACATCAAACTAAAGCTTAAATAGTTATTATTGTAGTGTTCATTTGTTGATTTGTGCATTGATAGTTTTATCTTACGTTTATTGATAGTTTTTCTCACCGTGTCTGGCACAGCTGCTGGCGGCATCTCCCCACTCCACCTCCTCGGTCACAAACAGGTAACAGTGGGCTTTGTAAGGGATCCAGGTGTAACTTTGCCTATAGTCCACCTCTGTTTCCTCAGGACAGACCCCTGGGTACTCTGTGGACTGAGTCGGGGCCACATCTGCAAATAACAGTATTTAGGCATAATTTAAAGCAATAGTGACTCATGTAAATAAATACATACATATTTTACTATTGGAAGAACTATTTCAGCTTTTTGTATGAAATGATCATTGCAATTTAAGTGACACCACATAACTTTTGGAAGTGGCACATCACCTGCATGATTCCATGGAAATAGAAAGTAAAAAACATACTTCAGAAAATTCTCCGTGGAGATCCATGAGTTTTATGGACTACTACGGGATCTTATAGGCAAAGGAAGAATAGTTCGAGGCAAGCAGGAGGAGGCCCTCCTCCAAGTCAAATAAGAGTCAGGTTTGTGGAGATGCAAGCCAGCACAGAGTTAGGACTTTTTCAGAGCAATAAAAACATCCCATTAATTTTGGTCTATTTTTGGTTAAAAGCGACATGTGAACATTCAAAAGAGAAGAGAACAGAAGCAGGTCTAGAATATTTATACTTTGGAAAGACTATACTGTGCACATTTTGTTTCTGTTTTGTCTGTCTGATTAGGTTAATACAAAACAAATAATAAATAATAAATAAGTTAATCTGCATGACTGTACAATACCTGTCGACTGCAGACACACACTGTTCATGGTTCTGTTGCAGAAGGCCGTCTTCCACTTTCCGTCTACATCCATGTAAACACAAGGCTTATCCTGACGAGGCTCGCCACTTGCCCAAGTCGCAAAGTTCATGTACCAGCCATCAATGTATCGGTAAAACCCATGTGTCTTTAACAAAGGGAAAGGTCATTGTAAAATTTGCTCTACAGAATATACTGACAAAAACAAGGTACTTGTGTAAAGCTTATTATATTTACAAGAACAATTTAGTCTTTAGAAATCTTGTTTTAAATGTCTATTAATATCTGTCATTTATTGTGATTACACTTACTGTCCCTACTACAAGTGGCGTATAAGTAACAACAACAACACTGCTGGGTGTTCTATAAACTTTATATAACCATCTTTATTTCTAAGTACTGGAAATTCAATTAAAAACATTTTATTAAATAATGTATAATTTATATGATAATGTTATATTATAAAATTGAATAATGGTATATAATGTTTACCTTCTCTTTGTTGAGTCCAATCCACAGAGGGGCATTGAGCGTCCTGGCCATCAGCTCCACGAAGGCTTGGGTCCATTCGTTGCGCAGACTGGCCAGCTTAGCCTGGTCTTTCTCACAGTTAACTTTAGCATTGTCCCAGGTCAGGTTTTGTGTTACTACTTTAAGGCTGTCATTTGCCAAAGTTACAAATGCATTTGGAAGAATCGGGCTGGGCTGTGATGGGCTGTTTTTATCTGTGAAAAAAAGATGGTAACATTTTATATTTAATATTTTTCATAATGAACAAATAGCTTTTAGAATTTTTGTTTGTTTGTTTGTTTATTTAATGAAGGGACAGTGCATATTAAGAACAGAGGCCTGAGGAACAAATCCCACACCTGTAAATATGCAGGATTATAGCCAGAGCTAATTTTCATCCTTAGTCCCTTGCTGGTAAAGAAAAAAAAACAGCCACACCACAGCTTATGAAAACAATAATACAAAATACAAAGTACAAAATACAAACCCTCTTTCATATCTTAAAACCCATCCATAGACCACTGCATTCAGATCACCAGATCTCTCACAGACTTACAGTACATACATTCACACAGTCCAGTCCACTCATACACCACATCTGCCTAGAATCACAGCCTACACCTTCATAAGCTAAACATTATAATTTCATGAGAGACTACATTTGTAATTCTATATACAGCACATGTACAATAATAAACACAACATTACACTAAAATCCATTCAGGTTAGTGATTATGTGGACAAGTTTGATTGTCTAACAGCCATGACTTGAGTTGTTCTGAAAATGAGCTGAGAGTGGGCAGCTCACGTATTGTTACTGGGATAGTATTCCAAGTTTGAGACGCTCGAAAAGAGAAAACATTCTGTCCAAAAGTGCTTTTTCTAGATGGGATCATACAGTCACCTCTGGAACCTGCTCTTGTAGATCTAATTTGACTTTTTTTGACAAACTCTTGCAGAGCTGTAGGAGCCAGCCCGTGCAGAATCTTATACACAACTGTGCAGTCTGCCAGTTTTATCATATTGTCATAGCCTAATATGTTATGTTGTTAGAATAGAAATGATGATAAACAATGATGATATGACTTTTATACACCATTGTCTTTCAAAACATTGAGGGCCTGTTTATACATTAAAGTATAGTTTTGAGTCAATCGTTAAATCTCAAGATAAAATTTAAGATTCATTAACAACATTTCAATTATTGTTTTGAGTCCGTTATTTATCATTCATACAGGAGGATTGTTCCATTTATCATTATCATATAACGGCATTCTTAGAAAAGAACATACAAACCGTTTTAGATACATTCAGTACGAGCTGTGACCTCTGTAACCATTCTGAAACCTTGTTCATGGCAGATGTTAGTTCCTGAGCTGCAAGAGTTTTATTTTTATTGGAAGAATTATTCAGACCTAATAAATACTTACTTTATGAATTACGAATTACTAAATACTTACTTTATGAATTACTAATTAATTCCCTAAAATCTAACCATAACTTCTTAATTAAGCGTCCTAGTTATTAAGTATTTTCAAGCATTAAGCATGAATCATTCATTCAAGGCTGATTAAGGAATAATTATTATAAAGTGGTGCCAATAAGATTATTGTTAATTATCGTTAATTATGTTAGTATAGTTTATTAGCCTGCGCTTAGTGTTTGAAATTAAAGTTGCACTATGTAACTTCATCTGCTTTTCTCCATAGGGTTTTTATTGCCTCGATTGAATGTTCCACACATTGGCATTAAACTTATCTCTGAAGCAATCATTTTATTACAGGTCCAATGATTCTTACTGTGAGCAGACTCACCAGTCCGCTGATCTAGTAGTGCATAGAGCATCTTTAATTTTGATAATAATAATTACCTACGGTACTGTAAATAATGTAAAACCAAATACCAGAAACAAAAATAAACATTTTGCCTCAATGCCAAATTTGATTTATAAGTATTTTATTTCAAACTTCCTCAACTATTCCACTATTCATCCTTAAGCGCGGTAATGTAAATCCACCTTTTAAGATATACAGTTTATTCTATCTAAACAAAGAAAATGTATTTTGGAAAAAATGCAGGACTAACTAAAAAAAAAAATAAAAAAATGCTGCATTGTCATTCCTACTTAGTATTTATTATTTGAACATGTTTTCACTCACCAAGCTCTCTAATACAAACAAATCCATTGGTGTCATTGCAGGACTTCATCAGCCATTTCCCGAAGCCCGAGGGACTGCTGCTAAGAACAACACAGTCCTCCTATTCACCCAAACACACAGTACATGTAATATTAGACCAATTCTGTGTCAAGTGATGAAATGTAAACATGATGGAAAAAACAATGGAGAAATAATATACCTCATTCCATCTTTGATAGAAGCTTCCTGGTCTGCGTTTATTGTTCTGAAAAGACATAGTTACAGTTACTTTGTATAGAGATCATTGCCTGGCAAGTCCAGAACTATATCTCTGTATATTTTTTATACAGAGGGATATCAGTCTGACAGTGACGTGCGGTCAGGTTCATGGCTGGAGAGGCACTGATGTCATCACAATCAGATTTACAAACATAAACCAGGTGTCGGTGAGTAAACCTGGCCCCGGGACAATTTTTCTCCCAGTGACTTGGGGCCAGAATAAAAAAGAATTTCAAAATAAAAGTTCTGAAGTCCGTATGAAATAGCTCTAATAGTATGAAATAAAAAGCTTGTTTTATATTGTTTTTTATCCTTATTCTGTTTCCCCAATTTTCAGTGGATTGATACATTTCTTACAATTTCGTACCATTCTGTTTGAAAAGAGCAAGTCTTTCGTCCCGTTGTCTGGGGCAAACCATTTAGCTCCTTTAGCGTTGGTGTTCCTTTAATTATAACCTCCTGCTTCGACCGAAAGTCCAGTTTAGAAAATTGCTTGAGCTTTAATATGTAATCTTCCTCCATTTAAAAAGTAGGGCAAGACAAGAAGAAAAAAGTGAATTGCTAAAGCTGACTTGCTAACTCTAAATTGTAGTTTGCAGTCCCTATTCTGCGGGAGTTGCAAGAATCCCTAGGCTCATGAGTGCCCCCTAACATGAGGCAGGGTAACTGCATGCCTCAGCTGGCGCCTTTTCACAGTCGCTTAAAGCAGCAGCGTCACTGCTGCGCTACAGCACAGTCAGTCCATGTGAGGCACGAACAGCTGGTGCCTCACCGCACTTCTCTTCTCAGGATTTCAACAATAAACGTACAAATTTTGAGTCAAAAGATAATAATAAAATTAAAAGTTAAATAGAAAATAACTTTATAGTACAAATCATTGGATAAATATAACAATTTAATTTATTTTTTTCTCTGTGATGACAGGTGAGGCACTGCCTCACCTGCCTTACCTGACCGCATGTCACTGCAGTCTGGTCACCACTGAGACGACCTTCAGTCACGGCTGTGTAATCACATTTTTGTTTATTTCAATGACCTATGCGAAACAAATGAGCTCATTGTTCACCAATCATTTTAGACAAAATCAAATTTATCTCACCTCAGATTTGCATTTTGGTGCTTCGATCACTGATTTTACAGAAATTTGCAATGTTTTTCAGTCCCCTGTGAAATTATTTTTCTTTCTTTTTTGTCATAAGCAACCATTTGTTTTTGACTGACCTTGGGGATATTCACCAGTGACCAAATACACATATTTCAAGTATTGGAGAAGTTTCCAGGCAATAGAGATTGAGGCTGAATGTGATAAATTAAAGTGGTAAACTGACAAACTTTGCCATCTTTTTTAAAAGCAGATGAAACGTGATGCATTGGCTAAAACAAAACAAAAGATCAATGGAACTAATGCTGGACCACTGCTGGTAAATATTTAGGTATTTATATTTAATTAATTCTGGGCAAGGTTATAATATCTTCTTAGAGATGAGCAGAAGAAAATACCTTTACTATGATGGATGATAAAATGTGTTGCATTGTTCTTTAAGATAACATACCGCGTAGGCCCAGTTAGTATATTTCCTTGGTTTTCCATCAGTCCAGTAATATTCATCTTGTTTTACACTGTTCAAACCAATCCAAAGATCAGTGGATGTAGCTTCAGCCATTTTGGTAGTCAGGAAAACTGTAAAAACAAATTAATATAGGACCTCCAAAATTATGTTCTACTATTGTTTGTTAATTATTAGCACATATTGTACAGTAGATTAATCATATGATAAATATATTGAATAATAATTGTGTGTATTATTAAAATATATACATTTTTTAAAATAAAAAATGGTCAAACCTTGAACAGATCTTGAAGGGATAGAGACCAGATTTCCTCCCATAGTAATACACTGTTTTCTTGCATCTTCCCAAGTGGTTTTCCTGTTGTTTATGATGCTGTAACACTGCAGAGAGAGTTAGTCACACGTCATGTATCGTGTCAAATTATTTATATTCATTTTGAAACTGATTCCTAACCTTTGACTTGAACTGCACCCATTTGAGCGGACAGCCACCTGTAGGAGGTGTTGTTGGGGCCACGGTTGTGTTGACTGGAGCAGATGAGCTTCGTTTGCAAATGGATTTTACCTCCTCTCCACAATTACAGTTACTCCAGAAACCTTTAAGTATATTTTTGTTACACTGCGTATTTAATATTTAATATAATTTTAAAAATGTGTCCAGTGACTTACCCATATAATAAGTCATAATGACACAGTTTTGATCAACATTTTCTTTTGGTTGATTTTGATCCCAACTTAGAAACTCCACTGGAGTGTTACTCATCCACCTACAAACATGTACATACAAATACAAATGTAATTTAAAAAACAAAAAAGAAAAGTGTAATAGAAGCTTCAGATTTATTTTTTCTTACATACCAAAACGAACCATCAAGATCAACTGAAAGCCCAATATAATAACGTCCATAGCTTCTGGAAATCTGTTAAAAACAACAACGCACTCAAATTAGTTTTCACTTAGGAGCGTCGTCTATAGGCCTTCCAGCCTTGGAGAGCACCTGCTTCCACACAATCGGGTCCAAGAAGCATTCACTTTTTTCATTTTTTAGTTTTCACTTACTTTGGCATTTTATTCTGGTCAATTATATGACAATATCACTCTCCAAATGTACCCATTTAAAGACAGTGAGAAAAAAAAGCATATGTGTCTTTTTATATAGTGTATATATACTTCTGGTTTCAACTGTATTTGTTTATCCTTATAACTTCAAAATGTGTTATTGTGACAGGCCTATTCATATGTCTTTATATTTGTTGAGTTACCTGTTTCCATAGGAAGGTATTCTCAGCTCTGCTGGTGATTGTGACCAGGTCTCCGTGCTTTTGCTGACAGAACTTACGAGCCTCCTCCATGGACAATGATACTTTGTTTATGTAATACTGATTCCCTCTCCACTCCAGCCAACCGTCCGCTGTCGTGTTGAATTCTGACACCAATACACACAGCAGTCAATACATTATTGTAAAGCATATTCACTTTACATAAAAGTGAATAAACTACACATTTCACTAAAAATATTTGATCTAACTATATTTAAGATTTTATTAAGAATCTGTCTAGTTTTGTAATTTTGGCAACATTTATAATTTTACTTCCTGGTTGGACATTGCAGCAGATATGATATATGCAGTGGTAATTCCATAACTGTTTCCTAGCAACCATAATGTTAAAACTAAGCACAATTACATAATAGTTGATTGTGAATGATTAATAAAAATTAATGACAACACTTTATTTTGTTGAATCAATATTTAAGCTATCAGAAAAAGTGCCTTCTTTGTGTATAAGTTGTCCCTGCATTTTCGACTGAATCAATGACAGCTGATGACTTAGGTATTCTGCTTTAGAACTCACTGACTATATTTACCTTGGGTGCCAAACCAGGTAATAAGTTGAAAAATACATTAATCTGTCAAATTCACTTTAAGTATGTGAGTTCATGTACTAAGATATCATGCAGATACAAATAACTGTGTTCTTACCAGTCGCTGTGTTATTTCGAGGTGCTCTTGGAGTGACCCCTAAAAAAATGGAAAGCAACACAGTCTAGTTAGAAATATTGTCATCATGATACTGATAAATACTGAGAGAAAATACTGATACACAACATGATTTGCTATACAACAGTGCAAAACAATACACTTTGTAATATTAAGGAACATGGATAACATCTTAGCCAATCTGCTCCATCGGCCCTATCAGCAACTCGCTCACACACCAGATTTATATTAGGCAATGCGGGTGGGGTACCTTACCTAAGGACACTAGGACAATTTAGACACTGGCACAACACTGTGATACTAGGTAATCTCAGCGGTCTCCCATCCAAGTACTAACTAGACCCGATCTTGCCTCTTAACCCCTTAGCCCCTATCAAACTTCACCTGCACGGATTTGACAGACCCAGTCGCTGTAGGCTTCACAGTTTACATCATTCCAGGAACCGATCTCGTCCCAGTTGTAAATCGAAAACTCTGCGCACGCCTCTGCATTATTGAAGTTGTTTGGCTCCCCCTCCTGCCAGTGCTGGAAATCCACCTACAAATACAGCAGACAGATCTACTTTAATAATACATTTGTAATTATAAGCTTTTAGAAGGTTAAGATTTTTATTGGTTGTTTGGCCTATTTTAAAGGAACGGTATGTAGCCTGCACTATTACTGGGTTAATAAATGAATTAGAATCACAACTGAACCTGGATTGCTAGTGCCTTGACCTGCAGGTGCTGGGATTTAAGTAGTGACAATTCGGATCAGAGAAAATCTTTTAGATTTAAAACAACTGGATTTCAGCATTGAAACTGGCAACCCAAATACAATACTTGTGTAAGATTCATTCTGGTTTCCGATTGGCTCATCCTTTTGTAACCTAAAACACCAAATAATAAGATAAATAGGATATCAAGTGCACTGTTTCTGTAACTAAGAATACATCAGCATTGCAGTTGCTATAAGTAAAAGCTATATTTGATTTGAATATGAGTACTTTGACACAAATAGACACACAAATAGGTTATGTTTATGTAATCTTACATACAATTCCTTTATTATATTTAGATGAACTGATAAAAAAACTGGAAACAAACAAACCGGGCTCCCGTCGCTCCAGACATATCCAGTGTTTGCATCTGGGACATAAAGACCAATCCAAGCTTTTCCGTGACTTTAGAAACACAACAATATATTTGTCAGGTTAAAAAAAATATTTTTAATGAAGGTTGAAGCAAAAACTGATATGATCTAACTGTGGTAAAAGTACCGGGCCACTCGTAGCTCCTCTCTGCTGTGAATACTGAGCAGGTCTCCTCCGATATCTCTGCAGTAGTCTCGAGCCTCAAACCAGGTCTTCTCAACCGGTCTGGGCCCTGTGAAAAACTATAATAGAGACACAAAAGTAAGCTAGCTTTCCCCATAGTTTGAACAAATATAGTAAAAAATGAAATACTTGCTTCTGTGCTAGAAGTAATATGTCCAATATTACATTACAGTTCTACTCCATAAGTTGTATTAAATAAAATGATTCAAATATGGATTGCTTGTGCCACAGTAGTCTATTATTGTGTGAACCACTGAGTTGAAATTCATAATGATGAATGCAATGCATGTTTAATTAAAGGTACAACACCAATATCATACTTATCACTTGGAGTCTACTCAGAAATTTAGCAAATAACCCCAAAAACTACCGTAAATCCATCCATTCAAAAGAAACTGTCCACTGTGAGATGTTTTTGTTTTTTTTTTTTTAATTTTGGCTACACCGTTTTTAAATTATTAAATGGGGTTAAAGTGTATCACTATTCCTATCAGATGCACTTCAAAATGCATAATTTGGGTAATTTTTTACATTTGTTTATATACATTTGTATATACAGTATTCAAATAACATATTTAAAAAATGATTAACTTGGTTTGGTATACAGACTAGTTGAGCAGTTCCAATATTTACTTTTTGAAATCCTTGACAGGTTTATGAGAAAATTGGCAAATTTAAAGTCTAAAGATGTTACCCCACAGGCAGAAAATTTGGCTTACAATCAGAAAAAATACTGAAACCATAACAACTATCTAAGTAAAAAAAAAAAAAAATCTGCATACTCTCATAATTACCATACCCTCACCAACAGTATGAATAAAATAGAGGCTGTTGATCAAACCTTATAACAGTAGTTTCTGGATGCGATCTTGTTCCAGCCATCTGGCACTTGGGTGGGGACACAGTGGGTGGGGGCTGTGTGATTACAGTGCCCTCTGCCTGATGTTTACAGATGTACTTCTCTTTGTTAGTGCAGTCCAGCCGGTCCCAGAGTCCAGCCATAACCCCTGTGGTCATCGCTACACAACCCTGCTCGTATCCTTAAAACATAAATTAGGCAGTTAAGTTATCAAGTTGGTCATTTTGCTTTTGTAATTTATATCTAACTATTATTCAAATATGTAAATCTCCATGAGGTGACAGTAGTTGTGGTGTTAGTTTATGCATATTATTATTATTATTATTATTATTATTAACAATAATAATTATAATAAATAAATAAATAAAAGCAGGAACATCTCCATGGAGACAAGCAGGTGACAAACACCACAGAAGAAAAGTTTTGTCAATGCAAGATATGTTCATATAAAATTTATATATGAACGTATCTTGTTCATATATTAATCACCTATAAATGTGATCTGTGTAATAAACAATAAACCCCATTCAGTATTTACAGGTACACTCTCATCTTATGCCATACTGTGGAACATTCGAAAGATAACAACGTATCCATGGAGACAAGCAGAGGGTGGAGTGAACCTTTAATTTAGAAATCGTATGCAAGAAAGTACACAATCTTGACCAAGTGGCATTTTAAAACATGTAAATATATCCTATGTATTTTGCATTCAATAATTCAATTCTTTGTAGTGTGTGTATTTTTTGTGATGAAACATTATTTAATTTGTACCTGGCATGTTGGCGTTCCAGTGAGTGAATCTAACTTGGTCCGTATTGGTCCAAACAAAGCGATCAATGTCGACCATATTGGAGAGACCAATCCAGAAATATTTCTCAGGCCGCATCCCCACCAAACTCACAAGGAATGCATTGTCCACTCTGTAAATACAAAATGGATACGTAAAATAAGTATTTCTAAATAGGTACAGTGAGTGAAGTGTCTTGCCCAAGGACACAACAACAGTATCAACTCAAATATATATTGCACGTTTTTTTTTTAGAGACGAGAGTGGAGAGATGATAAAAGTAACAACAACTAGCATGCTGATGTGCACTTCTTGATTATCAGACAATGAAATCCTTTCTAATTAGATGCAGACAGCACGCAGCATATTTTGATCCCAAGAGCTGCTTTTACAATATATCTGTACTAGGGCAAGACAGTTTTTGCTCAGACACCTAGGCCTTTAATGAATATGCTCTTACCCGTTTGAAACATCAGCCAGGTAGGAGTCTGTCCTCTTGCAGTCATTATTAGCCTCATCAAATGTTTTGGTTTCTGTTCCCACAAAGTAGCAGTATGAGCCATGCCTCTTCCAGTTCTGTATTGTTGGAATTACATTTAAAATATGAAAAATATGAAGACATGTTATGCTTTTTGGGGTATTTAGTAATAAACACACATACTAATACATTTATTTTACATTTTGTTAATTGTAAAGCACAATAAAAGGGCTTCATAATATAAATGGATCCACTGACTTCCTGTTCAAAACTACAGAAATGAAAAGCCTGCCTCTTAGTGACGTTTCATTGTAGCAAACAGTCATTTACTTGTTTTTATTGTTGAAGAATTGCTACATGACAATTTGAACCTTACATGTATGACCCAGAGTCAGCTTTACATAAAAATGGGCAGAGTTAGGTGGTAAATTTTCTGGGCACTCAAGTCTTGAATCAAGAACAATACAGTATTACTCAAACATGCATTAATCAGCTGAAACAGAATTTTGAATAAGATTATGATGAGGAAATACCATTATAACATTAAAAACTCATCTAAGTTGATTTCAGTCTCCCTTTAAAACAAAAAATATATTTTCTAACAGAGCATGACTTAGATTTCGTTAGTCCTTATATTACTCACAGGTTTGCAGCCCACGTCCAGATTGATCTCTTCTCCGGTTCGTTCGTGGCTGCTCTGCTTCATACAGATAAAACCATGCTTTTCTTCACAGCTACGATCTGCCCAGTTTCCTTTCTACATAAGGAGAAAAAAGTTCAAATTTAACAGAATATATATTCATAACAGGATTACACCAAAAACTGTGAAACAAGGACTTGATAATCAACCCAGAACAAGACAAGAATTTTACATTTTCTATAATAAATAAAGTATGCAGTTCAGTTCCCAATTTTGGCATCAACATTTTTTATTTAGTAATTAAACAATAATTTCTTTGCTGTGCTTGTAGCATTGCTTATTGGAATTACAGCTTTTCAAGAGGTGTAACTTACCAAGACTTAAACCATTTTTTTGTCCCATCCAAATGTAAACACATGGAAAAAATAATTCTCACAAGATAATTTTTGTCATGTGTGCGTAGTATTGTAGCAATATTATCTCCCAACATCTTTTGGCACCCCTAATATATATACATGGAAATACCTTGATGCAGCCCTGTTTGAAAGGCGTGTGTTTGAGCCAGTACCTCTCCAGTCATGAGGACACAGTCTTCCAAGTCTCCAGACACAGAGGGCTCTCCGTACTGCCAGGTGCTGTAGAGCACTGGAGACTGGTCGATCCACTCAAACAGACCCTCAGTCCTCTGGTCATTCAGACCAATCCACAGCTCATCTGTCGCAGCTGCACGCACAAACATAATGTGGACATGAGTTATAACAAATAAATCATTGCATATTTCTTGTTAATTTAATATTCTTAATGCAGAACTTTACTAGTGTCTGCAGTGTAAATGTTTCACATAAATGATTTAATTCAATCTGAAAACAATCATTAAAAAGTGCACTAAACATTTTTCTGGTAGAAAGTTTACCACTTACTTGTCTCAAAGATATTACTTTGCCTTGAATGCATTGCAGTTTTGTTTTTTTTTTCAAATTTTCTGAAGCCTTTCAGATATCTGGCAAATATTTTGCCCATTTTGCAAAACTATTCACATAAGACACAAAATCATTCAGAATGTTTGAAAAAGTGAACTTAAACTAAAGTTGCAAGGAAACTAAACTAACCGTAAAACACAGAATGAAATGTTAAAAGAACACTTTGTGGCTAAAATGTAAAAACAGTCATCAGATTTATAAACTTATCTAACCATCATATTATACAATCATTTAGGAAAGAACAAAACATAATTTTTAAATCTGTGCTTTTTAGCATTTGGTATCTGAACTGTGTCAGACTTTGACCTCAAAGTAAAAAAAAAAAACTGCTTCACACAGGTTTTCACTACAGAAGTCTTTCACATTGTGGTTTCTAGTGCTTCTGTGTCTGTCTACAACGTCTCTTCATTTTGTGATTCCTCTGTGTTCTGTTTTTTCCTTTGTATCTTTGGTCTATGGACTTTGGTAAGAGTATGCATGTAGGGAAAGCGACTGCATGATTCAGGCACGAACCACCACTTTGTCTCAAATGGACTAAAGGACACCACATCAAAAAGGGTTGTAGAGTCTGCATATTCTTAACAAGACAGATGACCCCATGAATCGACTACCCCCGGGGGTTCAAAGACAGACACATCACAGTGTTGATTAAGTCTGGTTTGGTAAAACAGCCATAATTCACGTGCTTACCCAGACCGCAGTAGTTAAATCACTGCGCCAACTAGTCACTTTGTTCTCCTTCTACTTTCCTTTTCTTTTCCAAATACACCGCAGATTTTTGTTATCTGCCCTCTCGACTCTCTCTAAGGATGTGACAAAAACCAGCTGATGCCTCCAAAAGTGTAATCTTTATTTTTCTTTGGATCCAAAATAATTTAATCGCTATACTTTCCTAAACCTCTAGTTACCTTTTCTGGGCAAGTAAACAATTAGAGAGTTGCCCTCAGAGTGAATCAAGAATAAATCCCCTCTTAAATACACGCAAACAGCCATCTAACTCGCTGAAGACTGCAGCTGGAACCTGGATCGAGACGCTACGCTCCATTACCCCACATCCTCCATGTGCCCCTTAGACCCGGTGACAGCGCCCAGACATCTGCACATCTTCTCCGATCCGCGTAGCGTCGTCTGCACCTCATTGAGAGCCACCGCGCCCGAGACCACGCCCTCCTCGAGATCTGGCCTGAGATGACATATTCTGTTTATACCCTGTTTGGATCAACCCCGGATCTGCGTCCCACGCCTCCAGTCGACAGTAGATCTCGTACACACTTATACACACTATAGCGAGTTACGTTACCAGGCTGAGTAAAGTTGAATCCCTGTTTTTACCTCACTTGTTAAGCTTAGTACACTGCTGTTTGATTGAATGCAGTCATTTGATTTTCTCACTTGTTTAAAAGCTTAACCAGCCTATTTTGACAAATCAACCACCATAAGGAATTCTGATTTTAGTGATTTTTTTTCTGAAATTACCTAGTCCACGACCTGCTACATTAACCCTTCAGACTGAAAGAAATAATAGGTTTTGATTCTTATGATTTCGTTTGAATTCACAGGAATTCTGGTGCCCCACATTTATTAAAATCATTGTATTGCTAAGCCAATAAGTACATGTCACAACCTAGTAGTAGTATTTTTTATATGAGAGTTAATGCTTGAAAATGGATGTAAGGTTGTGCTAAAATGAACTGAGTATTTGCTCCTTGAGTAGTAGGTGGCAGACCCTCCACCAGAAAAGTTAGACAGTATATGTTCCTCTCACCGTATCCAAGCTGGGAGAGGACAAAGCTCTGGTCCTCCACATGTCGAATGCTGAGCAGATCTCCACCCTCCTTACGGCACTCTTTCACAGCTTCTGACCAGGTTTTGAGTTCACGGTGAAGGTGGAAGCAGTGACCGCTGTAGGGAATCCAGGGACTAGCACAAAACCCCTGCTCAACTGTGGAGTACAATAACTATGTTTAAATAGGTTACAACTTATTACTATTACTACAACTACTACTTCTACTGCTACTCATACTTCTAAATGCTTTCACCGCAACTACTTGGCCTACCAATACTTTCATTACTGTAACTATTACTGCAAGCTGCAACAACTACTACTGCTATTAGCTGCTACTCCAAAAACTTCTCTATAACTACTACTACTGTTACTTATTACTAACTTCATCTACTGCTGCTGTTGTTACTCCTTGCAATAATAATACTTTTCACAACAGCATGAAGTATTGCTACTACTACTTTCACTTACACATCCTAATTCTGCATAATTTTACAGAAATGAAATGAAATTACTGACATAACATTGCATCACAGTTTGAGACAGTGATAGGTGAGATATCGAAAATTTTTGATTCTAATGCAGAAATTATAGATACTTAAAATTTCTCAAAAAATGCATTTTTAACACTTGAAGTCACTCTGTATTTTCCATTGCCATAGTATTTCATATCAGATTGAATCAAAAACTAGAGGGATTGCCCATCATTTGTCTGAGAACCACTGTATACAGTTATCATACGTGTGAATGTTGGAGGTGGTGCCCCGCTCTTGGAGCAGATGTAGCCCAGTTGTTTTCCACAAGTTGAACTCTCCCAGGTTTGCTGCCCAGAAGAGTCCATGATCGCACAGTTGTGTCCAGGGTTTTGCTGAGGATTTCCTGAAGAATAAGTAGGTGTCTTTATGAAATGACAATTGTAATTGTAGCTTCACAATTCCATGAAAAGGTCTAATTGTGATGTTTCTAATAGGTACTGTGATTGTGATCATATCGTATATGTTTAAAAAGTAGGATTTTGTTCAGAGTGCAGATTCTGTTGAGGGGAGACTGAAATATTAACGGATAAACTAATACAAGAAGCCCATGCATTGCAGAACATGTTGGCATAGGTAGGCCTGTCACGATAACACATTTTGAGGAGCGATGTATTGCTGAAGAAAATATAGACGATAAATGATATTATTAAAATCAAAACATAAAGCAGAATTATCCCCAAAAAGTATGAATGTACAATACACAAACTGCAAAAAGTGTTATTTCATCTGTCATATATTCAGCGATAAGTCGATATAGTATCTATCATGACAGGCTTATGCAGAAGTGTAAACTACAGGTACAACAAGATTTATCTATAAAAAAGACAGGGTAATTTTTTTTTTGCAGAGGATATTCAATCAGTTGTGCAGCCCTAATTTATATGGCCATTTATATGGCTATGACACTATAAATCAAACCCACCCAGATGTTGAACTTGATCATTTTAGAGAAATTTTAGAATCCAAAACTTGCTATAATACAACACATTGTTATTATTATTATTATTATTATTATTATTATTATTATTATTATTATTATTATTATTATTATTATTATTATTATTATTGTTATTATTATTATTGACAGAACAGCTTTCAAACGCAAACATAGCTCTAAATAGTCTAAATCTAAAAAGTGATAAAATAAGATGTATTATAAAGTGTCAGTTCTCTAAGTGGACACAAGGGGGCAGTAATTAACACATTTGACGTTAGCTCAAAGTTGAAACATAGAAGTGGAAGACGTAAACGTGTATGCTAATTTATTAAAAAAAATATCGATTTAACTTTGATAATGGGTGAATAAAATGAAATATGGTCTTCCCCAAACGAATGGTAAGTATATTAAGTAAGTATTATAGTAAGTAGGTATTAATATATGAACTTTTGGACAAGCTAACGCCATATTTGTTGCAGCTCGTTGACTTACCTGGTGTCCATCGGAGGTATTTGAAGGGTTGTCCATTGGTCCACTGCCAGCCGTGATCAGGATCCAGGACTAGACCAATCCAGATCCTGAATCTCCCGGTCCCAAGAAGAACTGCGCGGATGAAGATGGGACAAAACAAACAAATAAAGGTAAAAATATGAATAGGGCTGCAACGACTACTAAACTACTAAAATAATCGTCATTTGCAGCTCCAATGTGTGTTTATACGACACTGAAACCACACTTTTATTGATACATTTTGGTGTATATTTAATTTCACACACTTTCACACACTTGAATTAGCCCATATAATCGTCTCAACATTGTAATGATTTCATAACTTCCTACATACTGCTTTTCTGTCTGGGACCTCTCAACCCTATCTGTGGGTTTTAAAATGATTTAAAAAAATAAATAAAATGGGGACTGTTGCCATAGCGATTAATGATTTAAAATTTAATATTATACCCTTTTAATGGAAAAGGTCTTCAAATGTTAAAATACATTATTTCTATTTATAAAGATCTGAATATGACTTTACACGATATTAATGATTTAAAGGTGCACTATGTAACTTTTCTGGTAGAGGGCCCTCCACCTGCATGTCTCAATGGAGATTTTATTGTTTTGCCTGTAATGTTCCACATGAAATTTATGCACTTCCATTGTTACGGCCCCAGGTCTTAAGCTCTTTCATCTTTTAGTGTCCGTCTGTTATGTTTTATGTGTGTTTGAATCTGTCCCCTTTGCCCTTTGAATCGTGGCTGTGTGAGCCTTTGCTGTTGATTGAAGGGCTGTTTTCATGCCAATCACCTGAAGCCACCTTCCCTATTTTACAAGATTCACCGCACCTGCTTGGGGCTGCTGGCCTTTGTGGCCAATATGCCATTTTGTCATTGTTTCATTTAGTAGTTGTTCAGTCATTTGTGTTTGCATCTGCACTCTTCCTGCTTCTGAAGAGTGCAGACGCAAACTTTGTTTGTTCCTGCTGCTTCTTTACTTTGCCTTTTAATCATTTTACCGCTTCCAGAGCTGGAAAATTTGTCCAGTTTTCTTTTAAGTAAACCAAGACTTTTAAACCATTGTTTTCATTTTTTAACAAAATTTCTGACGAACCAGCGACAAATTAATGAGTTACAAGCACAGATATTTGTTTTAGAATCTGAAAAAGGACTTCAGCAGACATTGCCTGAGACTTCCAGTGGTAAGCAGCCCACAGTTACTTTTAAGAGACTTTTTACTCTCAACTTAAACCCAGGTGATACTGTGTCTTTTCCAAAACTTTGTAAAGGCAAGAATGCCAAGGTAACACAGCAAGTGATAAGAGACCATCACCCAAAATACAGATTACAAACTGATTTTTACTACTGTCACAGATTGATGTTAACATACAAAGAGAAAATGGATTTTTGGCACAAAACTGAATTTTTGGCACAGAACAAGAGCAATGAAGTTAGCAAAATGCCCAGGCAGACAGGCGATCTGTGCCAAACGTCAAGGTCTGAGGTACACTACTGCTAAGAGATGGTGCTATCAGACGCCTGAGCAGAGGTGGAGTGAGAGTGCAGATGGAGAACCTCCTGCACGCTCTGAGGCATCGGCCTGGACAGGGTCCTGGACCAGTGAGGGAAAAGATGAACAAGAGAGGTATTCCTGTTACGCCCACCAGAGACCGAGCCAATGTATCATCAGCACTGCCAGCAGCATCACAACTACCACAATGACCTCCCCCAGCAAAGAAGTCATCACCAGCACCACAACCTCCCCCAGAGAACAAGTCAGCAGCACCACCACCTTCCCCAGTGAAGGATTCATCACCAGCATCACTTCCACCAGAGCCCTCATCACAGGCCTTGAACCTGTCTGTGACAGCCCCAATAGAGGTTTCAGTCCCAGCAGCACCACAATCACCTCCCCTCCCCACAGACCACCCCTGGACCCCCTTTGCTCCATCTGGTCCCTCTAGGGGCTCTTCACTTTCCTTTTCCTCCCCACCTTCACCCATGGCCCGTCCCAACCATCTAGAAATCCTCATCAGATCAGGAGTTAAGATGGCTCCTAATATAACATGATCAAGAGTTTTGGCATCAACTATGCTGAAATCTTCCACATACAAAATTTTGCCTGTTTTTGCCTGATCTGTGTCTCACTGGCAGCTTGTGAATATGGTTTCACTCTGCCACTGCATCCAACAGATCAGTGTGTGGATACAAAACAACTTACTCCAGCTAAACTTAGACTTTGGCCCACAGAAACAAAGAGAAAGTGCCAGTAGTCACCCCTAGTCTCTGTCTCTAAAATTCTTAAATCAGGCTAGATATCTGGGGGTAATAATGGACTCAGATTTTAACTTTAACAACCACATCAAATCAATAACATCTGCAGCCTTTTACCATCTAAAAAAACATGGCAACAAGCAAAGGTATACTGTCAAAACCAGACTTAGAGAGACTTATCCATGCCAGTAGGTTAGACTAGTGTAACGACCTGCTCACTGGCCTCTCCAAACGAGCCTTAAGACAGCTGCAGTACATCCAGAACGCTGCTGCTCGGGTCCTGACTAGAACTAAGAAGTACAAGCACATAAGTCCTGTGCTCTGGTCTCTGCACTGGCTTCTTGTGGCTCAGAGAATTGACTTAAAGCAGCTCTTGTGTACAAGTCTCTCCATGGCCTATCACCAAAGAACATCTCTGACATGTTAGTGCCATATGAACCATCTCGCACTCTAAAGACTTCAGGGACCGGCCTCCTGCTGGTGCCCAGAGTCAGGACTAAACATGGAGAATCAGTGTTTCAGTTTTATGCAGCTAAAACATGGAACAGTCTTGTGAGACAGGAATCTACTGAAAGGTTTTAATTCGGCACTCGCTTTTTTAATGTTAATTTTATTTATGTTTTGATTTGTTGTATTGTGATTTTGATGTCTTTCTTATTCTGTAAAGCACTTTGAATTGCTTTATGTACAAATTGTGCTATACAAATAAACCTGCCTTGCCTTATGTTTGTTTCTGTGTTGAATTTTGTGTGTGAGACACTAATTTAGTTATGTTTTTGTGTCTCTTGTTGGTGTGTCACTTGACTGTAGATTTATGTGACTCGTGTTTATTTTTAATAGACCTACGTGACTAGTTTTTATAGACGTGAAATTTGTTATCTGTTAAACCTGTTCTTGTTGGTTTCTTACTTTAGGCTCTTTTGTTTATACATTAATATTTTACCACTTTTGTTACTGTGCCTTTTTATAATTTTGTGCATTAAATTAACTTTATTTTAACCATTATAACATCTTGTTTTTTGTTACTTGCCTAATCCTGGCAGAGCTGGGTCGTAACATCCATAGCAAGCAGGAGACACTTAAGGATATTTTTGAGCATTTAACACCTCTAATTGAATAAATATTAGATAGTTTTAATGCCATACTGTGGAACATTCCAGCCAAAGCAATAACTTTTTGGTGCACCATGAGTAAATAATTCCCACTGTTAATCCACAGGTTTTACTCCACCAAAACACAAACTGTCAAATTGAGATCAGAGGTTTACAACGGAGAGCCTTTGGAAAGCAGAAGCCCTTAAGTTCCTCAACAGTCTGGATTGCACAATCAGACCCTGCTCTCACTGATCTTTGGAGTAACATTTTCAGGAAACATAAGAAGGATGTGAAGGTTTTGTTGTTTTCTTTCTCTCAGTTTAGTTCTTTTATGGATGCACAGCCATATTTTACATTCATTAACATTACAAACTTGTATCCAAAAAACAGGACCAAAATCATGGACTTGTTTTAATGTTCAAACACACGTATCTATAAGGATCCATAGTAATCATTATAATATTATTGATTATCATTTTTTTTTTTTTTTTTTTTTTTTCAAATCAAATATTTTGTAACTTTCCTATATAAAACAGAACACAGAAGAAGTGTGATGTGTACATTAAGCAACATAAGTAACATAATTTAACATTAACGTTTAGACAGTTGCAGATGTGTACAAACTGTCCCAGTGCTCATTCACTGATCCATCTCCTTTATCCACAATAAATTGAAAATAAAATTTAACTACAGCAACTGTTTTGAAAATACCTGTGGCTCAAGTGTTTTATTAATGTTAATGCAACATTTCCCCAAAGTTGCTTTGTTTTTTAGTGTAGTGTAGGTCACATAAAACAAGACTAAAATTGTTGAAAACTTAAAACGTCTACATCTTCATGTAATTAGTGTAAATGTCCGCCAGAGGGCGCCATACCTGAAATAAAGGCCTGCTCGTTGGGGTCTGCGATGCTGAGCAGAGAGGCGCCCTGTTGTTTGCAGCTGATTTGAGCTTGGGACCAGGTCAGTGCTGCCTGAAAGTTTATCTGGTAATACGCTCCTGTCGCACTGTTCTTGACCCAGTGCTCGTTAGCTGAATATAAACAAGAAAACATCATAGAAATGTTAGCTTTTCTGAGGAGAAGAAGGTTGAATAAATAACTACAACCACAAACGAACTACTAAGTGACTAAATATATGTTTCATTCTGCATGTTTCTCCCTCTACTGCACATTTAGAATAGTTTTAATAAATAAAATAGATAATCCTTCTTTAGGACTGTGGTGTAAGTTAGGTTCAATATGATCGTTTCTGGTCTATTTTCTTCTTCAATGTACATCGTACTCCAAAATTTGTTGCCGTGACAGACCTAGTTAAGGTGTGTTATTTAAAAAGGAAGCTCACATGTGGATGGACAGTAGCCCCACAGCTCATGTTCGTATTTCGTTTCAATGGCGCACCATGACCTCTTGATGGATGAGTCGTAAGTGGTGCAGTCTCCGTACCAGCGGTCTTTGTACATGAAGGGGAACATGCAGGGCTTCCCAAGTGCATTCCCCCCAATGCTGTACAGCTCTGGGGGAGAGAAAGAGATTAAGTAGTTGAATTATTTAAGAACAGTTACAAACTTATAACATACAAACACCGAATTGTAAGATGGAGAATGCAAAGACAGATTAAACTGGATAATAATTAATCTACTGAGGATGCTGCATCTCTAAATAGAGAATAGAAGTCTTTTATTTTCTGCACTCTTGAAGTAACAAAAAATGTAAATGTTCTCATATTTTGCACCAATATTGAATGTGCATCACAAAACATGCCACAGTATTACCCAGGCTTATCCAAACACTTTTCAGTTACCATTTGTTGCTATTCAGACAGCTATTAACATAGGAGCTGAAAATAATCTACTGATCTCATGGATAGTGACAAAGTTACAGTTTAAAGACAAATCCCGTCTCTCTGTCGATAATTAAATCTTATTATAATCGTTTGCTATTTTTTTGTTACTATAGTACATACTCTATTTTAATTTGCAAACCAAAACAACAACAAACAACAATTTGCACGACAGATTTGTGAAGTCCATCTTGTTTAAAATTTAAGACCTTATAGCCATTTTACAATTCCAGTGTAGGATTAAATATTTTTATGGCCTGCCATGTGACCAGGCAATGCTTTAAGGACCACCTGCAATCTCCACTGACAAGATGGTTTTGCACTGCTAGATTTGCATTGTCATTCTGTCCATTCTGTCAATTCTCTTCACTCTGTTTCTAGGTTATTTTTTGGATTCCTTTATTTTATTATCATAATTAGCATCTACTATAATTATTCAGTGTTTTATGTACAGTACTGTGTTTTCTGTACCTCTGTAAGTCCTGGTGCAGGCTCCACTGTTGGTCCCTACTATGGTGAGATGGTTGTTGGGCCCCAAAGATCGGGACAGAACTATGCTGTCGTCCCTTCGTACCTCCACAAACAGATTCTGGCCTTTCAGTTCTAGCAGTGTATTATTTCGACATTCCCATTTCTGTAGCTCACTCTGATCGTCACAGTCGTAAAGATTGACTTCGCTGCCCAGACTTTTGCCCTGGGCCCCAAGACACTTTTTGGTGGAGGTCACAAAAAGTCGGTTCCCGGTTGTCCAGCGCACGTCCACACACCGGTTGGACCTCCTAGCCAGACATAAACCAGTGGCTTTGTTGATCAGCATGAATGGGGCATCTACAAGAGACAACAATAACCAAACATTATCTTAATATTTTTGTGATCAAGGTTTTTTATAATTGGTTATTATTTACTAACTGACAAATTTCCATAATGAGCTTGTTTGATACAAAGTGATATTATTATGTTATAGAGAAGAGAAAAAATACAGTACCACCCGAAAACCTATTCATGGGTTTGAACTTTCAAAAGATAGGATGTTTTGTTTTTGAATTTTTATGGCAACGGTCCTATTTTTTTTCTTCTGAGAGCCATTGATAGAGTCAATAAAAATATATACAATATTGCTTAAAAAATCCAAAAATCCATATGTTGAACAATCTAATTTAAAAAAAAACACATAATAAAAATAATTTGAGTCAAAATATTGTAAATGTAAAAAAAAAAATACTATAGCTATGAAAAAAATGTATTAGTGAAGTTAAATGTTAAATAGCATGCAGTTGAATACAGTATTAAGAGACTACAAACTGTAAAAACCTGTAGAAAAACATGCTCAATTTATGGAGATTACTATAGTTGGCATACAGTAATTATCTATATACAAACTTTGCAAGGCGATGGATACTTTACCATTTGAACATCGAGCAGTTGGAATTAAAACCATAAAAGCAGCCAGGGTTATCCACTGGTCCAGCACTCTCCTGATAAGCCCCATTGCAGAGAACATGGTCCATGCACTGCAGGCAGGAGACTTATGAGGCGGACCATAACAGAGACACAAACTTAAAATCACTGGCACCGCTTTTTTTTTTTTTCTTCTTCTTCATTGAGAAAGTTTTGTCTTCCTGTTTACTTCCCATCCTCCACAGAAATGCTGTTTTCTTTGGTAGACATGACGCGGCACATTTCTAAGTTAAGGCTGAACGGAAGGTATGGGCTCAGTCATAGAGCAATAGCACATATGCAAATTGAAATAAACTTAATCTTAGTATCATAGCAAAATCTAAAATAACTTAAGACTCGTTTATTAAATAACTTGTCAATGAAAGCCTGAAGATGGAGAACCAATGTTTTGAAATTAAAGGTACACTATGTAAGGAATGTTCCCCAATATGGTTATACTATGTTCATGGAGACATGGAGACAAAGAGGTGGTGCAAACAAAAGTTACATGTCATATCTGTGGAGAGCCGACCCCGCTCACTATAAGAATGTGTTTATCAAGGTATTTGTTTAATCATGGAGACATATATCACCGCAAAAGTTAAATAGTTCACCTTTAAGATCATAGTGAATAATATAACATTGCATACAAATCCATTATAATAAAAAACTGGAAAACAGTGAAGCAGAGCCAGTAGATAATGCTGATTGAGACTTATATTGTGGCAGTCCAAAGATCTATATGTGTTAAATGTCAGTGACTGTCCTGATGTGGCTGCGATGTGCTGAACATCCTGTGCTCTCTGCAGTTACTCCTGTTAGTCATAGAGGCCTTTAATCAGAGCGTTTCAACTGCGTTTTCACTTCCTCTGCAGCTTTTCTCCTTTTCAAGATAGACAAACAAGTAGTGTCTCAGTTAGCCAATACCCAATAACCAATAACCAAGAGCTGTAGAAAAGGATTATCTTATCCATGGGTGATGAAAACTTGGCACTGTTTCCATTTAACATTTAACATCAGTATAAAATTATCATTACATAATATATACAAATAGGGTGTAACTGTGACATCAGTTATCAATTAGAAGCACGGGCCGATGTTAAATAAAAATATATCTATCGCCGACAGGTTGCTCTAGCAGCACTGAAGGATGGGTCACTGGGTTCAAATTTTATTATAGTGAAAATAAAATACATCCCAATACTTTACCTCACCTTAGAATGAGTAGCCTATTAAACCTAAACGTATCCTTTATTAAAAAATACAATTCCATTTGAATCCATAAGAACTTCTGTCTTGAGACCTAGTTCGCTATTTCTACTTGATAGGATGTTGCAGTTTTAATGACATGATTACAGACAGTACACTTAGATCAACTTGTTCTTCTTAGCCCTCACCCTATACGTGAAAATGTCAGATAAGGTCACCCTGTCACCAAGTATCTTCAAAGAAGCCTATTAAAATCAAATTAAATTAAGATGCTGCCGATAACTTTAAACAGTAGCATTAATGACAGTAATGTATATACAAAGTGAGAAATGTGCTTTATAAAATGACTAAAAAGGAATTCAATTAGGCCATAAAACTGCTAGCCTAGTGCTCTGTGGACTTTGGGATCCTAGATAAAGTTATGACTTCCTTTCACTGCTCTACAATAAAACGTGTACAGAGCGACCAAGGAGGTTAGCTAGGGATGAGCTCGTTAGACTCCTGCTAACAATTGGAAATCCATGCAATTCTGGCTGACATGTGGACATTTGTAATTATACTGCCTGGTAAGAGCTCTAGTATAATTTAGTGTAATTTACTTTGCTAGTCAAGTGGTTTGAGATAGAGAATTGGATTTACTGTAGCTAGTTTGTTTCGAAAAAAAAAATAAATAAATTGTCCTTTTTCAGTTTTTCTGGTTGCAGTGTCTCCATGTCCTGAGTTCAGCTGTTTGAGTGGACAGTGTGTGTCATCTGCAGTGGTCTGTGATTTTAAAGAGGACTGTCAAGATGGATCAGACGAGGAGTTTTGTGGTATTATTTCTGTTTTGTATGTAATACTTAAAATTGCACCGCATAATTTTTCTGATGGAGCGTACGCCATTTGCTTCACTCCATGAGGGCATTATTGCTTTGCCTGGATTTTTTAGTGCATATATGTACATTCTATCTTGCATTTATTTAGTTTGTACTGCTAAAAAAAACCCTTGAAAATCATGCATTCTTCCCTCTCCACAGATCTTATCTATATCTTGGTCTGTTGACGTCACCTTTCTCCATGGAAATAAAACATTTAATGCCGTTCAGTGCCGCCTTTAAGAATAAGTTCATTAGTTACACAGAGTAAACTTTATAAAGCCCTATCATGAAAGATGCAGCCTGATCCTAAATTGTTATTAAAATATAATACATGGTCAATAAATAGGTTGTGTTCATAATTGTCAGATTGCAGATTTATTGCCCTGTTTATGGTTAATATCTCCGGAATTACTGGGCCTATCTATATGAAAAAACTGGCACAAAGTTCAACATCCTCTCTGTCTGTATAAACAAACCAAAGTGTAATTATATTATTCTACTTCAAAGATGTGATTGCTGTCAGGTGAAAGAACTAGTGAAGTGTGTGGAGCCAATCTCTAACACTTATTGATAAGATTCAACATTTGTGGATCATAAGTTAAGGAATATGTTTTTGTTTGTCATTTTAGTTATTTGGGGGTGACAATATATTTTGCTGATGATATGTTTTTAAAATTTTAAACATTTCTTTGTCAGGGTCATGTGATTTTGAGCATCACTTGTGTGGCTGGAACATCAAATCAGAAGATGTGTTATACACCTGGATACGGCAAAGAGCCAATAGTAGTGCAGTGCCTGGATACGACCACACCACAGGGAGTCCATTGGGTACACTTCCTGTCCAATCATAAATAAAACATTATCACTATCAATCATTTATTGCGTTTGAGGTAAGATTTAATTTGATGATAAAATATTTTGTTGTTTTGTTTTTTTTTTTCTATGCAGGATACGTGATGCAGATAGATGCCAATGAAGGAGCTCACATGTTTCCAAAGGCTGTTTTGGAGTTTTCTGTCGAAAAAGTATTGGGTATTGGATGCTCTCTCGGGTACTTATTTATATAGTTCAGCATGCATTTCTAATTTGTGAAAGCTTAAAATAATAAAATAATAGTTACAATCATTTAAGTAGCCATATAATGCAAAACTTTAATGAACATTTTATTGTATTATATTGGTTTTCCCTCATTTTTCACTTACCTGGAGTTGTATTTTGATTGATTCATGCCTTGTAGACTAATCCTGCATTGTCCTGGGTTGGAGGTTAAGTGCCAAAAAATGCCTGTTTTTGCCTACCCACCTATTCCTGCCCACAGCTTGGCACTTACCTGCAATTATTTAAAAAATGTAGACTTTGGGTCATACAAAAGGGCTAAAACAGGAAGTTATTGGTCACGTTTCTATTATTAAGCAGTGTTATATCAATGTTAAGTGTACATTGAACAACATGTGAAATAATGACCAATATATGTTACAGTTTGCTGCCAAATACCAAAAAAGAATTACAACTCTTTCATTTCAGATTTTGGTATCACATATATGACACAGAGAGCCATATTACTTCAAACCTGGATGTAAAAATAGTGAGAGGATCAAGTGAGGAAAAGTTGTCGTCCATTTCAAAAAGTAACACAAATGGATGGGAAAATGCAACAGTTTTTATAGGGAATCAACCGAAAGGATACAAGGTTAGTACTGATTGTAGAAAATACAAATATTTAATCATTAAGTTATATTAGTTTTCAAACCTTTTGACTCTTTTATAATTCTATGTTCTAATTCTAAGTCTGCGGACTTCTGACTTTTATTAAGTTACAATAAATATTGCAATTTATAATGAGCAAAACATAATGACTTCAGGCAATGTTTAGTTTTACTTGTCTGCTTATTTACATAGTATATAAAGTATATAAATAAATAAAATCTCATCCTCACCCTCCAGGGGTGGTCTCATCATTTTTCCACGCTCGGGTCCTCTACCAGAGGCCTGAATTCTTAAGGGTTCTGCGCAGTATCTTTGCTGTTCCTAGTGCTGCACTTTTCTGGACTGAGATGCCTGATGTTTTTCCTGGGATCTGATGTAGCCACTCCTCCAGCCCTGATGACCACGGGCACCACTGACACCTTCAAATTCCAGGCCTTCTCCAGCTCTTCTTTGAGCCCCTGGTATTTCTGTAGGTTCATGTGTTCTTTTTTCCTGATGTCCCCATCACTTGGTACTGCAATGTCTGGGCCTCTTTTCCTCTAGTGCTCAAGGCCTTTGCAGCCAGGATGAGTGCCTCTGTGCTGTTTTTCAGACAAGCTCTTCTCAAGCCATTGGTAGGATTTCTTGATATCAGCACTTCAGTTATGTTCCGGTGGTACATCCCATGTCGGGGCTTGCCCTCCCTAAATGGTACCTCCAGCACCTCTTCCTCTGCACTTCGCTGTCTGAGACATTTGCTGACCATGTCATCTCTTGGGGCCTTGATGTACTTATGGAGCTTGGATGTTTCATCCTGGACAGTGGCTCTCACACTAGTCACTCGCGTACAGTCTCAGGGTGCTGAATTTGGGATGGAACCCTCTATGCATGGTCAGGAGCTATCGTGTCTTAACGTATGTGGTCTGTATCTCCTCCTTTGGCCAGCTTATCCTGCTGGGTATCTGATCACTGGCAAGGTGTAGCTGTTTATCGCCTGGGATCTAGCCATTGAGCTAACTTAGAACTTGCCTTACTCTTTGGGGGTATTTGGCCATGGCTGCCTTCCTTGTTTCCTCTTCAAGGTTGCCATTTGCTTGTGGGATACAAGGTACTTGTAACTGTCCTCCATGTCTGCTATTGTTCCATCTGGGAGTGAGACCCCTTCTGTGTGGACTACCTTCCCTCTCTTTGTCACCATCCGGCTATACTTCTCAAGCCCAAATGACATTCCAACAGCACAGACATTGGAATGTATTTCGGGCTTGAGAAGTGTAGTTGTGTGTGGGTGTATGTGTCTGTGTGTGTGTGTGTATTCCTTGAACATTTTCCTTTATTGGTTGTAATGTTTTTTCTTTCTTTTACTCCACAGCTACAAATTGTTTCCCAGCGTCCCTTCAATGGCCGTAGCGAAATAAAGTTGGATGATATCTTGTTTAATAATTGTGGCATGGACGACATACCTCCGGCTTCAGATCAGCTGTCTTGTGACTTTGAGAAAGACACATGCTCTTGGTATCATGATTACACGGCCAGCCTTTTGTGGGACAGGGATAAATTACAATTTGAAGTCAACCCCGAAGTTACTGGTTTGCTTTTTTTAATATTACAATACATTAACAAATAATTATTTCATGCTGTTGTTTAACTGTGACCATTGTCATTCTTTCAGGTTACCATATGTTAATAAAGGCTGCGAGAAATCAAAATATCAATTCAACAGCCAGACTTGTCGGTTTTCCCCAGTCGGCAGAAAAAGGCCTCTGTGTCAGTTTTTGGTACCATATATTTGGCAGCAGTATAGGTATACCTCAAATAAACAATGTACAATAAAACTGATCAATATTATCCAAGTAAAAGTCATGTTACTGCAATTTGTATACATTCATTGACTATCTCTCTTCTAAATTCTAGGTTCATTAAAATTTATCACTAAACATCCTGGTGAAGAACAGACAGTTGTGTGGATGAGAAGTGGGACACAGGGAAATAAATGGAGATTTGCTGATTTGACTTTTCAAAGTGACAAACCAATACAGGTATTTTTGGATAATCTTTTGCTTTTATTTCTTCTGAACATCGCTTACTGCTTGCCAACCTCATAGTAATACAGTGACTATTTTATGGCACTTCACAAGTTTAAAAGTTTAATAATAAATACAAGAACCACATTAAACCAAAGAAGTTTTTTTTTTCTTAGATATGCAATCTAATTTATCCATGTTTTAGTTAGCTTAGCTTTTCTTGGCTTCTACCATTGCCAAGATATGTTTTTAGTATTTCTCTGACTACATTTGATTTAATGTTGCTCAGGTTTGTAACTGTTATTGAATTGTAAAATCAATCCCAAAGGTTACACTTGCATGTTTCCATTTAGTTGTTCATGCTTTGCATTGAAGTTTCCAAAATATGGTATTAAACTTAACTTAAACTACATAATCTTTCATCATGAAAACAAGCAGCTAATGTCACAAGTCTGGTCTGTGGAGAGCCAAACCCACTCACTGTAATAATGCTGTTGTTTTTCAAGGTTTTTTAGCAATTAAAACACCTGTCATTTAATAAATCTAATATAGATGGTGCCATATAGGCAAAGCAATAACATCTCAATGGATACAGGCAGTTACATTGTGCACCGTTTAAATCAGTTCTTTTTTTTCTTTTTTACTTCTTTAAAGGACTTCATGCAACCAAGTATATTTCATTCTACATTTATTTTTCTCATCTCTAATGTTTAAGTTTATAATAGAAGCAGTGGTAGGGGGGACAGAGGGGAGCATATCCATAGATGACATTGTGGTGACCCACGGATTAAATGGCTCCTGCCCTGCGGAGAGAGAGTGCACCTTCCAGGGGTCTCTGTGCGGACTTCAGCCTTTTGAAAGTTTAGGCTGGACCAGGGTCAAAGGGAGTACACTACCAGCTGATGCTCCAGGACCAGTGGTAGACCACACCCTGGGGACGGACCAAGGTTAAACCATAGTTTTAACAATAACCTCTTTTTGGTCTAGTTGTGTCTAGTTTGTCTAGATTTTTTCTTTTATCTAAATTTTATTGTCTAGGATAAAGATAATACAGTACATGCCACTTAAAATAACCATGAATTACTTTATGCACTAATTAGTATAATCATGATTAATCATTAGAAACCTTCAGTCAGCATTTTTCATCTTCAGGTTTCAAATGTTTTGCCATAACAAAGAAGTAGCGAGGAATGACAAAAATGTATAATAGGACTGGGCTTAGGATTATGTGCCAGTCAGTTTGTTTTACCATTTTTTGTATTTGTATTTTTGCCTTGTCCAATGTATTAAAACGAAATGCCTTCCCTGTTGTGTAGGTTACTACTTGAGTTCTGAGTTGTGGAGTCTTGCAGCGGGGTATAAGGTGTCTGTGATGACAGCGGACATGGGGCCCACTCCAACAGGTGGAGAGTGCCTGATGTTCTGGTACCACATGGAAGGACTGGGCAATGATGAAATAAATGTTTATATTCAAACCAATGAAAGTGACACGGAGCTGGTCCGAGTGTGGACCAGACAGGGGGATCAGGGGAGCCACTGGAGACATGGGAGAATCACACTGCACAGTCCAAATCACCAGTTTAAGGTAAAATAATATTTCTATAATAAGACCCTACATTTGTTCAAGATTTGTAAGTACTTTTGAACAGCTAAGCATTGGCATTTCAGCTTTTTAATTAGAGAATTATTTTCACTGCACAACTAGTTTATGGATTTAAGCTTTTAGTTTCTCGAATGTCACTCCCCCTCTCTTCACCTCCATTTCATGTCTACATTTGTCACATTCATTAAAGCTAGTGAGCCAAAAATATACATTAAAATAAAATACTCAAAATTGTAAAGTAACATTTCTTGATACATACATGGAGTTTTCCACAGTTCCACTTTAAAAATGAATATTTGAGACAAGCAGATAGTGCTCCCAGGCCAAGTTGCAGGTCAGATCAGTATAGAGGCAAGAGGAAGAATGCATGTTTAGCTGATGAATTTTTGAGCAATAAAAGCATATTAATAATGAAATAAATACAAGACAGTTAATGCCATACTATGGAACAATTTCCAAGTAAAGCAACAACATGTCCATGGAAACAAGCAGATGGCAGAACCTGACCAGAAAATTACATAGTGTATAATATAATATAATATAATATGATATGATATGATATAATTACAAAATGAGAAAACTAATTGCCAGCTTTTGAATTGCAGGTGATATTTGAGGCAGTGGCAGGTCCTGAACCAAAGGGAAATATTGCTATAGATGACCTGATTGTGTTAAATGATGCCTGTCCACCTCACGGTCAGTAGGGAATGCTTGGTTTTGCTTCTCTGCATTCTCTAAATGTGGTAAACTAAATAGTACTCATGCCTCTTATGAATCTATACAGGTTTTTGTGACTTCGAAATGGACTTCTGTGGATGGGTCAACAGTCCACCCGCAGAGTCTGGACTGCACTGGGACTGGCTTTCTGGACATAGTTCAGGAAAGTCACATATTCCAAGACGAGATCATAGCCTTGATTCACGATTTGGTAAATACTTGCTGTATAGATTACAGAAATGCTTATTGCTAATCACTTATTTTTATGAATGTTCATTTATTTTAGTCTTGACAGTAAAATGTTTGTAATGTAATAGTAGATAGTTCTTGGTGCATATTTCTTGTTTTCCTATACTGTATAGTGTGCAACCCTGTGTACCATTGTTTACAGTCAGCTAACTTCTAATCCAATTCACAAATCAAAATCTGTATGTTTTTATTATACTTCCTAGGCCATTTTGCTTTCTTCACAAATGCCAAACCCAATGAAACAGCTCGACTCGAGAGTGAATTGATGGACTCAGTGGAAAAAGCCTGTTTGGAGTTGTGGCACTACTCATCAGGATGGGTAGTTAACTGTAAGTCACTTAACACTACCAACATAACCAAAGTCTGTAATAATATACTTTGAACATTTTTAGACAGTGCAAATATATGTTTTTTTATTTGAATGTTTAAAAAATTTGTGCCACTTTACAATAACAACACCTTAATTAGCCTAAATAAATAAACAAAGACATCATTCATAATGAACACATTGTTTATTAAGAATGATTCTGGTTTAATAACCACTTATTAAAGAGTTATGGTATTAATTAATTACTAAGCATGAATCATTCTTCATTAACTATTTGTTCATTATGAATTAAGTCTTTGTTCCTGCTTCATTAAGGCTAAGAGTAGTTATCAAAAAATCTCAAAAGGTTAGAGTGATTTTTGATAACAATGTAAGAACACATACCCACAACCCCTCGTGTCCTAAGAACATACATGTGTAATTGCTTATACTTTATACTGGCTCAAGTATGTATGAAGTATTATGTAACATTTGTGTAATTTTCTTCTACATAATTTTTGTGTTTTATTTTTTCTCTTCAGATCCTTCGCACTTTATTTTGACTGTGCTGATCAATGAAAATAATTCCCTTCGTCCCCTGTGGAGAATAAATGGATTTATGAACGACTCCTGGATCCTTGGTAGAGTGGATTACATGGCATCTGGGCTACACCAAGTAAAACATATATTAACATAATATTCTTAAATAGAATACCATATTTACACATTTATATTTTAATGGTTGTTGCAGATTGTTCTTGAGGCCACTTGTCCAAAGTCAGATTGTGGCAGTATTTCTCTAGATGACATCCATATTATGAGAGATATTTCCTGCAGTGACTTGATCCCAACAACAACTGCTTTTCCTTCAACCACCCCTGCCCCTCCCTCTGCCATGGACTGCACTTTTGAACAAGGTCACAATCTTTGTCAAATGTATTTTACCGAAAACTAGATTCATCTGATCATTAGTTACTGGGTGTATTGTTTATAAGGGAAATTTAAAGTAAAATGAAAGACTCTAGAGAAGTCATTTTATTCTTAGGAAATGTATACATTTTCCCAGTAAGATGACTGATGTTTTATGATGCATAGACCTAGCAATCTCAGCAATTTCATTTCATTTCTCAAAAATCAAATCAATGGGATCTTTATAGAAAAAGCACATATGCAACTTGCTTGTCTCCTTGAAGATGTCATTGATTTGCCTGGAATCCTACACTATGGCATTAAACTTGATGGCCTCAAGCATGTGATGACACTAGGCCAAGTGACAGGTCAGGTCTCTGGAAAGCATATCAATGACTCAGTGGAGACAAGCAGGTGGTCTCCCCTGGAAACGTTTTGCAGTATGCCTTTATAAACCATACAAATGCTGCCAATGATTTTAGGTTACATTTTGTGTGTATATAATGGACTGATCATAAGATAAATATTTTAGTTACAACCCTGATAATCACTGTTTCTGTTATTAACAACTCCTCAATTTGTGTTGAAAATTAATGAATTTTCTTTGATATTTGTGTCTTCAATATACAGGACTGTGCACATGGGTTCCAGAGATTGGTGCAGCTATTAATTGGACTCTTAGGAATGGACTTAATATTGATCACCCATGGCACGGGGCTCAGTATGACCACACTGTTGGAAATAATCAAGGTATTTATGTATTTATGCTTTTTATTTATTTACAGTTTATTCACTTTACACTCATTCACTGGTTTAAAAAAAAAAACTTGATTTGTTCAGGTTTCTTTTTACTCTTAAATGGATCTGGCTCTGAAGATCGTGAGAAGGCCTCTATCTCCACCCCAGTCCTGGAGGTTTTCTCAGAGTTTTGTGTTGAATTTTGGTTTTACATGTCGGGCCTGCTGTGTCCTCATTGGATCTGCTCATTCAGACTGTAAGTGTGGCTTCATCCATTTTTATAAATGCTTTTGTAGCAGCAAGAAATTGTATATTACATTCACTATATCCATGTTGTGGGTTGTAAAAAAATCTAAGACAACATTCATTATTAAAGTAATTAGAGGTATACTGTCCAACTTTTCTAGTGGGGGTTGCCCTACTAGCTTGTTTCATTGAAGATGTTATTCCTTCACCTGGAGATATTCCACAGTATGCCAAGTTAAACTTATCTAGCTTGCCTTTACATCAGTGTTACTAGTATTTTTATTTCTCCAAAATTAATAGAAAATTGCCATTCTTACTGTGAGCAGGCTGAAAGTGAAAGTAAAATGCCACAGATCTGACCTGTAATTTGGCAAGGTGAGTTTATCTGGTTTTCTCCATGGAAATAGATGTTTATTGTTGGCATACTTTGGAACATTCTAGGCAAAACTGTGGAGACAACAGTGGCAGAAGCAAAGGGTAAGAAATGTTAAGTACAACCAAGGTATTTTTTTTTTCTAGAAGTCTTCTGAATTGTTGGTGTGGACTCGAGATGGAACTCAGGATCGAAAGTGGATCAAGTCTCAAGTAAATATTAGCAATAATGAGATAAAAAAGGTAATTTTTTTTTTTTACTTAAACACATGTACACACATACATTTACAACTACACATACAATTATTTATGCACAACAAAATGCTTACTAATATACTGCTTACTAATCCATTATGTTTCAATCCATAGCTCTTGTTCAGTGCTTATAGAAACAAGGACAGTGAAGGTTTTATTGCTATTGACGACATTACAGTGAAGAGCGGAGTTTGCCAAAATTATGGTAAAGTTTGTTTTTTTTCATGTTACAATCTTCTACAGATATTATCAATGAAAATAATGTCCGGTGCATTTTTATCAAGGAGAGATGGAATAATATTTTTATTGATTTTTATTGAAAGTAGTCAAATTAGTAATCTAAGTAATCTGCAAGGGTTTGATGACTTTTTGTCTTGTCTTGTTGTTGTATTTTTATATGTATTATTTTGTTTTCAGATGTGTGTGGTTTTGATGCGGACTGGTGTAATTTTGAAAACGATGTCAGTAAGCTTGGACGGTGGAGTCGAACAAAAGCTAACAAGACAAATCCAGACCACACATACAGAACTGAACATGGTGAGGAATCAGTGTTTACTGTTACTCAAAGACAAACAAAAATCTGCTTGTAAGTGTATGACTCAAGATTTAAGTAGCAGTTTGTTACTGGAAACCGGAAACGTCCGATCTATATTGGATCATTGAACCATCATTTATTCGAATGCATTATTATTCATTACGAGGAAATGCATTCATTTTCAGACATTTCATCAGTACCAGTTACTTATTGTCATGTGTCATCCTCCAGGTTTTTACATGAGTGTTGAATTGTCAGACTCAGCAAATTCTGAAGTGGCTCAACTCCTCACTTACGAACTTCCAGCAGCTGCAGAGATGTGTGTGCGTTTCTGGTGAGTCCACTGCACATGCATTTTAAGCACAGTATTGTGCAAGTTGAAAGTCTGAGAACGAAGACGACTTTTAGGAAGGGTATCTGACATAAAAAATATATTCCCATTGTGTTACTTTGTGTCTCATCATGATTTGACCAGATGTCAAATTTATTTCAGTTTGACTTTAGCATTAGATACATAATTTATTTTGCATACTGTTAAGTTTTAGTCAGTTATGAATTTGTAAAAGATTAGTCCAGGTTTAGTCTCAGTTTAAACCTGAGGAAGCCCTTTATTTTAGAATTGTTTGTGAAAAGAACCTGACTGAAAAAGTCTACCCACTTTAATTAGCAAAAGACCCAAAGCAAAACAAAGAAAACATTAGTGCTAGCCAGGATGCTAATAGGTGTGAAATTACTCAATAGGGGCCTGAAAGACTATGCTAAGGAGGACTCAGGCACAGTGCACACTTAGGTTAGCATAATAGACCTAGCCTACAAACAGAAACTGTAAACAATAGGTGTTTTGAGTTTCAGTGTAGTTAGCTCCTCAGTGACAGTGACCAGTTATCTGACCAGAACTGAAGAAGGGGCTTGGATGCGCAGCGAAATATTTTCACTTCTACAACATTTTGTCCAGTTGACAGAATTTATATTTTTCTTTTGCTATGGATCAGACTTGGATGACTGAGGGATTACATAGATACCCAATTTACTTGCTACTTTAAATACTTTTAAGGGATGTATCCAAAAGTCATCGTATTCATGTTAAGTACGATATTTACTGCAATTATTGTGTTTGATAACAGTACCTAGTTTTAAAATACGTGTAAAATATTCCTTTTTTCTAGGTACCAGTTGCCTGCGGGGTCCTCTAACACTCTTGCTGTCCATTTGTTCTGGAGTGGAGAGTTGCATGAAAAGCTCTGGGAATCTTCTAGTTCAATGTCTCTGAACTGGGAGGTGGCTGAAGTTACTGTGTGGGCACCTGCCAAGTTTCATGTAAGGCCTCTAAATGGTCACCATTCATCATTCTTAATAGCACATAATGCTATAGAGGTGAATATAAAATATGACATAGGCAAAAAACAATAAAACACCAAGATATTCTGTCTTGCTAGAAATAAATGCCAGCGAGGGGGTTTTTAGTCTTGTCTTAAACTGTGTTACAGACTATGGTGATCTGAGAGGCAGAGGGAGTTTGTTTCATAGTCTGGGCGCTGCCACAGAAAAAGGCTCTGTCACCTCTGGTCTTGAGCCCTGGGCCTGGGCACAACCAGCACAAGTGGGTCAGCTGATTTCAGCGCTCTGGGGAGAGTATAGAGCAGCAGCAACTCCCTCAAATAAAGAGGCCATATAGAGTGCAGATATTTAAATACGATCAATAAATTTTGAATTGCACCCGATATGAAATAGGGAGCCAGTGCAGATTGCACAGCACAGCTGTGATGTGCTCTCATCGATAACTTTTTGTCAGCAGACGAGCTGATCATATTATCCACTCACTTATTTTTCCTTCATTTTTAGGTAGTGTTCAAAGGATCTGATGTGCCTGGAATGACCTCTACAGTGAAGATAGATGATGTCTCTATAACAAAGGGAGCCTGCAGTCCTAGAGGCAGCTGTGATTTTGAGTCGGGGCATTGCACTTGGATCAACCGTCCCATAGAAGGAGGACATGACTGGGTTTTATCCTCAGGAGGCATGATGGGCCCACCAACCGACCACACCACTCAAACTTCTGACGGTATGCTACTATATCTATATCTATACATATATATACACACACATACATACTTACATACATACATGCATACATGCATGCATGCATGTATGTAAACATCTATTGTTTACAGTTTCTGTAAGGCTCTGCTAGGTCTACTGAGCTACACTGAGTGTGCACTGTGCTTGAGACATACTTAGCGTAATTATTCACTCTTAATGGGCCTACTGGCTAACTCTATTGTTCCCTTTGTTTCCTTTCTTTGCCTTGGGTCTGAAGATTGTTATATATGAGGGACAAGTGATGTCTAAGCTGTCATCTGTACCTCACTATCTTCAAAGGAGTGGTGAGTGGCTTTGAGATGGAAGTGTACAGAAGACTGGGGTCCAGAAAAGCTCTCGTGACAGTGTTGTTACATCCTCTTATGGAGTGGCTGTTTAGTTTCTCCAATGTAACGTTCACTGCACTCTTCACTACTTTGAATGGAGTAGACCACAGTACTTTGTTTATGGGTCGGGGTTTTGTTCTTTGAATGAACCAGGTTCTGTCTTTAAGTGTCTGTAAGTTTGAAATAGACCCGAATTTCAAACATTATGAAAATTCTTCGAAGCTTTTCAGACACACCAGCTGAGATTGGGTATGAAGCCCCAATACGTACCACGCTGAGAGAGGGAGCTACTGACCGGAAAGATAAGATCATGGCCCAAATCAACACAAGGCAACCCCGACGTCAGTTACAGAGGCTGAGTGAGTACCACCTGAAAGTCACAGACTTTCAGATGGTGCTTTACTCCAAGCCGTGGCCAGCCTCTTAAAGAGGTACACGCAAGACAATAAAGCCAGACAAATAAACCGTCTGTTCGCACAACCGGCGAAAGTATATGCTCAATGGCAGGGTAATAACAACAGAGAAGACCCACCAAGGCTGGAATCCGAACAGTACCAGAAAGTATATGGGAGAAGGAAGCATCACATAACAGCGATGCATAGTGGCTGGTGGCTCACAGCAACCTCCCTGAATAGAATCTAGTCACCATCACAGTGGCAGACACCCAAGAAAGAGTCTCAGGTATGAAAAATTGGAGCGCACCAGGCCCTGACATGATCCATGCCTACTGTCTAAAAAAACTCACTCACAGCACAACTTCTGCTGTTTTTATACCTTAAAAAGATGTATTCTCACTGTAAGCAGGGATGCCTCTCCATGGATCTGTCATGTAACTTGGCCTGGTGATGCAAAGATAGATCTAAGGCCAGGCCATACTGTGGAATATTCCAGGCAAAGCAATACAATCTCCATGGAGACAAGCAGGTAGTGGACCCTCCAGAAGAGTTACAAAACCATTAGATTTGCCAATGCCAACTATAGTCTATTGTCTATGATGTTGTTCCAGGTTTCTTTATTTCCCACTTCTGTTTTCATTCTTTCACTTCCTCTGCACGATATTCCAATTTTTTAACTTCAAACTATTTCTTAAATTTAAGTAACAAAAACATTTTTTTTCTGATTCTTTTGACTTGTAGGTGTGTTTTTGTTGAGCTCTGCACAGCACCTGGATCACAGTAGCAGAGCACAGGTAGTTTCTGAATGGATTCTGCCCCAAGAGACTTTGTGCCTCTCCTTTTGGTCCTATATGCAGAGGTAAGTAGTACACAATTATATTCAGTTAGTAGTACATTGTTAATGTTGCTTGAACTTGAACAATACATTTTACAGTGTAAAAATACTCTAACTTGAGTAAAAGTTTTGGCTAAATTTCAAATAAATGTCTACTTTACAAAAGTAAATGATTTCAACATTTGTTTCTTGCGCAGTTCCTTCTGATATAATTATTTTTTTGTGGTCTGTATGTTTTCACCAACATGTAAAAAGATTATTTTACATCCCACTCAGATACATTTCAGTATTAATTTAACAAAAATGAAAAGTTAATTTGTGATCTTTACTTTAACTTAATTCAAGTAAATTTGAGAGTAAACTACGTGTTATCGATCACAGCAGCAGACCAAATATCGGATGTCAGTATGAGCCCATGAAATCCATATTAGCCCATCCCTAGTCTGTCCTTTGAAAATACCAGATTTTATACATTGATTAAAGTTTTGTCTTTCCAATTTCAGTTATTTCAAATAAATTAAATGCCACATGCAGACACTCTTACTTGAGTAGTAGTTTCCCCAAACATTTTACTCTTACTAATTTAGTAATTTCATGGACCATGACTTTGTACAATTTTGACTACTCTACCTCTGACTTTATGGGAACCAGGTCAGCAGAATCACCCTTAACCGTTTCACAAACATACAGTATGCAACAGCACGGAGGATGCGTTCTATCCTGTTAGAAGGCCTCAGTTTCCGCCTATACTTCCTTCTAAAACTGTGCACTAAAGTCATTCGGCCGTGAATCACCTGCTTCGCTTTGTGCAACAACTATCAGTGGTAAGGGTCAGAGAAAGCAGTCTGAGAAATGTTTTGCAACAATTTTCAACAGTCAATGTGGTAAAGTTCAGTGAAAACCAGGCCAGGGATGGAACAAGATCTCATATGTTTACATTTGGTACAGAAAAAAATGCACAATTAACTTGTCTTAACGTAAGATGGAGGGACCAAAAATGCGGAACTCAGGAAGAGTTAACAGTGTTTATTTACAAAAAGGTGAATATGTACAAGCAAATGATGGTAGATTTGACAAAGAGCAGGGTGTGGGGTGTCGGTCAGGGTCCAGGGCGAATACAGAGGTGCAGAGACGTAGACAAGGGAAACAGTACCAGTGCAGGGAGGCAGGGTTTGAGGCGAGGGTCCGGAGCTGGTCCAAAGAGCGGGGTGTAGAACACGGAGACAATCAGGAATGTAGACAAACAGACGATCTGGCACCGAGTGTCGTGTCCTGGCTCCTCTTGTCCCTCGCAGGTGTGATTGACGTTGATAGATGCCAGGTGCGCATGGGAGGAGCCAGGAACTCCGCCCAGCTCCAGGCACAGACAGGTGAGGGAGGGGAAAAAAAGGACCGCATACGAGGCCAGACAGACAGGGATCATGACATAACTTTAGGATAGGCCTGCATTCACTTATGTCAAATTAGCTGCTAATTTGCATACTTGTAAGTCATCAATTTGGCATTAATTTGTATGTATGTGGTTTATTCTGCTGCTAATTAGACATAAATAACACTTTCCTAGTAATACACTCCTTTTTGCTGCTTATTAGTATGATCTTGGAACATTTTTGTACATGAGGCATGATCCTAATAGGCTTTTGGTTATAAGGGGGTCTAGTATCACAAGAAATATAGCTTTTATTTATTTATTAATGTTTCTTCATGTGGTGACAATTGTCAGTTTTGTATTGTATTGTCAGTCTTGTATTTTTTGCAATACAAGCAAGATACGTTTAGCAGCATTCCAGGCAAAGAAATAAGATCCTCCACTAGTGTTGTAGAATAAATTGTTATAACCCAAGGGTTGCAGAGAAAAAGTCTGATGCTGGAGTTCTAACACAGGAGAAGTTTATTTACCACGAGACCCAGCACCCAAAGACACGAACCCTCACGACATTGTGATAATGTTGTCCATTCTAGTCTAGCACCGTCCAGTCAGGCTATGCTTCCACTGTAGGGAGTGTTATAACTCTGATGATGCAGGCTAAGATAACAATGCTTGAGCTGGCAGTGAGTGCCCTCATTACATTACAGAAATTGAATTTCTCTAACAACTAGAAAAGTTACGTAGTGCACCTTTAATTAAACAAATTAGTCAATACAAGAAAACTGCCACTGTGGTTGTCAAATCTAAATTTGTTTCTTGTTTTTTTTCTGTTTAATGCTTTTGCCAGTGATTCTGGGGCATTGCAGTTAAAAATTCATTCAGGACAAGTGGAGAAGGACCTGACATTTAACATCACTAGTGCTCACGAATGGACCAGGTTCTCTCATGTTCTCAGAATGAACAGCAAGCCTTTCCAGGTTAAACAATAACCATTCAAGGCACTGTACCTGATTTTTACCATCTTAAAAACATGAAAAACTGAACCAGTTCATTTTAAATGGTTTGCTGTGGTCCAAAGTTATTCCTCACCTACAAAATTCTGAGCATTATAATTATTCACTGCAATAAGTTTATAAGCACTTTTCCAAACTGTCAGTGACCGGAGTGGAGTTATGCCATGATGGTAACACTAACAACTACGAGTATGCTAACAGTGCACTTCCTAATTATTAGACAATAAAATGCTCTTTAATTAGATGCACACAGCATGCAGCAAGCAAGAGATGCTCATACATTATATCTGTCCTGAGGTAAGACATGTTTTGTTCACTTACATGGAAAAAAAAATCCGGTACAGGGCCTTTAACATTGTCACTCTGTAAGGGCTTCTTGATAGTTTGACTCATATTCTTTGGTACTACAGTTGCTGATAGAAACTGAAACTAAACCAGCAGGATACATTGCCATTGATGACATCAGTATTAGTCCAGGTCTATGTCAAGGTACAGGAGTAAATGTATACAGACTATATCATTAATTGTATTGTTGTGTGTTAATTGTATTGCCTATTTTACTTGCAGCTAATGAAAGCGCGCTAGAGTTTGTCGGCTGCTCTTTTGAAAACAATACCTGTGGCTGGCAAGATACAAGCAATGGACAGTTAAAATGGGTCAGAGACAATGGGACTCTTGCTAAAAGGCTAGGTACAAATTCATGCTAATAACCCACTCTTATACCAGTTGCTTTGCTATACAGAAAAAGTAGAGATTTTTACCTATTGTTGTTTGTTAGATATTGGGTGTTTTATGTTTTAAAGTTTTGATATTACACTGCCAAAAAGGTTAGTTCTATAATATAAATCTGGGACAGCACCCGTTGAAATTGTTTATGAAGAGGAAGGACTCTCAACTGAGTTTTAGACAATCACAGCAGCAATTGGCTGAACAATGAAATCCAAATAATTACCAAGATATTAACAATACACCAGGTTAAAGCATCTGCATTTGAAAGTGAATTTCTCCCATATACTTTTTAGCTTCTCTCCACCCCTACTTTAAACTATATGTTCAATATTATGATGTCATGTGAATGCAACTTGTAACTTAATTTTTTTTTTAGGTTGGTACATGACAGTGAAAGAGATACGTGCAGAGTATGAGAGCCCGGCTGTGCTGCTCAGTCCTTTAATGCAACAGGCTTCTGCCGAATGCACTGTTCACTTTTACTACAACATGTACACACAGGGTAAGTACATGTTGTAAGTACATTTATCATTTATCAGACTATACATTTTATAGCTTACAGCCCGAAGTATACATTTTATTACATTTATACACCACCATAAATTGTTGTACCTACTCTGACTGTGGCTGTACATGGGTTTCAAAGTTTTCAAATCAAAATATTTTATCTTTTGAATGGGCAAAAGTCCCCATTTAAGTTCTTCACAACAGGAAGAAGTGATGTTACTGTCTTAAAACAATAGTAGATAAACTCATAATTGGCTAGTAACTTAAAAAAGACTACCCACAGTGGCCAGTGAGTAAAAAAAGTTTGAGTCAAGCCCTAACCATCAATAATAATTTATTTAATTGTACCTTTATTTGTAACAGACTGGGGTGATCTTAAAGTGTTCCTCCAGTACGGTCCTGGGGCTCCAACCCTTTTGTGGTGGGGATCTGGTCACCATGGAAAAGAGTGGCATGGCGCTGAGGTCATGATAGGTCGAGTCCCACATGACTTGAGAGTCCGATTTGAGGCCAGGACCTCCTCTGGACCAGGACAAATTGCTATCGACGACATAAGCTTCACCAACTGTGCTCTGCCAGGTTCGCTCAATTTTTCCTTATTTGCAAAAGCAGAAAAAAAATGTTCTAATGAGAATATAAATAATGAATGTGCCATTTTGTGTATATTTAAGTACTAGACTAGGACAACAAAAGCTTACACAAAACCAAAATTAAAACTTTTAAAAAGGTATATAGTAAGTAATGGTATACAATTTCAGATAAATTGTAATTAATAGTGGACTATAAACTTTTGTAATGGAGGGTCTGTTTGTTTGTCTTTGAGAAGATATTATTGCAGTCCCTGGAATTTCTGCTTTATTGCTCAAAAACACCTTCACATGCATTCTTACTTTGAGCATAGTCACCTCTCCACAGATCTGACATGCAACTTAGCCTGATGGCTTCACCTGCTTTCCTCATGGAGACAGATAAGTTGACTTACTATGGAGCATTCTAGGCAAAGCAATAATATCTCTATGGAAACATTCAGGTGATGGACCCTGCACCATAAAAATAACATAGTTCATCTTCAAGAATATAATAATATTGTGTATGTTCAAATATTTTGGCTACTAAAACTAGGGTTCATTTACACATTTTTTATGTACATAGTCTTAATAAAATAATGTAACTGAAGTTTGATACAAAATGTTTTTTCTTCAGAGCCACAGCCTTCTTGTCCAGTGAATATGTTTACATGTAAAAACCAGGCCTGTGTGGAGCTCAGCAGAGTTTGTGACTTCAGCGATGACTGTGGTGACTGGTCTGATGAGAGTCTCTGTGGTGAGATATAATATAATACTGGCACAAACTGCATTTGGCAGGTTTTCATGTTCTCCTAATTATTACTTGTTTTGGTAGGATAGAATTATGTATTAGTATGTATTAGTATGTATTCATTTACATAGACTTTCTTTTTCTTATGATAGAGGAGGAAGGTGTGACTGAGCGTTGCAATTTTGAAAATGGTCTTTGCTTCTGGACCAACAACATGGCCAATGTGCCTCTGGCTAAATGGACTCTACACACGGGACAGGAGGGCTGGCCTGATCTCGGACCGCCTCGGGATCACACCAAAAACTCTGCAGCAGGTCTGACACGTACAAAGAATTTAAACTGTTGAAGAGGTGTGCAGTTATAATCTTAATGTGATTACAGGGCATTATTTAACTCCCAGTCAGAACAATGGCCATGTTTCTGAGATTCTCTCCAGAACATTACTGCCCAGCACCAACTGCACTGTAAGTTCAACAATACTTGAACGTGTCTGTATGTAATAAGTCATCAGAAAATTATTTATTCAATAAAATGAATAAATACAAGTCCTAAAACATGCACAATGGGACGCAAACATACCAATCAGCACAAAAAGAAATTATTTGTGTAACAATGGTCAAGTTTGTGCTTCAACTAACAATTTTTAAAAGTTTACATTTTACATTTTTATTTCTTCCTTCACAGGTACAGTTCTTTTACTACAGTCTGTCTGAAGGGAATCTTACAGTTCAGTCCAGGATTCAGAGAAGCGGTGCAGACGATGTTATAGTGTGGAACATACCAAACAAGCACAGCTACAATTGGCAACGAGCAGAGGCCACTTTCTCATCCACAACCAAGAGCAAGGTCCGTAATGCCCTCAATTAAGTTAACAATATAATACATGGACTGCTGTGTACCTTGGTGTTTAGCATATACAGCTGAAACCAGAACTTTACATACACATATATAAAAAAGACACATACACTTTTTTCTCACTGTCTGACATGAAATCAGACTAAACTTTTCTAGGTTCTGGCAATTATTCCTATTTTTTCAATGTCCGATGTTTTGATACATTTCATTAGTATTTGGTACCATTGCCTTTAAACTGTATGACTTGGGTCAAACATTTTGGATACACAGCCACAAGCTTCTCACAATAGTCAAATTTTGACCCATTCCTCAGAATTGGTCCTCTGACAGAACTGGTGTAACTGAGCCAAGTTTGGAGGCCACCTTGCTCGTGCATGTCTTTTCAGTTCATTAATTAATTTTCCTTTGTGATGGCCACTCCAAATCATTGTTGTCCATTCCAATCATTTGTTATCCTAATTGACCTAAAACAAGTTTAGTCTGATTTCATGCCAGACAGTGAGAAAAGTATATGTGTCTTTATATAGTGTATATAAACATCTGGTTTCAACTGTATGTACCGTACTCTTTCCCGTCTAATATTTGTATTGGTTTGGACCCTGTACATTCTTGTAAAGGGTTGAAAAATGATAGTAAAAAGAACTACTTTATTTCAACATGTTTACAGTGGTCCAGAACTATTTTTTTTCTTTCCTATTGCCTTCTTGGTATCCTAACACTTCACCATGATGAGTTTATAAGAGTTCACTGCAAAGCTAATGGCAACTAACATGCAAAAGCTATGCTTCCAGGTTCACAAACTATAAAAAGGCTTTATAGTTAGATTTAACTATTATATGACCCAAAGAGCTGCATTTACAATATACTGGGGCAAACTATTTTACTTGATTACATGTAGAAAATTGGAAACAGACCCTTTAATCTTGAAGTCAGATATTCTTCTCAGAACAATTACTTTTCAATATTTTTTCTTATTTTATTTTTATTTTTTTTACATTTTTAGGTTGTATTTCATTATGAACATCTAGAAGGACCCAGAGGCCTTGTTGGTGTGGATGATATTTCTTTCTCCAGATTTTGTTTGTTTGATCCAGTGAACTCTGACCTGCCTGAAGAATTCACCACATTAGCTCCACCATCCTCCACCAACATAAGTCCCACCTCTACCTCTCCCGTGCGCCCCTGTCAGGTAAAAAAAACAGGACAACTGTAAAATCTTTTCCCACATAAAACTAAATAAAATAGTTTTGTTTTTGCTGCAGGAGAATGAGTTTTTTTGCTGGATGTCAGCTGGCACAGTTTGTATTGCAGCCAGTGCACAGTGCAACTATCAAAAAGACTGTCCACAAGGGGAGGATGAGCATGGATGTGGTGAGTGCAGAAACTTAAATTTGAATGAGTGCTAGTCACTCAGCCAGTGTGCTGCCATTAGATGGAATGGTCATTAAATAACTACGAGGTTGGTGGTTTGAATGCCTTGTTTTGTCCATGGGGAAAATATTTCAGTCACCTTTTCATTTGTTTAATTGTGGTGTGTGCGTGATGGTTGTGAGAGGCAACTGTACAACTTATGTATTAAGCAGCTCTACCAGACTGTCACCTGCTCTGAAAATCAGAATTCTTGAGTATATATTTGTCTCATTTCCAGGCCCATGTACGTTTGAACGTGATGAGTGTGGGTGGACTGACATTAGTGATGGACAAACTAAATGGAAAAGGCAAAAGTCCAGCAACAACACAGTGCCGTCGACGGATCACACCACTCAAACAGGTAAAGATTTTTGTAACCTTTGTAAAAATGTTAAATCTTTACACTTGTTTTACTTGTTTGTATCAGTGTACTCTTATGGCTCTATACTTGCCTTGCAATTGATTTGAGAACAGTTCTGAATAATAAAAAGTTTAAACTGCATTTTCTGTGTTTCCAGGTTACTACATAAAAGTGGATTTCAGTGAATCACCATCACAAACCGAAGCCTGTCTGCAAAGTCCTACTCTGTCTCCTGTATCCTTGTACTGTCAGCTGCAGTGAGTTAAAGTTAATTCATTCTATATCTTAATCTCATATCACTCTATCATGATTTACAATTCATTTTTATTTTGTCATTTTTAAAAACAAATAAAAATGGCTTTCAATACATGAATGATCCAGAATTGTAATTGACATTTAAAACAAAGTTCTCCATAGCCTGAACTCTGCTCCAAACCTCTAGACCCTAGCTGATCATTGACGATTATCTCGATTGTGATTAATTGCACAGCCCTATCACCACAAATTTGATCCTTGGTGTTAATACAACGTGAATGGTTGTATTTCTCTTCTTAAAATGTCAATTGCTCAATGCCGATCTTCTAAAACAACACACTCTCTGGTTCTTCCTTCCTTGTTTTTCCTCGTCAGGTTTCACTTCTACATACAGGCGGAGGGTTCTGGGTCACTCACTGTGCTTATGCAGCAAGAAGGAGGCTCTGCAGGACATGAAGCAATCCTGTGGTCACGCAGCCATAGCACCGGTGCACAGTGGACCCCCGAAAACCTAATACTTGGACCACAACAGAAAAACTATAAGGTGAATACTTTTGTACATTCAGGTAAAGCACAAATCAAAAAATACAAAAAAGGTTTAGACATGAATGGAGCAAATGTATGTTATACTGAGCAGTGGGCCTATGGTAGGGAGTGATAGAATGGCTAATTAAAAATATTTAACATGGTAGGGGTGAAACCAGATTTCGCAAGATGCCTTAGTCCTGTGGAGAACTATTAACAATTTCCAAAAGGCCCAATAAACAGTAAAGGTATGAATAAAATGAGTATTGTAAAGTCAAAATCTCATCCTTATGGACTCAATTTAAATAAGGTCAGGATATATATTTGTGAAAGGGCATTTGGTGCATAAAGACAAAACAAATATTGTTTCTTTTTCACAAGCAGTTACATTGAACCACACAGCATTAACCAAGATAAACCAAGCATGTACCCAAGACATGTTTGTGTTATTGGCAGTTTGTGACAAAATTGCTTGTCCAGCTTTAATTTGCTAAATTGTATTTACGTGCAAGTCAGTCCATCAATTCATTTCAATTTTATTTACGTAGCACATTTAAAATACAACTTAAGCTGCCCAAGGTGCTTCACACAAAAGTCAACTAAAAGCAGATGTACAGAAAATACAACACATAGGAAACGAACAATAAAAGACCAAGATGTCTAGCTAGAATTAAAAGCCAGGGAGAAAAGGTGTTTTTAGTCTGGTCTTAAACTGCACTACAGACTGAGAGGATCTGACAGGCAGAGGGAGGCTGTCCTCTGGGCGCTGAACAACACCAACTGTGCTGTGGCCGTGAAGAAAGTTGTAAATTTCCAACAACAGCGAACTTCCTCAGAAAAGTATTACACAGCTTTGCAAACGGTATTTTCATGTACTTTCAATACAGAGGCAGTTAATTCTATAAAGCACAAGCACTATGTAACTTTTTGGATAGAAGTGTTGTGGAGATGTTATTGTGATGTTCGAAAGGCAGTATGGCATTAAAGTTGTCCATCTTGCATTTATGATATTATAGTTCTTGCATCAAAAACTTAGCAGGGTTGCCTCACCACAGATTTAACCGTGAACTTGGCCTGGTGATATCCTGCTTGTCTCCATAGAGAGAGATAAGTTAAATGTCATACTGTGGAACATTCCACGCAAAGCAATAACATTTCCATGACAAACAGGCGGTAGAACCTCCACCATAAAAGTTGCATAGTGCATCTTTAACTTTCTTTTACAGATCTGGTTCAGAATCAGAAATAATGGAAACACAGTCAAACAAGATTCGATTGTGGCTTTGGATGATATTTCCTTCATTAACTGTGAAAAGTCCTTTGAACCACCAGGTATATTGTTTTTACGTTGTCTTACCCATATCGTTCTTTGGGAATTGGTTTCAGGTATTTACCGGTACTAGGTTGTTTTGGGCTTTTTAAAAATTATGTTATGTATTTGTTTATTGCACAGCTTTGTCGTTCTTTGGTTGCTCATTTGAAGATGGCCTTTGCAGCTGGTTACAAGGAGCTGAGGACAATCTAGATTGGACTTTTGGATCTGGTCCAACTGAAAGTCCTAACACTGGGCCCACAGGAGACCACACCACCGGAAAAGGTTTGTCATTTAAAGTGCATAATTTTGTGTTTTTCTAATTATTACTTGGTTTGATTTTGTGGAAAAAAAATACTAAAATAGGTAGTAGGAGTGAGTTCTAAAATTAAATACCTCATGTCATCCTAATGGAAAAGTCCATCAAAATACAGAGACAATTTACATGAAACAGATTTCTCAGATTAAACATTGATTTAACAAAATTAAGGTGTTGTAATTTTCTTTAGTCCTATCACACTATTATGACATTTAGACACGTTTTGGCCCTTTACATTATGGTTGCTAGGTAACTGTGACGGAGTTACCTCTATGTATGTTATTACTGAGTTTCATATTACATCAAAATATTCAATAGGCCAATAATATTTCATACAGATGGGGGTTATTGTGAATATTGTTAAAATGCAGGTTTTTGTTGAAATACAGTAAATTCCTAGTCACTAAAGTAAATGATCAGGTTCAACATTTGTGAATATACCTTTTGGATTTTTCATGGCAAAGTACAATGTTATCAATAGGGAAAACTGTCTCTTGTCTCCCTCATCTGTGACTATGACTTCATCACATTTCCATATCTGAAAACTACCAATAGCTGTTGCCCAGGTCCAGCACATCATAAACTTAACCTGAATAAAAAAAATATGAGAGAACTTAGCAAGATTTTTTGTAAAATCTTAAATATTAGTAACTTAGCAAAATAAGTAGTCATATGCACTTTAAACCAGCTGTTTTGAGCTACTTGCCTCAAATAACCACTTTTGTTTACATACAGGGAAATACCTTTACTTGAGGACATCCTCTGCCAGTCAGAAAAGGAGTAAGGCCCAGCTCAAATCGATGGTACTGCCCCCTGCGGGTGAAGAGGGATACTGCTTCAGCTTCTGGTACCACATGTTTGGGCCAACTGTGGGCTCCTTAAGGATGTTCTTACAAGTTACAGAACATATTCAGAAAGTATTGGTAAAACATCTTGTCTTTTTAAATTATTATTCTTATTACATTACATTACATTTTTAGGCACAAATGCTGAAATGACAAGTTACATTTATTTGAATTATTTAGCTTTTTGTGTGTTTCCACAACATCAGCAAATCGCTCTTGCAATTTTTTTTTTATTTTACTTATTTAATTCATCTTTTTAACAATACCAATAACCATCATGATAAAAATAAAAATAAATACATTTTAACACGAGTGAGTGATATAACTGACACTGCCATTTCGCAATTTGTCTTGATAGGAGTGTTGCCAAAAATGCACAGACCGGCACTTTTTAATATGGATCAACTTCCCTTTGAGACTGTACAGGCGATTGGGAAACATATGGCCCAACTTTTTAACTCCCTCTGTGTTTTTATAATTTCATAATTGTGAAATCCTTATTGCTTAAAACTCACATCCTCATTGTGAAGAGTGAATCGGCTTCCTGTGCTTCCTGTAGATGTGGGAGAAGTCAGGTAACCATGGCGACCAGTGGCTGCTGATGCAAAACCATGTGACTGCAAAGACAGGCCGTCAATTGATTTTGGAGGCGACCATTGGAGGAGGGGCGGGAGATATAGCCATAGACGATGTCTCACTTACAGCTGGGTCATGTCCTGTCTCCGGTAAAAGCACTTTTACACATTTAAACACATTTAAAGTGCATATGACAGGTTAGGCTACTAATTTTACTGAAACGTAGTTAACATAATTATATTCAACATTTCACAAAAAATCTTCCCTAGTTTTTTTTCTTTGTTTTTTTTCATTTTAGTGATGTTTACTTACTTCTTGGTTGAACACGAGCATTGGATATGACATATGTAGACATAATGCCATAACATAGCAACCATTATGTTAACATGGACCAAAACATGTTTAAATTGCACAATAGTCATGATTAGACTAATAAAAATAAATTGTCCTTAATTTTGGTTATAATTTTCTGTGTCAATAACATAAGTAGAGGTATTCCATTTTAGAACACAGCACCACTTCCTGTATTTTTGCACTTCTTTTTAATATTTTTTTCCCATCCAAGTAAGAAGTTAGAAAAACACGAGACTTATGCACTTCAAGGATTAATTCTGGGGTACCTGATTTTTAACCCATGAAAGGAGGATGTACACATTTGCCACATTTACACCTCTGTAAAACCTGCTAGAATCCTCCTAGTTGAAGTTCTGGGTTTACGTGCAGTTTACTTCCAGTTTACATCCACAAACATGAAAATTGTTGTATTCTTGTACTGATTTATCAGTTAATATTTCTGTCTACTCTCAAATGTTCCTGGAGTTCTTACCATGTGCCTTCTGAACAAAACCGTACTTTTTAAACATACATTACAAATCAAATCACAATACTTGTTTAAAAAAAAATTATAATTGATTTCAGAAAGACAATAATACTTGTGTTGCAGATGTGTGTAACTTTGAAGAGGACAGCTGTGGCTGGAGACAGGACAGTACTGGTGACTTGGAGTGGGTCAGACAATTTGGCTACTCCGGAAACCCAGGACCCGACACCGACCACACGACCAACACCCCCTTTGGAATGTACTACTATCTTTCATCCACCCTGAATGATCTAACACAACCAACCGCTGCTATGTCTTCACCTCTGTATCAACCTGGTGAGAACTGTTACGTTTTATAGAGGATGATACTATTATGGTACATTAATTGTTAACACATAACATAGTTAGATCGCCATAATACTTTTTATTGTTTTGAAAATGCTATATTTGCTGAAAATAACATATTCAAATTGATTTAATTTGTTTTGTGTTTTGACACTTTGAGTCCCCCCCCACCATGCTCCTTCTTCAGAGTGCCATCACAACACAGTCAGCATCCATTCCATGAATTAAACCATTTCACATAGCATCAGGTTTGTGAAGTTGTAATGTATTGAATTCTGCTCTTGTGAAAAATGACCATGAGGAGAGCATGGAGCCAGGTTCCAAACACAGCAGTGTAATCAGATTTGTTTATTTCAGTGAGACATGTGAAACGGAGGAGCTCAGGGGTCACCCATCACCATTTTATTAATAAGTTTAGTGCTTTGCTGATTGTTTTTCATTCTCCAGTGATCATTTTTTCCTTTATTCTGTCCCAGAAGCAGCCATATACGACCTTGCATGTCCATGATTGACTAGATCAGAGGTCAGCAGAGGTTGTTTGTTTTACCTTTAAGCTTTGTATAAACAACTATAGTGTGTTGCTTATGAAATCCATGAAGTGCTACAGAGACAGTGTCTGCAAATCAGGGCTGTATCTTTACGCAGGACTGTAAGCCGTCGTTGTTGAGGCATGAGCAGTATTTGTTTTGAACGTAATTCAACAAGAGTGACGCTTATTTTGAGCGACAAAAAATAATAAAATATAATTTTATTTTTAAATACTAAAGTATTTATATAAAATACTTTTTATAATAATTTACTCAAGCCACGCGCAGCTGCAGTATAAGGCAGAAAGAGCATCCGGCTCCGGAGCAGCAGGTTGCCGACTCCTGGGCGAGATGGATTACTATCAATCATGCCCATCTTAACTTGGAGAGATATGACCGGTGACTCAAAAGTATTGGATAAATGTGCATTCTGGATCCTAGACAAATACTGCAGAATATTCCAGGCAAAGCAATCATTTCTGTGGGGACAGGAATGATTGCTCCCCCCCACCACCACCACCAAAAGTTACATAGTGCACCTTTAGGCTTTCAAATAATAATAATAATGCATTTGATTTATATAGCACTTTTCTCAAGTGCTATATTCTCAAAGGCACTTTACAGTGCATTATTCATTTCATTCACTTCATACTCAGTGGTGGTAAATTCATACTAGGCAATGTGGGTGAAGTTGCCTAAAGACACTAAGGACACTAATAACGTTTCACTTCTGGCCCCCAACTGTGGCGCCCTAGTATTCCTGGCGGTCTCCCATCTAACCATGCCCAGCCCTGCTTAGCTTCTGAGATGACAAGATCAGACTTTTACAAGGAGATTTGACCAAAATCACACTAAACAAGTCCAGTTTTTTATTGAACATTTTATCAATGGGTTTGAGGAGCAAGGACTTCTTTGTGATTTTTAGGTTTTGGTGTGCCAGTGGTCTCCTGCTGTTAAAGCCCTCCCACAATTCAGATAAAAATATATCTTTTGAATAGGTAAAGGTCCTCACAAAATCCTTCAAATCAGGAAGAAATCATTTGAATTGATTTACTATTTTTACCTGCACTTCTATTTTGCTATTCTTCTTTTTTGTTGTTTTCTTCACAGATGTAGGGTCTTGTGTGCAGCTCTGGTACCACATGTATGGAAATAACGTGGGGACTCTAAATATTTACCAGAGAAGTGCAGATGGGGCAAAACAGATGTTGCTGTTTTCCCTCACTGGAGACCAAGGGTCACTGTGGAGACCTGCCCAGGCTGCCCTCCTGCCACGAGTCGAACCCTACAGGGTGAGTCTACAGAAAGGTACCACTGACAGGACAGAGTATACACAGAATATACAACAATGCCTCTCTAGTAGCCAATAGGCTGTGTTCACATGAACATTATAGAATCTATATACCGTAATTTCACGGCTATAAGGCGCGGTTAAAAGTTGCGAACATCGCGGGAGAGATGGATGACAGATGGCGAACACGCCGCGCCGGGCGAGTTATGCCATGATTTGTGAATGGATTGTGGATGCTTGGGCTAACGGTGCGACTTTTGTATGTGTTAAATGCAGAAAAAGCACAAAAAGCACCCGTAACTGAAGCTGCGCCTTATAGCCTGGTGCGCCTTATAGCCGTGAAAATACGGTAGTTTAAAATTTAGCTTGAGAACAAGTACGAATCTTATGGTAGAATTTGCAGTCAGGTTGTAGTTGTTGACCTAGTATATGGTCAATATCTCTGCATATCCACATAAAACAAAACTGGCACAAAGTTCATTGTCTTCTCTGTCAATATAAATTCCACAAAAGTGAAATTATTTTTTCACAGGAGCCACAGAAAGTGGTGCCTATTCAACTATAAAGGTGTGATTGTTGACAGTTGAAAGGACAAACCTGTCTAAACTGCACAGTAGTTATGATTATACTAAATAAATTACAACAACTTTATTTTGTTAAATTAATGTTTAAGAAAATGTCTTCCTTGTTCATAAATTGTCCCTACATTTTAGATGGAATTTTCCTTGATGATGTAGATAGAGGCATTCAGATTTCAAAGTCACCGCTACTTCCTGTATGTTTGTACCTTTCTTTTCAGCTTTTTTACACAAACTGCTACTTAAGTGTGTAAAACTACGATAGATATTTACCAGAGGTACAATCCCACCAAACCAAGTGATAATTACATACAATACACATGCACTTTAAAACTTATATTTTAGTACTATTAGTATTATTGTTCCTGTCAATACAAATCTTTCATTGATATTGCTGTTTCGTTGCAGATTGTGGTGGAGGGCGTGCTGGCGGGCCCGTCTGATGAGGGGGGCATAGCGTTTGATGATGTGCATTTGATAGAGGGTCACTGCTCTCCTCTGGGACACTGTGACTTTGAGACCAACCTGTGCAGCTGGGTTAACGTGCTGCAGATTGACCAGGCAGACTGGCTCAGAGGCACAGGGGCAGGGCCAGAATCAAACACCGGACCTGCCGTAGATCACACCACCAACTCCTCTAGTGGTAAATGTATTACAATTATTCTAAATAGTGTCCTTTTTAAGTGCTGAGACAGTTTAATTAACTATTAAATAGGCCTCATGGTTTACTTGTTTAGTAATTGTAATTGTTATCTGGACTATACAGACTCTAAAACACATGCCAAAACACATTTTTATAACAAAGAGTACAACAACAAAAAAAATGTTAGTTAGTCAGTCAGTCAGTCAGTGAGTGAGTAAGTACAATAATCATTGTCATAGTCATCAGTTGCAGCCCTAGCTAACACCTCTACATATTCATACTAAAATGTATTTGATTTTCTAATTAGTTAAGCATTTTATAAATCAGACTTTTCTCAAATGTTAGTGTACCTACATGTGCAAACTACAGACATATACACACAATATACACTATTTATACTACTAATCTTTTTTATTTATGCGTGTAGTATTTCAACATGTTCATTTAAAGTCTTGCATGTTACCGTTAAAATATTGATCAAACGCTGTGATCTTTTAGGCTATTACATGTATGTGGACAGTTCTGTGGGGCATTGGGGAGATCAGTCCTTTCTCATCAGTGAAGTTTTCCAGCCGTCCCCCAGAGGGCACTGCATTACTTTCTGGTACCACATGTACGGAGAGCGTGTTGGGACACTCAGACTCCACATTAATGACAGGTAACTTTTGGACAAAGGGACATCTAAGCATTTGGCATTATTCAGGCTTCTTTTAAATGCCTTTGCACACACATTTTTTCTATAGTTCTTGTTGTAAAACGTAAATGTACAGGGTACACCACCTGCTTATCTCCACTGCTTTTTTTTTTTAATTCCACGGTATGGCATTAAACATATCTTTTTCCATGGAGGCAAGCACGTGATCTCACCAGGCCAAGTCACAGATCAGACCTGTAGACCCAATCAGAGTGAGAGTATGTTTTTCCAAGGTATTTTGAGCAATAAAAACTCCTAAATAAATGCAAGATGGATAAGTTTAATGTCATATTGTGGAGCATTCTAGGTAAGGATTGTCTTAGAAATACCTGTGAGCATTAGTTGGCTCAGAATGGCAGCAGAGGGTGCTAGGACTACATCTGCTGCCCAGTGAAGAAGCACATTCTGTTCATAAACATTGGGTACATTTACATAGTCAGTCAGAATCACATGCACAAAATAAATCTGAGCTTCAAAAACACCTGGTGACATGTGACAGTTAAAGCTGTAGCTTGAAGTACAATGAATTTTAAAATCACTAATTTAACTTTTAACATTTTTTCTTTTTGTTTTTGCCATATTAGTTTGCCTTTTTAGCATAATTTCCCTTCAAAACCTATACAGGTGTGAGCAATCAGAAAGCAGTCTGATTACTCACATCAGATGTAACTGTTTACATGACATTTCAAAAATCTCATAACTCCACAAATCAGATGATGAGCAGATGAGCAGTTGTGGACTTAAACATAGCCAATGGCTAGAGTTACATGTGTACTCTGAATGTGAATATTATCAGATTTTTTTTTTTTATAAGACCATTAAAATGGCACATAAACAACAAAATCATCTGGTTTCTTTCTGATTATGGTCCCTCGAATTACTCACATCAGATTTTGTGGTTTACATATGTTTCTAATATGTCACTGAAATAGCCAAACCTGATTGCGTGCCTCTTTTTGTTTTTGGTTCAAAATGCAGGGTAGGGAGTGGTGACCAGAATGTGAAAATATATTGAAAGCTTGAATCTGGCTACATCATACCTTCTTTAAAAGCTCAAAATTGTGTATATAAAGGCAGTTTTAAAATATAATATGCACACAATTAAGAATGTGAAAAACAGAACTAGTTTATTCTAAAAGTTTGCAGTGCTCCAAAGTCCTCACTTACCTTATACATTCTGAGCATCTTAATTATTTACCGTGATGTGCTTATAAGGGCTCCACAACTCTCAGAGACCAGTGCAAAGTTTTGCAGACCGCAAAGCTAACAACAACCAGTGTGCTCATGTGCACTTCCTGATTTACAGATAACACTAAGGTACAGTGCCTTTAATGTATATAGCTAATGTTTTGGTAGGAAAACACATGATACTGGCGATGTGGAGGGCATCTTGAAGTGGCAAGAGAGTGGAAACAAGGGAAAACAATGGAAAGAAAGCAGTGTGACCATAGAACATAATGAGCCATTCTGGGTAAGTAATATGTGAACCATTTACTTATTATGTAAATATTATATATATATATTTACAATATTTTAAATTAAACACAAAAATACACTACAAAAAGCAGAAAACATTAAAAAAAATCATATTAGAATAATAGTGGATACATTCAATATGTCATCGTAAATATTTGGTTAGTTGTGCTTGGTTGTCAAAAAGCTCTGGATAGCAGCAGGCATAGGTAGATTTATGTGTTCAGTTGTGGGGAATTGTAGCAGTACTAGGACTTTCACTAGTCATAGTAATAATATCCCTGTTGATTGCATTTCATTTTCGTTTAATATGTAATTTATTGGTATTTTTTGCAGTTTGTCTTTGTCTATCTAAAAGGACAAAACACAGTGGGAGACATTGCCCTTGACGACATCAATATTGTCCCTTTTTCTTGTAACTCAAAACCTCCGGTCGACCCTCCAGATACCAAGCATGGTAACCTCTAGTTTATTGACACTTTGCAGTTGATGTGATAAACATTCAGTAGGGGAGTCAAGCTAATTAGAGGCACTATTATGTCTGAAGCTCTGTTAATCAAGTTAGACTTTAATCTGAAGTTTGTCTTAACATAATCTTTTTTTCTTACATTGCTAGTATTCTAATAATTCTAATTTTAATTGTTTTGTTTACAGATGGGTTAACCATTGGCCTTGTAGTTGGTTTCACGATGCTGGCTGGTATAATTATCTCTGTTGCTCTTTTCATTTTCAACCGGAAAAGATGTTACAAGTAAATCACTGTTACATTACAATACCATATCTTAATTCATATCCCATACATTTCAATACACTATCATGTCTTCATTTATAGGGAAAATGAACTTGATCGAATTTCAACTATGGGTATTTTTGATTGTAATAATGTAAGTTAAAATGACGAATGCAAACAAAAATACACAGTGTTATACTGTAGAATGCAATAATGTTTGATTTTAAATGGATGTGTCTCTTTTTAGGAAGTGGAGTCTGGGTTCCCATTAGATACAACTACGTCTGATGCTTAGAAAATATTCAAATTAACTTGATGTAAGCTGATATTAACATTTATATAATCTATTATGCCAAGTAAATAAAAATAAAAAACATGACAAATAAATAATAGAAACGATTACTGGGCCAGAATCTGAAACTGATTTTTGTGTGTTATTATTTGTTTTGTCTTTTGACCACATTAACTTTCATTTATAAATCAGATGTAATATCCAGACTGTTACTCCTTTAGTTACTCATAGTCTATTGAGTATTAGTTTTTCCCAATATTTTTTTGCTCTTACTTGAGTTTTTGGGTTGAAATTTCTTGTACCACTACTTTGTACTCCTACTTTAGTATACATTTTGGCAACTTTATCTGCCTACATTATGTAAGGCTATTGATTTACATTTTACAGTGAAATTACTTTTCATATCCTCTAAATTTTGTTTTTATGTAATTTCACGTTCAATGAAATATCTTGAAGTATTATGGCACTCTGCTATCATCTGCTGGTCATTCAAAGGCTGTGAACGTGAACCATAAACCATGCCCTGTCCCATCTATTTACAAGGCAATCCAGACTCCAGTGCCCTCATCGTTCTTGGGCACTTTTGTATTAGTACAGTTTGGGAAAAATCGCATAAATCAAGCAGTAAACAATAATGTATAGACAAGTAAGTGGTATGGAATATTAGAGTTCAGTGAGGTCTAACTTTAGGTGAAGACCCCAAGAAAAAATAATGAAAGATGGCTGAGTAGCACTACCTAAAAATAGATTTACATTGCACCAATGGGAGCCCTGCCCAGAAAAATGTCATTGTAGAGAAATGATACTTAGCATCAAAATAGGTCTCGTCGGGGCATGTAAAAATGATATTATGGCCCTGCCCTAAACCCTACGGCCATATTGGATCAAATCACTCATCATAATCTTTTGAGCTCTCCATCCATTTTCATCAAAAACACTTCAAAGTTGGCCAAAAGACACTAAACCCATGTGCAATAAAAGCACATCAATTACATTTTAAATAAAATGTTGGGCGTGGCAATGGTGATTTTTCAACAAAATGTAAATTTTTGGAAAAATTACAAAAATTCTATCTTTCACAAACATGAAGTGGACCCAATGAAGCGCACGTGCACATTTCGGAATTGGACGTAATGACGTGCAAATTTGGGCTCTATCTTTTGAGATGGCTCTGTAGCGCCCCCTTCAAATTCTATTTAAAAAATCATAAAAGCTCATCTATTTGTTGTGGACTTGTGACAGAATTTACAGAAAGTCTCTTCATAGTGGGGAACAATGTGACAAAGTCCCACCATTGTAACTTTTATCATTTAGGTGTTATTATTATTATTCCTTCCCACCAACTAAATCACTCCTGAGAGAAAGAAAACATGCTCAAAAACTCTTGAGAAAATTAGAGATTGACTCAAATTTAAGTTACATGTCGTCGCTAAAAATCTACATTGAAAGATGGCTCAATGTTGGCCTCTGGAAAAAAATCCATTACAAGATTGGAGGGGGCAGAGCCTATTTTTTCATTGTGGGCACATAAAGTTTGGCAGGTACATAGAGCATCTGGAGATATACAAAAAAGTATATATATATGGCCTCGCCCAAAATGATCCACACAGGGCCTCGGCCATATTGGGTCAAACTTAAGATGTCCAAAATCTAGACTTCGTACTTCGTACTCCAAACTGAGGCAGCATCATCAGGACATATCTGGGGTCAAGTGTTGTTAAAAGAATTTAAGAAGTCTCAGGGTGTGGTCATAATAAGCCCTTGATGAAGCGGACATTTTGAAAGCATAAAAATTCCCAGGAACGCATGGTCAAGCTAAAGAGGTTCCAACATGACACTGGACAATATTGTTATGCAGCTCTCCCACTGTGGCGTGCCCTTCCGCAGCTGCAAGGGCCCTTTATCACTGCTTGCAGTTTTAATCAAAAGTATTATTCAGGTTATTTCAATACATTGATGAGTCCTCTGCATATATTACAATTACAGACCTACACCAGACTGAGACTGGGAAGAGAGAGAAGAGATTAGAATAGCAGAACGTGCCAGCATAGGCCAATCCAAAAAGCCAGTACAACCCAAAGGTCTTGAAATCTGTGTGAGGAAAAATGATTTCTATGTAAATATCACGTTTATAATTCACATGGCATTAATGAAAAAAATTAGACATTCTCTAAATAAACTGGAACGAGTGACAGAGATGTAAATTGTTGTGCAGGATGGCAATCAAAAGAGGGACAGGTAGTTTTCCAAACAGCACTTTTTAAATTGAAAAAGTACAAACACTGCTGTAATAGTGCTATGCAAATACAAAACTGTATACAGGACACAACATTAACGAAATAATCATTGCAAATGATTGAGATGTTTGAAGATTATTCTAACTAACTGTTTTTTTTAGATCTGTTTTTGTTGTGTTGTGTTGTGCTGTGCTGAGCTGTGTAATGTGTTTTGTTTTTTCTTTTGACTTCCTGCACAAGATGCTAGGTAGTGCTTGGGGGTCGATGTTGAATTATGTCTTTGTGGTTCTTGGTCCTTTTACATTTATGAATATACGTTTAAAGAGCAAATTAATCACAGCTGTGCAAAGTGTGCGTCGGATATTACGCACGGCTACTTCCGGCGTGGAGGAGGTAATACCGGAAGTGTGTGGGCTTAGCGGGCGCAGCACGCACAGGACGCACCAGCAGCAGCAGAAGCGCTCAGACGCCTATTGAAAAATGGGAGTGCATAAAGAAGTGCTGAGACCTGGGGAAGGTAATTGGTGTTTTACTTATACATTTTACAAATATAGCATCGTATTTGACGTGTAATTACATCTTTATTTCAGGGTCGTCGTACCCGCATCGTGGACAGAAGGTTTCCGTGCACTACACCGGTGGGTAGAGCCGCTTTAAGACGGCCTTCTGCGGGGCATGGCCCGGCTACACACACAAAAGAACCACCCAATACACCGCTCACACCGCACATCTGCCTAATAAACACATTTAGGACAAGTATTTCACTAATATGCTGCGAGATTACGATAAACCACTGATTCTTTTCAACCATTTGTTCTGCTAATGACTTTCGGGGCGTAGGTTGGTCGAATGCTAGTGCTACATGTGAGCTACATCTGTGCTACAGCTGTGCTGCGGTGCGCTGCCCAGGCTAAAAATATCGCTATTGTTAAGAAGCCCCTGAAAGATATAATTACACTTAGTATATTAATAATGAATATTTCCTCTAACTCTGAATGAGGAGGGTATAACTGTAAGGGCCTTTGGCACTTAAGATTGTAGGATATTTTTTATTTTGTTTTATGTAATGGCCTATATTTGTGTTTTGTTTTTTTTGAAAATGTGAATTCTATAGGATGCATTTTCTTGTGAAACTAAATTTGCCATTCTCTAATAACAATCCCAATAGATTTTTCAGGGGGAAAAAAATCATTAAATGTTTAGCCCAAATTAAACCGTCAAAGTAGGACAATTTTAGCACTTTTAGATTTTAATCATGTACTTGAACTGTGGATTTTTTTTTATTTTAATAACTGCCTAAACGCCCTACATTCATCCAAAACTGTTAACTCTGCAATACTGTGAATTTTTCAGGCACTTTGACAAATGGGGAGAAGTTTGACTCGTCCAAGGACCGTGGGAGGCCATTTGAGTTCACCCTTGGACAAGGAGAGGTTATCAAAGGCTGGGATGAGGGTGTTGCTCAGGTCAGTCCATACTCTAGGTGTAGGTCTAACCTATTATGAAAGTGCATCGTTTTGACTGGTATGTTGTAATACAATAAGTTGCAGATCTCACAATCCAGATGTCATGATCGACAACAAATCAGTTGTAGCTGTGATTTTTTTTAATTTTTTTTTTTTACCACCTCATTGACGTAATATTGGATCTCCTGATGTAACTACAATGTACGTGTATTTGTCACCAGTTTATTATTCCAGATTTTGACTATGCTTTGTCACTGAACACTTAACAAAAGTAATATTAATACAACCTGTTATTCATTGCTTTTCTGCATACTTGCCCATTGATGTTTGATGTCTTGGTGTATTATGTACAGTTCATTTCAACTTTCAAATGCAGCGGTTTTTAATAATTAGGCATGCAGGTTTATTGGTAGAGCAGAATTTGTACACTAAGTATTGCAAGGTGCTTTGCAAAATGAGTTGGTTTATTCCACTGCAGACCAACAAATCTCTTCTATTTTACAAAGTGACTTTCTTATTATTCTGGTATTCTTTACTGTTTTCTTCCTCAGATGTGTGTTGGGGAGGTGGCCAGGCTGACCTGCACCCCAGACTACGCCTATGGCGCTCGGGGATACCCTCCGGTCATCCCACCCAATGCCACACTGGTCTTTGAGGTGGAACTCCTCAAGTGCTATTAACCTTTTAAATGCCCCATAGCTCCTCATTCCATCCACATCTTTGGCACCAACTTACTTAATATTGTGTTGTTAATTGTGTTATTTCAATCACAATCAAGTAATCCACAATTGTAATGAAATTCAAATCTCCCCAATGCTTTAGAAATGTGGTAGTTGAGTTGACATCATGACTTTATTAGACACTCAGTGATGGTTTTGCAACTTCATATTTTGTTCTTTTCTGTTGCCAGTACATCTGAAATATTGTGGAAAAGATCATTTTAACTTTTCTATTCAAAGTGAAATGTTCTCTAGTTCTCAGTACACACGTTTTAAATGCCATCCATGTGTTTATTTGAATCCTTGAAATTGCCTAAAAAATGTCAAATTTGTCTAAACTGCATGTTTGACTTTATGAGTACTGAATTGTTCTTGAAGTTTGACTACTGAAATATGTTTCTTTTCCACAATATTTATTTTTAAAAAAAACATGTGCCTGTAGTAGATTCCTTGCTATGTTTGATTTTTGTATTTCCCCTTTTGCATTATCCCCACTCCTTTTTGCCATTTGATCTTAATATGTGGGTATTGCACTTCTTGATTAAAACATTGGATACTACCGTGCCTGGTTATTCTTAGTATAAGGTGTAAATTATGATATATATATATACGGTGTATATGGGGGTTTTTTTTTTTTTTTTTTAGGTTTTATTGTGTGTGATTTCTTACGTTTTGCAGGGAAAAGGGCAAAAGCACACGGACTATAGGAACGCATGCTCACACAAATAATGATACCATAGATGGGTGCAAATTTGTTTTATTCAAATATAAATGTAACCACAGTATATTCTACAGACAGGTCTATTTAAATAGTGTATATATACTTTGTGGCGTAATGCCCTTAAAACATCCAGATTTCCATCCATTGCAGGACAAATAAAAGTCATCTTTATCTAAGCATTTCCCTGTGATTGAAATGATTTGGATTTTGTCAGTGCTTTGGTTCTGAGAGTCTCAGTTCGCCCACAAAGATGACTGAGCTCGTCAGCTGTCATTCACGCCCACGGAGGGGAAAAAGACATGTTGTATAATCAGTAGCTAAATGCGTTCTGTAGTCCTTTTACAGTAATCAGTATCATTATTTGCAAAATCAGAAAGTAGACCATCCATATAGTTAAACAATCTTTGACAACTGAGTTTAGACTTTAAAGAGACGATGCACGATGAAGGAACAATATTAATGTGATGAGCATGGGTTTGGAATGAAAATAGTGCAGGGACAGTGACATCTCGTGGTGAAAAATTATATCACAGGCTGCATCTTCACACATGGAGCCTCTGTTTTTAAATTAGTTAGTAATGCTTTATTTGAACATTTTGAACGAGGATTACTTGAAATGCCCAAAAATCTGTTCTGATTATGTTCTGATAATAGTGAAAAATAATTGCAATTTCTTTCTTCTAATTTAAAATGTGTGTATAGCTCGTGAACCTTAGTAAACTTTATCTTTTCTTGGGCTTAATGTATATGAAATGCGATATCAAATACACTTTTACGCAGCAGTTTTGTTTTGATTTGGGTGGGAGGATGGGTCAAGTCTATAAACCACGCCTCTGCTTCTGATCAGGAGTTTGCGTATTTTGCACAAGTGGCCCACAGAGAAATTAAATCTGAGCTGGATCGATTTTTGAAAATACGCGCAGAGGACAGGTGCAGTATTAATAAGTCCACATTTTATACCAGGCGCTATAATGACTCCTTATATTTTTGTGGGATATATCATGTTTTCTTACTTTCACATAACTTACGCACAGCCTGTTTATAGTAAGTACAATTCTTTTCTTACATTTTTATTTGATATTTTAGGATTTATTGAGCAATGCAGTGTAGACCTGCGTAACTGTCTGAACTAATGTTGTATTTAGTTATTATAGCATACTGTTTGATTCAGCTTTATGTTTAACCTGCATCCAAGGTGGAAAAGTTGCTATTATTTCTTAAGTCATTATTCCTTTGGATTGCCTAAACTTTAAGTAAAGAAATATTACTTTAAATGAAGCTATAGGCTACGGGAAAGAGTCTTATTTGCACGTGTCTTTTGTCTGATCATTTTGACTGCAGCTAGGTTCATTTTACGCACAACGCTCAATGTTAATAGGACTTTTAGTGTGGCATAACCAATGTTTAAATCTGTCCAAACCAACCCGTATTTTCTGTACCATGAATGTATTTTGAGTCGGTTCCACTTTGCAACAACACGATGCCTGTCGTATTCTTGTGTGACGCGTTTGTTTGGCTGGTGCTACACTTAACACCGCTGCATTGCCAGCGCGTTTACGCACACACGGTGAAGGCGGGGGTCAGCGCAGCCACCCCGGTGTGAGTCATGCCCCTGGCCCCGCTGCGCTCTGGGACTGGCCCGCTGTGGAGGTGCTCCCATGAGGAATGTGAAGCGCGCTTTGGCCCCTCTGTGCGAAGAGGAAGGACAAGCCCCGTGATGTCAGCGGGGAGCGGGGGAGAGCTGCCCACATGGCGCGCGGCTGTGGATGCGCTGGGACAGGACGCCTTGGAGCAGAACACCCCTGGTTAAGTCTCCAGAAAGAGCTAGATACATGAATGCTATCATCGTTCATCGGGCTTCTGCAAGGTTACATTGTTCATGGGTTTCAGTATGCAGCTTCTTCTTATAGGCGACATTTTGAGGACCCGTTCTCCTTCCAAAGAGAGATTTTGGTTTCAGTTGTGAATTGCTATGGCAACGGTATCAATTTATCATCACTCTGGAACCTATAGATACCAACATAGATAGAGATAGGCCTAGTCAAATCAGAAGTGCCTGAATTACAACCATAAGTTAGATACATTAACATGGTTAACATTCATTACAACATTTGTTCTTCCACATTACAGTGCAGTAATAATTGCTATTATTGTGTGTAACTACTAATTATTGTGATAAAAAAAAACAACAACAGCATGAAAAACACTTGACTAAGGTGCATGATTTCACACCTGTCTTTTTCTGTGCAGAAATAGCAGCCCCATCATCGGAAAGGCCTCCTAGACTCTGGACTCACGGTCGAACTGTTGAGAGTCACTACAGAGACCAGAGCAGAGACCAGACCGGAGACCAGACCGGAGACCAGACCGGAGACCAGACCGGAGACCAGACCGGAGACCAGACCGGAGACCAAACCAGAGACCAGAGCAGAGACCAGAGCAGAGGCCAGACCAGAGACCAAACCAGAGACCAGCTACTGGAGGAGGAGAACCACAACACCACAACACAAATTATTGTAAGATATTGTTTTGTGCAACTTTATAATTTAACTCTAACTACAGTGAAGCCTTTAAGATTACCATTAACATAGTTGTTAGTTCTGTCCCAGCAAAATGGTTGTTGTATTTATGTATTTATCAAAAGTTATGCACAGAAAAAAGCTAAAATTTTATTTTATTAAATTCTTTTTGTTGGTTTTTTTTTTTTTTTTGCCTATACATTAATTGTGAAGACCTATGAGGCACTGCTGTTGAAGCAAAGTTGAATTTGTCTATACTAAATAACTTGAATTGAATAAATATGCAATGAATCGATTTCAAAGATATAATTCTGTTGTGTGTTTACATTTCCTTGTACATTTTTCTTCTGAAAACAGTTTATAGTATGTGTTATTTATCCATTTATTCCTTCAGGATGTTGATCATGTCTACTACATGTCAAAGGTCTACAGTCCCACAGACACAGTGAGAGCAGAGCTGTGGGTGAACTTCAGTGAACGTCAGGAAACATGGAGGAACCACGGCTCTCTGCCAAATCTGCACCGACAGGCCGAGGTAAGACACAATACTACACTCAGTTTGGGACATAGGCTCAGACAGCCCTTCGGAAAAGGCTGGCAGTATATCACAACTGAACAGAAATCAGAATTTGAGTTGGTGCAATTATCAAATCACAAAGGCTACAATTATTCAGATAACAAAATGTCCTCAGCATGTTCTGAAATTCATATATTATTATTAATTAGTTTATCATCATTTATGTAATGCTCCTGGATGTGTTTGTTCACTTTCAACAGAATCCTTGACAAAATTTTGCAGTGTGCAGGTAAATGCATAAATGCCGAATAAGTAAAATTTGAGAAGGCTCTATGTAATCATTGGTGGAGGGCCAGTTGCCTGCTCGTTTCCATGGAGATGTTATTGCTTTGCCTGGAATGCTCCACAGTATGGCATTTTAACTTATCAAACTCCAGAACAACAACCAGGTCGCCCCACACACAATAAGAATGCATGTTTATCAAGGTATTTTTTTCATTAAAATGTATGCCATACTGTGGAACTTTCAAGGCAAAGATATATACATTATGGAGATAAGCGATATGCACAGTGGAAAACTTACAAAGTGCACCTTTAATAACTATGAATACAATTAATTGGCATGAAAATATGAATGCCTGAGTATCAAAAATTCTCTAATCTAGCATTATTAGACACTGACTCAACATATTTAGTCAGTATAAATTGGAATAAGTCAAATCACAGCAGTGAAATAGGCGCACAGATTCAGGTTTTTGCAGCAAACATAAAAAAAGCATTGAGCTAATGTACTTTTTACAGAGAGTGCGTCTGTCCTTTGACTTCCCTTTCTACGGTCATCTCCTGAAGGAAGTCACTGTGGCCACTGGTGGTAAGATCTGAATATTTGTGAGGTGTGAATTATTCAATTTAAAGGTATTATCTGTTCTTTTTTAAATATCAGGTTTCATTTACACTGGAGAAGTGATGCACCAACTGCTCACAGCCACACAGTACATCGCTCCTCTGATGGCCAACTTTGACCCGAGTGTCTCCCAAAACTCCTCTGTGTTTTACTTTGATAATGGTGAGAAAATAATTAGTCAGAGAGAATTAAAGGATGCTCTGTTTCTTGACATTTGGGGGCAAGGGGAGTTTCTGAGGTTGTGAACAATATTATATGTGCATTAGTAATTATGCATGTGTTTTATGTTGAGACACAATCAGCTGTCCCCTCACGTTTCAACAGCACAGCATTTCCCATCATGCATTTAGGCTTTGCAGTCCATGAAGGCGGGCGAAAGCAGCTGCAGTTGCTTTTTGTTTCACTTGCACTAAAATGTCTGTGTAATCCCTCAGTCCTGCACTAATCCCTCAGTCCCCAATCCTGCACTAAAATAGCAAAAAATAAAATACAGCACAATGTTCACAGTTTAGTCCCACTTGAATACCACCCTGTATGTGTCCTGTTTGTGAATAGTCTCTCTTCTCTCAAAGGCACTGCTCTGGTGGTGCAGTGGAGTGACGTTCACCTCCAGGACAACTCCAGACTGGGACCTTTCACTTTCCAGGCCGCTCTGCACAAAGACGGGCGCATCGTGTTCGCATACAAACAGGTGACTTTGGTTTTATTTTTCTGCGAGTAGTTTAGCCTCTTCTTTCACTCCAACCAGTCTACTGTCTCGTTATTCCTTTGTCTGGATTGTTCCACAGTTTGGTTTATACTTATCTGTCTTTCATTTATTCAATTTCATGTGTGAATTTATTTCAGAAAATGACTTGGTTTGGTGGAAATTAGGTTTTGGACACTGCACCTAAAAACCTACATAGTACTGCACTACGTAAAGGTCCCCCACCTACTTACCTCAATCGGGGCTCATGTTGTTGCTTTACATGGAATTTTCCACAATAAGGCATTAAACTTTTCTCTATGAAGACAAGTAAGTGATGCCACTAGACCAAATTACAGGTCAGATCTGCGTTGCAAGGCATTTATATAGCAAAAAAACTTCTGTAACTGAATAAATGCTGTATAGTTAAGTTAAATGCCATATAGTGGAATAGTGAATGAGATCAAACTGTAGAGGTAGATCTCCACATAGTTCACCTTTAATTTTCATATAAGTTAAAATGTAACTCAAACCCTTTCTCTTCCTGAACAAAGAGGGTCTTCACATGCTCATTTTTATCTACCCTCAGTGTTGCTGTATTACACAAAACACCAAATAGTCATGTAATTGACCCTGTTTTGTGCCTGTTCTGTTTTGTGTAGATCCCAGTGGACATCAGCCTCATCAGCACTGACCACCATCCAGTCCGAGTGGGTTTGTCTGACGCTTTTGTGGTGCTGCATCAGATCGAGCAGATTCCAAGTAAGTTAGAACTGTTCAACAATATTTAAATAAAGTTGTATTGTTAGCAAAAAATATATATATCTCCTCAAAACCTCATAGTCAAATGTGAATATCTGAATTAGAAGTACAGCAAAAGATATAGTAATAAAAGAGGTTTTATTCTTGGTAGAAAACATTTTTTTCTAGTTTTTTTAAGGAATACTTTTTGATAAAATTACAGCTTTATTGTTGCAAATACTGCCACTACTATCAGCTAAGAGAATTTAAGTAAGGTAATTTTATTTTCTACATTAAAGGTGCACTAGGTCCCTTTTCTGATGAAGTCTTCCACTTGTTTTTTCATGTAGATGTTCTTAGATCACCTAGAATGTTCCACACTGTAGCGTTAAACTTATCTTCATTGAGTCAAGCAGGCCAAGCATTTTTTGGCAATTAAAACACCTGTAATTGAACAAATGCAGGATAAATAAGTTTAATGCCATACTGTGGAACATTCTAGTGTAAGCAATAACGTCTCCCTGGAGACAAGCCTCCACCAGGAATGTTACATAGTGCACCTTTAAGTAAATGTTGATTCTTTAGACGTCCGGAGGAAAACCATTTATGAATATCATAAAGTGGACATCCTCAAGTCTTCAATCTCGAGCTGCACAGGAGTTGAGTTTTTTCCTCTTCCAAGTAAGTAAATTCTAATAATCTTTAATAGTATTTAATGGTTAATAGTTAATAATAATGAGTAATGCTCTCTTTAGCGTGCCTCCAGTTCTCCAGCTGTGGTCTGTGTGTCTCTTCTCAAATCGGATTCAACTGTAGCTGGTGTAATAGACTTCAGAGGTAAAACATTGACACTGTTTCTTTGTAATAAATGAAAATTAAAATGTTATAAAAATATATACAAAAAAAATGGCTGCAGCCTACAGATGGTCCTACTTCACACTTATGCATATGTGTTTTCTCTTGCTCTATTTTCCAGTCAAATAAAGTGTTAAAGTCAAACAGTCACACACAACTTGGTCAATGATGAGAGCTGGTCTTATTGTGAAAATTGATCACATTGTGAAATTGATTCAGCTCTGACAATTTAAAGACAACTGTGCACTGAAAAAAGTGTTGTCTGAATCTTTTGTGTTCGTATGTTAGTCTTTAGTTGCTTATTATATAGAGATTATTATGAACAATTTATCTTCCGTAATTCCATGAAATGTATTTTAAAGGATACATTTTTGTTAAGCCAAAACCCAAGATATTTATAGGTGGTGAATCTACCATTTTGTGTAGAAAGATTTGTAGCTTGCAAATGACTTAAATATTTTTAGTAAAAAGTGCATGCTTAGTTTTGCATTTAATGATGATTTGAGATTGTTGAGGCAATTTTTGGATTTAATTAAAATCTTCTTGCTGTTTTAAAATGACCTGATCTGCAGAGGAAGCAAACAAAACAGCATCATCTGCATATAAATGTATGAGGCTTTCTCTTCAATTGCAAACAATGGGATTAATTAATATAGTTAAAGTAGGGGCCCCTACTTTAACTATATTTATAAGAGAACTGAGCCTTGGGGTTCTCTTCTGCTTAAAGACAAAAATTTGATTTAAACCCACTGGCTACTACTTGGAATTGGGAACCAATTACATGTTTAATCCAATATGCTTCAGGTTCTTCAAGAGGATTTTATGATCTACTGAATCAAAAGCTTTAGTTAAATCAATAAACAATGCAACACAATCATGTTTGTTATCAAGGGCTGTGAAAATGTCATTTAAAAACTTACCCACAATCCTTTTCACACGCCTGTATTTTTCCTCTCAGATGCTCCAGTGGTTTTGACCGTAACCGCCAGGACTGGGTGGACCACGGCTGTCTGGACGAGGTTTGCACCTGTCACTGAATCTGCACTAAATCACAGAGCAGCAAACACTGCTCCGAGGAAGAGACGCCCCCAACACTGCACTCACACAGCGATATCATACAGCAGGGAATGAGTAATGCAACAAACTGTACAGTGACTCAGTTCTATAAGTCACGGCATTTTTTCTGTTATGGACACCATTTAAGCACATTTGACCGTTCAAATGATACGGGCATTTGTGTTGTTTATTGCCATGAAAACACTCTTTATTTTATGTCACTTGAATGGATGGGCTTATGTTAAACTGAGCAAGTACATTTATTCAATGCAACACTTAGTCTAAGTAATTGTGACTAATGTACTATTTAAAAACAGTTGACCATTAAATTATTGATGCTTTTCCTTTGTTTTTGAAGCACTTTGTCTGTTGTAAAGTTATCTATAAACCTGAGTATTACTAGAAATATATCATAAACCATCCTCCTTTATCTTCCAGAGGCGTGACCCTCGTTGTGTGCAGACTTCAGACACTTCCTTCTCTCTCCCTTCCACCCAGAGCACCACCTCCGCCCAGTCTGCAGCGGGACAGCAGAGGGGGACTACAGCCGACCCCCAAAACAGCACACAGAGAGAGGGCAATACCTCACACAGTAACACTAGCAAGAGGACGGTCTCAACTCAACAACCTCCCACTGAAAACAAAGGTACATTAATATATCTGTCTGATGCCAAGATGATAGTTTTAAATCACTGGTGTGAGTGGCAATTGTTAAAATTATTGCGTTGTCTGGAGTGTTCCACAGTATGGCATTAATCCTATCTATCTTAAATTATCCAATTACAGGTATATTTATTGCTATAGAAAATACCTTGAAAAACATGCATCTTATTGTGAGTGGGCTTGCCTCTCCACAGATATGACCAATAACTGCCTGATAATGCTTTTCTCTGTGGAGATAGACAAGTTTAATGCCATATTGTGCAATATTCAGAGCAAAGGAGGAATGATTTAGTATATAGAGAACCTTAAAAAATGGTAAAATACTAAAATAAAAAAATAAAATCACAAAGTATAATGACTTCCCTAACAGCACAAATGAACTAATGTAGTAAAAAAGAATTGTTTCCAGTTTTAAAGGCTTAAAGAGAGTGATTAATACAGGCAGGTTTGTGGAGCCAACCCCTAGCAAATAATGAAAAGGTTCATTTTGATCATAAAGTTTCTAAATTGCCCCTGTCAATAAATACAAATCCCACATTACAGGTATATGGTTTTTTTTTATGTAATGTCATTGGCTGGACAACAGGGGGAGTGGGCCTTAAACTTGAGACCCTCATTTTCAACCCTGATTTAACCCCCTCTCTCTGGCCCAGGTCCTGATGAGGTCCCAGACCAGGTGGGTCTTGTGGTGGGCGTCGCTGTGGGGACCGTTGTCATAACAGCAGCGGTTCTTCTGTCTCTGTACATTTACATCCACCCGACCTCCGGCCTCAGTCTGTTTTTCATAGAGGTACAACTGATGATTTAAACTAAATAAATCTGTGGTTTATTATTTGTCACCTTATTAAATATGTACCTGCTAACCACCAGCTTGACCGTATAGATGTTTTACTTTTTTAATTTAAATCAGACCAAAGTAACATTCGTGATAGAGCGCCCCCTGCAGCTCCCTGGTGAGAAAATACTGTCAGTTTTCTTTTTCTTTATTGAAATAAGGGAGTATAATGAAATACAAAAACATATGTTGCTTCAGACGCTTCAAACACCCCAAAAATATGTATTTAACAATTTCAGGGACTTACAAAGGCATTTAATAAGGTAAAAATGTTTTGCTTTATTCATTTAGTTCTGCTTTATTTTATAAAATAATAGATTTAAGCATATAATGCAAGTAATCAGTCAACCAACTGAACACCGCGATGTACTGTGTTTTTCATATTGCATTTGTTGTTAACCCTTTACACTCCCCTCTCTCTCTCAGCGGCGCCCGACTCGTTGGCCCATGTTGCGGTTTCGCCGAGGCTCCGGGAGGCCCTCATACGCCGAGGTGGAGCTCACGGGGCGAGACCTGGACAGTACTGTGGTCATCGACCCCAAACAGGCCTTCATCATCTCGGACCGAAGGGAGAGCGAGCAAAAGGAGGGCTTTGTAGTCCCAGACCAACGAGAGCGCTTCCTCCTGTCTGACAACTCCTGACAAAACAACTACAAATCCCAGCATACTTTGAGGTTGTGATGGGTCCGTTTCTTTATCGAATGCAGAGGCGTTGTAAAGCATTCATTGAGAAAGTTGTTTAACCTCTGTGAGGAAGAAATTATATGCATTGTACATAGAGAAAGCAGTACTCAGGTAAAAAAACAAAACAGGACATCTATTAAAGGAGCTTTATGTGCCATCTGCTTATTTTAATGGAGATGTTATTGCTTGTCTGGAATGTTTCACAGTATGGCATTATACACATCTATCTAGAAACAAGCAGGTAATGCCATAAGACCAAGTATTTCTTTAACAATCTAAAAATGCCTGCAACTGAATACATACTTTAATGTGTTGTGTTACAAAAGCCAAAACACTGGTTTACTTTGAATTTGAGGTAAGTCATAATACTCACCAAATAACTTATTAATTTATGAGGAAAAAGTTTGAGTGATTTTTTTAAAGTCATTTTGCCAATTTTTTTAAAAATTTCATTTCTCAAGCATGTTACTGTCACTTCTACTAGCCTCCTATAACTGCTACTACTGTGACAAACCCTAAAAGAAGTCTGTCTCTATTCTGTAAACTTAATAAAAATACTTCATCTTGGTTATTTGAATATTAGAAGTGACGTATTGCAGGTTGTTTGTATAGAGGGCAGAAGTCTCAAAGAAGTCTGTCATTTTCAGACTCAGAAATCAGGAATCTGGTGTTTGGGTGTCATATCCTCATCTCAAAAAACAGACTGAATTCCTCACTACACACCCACCTCCAGCACCGGCGCAAACTGGACCAACCAACACACAAAACAACAACAAAACAGGTTTTAAATAATTTATATTACAATATTTTCTAATATGTTTGAAAATAAACTACAAGTGACAAAAATACATCATTTGAATTTGACCATTTATAGAGGAAATAATAAAGGTGCACTATGTAACCTGGCTGAGGGAGCGTCACCTCATCTCCACAGAGATGCTATTGTTTTGGCTAGAATGTTCCACAGTATTGAATTAAACTTGTCTTTATTAAATTTTTTCAGTTGGAGATTTTTCATCTCTCCACTGATCTGTAGCTTGGCCTGGTGTCGTCTCCTGCTTGTGTCTTTGGAGATAGTAAGTTTACTGAGATACTGTAGATCATTTCAGTACGACTACTCAACGTAAACAAGCAGATTCTCCAAACAGACACACAGTGCCCCTTTAATAAACATGGTTTTATATGTATTTTGTTACAAAAACACTCACTACTAGTTTTTGCAATCGCGTTTTCAACGACTTGTGGTAACAGTGCTTAGCCTAGTCAGCCATACTAATTCTTTAAAAAATCATCCAAGCATATAATAGTCTTGCTACTTTTTGCACAGATCTGTGTTGTTACTTTTTTATTTCTGCTGGGATGCAAAAAATCTCCAATGAAACAATGAAACAACAACTAAAAAAAAATGTAATCATTACACACAGGACAACCACAGGGTGATCTGTCAGCGGTGTGACAGTGAAGGCACTAGGCACAGCTGATTGAAGGTAAAATACTTCAGGTTTGCTTGTCATCTGGGAAAAAAAGAAAATGATTTTAAATACAATGCAGTTTTTATTAAAAGCTTTTTTTCCAAAAAGTTATAGTACTTGATTCTTGGATAATTTTCTCTCTTAAGTTCATAGTTAAGTTTTAGTTGTGGTTTAGTGGGGGCATGATGCTCAATAGTTGGTGGGGACTTGGTGGGTTTTTCCCAATCGACTTTTGGGGGAGAAGAAATTGTATTTGTTAAGAGTTTCAAAGGAGTGATAGAATTAATTTATTTCAAAAGTCTGCAGGGAAAAACAAAAGAGAATGATGACTGCCAATTTTTTTTTCCATTTCATAAAGCGGACCTATTCTGCTAAATTGACTTTTCAGAGCTTTTAACCATGTTATAGTTGTTTCCCTCTCATTTATTCATCTGAAGTTGTATATAGAGTGTGTCATGCATGTTTGAGCAATCTTTAATCACTTTCAAGACACCATATTGTCGATCAACTCCCGTTTTCACTGCCACTGGTACATGCCCAGTGCTCTGCACTTACTTAGTTCTCTAATTGAATTCTTTTAATCTGTGATAAGCGAGGATTTGTCAGCACCACATAGTCATTTTGGTACAAATGATATCAGCTTCCATTGGGCACCTCAGTTTTTTAACATCAAGTCAGTGGATTTCTTCTTTCTTTCTTTATTAAGTCGTTTAAGATCAATATTTATTTTGTGGTCTGGATTGTACCTTTAGTGGGTGGAGCCGGTAACAGGCGCCTCTGCTGCCTCGACACATCCAGAGTAATGCACTATAACACGAACATAGTCATTCATTTCATTCAGCCTGTCAGCAACGAGTATAATGGCCATGTCCAATATTTAAACGTGGTGTCTGTACCTTTGCTGGTGAGGTCCTGGTTTTCGTGAAAGTGGGCTGAGGGTCCACATTGAGCCCTGCACTTCTCAAAGCAGCAATTCTGGCTGCAATGTCTGATATCTACAATTACGAAAAAAACACCAGAGATAGATAGTTAATATTACTTATAACATAATGAATTGAATGGTGTCAGTGAATATAACCACCAGAAAAAATAGGGGTAAACAAGGGCAAATACATCGACTAGGATTATAACTCAAACCAGGATTTAAACAGGACTAAAAGAAAATAATACCAGAAATACATCTTACCACATTCAACCAGAGCTGCTCTAAAGGCTGTGTGACATGAATATAACCAGCACTTAATGAAAGGACTGGACTGATGAAGACTGAATTAGGATTAATCAGAAACAGGTTGTAATCACGCATGACTAAACTGTGACTAATCTAGGACTAAACTAAGAATAGACATCTCTGGAGTAGCAATAGTAGTGCTTAATAAACTACAATGCTAAGAGAGCTATTCCTTTGGTTCCTGGGTAACACACTGGTCTGTTAAAAATAACTTATTTGAAAGCAAGGAGCTATTGTTTAAAGCACATAGGTCTATAGTAAAATTATAAACTTCACCAAAATGGTCAAACAAGAGAAAAACATGTTCAGATGTTTGGCAAAATCTTAAGCAAAGTTTCTCCCACCTGCATGTCGGACTGCTGGACCTTAGTTGCGGCAGTTGCCACTTGTTCCTCCAGGTATCTGAGCTCTGATTGGCTCGTGGAGCTGCACACAGCCCGGGCGCACTCCTCTAGGTCCTCAAGCTCCGTCTCCAAATCATACACTGAACCAGCCGCTATGTAAACCTGAGAGATTAGAGAGAATTCAACAGTGGAATATTTCAATTATTGACAATAGTAGCAATATAATAAAAAGCTTAACTATATTATTGTTAATTATTTAGCATCAAAGAAAAATATTTGAGTTTGCCTTCTTTAAAATTCACATGGGAAGAAGTTAACTCAATGACTAAAGGTGTATGTAACTTTTCTGGTGGAGGATTCCCCTGCTTTAGTTCATGAAGATGCTTTGGCTTTGCCTTGAATGTTGCACAGTATGGTCTGAGATGTTCCAGTGTTTGGCATTAAACGCATCTTGTGAGCATTTATTTATTATTCATTATGGCTGATTTATTGCTAAAGCTAAAGTTTTATTGAAAATCATGTATTCTTTCTGTGAGCGGGGCTGAGCTGTAATCTGTGTCTCTATGGAGACGAGCACATGGCAGACCCTGCACCAGAAAAATTACAAAGCAAACCTTTGAATAAGATAAGAAATAAATGATCTACTTCCATAGTTGCATCTAGTGGACACAAAATTTTGATTTGAAGGAACCCATTACACATTCACATTCTCAAGCTCTCACACACTCATATTATGGAGAGTTTGATAATATAGTTGTGTATTTTTGTGCTTACATTTTCCTCCAGACGACAGAGCTGCTGGTCCAGTTGCTTGTAGTTTTGGGACAGAGGAGGAGATGGAGCTGTGGGAGAGTCAGGGACACCCTCTGTCTCCCGTAGCAATTGTTCTGTGGCGTTGAGCACCTTAAGGACCTCTGTTGTGATGCTGCTCAGAGACTGAGCCGAGTACCTCTGTGGAGTGACATAAACTGTAACCAATCCATGGATTTCATAAGGATTATAAATTAGGACTGTTGTCATAACAATTTAAAGCATCATTTTGTATTAGATCCCATTATAAAACCTAGTGTGCAAGTAACACGGCCAAGGCATGTAAACATCAAATGACTTTACTTTTATCAGTGCAATAGGTAAGTTACTTCTGTAACCACAGCTGCCTAGGGACAGAATCATAGTGTGGCTGCCAATTGGCTGCTCTGACTACCACCAATCACTCATACCATATAGGGAAGGTAGATGAAGTGTCTTGCTCAAGTACATAATGATAGCACTGTAGGAGCCTGTTTATGTAAGGCTTCAGGTGGGCTATAGTTAAAAGCCCATTTTGGACAATAGCGAGGAGTGGGCAGAACAAAGATATATACAGAACTGACTCACATTAATGCATTATGGAACATCTACATTCACTAACTCAGCTAACATGAATAGTGTGTTTGTGTTGAGTAAAAAAGGAGAGAACTGACAGTAACACAGGAAGGACAAGCGCGCACAAACCAACATGATGGCACAGATATTTCTATCCTTCTTACCTGCTGTAGCCGAGTTAACACAAACTCACTTCCCTGGATTGTAGGAGACACAGACAAACGCAGCATAACAAATAAATAAAAGGTGTGGAAAGTGTTAGTTGTATGGCACTATTGCTCATTATCAAAATGTAAAAAGAGACACACATAATGAAAAGATCACATAGCAATGAGAGCTATTGTTACGTTAACGTAAGGTTAAGGTACACGTTATTGTTCCTATAAGAAAATCCTCTGTATCTGACCCATTCTTCAATGCTTCAAGGCAACCTGTCAGGAGCTGGTCAGGACTACTCTAGCGGAACTTTTTTTTTTTTTTTACCTAGGATTTTTAGGGCAAAATTGAGTGATCAGTATATCATATAAAACCAAGTTGAAAATTAAGTTGTTGATTTTTATAAAGATATATTCTTAGTGCAAAGAATGAGTGGCTATATTTAAAAGAAAAATAAATTGCACATTTACCTTTTGTATTTCCTCTGGGGACATTAAACCCTCTGGAGGCACAAAGACGCCGCTCTTCTCCTGGTTTGACTCCAGTCCCACATCTGTGTCTGTATCTGAACTTTTCATCCTCTCCTCCAGCACTTCTTTCTCTAAAATTTGAGTATTACCCAAGATTCCTCCAAGTTCCTCCTCTGCCTCAACTGCTATGTTTACTGTGTCCAAATTCACTTTTTTTTTTTTTTTGCTAATTTCACCACTTAAAACATTACTTCCATCTTGATTTTCCATTTTCTCGATCATTTTTCCCATATCCTCTCCATCCTCACCTCCTCCCATATATCACCTGAATTATCCAACCCACCCTCTTCTTGTTTAAACTTCTCATTTGTTTCTCCCAAATTTTGTTCTACCACTTCCATATCCTCCAAAGTCATCATCAACATACTATTAATTATCCGGTTAAATTCAACCTCATCTTCTTCGCTATCTGATTTCTCTTGCCCATTGTCTTCAACTTCATTCATAAATTCACTATCAAGACTCGTGACTGTTTTGTATCCCATATAACTGCCCCCTTCTTTTGTATCTGGCTCGGTATCACCCTCACAACCAGATCTTCCCTCTGCTTTTAGTTCAAACATACTGACATCAACATCCCCAATAGACTCCCTCCGTTCAAAATCAATACTTTCTTTTGCATAGCTCATGTCAATATCTCCTTTGGACATTTCTAAATAATTATAGTCTTCTCTAAGTTCAAACATATTTACATCTAACTCTCCAATAGATTCCTCCCTGTCTCTTCTGTGAAAAGCATTACACGTTACCTCATTTTGGTCTATTTCATCCTGTCCTACCCGGTCCAATTCGTCTTCTGTTGATGAAAACTGGCATATGCTCACCAAACCAGCTAAATTTCTAACTTGCTCCCCTCTCTGTGCTTGCAATTTCCACAACACCGCATCATCTATGGGTTCTTCTGCACTCCCCACTCTATCCAGTTCATCCTCGGTGGAAGAAAACTGCATAGCGTTGACTTGGCTTGCTAGTTTGCACATTTTAACAGCGATCTCTTCATCTTCTCCTTGCTGTCTTAAGTGCTCATCTAGACCTATTTTATCAAGTTCGTCCTCCGTAGAAGAAAACTGAGTAGATTTGACTTGCTGCTCGAGACGGCAAAGTTTAAATTTAAGGTCTTCGTTTGGTTGTGTGTCCTCTTCCTCGCTGATTCCTGCTTTGTCCAAGTCATCATCAGTGGAGGATAAATATAAGAGTCTAGATTGAGAAACTAATTTGTATAATCTGTCTTTAGCTTCATTGTCAAGTTCAATAAGATCTTCAGCTTTCTTATCAGTTTCACCTTCATCCAGGTCCATGTAATCTCCACTGTTACTTTCAAGGACACTGTTTTGCACACTGAGTGAAGAGTCAGTAATGCTAGCATGTCCCACGAGTTTTTGTAGTTTTACAGCAAGTTCCTGGTTGATCTGATTGGCTCCCGGGCCGGTGATGTCACTGTGGAGGTCTGGGGTCATTGCTCCAGAGGTTAAAGTTTCAGATGTGACGGCGTCAGAGGAGGGAGCAAGTGTGTCCATGTTACTGTGGTTCTATAAAAATGAAGCAAAGCAAACTTACTAAACCTGGTGTTTACATCTATGAAGACAACCACTAAAAACAAAAAGTGCTATTCGTAAATAAGGCTCTACATTGGTTAACGGTACACTCTGCAGCTTTTTGCCATCTGCTTGTGTCTATGGAGATGTCATTGCTTTACCTGGGATATTCACAGACATATCCATCTCTATGGAGACAAGCACATGACGCCCCCAGGTCAAGTCTGTGGAGAGGCGAGCATGCTCAAAGAAAGAATGCATGCAATGCATTTTGAGCCCTATCATCTGTACATGAATAAATACAAGATTGAGATCTCAAATTGAAGACAATTTTAGGCAAGTTAAATAGTGCACCTTTACGCAAAAGTTAAAATTATTTGATAATATTTATAAATTTTGCAAGGAATATGCCAATCTTGAGAACATTTTAGATGGTTCATCTGTAACTCACCTGTCCACATAAAGCATTGGCCTCTCTTTTACTTCTCCTCTTCTTCCTGGGCCTCCTCGCTCTCCGCTCCTCTGGCTCTTCTCTGGTGTTATCTTCTGTCGCTCCTCCGTCCAGGTTAAAGTTCACGTCGATGATACTGGTCCTCCGAGAGGACGAGGGCTTCCTGATCTCTATTGGCACCTTCTTATTCAGCATTGCCTTGTTGGATTTCCAGTCATTTCCCTCAGAGTCTCTGCTCCCTCTTCTCCCGCCCACATAATCCAGATCCAGGCCTTCCAGCAGATCGGATTGTCCCATCTTCTTGTGGATCTCTTTGAGGACCGTGCCCCAGGAGTGGTCAGGCTCACAGTCAGAGTCCATGGCTTCGTAGGCTGACACTGCTCCAGACTCTCTCTCCAAAGCGCTGTACACCTGAGACTTCCTCTTGGTCAGCAGACCGGGATGGGGCAGTTGGCCGCTCTGAAAGACGATCCAGTTTCCGTCTGGGCTTTTGAGCGCTATATTTGAAGAAAACATTGACAACATCACACATATTCAGTAGTAGGGGTTACACATTTCCCACAAAACAGGAGGAAATAAGATGATTCGACATAAGTTATATTAAACATCCCTATTAAGAAGTTTAATTCTGTCCACTTGAAAACATGGACATGCAGCTTGACATAAAATATTTTCTAGTGGCTAGTGTGTGTGGCAGTACCAACACCTAGTAAATAGTATAGATTAGAGAATTTACCAGAGTGGTCAAGTCGGTCGACACTCTTCCAGGGGGACAGAGATGCCCCAGGACCCTCCTTCTTCAGACTCTGACTGTCACAAGGAGAAGAGTCTGCTCCAGTGTCCAACAGGGACAGAGAGTGGGACCTCTGCACACAAGAACTGTATTAGATATAAAAATTCTATATTATTGTTGACTTTATTATGGACCACATAAGGGAAGATAATATATAAAACATTAAATAAATGTAGGCAAAGCAACATTGGTAAGATATTTTGAAATTTCTTTAGGGGCACCATTTAACTTTTCAAAATCCCTTAAAAACATTCAGTCTTATTCAGTGAGTGGGGCTGCTTCTGCAGAGATCTGACTTGTAACTTGGGCTGATGAGGTCACCTGCTCGTCTTCATGGAGATAGACAAGATCAATGCCATACTGTGGACCATTCCAGGCAAAGCAATAACATCTCCATGGAGACAAGCAGGGGACAAGAAAAGTTACATAGCTCATCTCCAGTTAAGGGTGACATAACTTTAAAAAAAATTCTTAAAAAGGGACTCCATATGAATCTGTGCACTGGTATATGTAAAGAAATCATTTGATTCACTCCTGATGCCCTCCTGTTGTTACTTACAGATTACATATTCTGACTGCAGTGGGCAATAATATAAATCGTATAATAAAGTCTTGTCATGGTCAAGTTACCCAGAGTCCTTGGTGTTGTGGGGACAGATAGTGGTCGTAGTACGTGTGGGTTAGATCCTGGTCGTATTCGCTCTTGATCTGTGCCAAAGTCTTCCTCCGACTGATGATCTGAGCACACAGGATTACAAGACGTCAAAGGTTAATCCAGCAACGAGGCAAAAAGACCACTGCTGTTCTGGGTACATACAGTACAGTGGAAGTGTACTGTACTGTATGTACTGTATTTAAAACCGTCATAAACTTCTCGGATTATAAATGTGTTTTATGACCGCATAAGCCTAGGTTAAAGACAGACTTGGGTTGGTGCCAGAATTTCAAAAGAAAATCTAAACATACATCTTGTGCTCTCCTCTCAATTAAAATCACAAGTAATTTATCTTGTTTCTGTTTTAATTATTGGTTATTGATAATAAATTTATTGCAGTTTTTGGTACCACTTTATAATAACTACATTTTAATTATCCATAGTAAAGCATTAACAAAGACTCAATTCATAATGAACAAATAGTTTATTAAGAATGTTTTTTTAGTAACTACTTAAGGGATTATGAGTTTGTTATGATTATGTTATCAATTAAGTAGTAACAAAGCCTGAATCATTCTTTGTTCATCATGAAGTAAGTCTTTGTTATTATAAATTGTTACCTACTTTTTCTACTATGGTTGTTGCCAGTTCTTCAATAAGTTCTCCTCGATGTTGGCGCAGATAGTGAGCCTCATTTTGCTTTTCCTAAAAGACAAACAAATCATCCTGTGTAATGTATCCAGCAGGTTAGTTACATAGTTACATAGTTGTATTTGTGTTGTATTTGTGTGATTTGTGCAATAGTGACCTGGCAGTAGGTGTGGACTTCAGCTTTAGAAATGGCTTCATCGATGGCCTCTTCTGCCACACGCCGAGCCACAGTCAGCGTCTCAGACATACTGTGCTCTGGACACAAGCAAAAGATAATTACAATCAATAAAATTCCTTATACTTGCAACAATTAATTGCAATTAAGTTTTTTGTTTTGTTTTTTTATATAATGGTTGACTGTCATAGTTATTATTTGGACTGTACTAGTCTACAACACATGCAAAAAGATGTTTTATCACAAAGACAGTGGCATTGTTAAAACCAAAAAACAAGAAAATGGAATAAAGTATTTCTGATTTCAATCAGTTATAGACTGTAAATAAAAATCTAGCAGCCTTCAGCTACCACATTTAACAGATACAGATATGACAGTAGGAGTGGGTAATATACAAATAAATATATAAAATATGTGGTAGTAATACTGTGATTAAATACTTTCTGTTCAATGCAGCAGGCACATGCACATCCTTCTATGGATGAGCCCCTGTCATGTAGTACCGATGAATCTAATGCAACACCTGAGAATCTAACATAGCAGTTTGTGTTTAATCGGTTGTTGTGATTCACCTTCAGTTTGTCTGTAGAAAGTGGAGTCGCTCCCACAGATGCTGTCATCATTACAGACACTCTCCTCGTACCCACTACCATCTGCGGAGGCAACATGTGAAGAGTGAGGAGAGACATTCAGCTAATTGTTTGATGTGGTCATAGCAATAAGATAGAGCAGTGCCCAAAGTACCAAAAAAAAAAAAAAAAAAAAAAAAAGAAGAGTACCACCACATCCACAGGTCTTTATTAGTACTATTCCTGGTCAAGGTTTAAATCAGACTACACCATTACTGCAGCAGTTCTGTCCAAGAAATTACCCTAAAGGACCAAAAAGTTATAAAATTACACAAAATTAAGAAAGTATTTGAACTGTAGAGGATGCTATGTACAACCAGAACAAGCTTGGGTGCTATAGTTTGAGAAACACAGTGCTAGAGCTAACTGGTTTGAGAGTTTAAGCAATTTATATCTGCATAAATGTCTTAGGAATACTCAAAAAGTCAGACAAGTAGCTTAATACTCACCAAGCACCAGAAATTTTGTCTTTTGTAAAAACTGGTTTTGCAAATGCGCAAGATTTTCAAAACCACTAAACACTAAATGGTTCTTCATAATACTGTACATTGTCTGCTCTTCTGATCGGACAAGATTACAGTGATGTGCATTTAGTTTATGAGACAGATTATAATCCTACAGGGGGCAAATCAGAGTCACACGTGGGGCAGGAATATTTGAGTAGGTCATTGGCAGTAGAATGAGATTTGACCCCTGGCAGATGGAACAGATAATACAACGTGACACATTTGGCCCGATTTGGACTTGTGACGAAAGACATGCTACACTACGAGCTAAAGGGCTGTAGGTCAGAGCTGTCCTGTAGGCAACATGTGAGTGTGGAGGTGAACAAGTCCATATTAAACCACTGCTATAAATATGTGGTGGGCACAGTATACGGAAAATGTATTTATATAACATGTTTTTTTCCTTTTATAGGCCAAGTTAAGAGTTTTATTAATTTAAAGCAAAATATTGTAGGCAACTGTCTCGTAAATATTGCATTAGTTCTGGTGAAATCTATGCAATATCCCAAAATCTAATCTTCTCAGAGGTGGGTAGAAACTTGCATTTACTCTGTTATATTTACTTACTTTTTAAAGAAATTGTACTTTTCAGAGTACTTTTCTAGCTTACTACCTAATTACTGAAGTAACATACTCCTACTTGAATAAAAGTTTTTGGTTTTGGTAAACTTACAAAAGCTTTATGTTGACAATAGTAAATGATTTGATCGTTTCCTGCACTGCTCCTCCAAATATGATTTAGTTTGAAAATACCAGCTTTAAAGGGTAGACACAAAAATAAGACAGAGTTTAGTCCTTCAAATTACATTAACTTCAAATTATAAATCAGATGGTATGTCAATACAGTTACTCTTTACCTATGAGTAGTAGTTTTCCCCAAATACTTTTTTACTCTGACTTGAGTAATTTCTTGGACTACTACTTTGTACTTCTCTTGGGTAATATTATTTTGAAGTAACATTACTCTTGAGTACAATTTTTGGCTACTCTACCCACCTCCAATTTTTGATACGATTTTGACCACAGGAAGAGATTTATAGTAAGTGTTAACTATCAATTTATGTGCATGTTTTTCAGTAAATAAAAATAGCTGTAGTATCTCTGAGTTCATGCCTCAAACATGCCTCCGGTGCCCAGATTGCTGCAGTCTGACCCAGATCTGTCAGTCCGGCTCAACATTACACCGCACCTGACCATACAAAAGACAAAAGCTTGAAACACAAGTTAAACTGTTATACTAATAATGCTAAAATACTGCAGAATATACTACAACTCAAACAGGATGTACACACTGACAAGAAATACTGTTGACTGAATTATTCCAAACTATACAATTAAACACTAAATATTTTGCCCAAGCATGTGCATTTTACCAATTATATTCAATTGCTTTCACTTTTTATTTATTATTATTTTTTAGTTTGAAGCTAAATCTGTATAATCACAGCTCTAACGGTTTATGATGACTAAAACCAACTGTCTGCTGACCTTCTCAAAAGCAGTTCCTCTGAAATCCCTCGGTTAAATCTGATCAGAGTTTGAACTATTGGCCTGAGCAACCAAAATCCACATGAACAGACACATGGAGCAGAGACCAGTCCAATACCAACATAACAATAATACAATCAAAAAGACTGGAGATGATATAATGGGAATCATACTGAAAATGCAGCAGGGCATAAGCAAACTATCTATGGTAAATTGGTATACACAGCAAAACAGGGCAAGTGTAGCAAAGAAAAAGCAATGTGTGTATGAATGTCCATTTAGATATGTTATAGTTGTGGCCTTCTCTGGTTTAAACCTTAATTACTCCCAGTTAGTCATGATCGATCTGGTTTACTCCCATTTCAGACTACATTCACACTTGTGCACACTCCATATCAAAATTCGGACTAAACAAGCACTCAACCTGGACTAGGATTAGACCAAACTATGTCTACATCAGGACTAAACTGGGTGCAAACCAAGATCCAAAAAAAACCAGATTAAACCAGGTCTGGGATTAGTTCATATTTTGTTTTAGTTTTGTTGGTATTTGAATAAAAGTTCAAATATTCTATGACATGACTCTTAGGTCTATAGGTTTAAGAAACATGTATTTGGACAATTGGTTCAGTTTATTCTTACAGGAACTACATTATTCTTTGGTCAATCATTTTTAGTCCTGGTTTGTGATACTCAGTGAGGTTTGACTGTGCAGTAGGCAGGCATAGGCAGGTGTAGACAGGTGTAGGCAGGTGTGTGGTTGCACCTGTCAGCTCTGAGAGGATGTTGTGCTCCGTTAGGTGTTTCTTGTACAGAGTCTTTAAGACTTTAGCGCTCCCGAAACGTTTAAACCTCCTCTTCACATTAGTGTAAAACCACTCCAGGGACTGGGTCTTCAGCAACCTGCAAAAGAGATACTATACTTCATTTTATGTCCCCAATTATGAAAATAGCACAAATTGGCAAAGCTGGAATATGAACCTCTAGGGTAAAAAATGGTGTAAGCTTCAGTACACAAAACATGCAAAACAATCTTACATATAAAATCATTAAAAATCACTATCAATCAATATACAAAAATATAACACATATTTAAATTGTTAAAATGAACAAAAATGATCTAAGAAATAAATATGAACTGTCAGAATACCTTGAATTAACTTAAAATCAGTAGGTTTTGTGTGTTTTTCTGAAAAATTGAAAATAAAATCTTGTCCGAACTACCCAAAACATGACAAATATTCAAATTTCCAGTCTAAAATGTATATTACTACTATTGTATTAATATTGAATGCTCCTCACCTGTGTTTCTGGCAGGAGGAGCAGAGCCAGCCCTTGCTCTTCTTGTTGTAGACTCGACAGCTGCGGCACACGTTGTAACCACAGTCTCCACACTGGCGCTTCGGATTCAGCAGAAACGTGAAGGGAGCGCAGCAGCGAATACAACAGCGCTGGTTAAAACACGACTGAGTGGACAAGAGACGACTACGGCTGCCCTCTTCTGCCAACTCCTGCTTTAGATCACTATACAGAGAGGGGGAAGAAAGGAGGAGGGTGAGGATGGAGAGAGAGGGAGGAGAGAGAGAGAGAGAGTAGTCAGAAAGATTATTCCACTACAAGCAACACAAAATGGAGTTGTAAAGTATAACAAAACAAAAACCTATACGCCAAGAATGATTGATGATTGGAAAAAAAATACATAAAAATAGATTTCATTTCCTGAATAGTTTGACATATTAGAATATTAAATACTTGAAGACTGAAATATTAACTGGTCCCTAATAAGTCATGCAGTTTTAGCAATTTGATATTTGCACCATTCAAATTCTGATTCAGTGATCCTTGCAGTCTTAACAAATACAAGTGCCTCTACCATAGACCGCTGTAGTATCTGAGTAAATAGTGCCAGTGTTGCTTTAAATACACTTTCACTCAGTCTGTGATTCAATATTAAGCGGGTGCATATATGATTTATTTGGCTCCTGCTGTGCTGCTCCAAAGGTTAAAGGAGGAAACACTGAATAAAACATTCAGACTGCAGCGGGACCTCCTCGGCATGCACTCACACAGAATTGAGATGATGCTTCCTAAACAAGTTGGTTTTTCCATGGAAATAACATCATTTGGCGTTTTTACTCTTAAGTGGTACTCTTAAGTATTTATGTTAAGCTTTGATTCAAATGTTTGTGTAGTATCATGGTTTTGTTTTAGTCCTGGTTTAGTTCTTGTTTGGTTTAGACCTAATCTTGAGGTGTATCAGTTTAAAATCATTCATTCATATGACTTTACCATATAAAAAAATAACCTTCTCACTATATAGTATTGGCCAGGTTAGATAAAAAAAATAGATAGTCCTGGTTCATAACTTTCACATTTTATATTAGGCTTAAGTACATAAACTAAAATAAACTAAAATCTAAAAAATGCTGGGAGCAGTTATGACACATTCCACATGCACTCAAGCACAAATGTTCATGTGAGAAATAAACCAGTGATGCATTCCTAATCGCACATAAATAATCTATAAATAACCTGAGCATTTTAACGTCAACAGTTTCATTGGATTGGGAAAAGTTTGAATAATCCATCCAATGCAATCAATATTAAGACAACAAATAATGTAACATTAATATAGAAATGCCAGTACCAATTTACAGCTCTAAAGTCAAGCCAGTGATAGCCTTAGGACGCCCTCTGTTGGACATTTTATGTAAAGAAATCCACATAACTAAAACTACTTAGTGCACTCCTGACTTTAAAATGACATGCAATTAATAGCAATTGATGATGAAATGGATAATAACAGATAGCATTCAGCTTAGTAACCATTACTGGATGGAGAAAGCATTAGTCTGCTTGTGAAACGCTGGTTGTTTTAATACATGCCCCGGATGATCTGATTTCTGTAGTTATCATTGAAATATCATTACATCCGATGTTAGTAATCTGATTTCTTTCTGATGGTTCACCTGTTGGTTTGATCATACTTTGTCTTCCAAATACAACAGTTACTCTAAAAATCCATCTGTTTCTTGTAAACACACACCAAAATCAGATCTAATTATTGGCTTATCTGATTCTAGTCACATGATTTTTACAGGCCATGTAAATGTACTTAGTGGCTTGTTAAAACTGTTGATCTTATTCATATTCAAGGCTTTAGGAAAGACTTATCCATTGGATAAGCAGATTATTCCCATTACAAGCACGTAGCATGTCCGTGTATTATGTTTCACTGCTGTTTTTGCACAAAAATAAAGAGTCGGCTCCCACCCAATGGCTGTCTGCACTTGTTGAAAGTTTTTTAATTTCTAAAAGTGTTTGGAGGATGTTTACATGACAACCACCGGAAAGGGTTGTCACTTCCTGTCCAGAGTTTAAGACAATATAGGACTGGAGAACAGAGCATGATGGGAAATCTCTGCTAAAGTCCAAGAACTATTTATATTTGTGCAAAAACAAAAAAGTAACTTTATCTAGTATATGTAGATCAGAAAATATGCATTTATTGACTTGTTAACTCATAAATCAATAAAAATCTTTTATAATGCTTAAATAGGGCACAGTGGTAAAATAAACATTTGTTTAAAGTAATACATATTTGCTCAAATGTGATGTCAAGTTCTTTTCAGATTTTCTTTCAGATATTAAAGGATTAGTAACTGAATAATTGCATTTCCTTATGTAGTTATTATATAAGGCATACTGTGAAAGCCAATCCTGTACTCCTAATCTTTACTTTTTTAAGGAGCTTATCATGCAAACATAATTGAATATAAGAATGAAAACTATCAACATTTACTACACAAAAATTCCTTCGTCTCTTCTTTCAGGTGGTAATTTGTGCTGTGCTCTATGTCTATATATATATGTTCTTGAGTTTTTTCACTGACCCGAGTCTCTCCTCTTCTCTCTTACGCAGCCTCATGTCTCTCTGAACCACCTGTAAAACATGCGCCGCTTCCAGGTCTGACAGTCCAGACAGGTCCAGCTTTCGACCCATGGCTCCCACAAACAACTGAAAAGCAAAGAGAATCATATTACTGCATATTAACTTCATAGATAGATACTACAGAAATATAAGCACAATGATTTGGGGACTGGCTTTTCACGGCCATCACAACAACTGTACTGAAATTGTGTTACAATGATAGATTTCTTGTTTGTTTTTTTTATGCCAGATGCCCTACCACACTGTGACTAGTATAAGTAGGTGATATCTTGTCTGTCCAAAAACTACGATTCAACCCACTAGTTAGTTGTCAAAACTTATATGATTTTACTTCAGGAAATTCACTGTTGGAAATTCAAGAACAGCAGAAAAATTAAGAATATCTAGTCAGAAATCAACATGAGTAATTATTTAAAAAAATATTAAGTCTAACCTAGAATATTAAAGTATACTATGTGAAATTAAGATACAAAACTGCATAATAATAGTTACATCTAAAATAGTGCAAAAGTAAAAAAAAAAAGTGTACTAAATTATTGTTGTGTGGGCAGCAGTTGGCTTTCACAGTATCAACAATGTCCAAGAATGAAAGAAACGTTGTAGTTACTATACATATTCATATTGTGTTTTATATAAATAATCTAATCACACTGTTTATACATATGCACAGTTATTTGGTGACTGCATCATTATATTTCCCTGGTCTTTACTCATTTGTTTCACAGTCTTGAGCAGTGAGCAGCCTCAGTAAGCTCTTAAACTACTTTTCATTTCTTGCAATCCACTTGAAGCAACAATCGGGGACTCACCAGATTATCATTCCTCAACATTAAACCTATGTGACCAGAAGCACACTTCATTCAAGCTACATAAACTCATGTCATTCAACAAAAAGATGAAAAATTATTAGTTTTAATGGATGGAAACTTCAGTCAGATATTAAGTAGAAGTGGTTGGCAATATGAACAAGAGAGTTATTGAATTCCACAACTTACCATATAAGTTTCTTCCACTTTTAACAATGTAAACAACACAAGTATACAAAACGTTTAACCAAGTCTACTTTAAAAGAATAACCTGTAAAAAACAAGTTCAGTCCCAAAGTTTGTAGGTCCCACTGGTCTCCTGGAGTTGTTCTGTGAAGGTGGAGCAGAGCTTCCTGTGGGAGCAGGAGAGGGGAAGGGCCTAAAGGGGACCAACAGTCAGGAACCTGCACACACAAAATGCACCAAGTTAAGAGAACTTTTTTTTATAAGAAAAAGTGGAAAAGGAAAAACAACAAAACTAGCAATACATTTCACTGCAGTGTTGTTCTGCTACACGCTTCTTTAGATCAGGCAGTGAGGTGAGTTGTGGACAGTTGTTTTTGCTAAATATCACATCACTGTGCTTATGATTATGTCCTTAAGTTGTTTATGTGGTTCTCTTAACTATTCATTCTTCAGGGTCAGTGGATCTGATCGCTCAACCGGCAAAGTTTATGTTGAGAACGGGATTTGAACTGGCAACCTTCGGATCAGGGACAAACACTGAACCAACTGAGCTACTGTCGCTTTATTTAGTCATTTATTCAACCCTTTACAGCTCACAGCTAATTGCAGAACAGAAAAATAACAAAAAGTTCTTCACTAGTGCCAAGAAAAATATTGTTCCATTTCACATAGTGACAGACCACAGTGCTCAAACCACAGCGTTGAATCACACAGTTGCAGTTCAATCTTCTGACCACAAGATAGAGCCAGAGAGCTACAGTTAGGCAGCTCGCTTTGCCAAAAACAAGTTATTTGTATGGGGGTATGTAATTAGACACGATCTAGATCTCTTCTCTAGAAGGAAGCCAGTAATAACAAACGTAATTTCATAACTATGTGGTTTATCTGTATCTAATCTAACTCCACCCATTGAAATAGCCCTAACGCTCTAAATAAAATCCATATGCGCGTAGGACCAAAGGCTGCTTTTTCCACCTGATCACCAGCATGAAGACTCTTACATTCATTTTGCTTTTGAGTCTACAAGCTTTACTCATCCTCACTGCACCAACGGACCACAAACTCCAGGTATTTCATCGCTACTACATCCCATCATTTCATGTGGTTGTGAGATGTTGTTGATTGCATGTGAAATAATGATTTTTCAGGCAGAAGAGGGAAATGAGCAGCACCAAACCAACACAAAAGTGACTGGCACAAGATCTGGGCCACAGTGCGTTTGGTTCAGTGGAGTGTGCAGACAGATCAACGCAGTAAGATTATTTTATGACCTCCAATAGAATTTTTAGAAACTGTATTCTAATAGATTTGACAGATTCATGCATGACAGAAGCTTGGACTTTGGAGGAATACATTTTGGCCAATTATGTGTTAGATGGCAATTTTAAGTTTTTATTATTTAAGATCAGGAAATTAATATGTAGAGTTTTTTTTTTTTTTTTTTTTCATATTGCCCGGCCCTAGCTAAAACTCATTAATAATAAATTCAATGCAAACCATTAGGCAGCATAAAAAAAAAAGAGAAAAAAGAAAAACTCTAACAGTGAAAGTTAACAGTGAAATCTGAATGAACAAAAAATAACCAGGCCTAATTGGTAATTTTGCATGACCAGGAAAAGTATCAGATAACTGTAAATGAGATATGCCTAACAAGTGTACTGAGCAAAGAATGTTTTTTTTTTTTTTTCTTTCAGCCACCACAAACTAAAAAGCAGAAGCAAACTACTTCAAAAACACGTCCAAGGTAAATGCATATCGCTTTTTTTTTTTGCAATAAACAACTCCTAATAAGGCTAACAGAATGTAATTTCCAACAAGGTACCGCCCAGGAAGCCATGCACCCATCATCATTACGTAAAACCAAGTAAGAACCAAAGGACTGTTGTGTGTACAAGATGCAAGTGTATAAGTGCAAGCTCATATTAAACTAACTCTCTTCACAGATACTGATAAAGGAAAACGGGTTTATGGACAAATCAAAAGCAGCATAATAGTTACAGAAAGAATCTGGCATTACATAATATACTTTATATACATAGGTGAGTAGTCAAAAAAAAAAAAAAAAAAAAAACGAGTACCCATGAACAAAAGTAATTACTCAAGTAGAAGTACAAATTAGTGGTTCAAGGAACACTCAAGAAAGGGTAGAAAAAAAGTAATTGGTAATACATCTACTCAAGTAAAAGTAAGTTAGAGTAATTGGACAAAAACCAAACTTTAAACCAAACTTGAAATAATTCCCAAAATCTGATATTTCCATAGGATAGACACAAAAATGAGACAAACTAAATCATATCTGAAGGACTGGTGCAAGAAACACAAATGTTTTAATCATTTAGTATTGACAAAATAAAGCTTTGGTCACATGGACACAGAGATTTACTCACAGTGGGAAGAGTCACCAAAACTTTTACTCAAGTACGAGTACTGTTACTGTTAGTAAAAGTGTGCTGCTTGAAAAGCACAATTTCTTTCAAAAGTCACTCGAATAAATATAACTGAATATTACTCACCTCTATATTAACATTCCAGATACTCTATTGCAATAATTAATTAAACTACTGCTTTTAGGAATCACTAAATTATGTATATTTTAAAATGAGCTTATTTGTATGTATTATGCTTGTTTTAATAATGACATATCTATTAAACTGAACCTACATCACGTAATGCTTCCAAGTATACTGTCACTGCCAATGATGTTCTCATGGTAATGAATAAAACTCCCATACTTTAAACTTGAGTTGTGATTTGCTTTCACTCTTGTATCCCGCCTCCACCCTTTGACTCATTCCTTCCACACTTCTTGCTCGGTCTTCATTTTTATAGGAGCTCTAGATCTTACACAAGCCAAGCATTTTTCTGCTTCCTGGGCAATCTCCACTGGTAAGACTCAGAACATTCTCTATATTTACTGTCCTGCAAATAGTTACAGCTGTAGGTTTGTACTGCATCATTTTCCTGATTAACTGCATTATATGGCATAAAGATAGAACTGTAATGATATACACTTAATGTTCTAATGTCTGACGTGTACAAAGAAAAGGTATTAACTTAAACAGTACAAGAAACCAGCTACATAAGGGCCTTTAAACCGGTACTAGATAAAAACATTCAGCTTGATGTAATTAGCAGCCTAAATAGTAAGTCATTGTAATGGCTCCTTGTTATGGTCTGTCCCAATCTTACATCAAGGAAATGCTTCTGGGACAGTTTATCCACTGTCGAAAAACAACATTTAAACAAAACAGCCAGATGTTGACATTTATCTAAACTCAAGGAATTGTTTATGGAGAGAAAAGTTTGGAGTGAGTTAAACCTCAAGTGTACAGCTGTGTTAATATTGTTTCAAGGACTAACTGTTACAAGGCACAACAGTACTGCTGATATATTGGATAGATATATAAAAAAAATGTTAATTTGTTTTCCCAAGTTTCCCGAAGCTTTCACATTTGCTTAAAATCTCTCCTGACAATAAACCCCATGACAAAATAAATGTTAAAGATAACTTACACAACTTCATTTTGTTATGGTATTGCATTAAATCTTAAAAATTTTAATTAATTTTGTAATTTTTCTTTCATTTATAAATAATGAATCATTAGCGAGTACTCCAAAGGTCTGGATAACCTTAGGTGGCACCAGCAAGAGATGAATTGTGTTGCATCTGTTTTTTAGCATCCTCTCATGACAAATTCAATGTGTATTGCTCTGGCAGGTAGATCTGGAGTAATGTATGACAATTTCATTAAAATCCCTGTCAGTCAGTAATCCATCCTTCTCATCCCTACAGGTCCAAGATGGAATATTCTGATGAGGAGTTTTACTACCATGAAAACTTCACCTTCAACTTCAGCTACGATGACTACCCTGCTCTGTGCGAAAAAGCTGATGTACGCTCATTCGCGGGGGTCTTCCTCCCTGTAGTCTATTCCCTCTGTCTCATCGTTGGTCTGGCCGGTAATGCCTTGGTGGTGGCCGTCTACATTTACTACAAACGCCTTAAAACTATGACCGATGTCTTTTTGACCCATTTAGCTGTTGCAGACTTGTTGCTTCTTTCCACTCTTCCATTTTGGGCTTTCGATGCAGCCCGAGGATGGATACTAGGAGAAGAACTTTGCAAAATTGTATCCTCTTGCTACACATTAAACTTTACTTGCTGCATGTTACTGTTGGCTTGCATTAGCATCGACAGGTATCTAGCTTTGACAAAGATTCAAGGTAGTGACAACTCTGGATGCCTAAGGAACTTCAATAGGAAAAACTGCTGGAAAGTTTGTATTGTAATCTGGGCAAGCGCTTTTCTTCTTGGCCTTCCTGATTTGATTCTCTCTAAAGTGAGGCATGCTGGAAATCGTGCTTTTTGTATCGCAGCGTTCTCGTCAACGGGTAGAGAAGGTAAAGCTGCTATTGAGATGGTTGAAGTTCTTCTGGGATTTCTGATGCCACTTTTAATCATGATGGTTTGTTACTGCAAAGTGGGATTTATGCTCAGGAAACTTCCAAGTCAAAGTAAAAGCAAAAGGTGGAAGGCGATTCGTGTTCTTTTGATAATCGTAGCATTATTTGTGATAACCCAGCTGCCTTACAATATACTAAAAGTGTATCTAACAATGGACAATATTTACAACATGGTGATTCATTGCGAGACAAGTAAAATTTTGGACAGAGCGGCTCAAGTGACTGAAAGCCTGGCCCTCACTCACTGCTGCATCAACCCGATCCTCTACATGTTTGTGGGATCCTCATTCAGAAAAAAACTCATGAAAGCGGCAAAACGATTTGGAGAAAATAGAAGCAGACGCCAGAGGACAGACGTGGAGATGTCCTTCAACTCTCACAGCGAGTCGCCACAAACGGATTCCTTTTCAATTTGAAGGTAAAAAAAAAAAGTGTAGCAAAGTGCTTTTCACAGCGGGGAGGTTCAAGGTTCAGCGCTACCTAAAATGGTTGACTACTCATCGTATTAGTGACTTCAAAGTGTGCCCTTGGGTTTTTACGCAGCGTTTGGTCCTAGTTTAATCCCAGGTTTAGATCTGGGTATTTACTGGATTGGGTCCTCATCTAGTTCTGTGTTTAATCACAGTTTAGTCCAGTTTTGATGCAGCGATGAAGCGTTTAGAATTCTTGATAAACAATCACACAGACACATGGCTATAACACATGTGGGCAGAACAAAAATGTGTGGAATTGACGTGAAAGATGTTAAAGATGTTAGTTCACAACTGTGGCCTGTATTTGGAGTTTAGACTAAGGCATTGGGTAAAATGTTGTAAACAGAACACATTTATAATTGTAAATTGTGGAAAAAAAAGTATCCCAACTTAGACACGTGTGCAATATTTTGCAGAAAAATGTGGGATTGTAGGTTGTGTTTCTGTGTCTGCATAAATCAAACTGAGCACTGCCTTGGATATGTGACAGAGCCGAATTACAAAATGAACATTTGATGACTGACAGTACTAACCTTGAGGCTCTGGCTTAGCTTAGGATCCCAGGCAAGTGAACTGCAACAAAGTGAACGATGGTTACATGGTTGCATGTTTTTTTTCCTTCCAAGAATCACTTTGTAAACATCTTGTGAAAAATGAAATAAACCTACATTATACTTGTGGTTCTTTGTTGACTCCTTTACTGTTGCAGGAGGTACTTATTAGTCACTTCAAAGACATGGGTCTGCTCCCCACACATGAAAACTATCAGAGCCTACATGTAATCAGTGGGTTATGTACTTTTCTTTTAGCCTTTTCAAAGCAGAGCCTCCCATGGTTTTCAGCTTCCTATTTATAGGTGTCATTTTGAGCACATTCAAAAGATATATTTTGTTTTAATTACTCTGGCATCAGTGCTATTCGTTTCAATGCATGGGTTTTGGAGTGATGAAAAATTGACTTGACACACAATTCAGAAGGCTTAACACTGGCACGAAGGTATACCGTCTCCTGGGGCTAAATGGATGATTAGGACTCAAGCGGATAAAATATTTACATGTCAAATACATTTATTAGAAAACTCTTCAAAGTGTGCAAAACAAAACAAACGTAAAAAAAAAAAAAAAAAAAGTCAAAGAAAACAAATAGGTGCCTTTTGGAACCAACATTTTCAAAACTATGAATTTAAATTATTAAATTACAACACTGGCAGTCAACCAGCATTGTTTTTCCACATAACTAGTAGAACAAACATATGATTTCCATAAATACAGAAAATATTTCAAAATGAGTATAAAAAAAAACAAAAACAAAAGATGCCTAAATGGCAGTGTGGCAATAATTTAGAAATAAACATTTGGGCAGTTTTATAACTTATTTTGTCCCTTTTCTCAGAAATAAATGCAGAATGTTCAATATATTACTCATTATATGAATAAGAATAATGTATCATGAAAATATTTAGTATCATACCCTGAACGTTATTTAACTACTAAAAATGCCAATACTGAACATTCATAGATTACAGCAATATCAAGTCAAGGACAACACTGTTTATAAACTCTAGAAACCAAACAGCTGTCTCCGATTTTCCACAAAACCACAAAAAGTGGAAAAAAATACAAAAAAGTCAAAGTGCAGTGGGACGGGAGAGTAATCTGATCATACCTCTGAACAAGGAAGCTGCTCTCAGGAATGTTTCCAATCCAAACCAAAAACAAAAGCTTATCTCCACAAATTTAGAGTCAATAAAATCTCCAAGGGTCCAACTGGGGTCACAGTTAACTGGCAAAGACAGTAATGAGTCCTGAGTAGTGAATGGTTAATGTTTGAGTGGCCAAAGTGCTTCCCAAAGACAACAGTACCAGGGAGCAGTAGTAGTAATACTACTTGTACTTCAGTAGAGTGTAGTAGCAGTACTTTTACTCAGCAGAGATACTTCAGTAGTTGAGGATTTGTACATCAAACAGGTCACACACTCCCTCATGTTCATCTAGGTTGAAGCTGTAGTCCATGCCTTTGTACAGAGAGAGAAGAGCAGGAGGATTAGAATGTACGTGTGTATATGTGATATTTTTGATAAACAATTTAGCCGTTAAAATCCTTAAAAGCTCAGTCCTCACAATAACAACACTGCATAACTGAAGTTTATGATAAATCTACATCAACAATGCCAAATTTGAACTTTGCATAGACTTGTGAGCAAAAAAGACAAAAATACTGAAACTGTTTTGGGGACATACTTAACACCTTATGCATTCCATTAAAGCCCCACTGCATAACCTTTGAACCAAAAAATAAACTAAAATTAAAATAAATATATTATATATATATATATATATATATATATATATATATATATATATATATATATATATATATTTTTTTTTTTTTTTTTTTTTAAATTCATTTTGAATGTTTGTTTTGCCATTTCAAAGCATGGAGAATGTTAACTTTCTATTTACATGGAATCACGCTGGTAGCGTGTCGCCTCCCAAAAGTTACAGTGTTGCTTCAAGAGAAATATAAGTGGAGTAACATCAAGTCCTTACCATCAGATGACATTAGTTCATCAATTAGATCCACAGCTGCTGTAAAACAGACACAAACATGAGATTAGACACAAAACAGACATAAGTTCAAGAATGCACTACTTTAGTTTGGCCCTTGTGTTGTACCTGTGCGGTCGTCCTTGAGGTGGTCCGTGGCACCGCTCAGCTTCAGTAAGTTGCTCATGTCCATCACAGGCTGAAACTCTGGACCCACCAGGTCTATGTGCTGCTGTGACAGACTTAGTGCTGCCTCACTGTGGCACTCTGTACAGAACACAGTCAACAATGTAAAACAAAATAATGTACAGTAGGCTGTTGACGATTCAAACGTTGCTAGTACTTAATCACCTGCTTTTATTTAGCACCATTCTCTGCATCATATTTACTTAAGCAAACCTCTTGCAGTGACTCTGAAAAACGTTTTGGTGGATATGTAGTGGTAAACCAAATTTAAAAAAGGTACACAATGCAACTTTTTCTGCTCCTCTCTGTGGAGATGTAGTTTTGTCTGGAATGTTCCACCGCATGGAACTTTTCCATCTTTCTCACATTTATTCAGTTACATGCATTCGTTTATTGCTATTGAAAAACAGCAATGTAGCTGGGGTCGTCTCTCCACAGATCTCACCTGTAACTCGGCTTGGTGGCATCACCCGTTTTTCTCCTTTCTCCTATTCAATGCTAAACTATGGAACATTCCAGGCAAAGCATTGACATCTCCATGAAGACAAGCGCTCTACCAAAAAAGCTACACATTGCACCTTGTGGTCATGCTATTCCAGTATTGGTGTATACGTTGTGTATTGTGCAATACTGCAAACTGCCACAGCCCGTTTTTTTTTAATGAGTCAACTAAGAATCGGAAGCAAATGAGTCAGATCTCAAAATAGAACTGCTGGTGTCGCTTATATACTCACTTATAAATCTGCTTATCTGTATAACTCATTTTACTTTAGTTTTTGGAGTGAAATAGGATAACAGGAGCTAAAACATATCAGGGAACAAACGCTTGATTTAGCATCATGCAAAATTATAAACGGAAATCCAAGACTCGCGACAAGTTAAGACAGGCAGCACATCTGAGTCAGAAGCATCCAGTCACAAGATAAGTTTATGGGAAAATCTTCATTACTTTACTTTCAATTTGAGTTCCTGTTTTTCATCACTTGCCAATATGACTATGTTCCTCCTGCGTTACATGTGTGCTTTTATGTAAAGTAGAAAAATTATAAAACAAGCGCATTTGAGATAGGCGATCGTTTTTGTTTTCTTTGGGATCAAAAACAATCAAAAAAGCAAATATTGTGTCCAGTTTTGTAAAGTGAAGTCAAAATAGCACAAGACTTTAATTCCTTACGAGTTCAGAGTTCCCAAAAGAGTCCTAATTCATATTAACCTAATCTTAACCACCAAGCGCTGACTTTTAATTTTAGCATTTGATGTTGGCTACATGGTGTAAATACGTGCATATAGTTTATTCACCCTTTTGTACTGCTTTTACTAAGTGTTGTACATGTTTACAAGGGATATATCAGTCTTACAATTTGGACAAACTATTCAAGTTTGCTACCACTGAACTACAAACCTAAACAAACATTACTATGTTTATTTTTTATAGTCTCTTTATAAAAACATCACAGACAGGGGAGCAGTGGGCTTACCCATGTGCAGGTCTGGAGGAGTGGAGGAGGGTGTGAGCACCTCTTCATGGTCTGTGAACGCCATCTGGTGGTCAGAGCATAGAGAGTCCTGGCTGCAGTAAGAGAAGGAGGCCTGAGAGGAGAGGGGGAAGCGCTGCAGGCTGGCAGGTGTGTGGGGGGGCGTAGGCATGGGGCAAAGCTCGTCTGTGGGGGGCACAGAGAAGACCACCGGAGCAGAGCCGTCACAGTCTCTGTTAATGAGCATTACTTGAATGGGAGCAGTGTGAGAGCGCAGATTCACCTGGTACTTCTTCTGACCGCTGAGGCCCTGTGGTTTAAGCAGATTCAGATATATATACACTCTTAAAGGTGCACTATACAACATTTCTGGTGGAGAGTCCACAGCTTGCTTGTGTCTCGGGAGAAGTAATTGGTTTGCCTAGTATTTTACACAGGATGGAATTAAACTTAAACTCCATGGAGACAAGCAGGTGACAAACCAGACCAAGTTATAGGTCATCTGTAAAAAGCCAGGCCCGTGTTTTTTCAATGTAATAAAACACCTGTAATTTCAATAATCAAAGATATACAAGTTAAATGCCATAGTGTGGAACAACAGCAACATCAGTCATGAGGCAAGCTGTTAGCCACCCCCCCCACCCCATCAGAAAAGTTTCATAGTACATATTTAAAATTGTTATTGCAATTAAATCCATATTTTATATATATATGTATGTATATATGTATATATGTATGTATGTATATATATATATAAAATAGATTTTTTTTTTTTTCAGGCAATTTAAAACCAGACCAACAATTTCAGGCAGAGGGACTTCGAGCTGTGTTCCTGCAGGAGCCATGACGGCGAGGAGTGTGTCTCCACTGAAGGCATTACAGATGTCTTCATGTGTCAAACTTATATGTGAAGTCGCGTTAAGGTCCTGTTGCAAACCACTCATTCAAAATACTGGAAAAACTGCCTGAGATTAGCATTATGTTCCTTCTTTCAGTCAACATAATAATTAAAGTGTAGGACTTAAATGTGAAATGAATGAGGTAATCGTTCTCAGTAGCATAACTAAGAGTCGAATTACAAACTGTAAAGTGGGCTGATGTAGTGCAGACAAAGACAAGAGCAACAGTACAAGACACAAGGTCAAGGCATAAGATCAAAAATACAGAAATATTATGCTAAACCTTAGAGAGGTATTGAGGGAGGGATTCTGTACCATTTTGGATAGACCATTCTTTTGTAAGTGTAAGATACAACTTATAGCTTACTACATTGTCCTCTGTATTTGACCCATCCTGCAATGTCACTCGGGTCCCTGGACTGCTCTAGACAGGTTGCCTATCTTCAGCTCTTGAGCTAGGCTTGGTCAGGACCTTAGCTGGAGAAAATTACCTATTGTGCCTGTTTTGGGCTGCAAATTCCAGTATTTTGTATATTTATCTGGACTTTTTACTCATTTGCAAAGTGCTATTATGCATTGCATTTTATTTGTAATCCAAAATAGCAGACAAGGACAAAGCCTAGTAGCACTGTGTCCTCTGTGTAAAGGCCATGTGCTGAGAGTTGAGTAATTCCATGAGTGTATTGAACCACATGCAAGTTTAGTATTGTAAGGGTTGTTATATGGACATTATATTGAGTAACTGAGTACTGTGTCCCCTGTGTAAAGGATATGTGGTGACAGTGGGGTCATTGCTGAGCTGTTGGATGCTTTCCTCAATCCAGGCCTTCTGTTGGTCCAGCTCCTGCTCCTGAGCCTCCAGATCAGAGACGTGAGACTTCAGGAGCTTTACCTGCTCCACCAGCTCTGGAGTCTGACTGTGGCAGCTCTCACCTCTACACAACAAAAATACAACAAACACACACACACACACAAAACAACTGGCTTTACATGTTTTTGTATAAGTTTATCAATTCTTATTTCAGTGTTTTATCAAATGTTAATCTCCTGGAGTTGTTTACAATGTGCACTCTGGACAGAATTCTACTTTTCAAACATAAATCGTAACTCTAATTGCCATCACAAACTGCTGAAACAAAAAGGTTCCAGCTCTACTTTGTGACATTCAGTTGACTCATTCATAAATAAAAAAGGTCTTAGACACTCAATCCTTAATTTACATATTTGTTTGTACATTTCATTTACCAATAGAATTCATATACTGTAAGGTTAATCTTGCTAATATAAAAAGCAGTGACACGGTGTGAGAACTGTCATCAGTAAAAACCTTAAACATGAGTTTGTAGCTGACCTCCACTGAATGATGTTCTTGTTTTTCTTTTCGATCAGCCCCACTCCCTCCAGCACATTTGTAATGTCATAGATTCTCCTCTTCTGTTTCACAGCTAAACAATCTGCAGCCTGTTCACACAATCACACATACGATACAAATAAAACACAATAGACATAACATTATAAGATCCCTGTTGTTTAAAATGGAGCTAGAGAACAGGTCAGAATTCTTGGAATTTGCAGTTTACCCGTCAGACCTGACCTTGTTTATAGTTAATCTCTCGAATTACTGGGCCCATCCACATGAAAACTGACACAGTTAGGTTAAATGTCTCATCTGTCTTAGTATTAACAAAAGTTGTTTTTTTTCCACAATAGCCTCAGAAAGTGGTGTCAACCCAAAATAAGTTAATGTTGTGGGATTATTAAGATTAATATGGCAGGTTTGAAGATCAAATTGCTAAAAAATAATAAGTTTCAGGTGAATCTCACATAAAGCTATATGGCAACATTTTGAAGACTTTTTCCAATTCAAAAGACGTATTTTGTTTTAAACTGTTAATCGCTATGGAAACGGTGCTCATGTTTCATCATTCTGAAACCTATGGATAGGCCCCTGCCCTCCACCTGAAATTATGACATCAAATGAAAAGAGCCTTTAATAGAGACCCTACTTCCTCTGATCTGAGCTGAATGAGCTTTTGTGATCACTGGAGGCAGGTGTGGAGGCAGAAACTTGAAGATTGCAAACAAATGAGGGATTTGGTGAATTAAGCAGCACAAACAGCAGATCAGCAGAGCACTGTTATACAAAGGAGAGAAGGAGGAGGTGGAGAGACCTGCTGTGTAAACATTACCAGGCTTTGGCGCGAAACAAGAGAGGGAAAACCACTGAGCAAAGACACTCAATTAAAGTCAAAGAAATCTGTGGCTGAAAATCCACACTTGAGAAATGCATTGTTGAGGGAGGCCAAAGGATCAGTTAATAAGGTTTAGCCTTGTTGTACAATGACTTCAGTGTAATCCACCTAACAAGACTGACTAAACAGTAAACTTAAAAAAGGACTGCTGCATGAAGAAAAAAATGTATAAAAGCTGCTGGAATAAAATATTACTTAATATTGATCAAAAGCATACAAACTGGAAGAGGAGACCTGAGGGCAGTGATTTGGCATTGTGCAAGTGCTTATCTAAAAAGGTTGCAGCCAATTTATCTCAGTAAATACTCTTGGGGGCTGGTCAAGAACAGCAGTGGAAGGAGAGGTCATCTAAATAAAACAGGTAAGCCAATAGATTGCATTTTTTGGGCAAATTTGGCTCATGATTAAAATATAAAAGCTCAGAGTGCATTACAGCTGTCAAAAGGATAGCATTTTCAAATTGAGATGAGTTTTGTCATTTTATATGATTTAAACAGAACTCACCTCCCATTTTCATTTAATTAATATTATAATGACTTGGCACATTTATTTTGATTATACTCTATTGTAAAATGAAATCAGAAAAAAAAATCACGTGACATTACTGAACTGTTCTCAAATTAGCTTGAATGTACTGTATTGTTTTATTACTGTTATCATTATTATTACTGTCTTAAATAGCTGACTTAAATAACCCAAGGGTAGTTTATCTTCTCAGGTTTGGATAAGGGAATCGTTTTATACATTTGCAATACCTTACACGGTCTCACATTCAGTAATTTCATATGTTTTTGTCTTATTTCCCGTCATCAACAAGGGGCTATGCTAATGGCGGCTGCTAATCCACCTGGAGCCCGAATCACTGCACCTGACCCCGCTGTGACTGAGCGCTGACAGCCTTTTGTTCCACTTTGTTCACACCTGTCGCTCAGTAGAAGGTCCCAAAGCAATACCCCCTGAATGAAACTCAAAACATTTTACATTTTTAACTCCACTGACCACTTTTAAATCCAGCACGCCGTCCTTCGCCTCTTGTAGTAGACTCACAAACTTCATCGTGAGAAGACCCAAACTTTTCTCGTGTCGGCTCGGAGTGGATCGTACCCTCTCTGCGGCTTCAAATTCCATCTTTACTCTATAAAACAACTTGTTTTGATGATCTGGACGCTTTTAACCCCTCGTAACAAACATTTCTTCGTGTGTAGCGTGGATTATTTACCTCAGCTTGACCGCGGCGTCAAAGTACCTGCGGGATTTTAAATGGACGGACGTTACGTTACGTTAGAGCTGTTGCCAGGGAAACCGGGGGCCAGTTTAGGCAGGGGTGCGTCCCAATTGAGCGCACTTGCCTCCTCGATATCTCAAAATCTCGATTCTTTAAATTGTCAATCACGCCCACTAAGAGAAAATAGCTATATTCGAAAGATAAAGGTTATTTTCTGCTGGTTCTCTCTCCTCCGTGGGCGGCATTAACACCTAAAGGAAACGTTGGGAGTTCAAGAAAACAAATATACAGAAATGGGACGCAGCCCGGGCTCAGTCCCGTTTCCTACACCGACCCCGCCCCCTCAGACTCCAAACATGACTGACAGCCCCCACTTATTTTAATTGGTGCAGTGGGACCAGTGAATAAGAGACAAAATTGTAGCCTGCACAGGATTATGACGATCAGATATGTCTCTAATAATGTTAAAACAACTAATTGGACAAGACTTGCAGATGTTTATATTAGTTTGCTGCTTAGAAAATAAAATATGTATTCTACAAATAATCTGACCTGGACCTTTGAATAAACACTGATAACAGCACAAGTACTACTAGTATTGCATTAAAATAAAGAAATTAAGCAAAAGTCATATTTTCAGTCATTTAATTTAATAGATAAATCTTATTAACAATATTTAAAACCTACAAATATTCACATTATTGTAAAAGAAAAATTTCTTAGTATTAACTGAACTCTCTTAGCACACTGCTGAGTCGTTTCATTTTCTCCTCCATGACCCTTTTCTGAGCACTGGTTTCCTCAAGTAGCTGACGCATCTCCTCTTCCACTTCATAAACCTACAAAACACAGAAGTCCTTAAGTTGTTTACTAATTTGTCGTTTTGCATCAAATACCCATCCTCATGCATGTATCTCCCTCTATTTACCCAGACCTGTCGCAAAAATACAGTGAATCATTTGACCCCATGTGGATTGAGGCATTGTCTGTTCTTATCCTAAACTTAAGCATTGTAACCAAATTTAAATAAACGAATTCCTATAGTGCAAAGAAAGGCCAAACATTGTCTTAACCTAGCCCAATGTTAGCCAGCAACCTTTTTCTTTACTCTTACTTCAATATACCAGTTTCAAAAGTAGGTGTAAACTTTCTGCCAGCATCAGCAAAAGCATCTAGCTTTTCTCAATTTGCAAATATGAACTGCTTTGCATGGAGATATTATCACTTTGCCGGGACTATTCCACAGTAGGCATTAAATCTATTCATCTTGCATATATTCAATTACAGGTATTTTTATGCCAATGTGTAAGCCATTTAATGTATCAAAACCAAAAAACTAAAAGTAATGTGACTGCACACAATCTGTAGTATTTATAATCTAACCTTCTGATTGGCTTGCTCTATCTGTTTCTGCTTGTCTGAGGCCAGTTGTAGCAGCTCAGTCTGATGAGTGACCTGAAGTGACTCCAGTTGTTGTCTGAAAGCATCATCGATACTCCGCAGCTTCTCCACAGCAGCTCTGCAAAGTGACAAGACAGGACAAGACAACTGTTCATAATGTTTGATCCAAATTAGTTTATAACACATCATTATTTCGGCAAGTACATCTCTTTTTAAATGAGCGTCAGTCTCACTTTTGTGCTTCAGTGGCTTTATCGCGCTCTTCGAGTAGTAGTTTCTCTTTTGAATCAAAGTTTTCTTTCATTCGTTTTACTTGAGTCTCCAGCCGAGAGAGAAGTTCTGCTTTGTCCCTCCATTTTCTGCTGGATTCACTGAGAAAAGACAAGACACAATTTAATTAACTAAAACTGTGATGTGCTGTGATTGTAAGAGGAAAGTACAAAGCTAAAAATCATTATGGGGAAAAACGTTTTCAATTAAATCTTTTAAAGCTTTCATTGCTCATTTTTTTTTTTTTTAATACGGGAAATAATCTCAATTTAGATACAGCAGATTGCACAGGTAGAATCAATGCACTGGCAGTAGTAGTGATGAAAAGTGGTAAGTGTTCTGAAATCGCAAATTGAGCCAAGAAAATATTGTTTTATTAACTAACTCTTTGTTTTTTTGTTTGTTTTTAATGTACTAGGATTTCTGATTTTCCTACTTTTCCTGCTTTCTTTTTCTTAGGGTGACTACCTCTTGTGGTTGTTCTGCATAGCAATTTAGGCCCCTTTTCCCACTTAGAGAATTAAATGTCCCACTTTGTTTCCACATGAATTATATAAAAAGTGAAAAGACTTTTTTTTTCTAGAATGAAATCAAGACTTGGTTGGACTTTGGCTTTACTGCCATTCAGGGTTCTAATATACCAATACCTCTCATATGGAGTTATTGCAGTTATTATCTATGAGCTTTACTTCCCCGAGTCTGTCCTTCCATGTCCCACCACATTCAACAACTTGTCCCTCTTTTCCTACAATCTGAGGTTGTTACCCTGAACTGACCTGAACTGAACCTCCTTTCTTTCTGCCTGGCATGCTATTGTTCAAGATTGATGATACAATAGGCCTAAGTAAAATAAAACTGTAACCCACCCTAGCCTCATTTATTCTCTCCTTTTATTTCTTTTTTATATCCATCTCTTGCCTGTAAACCGTCTTGACCTCCTCCAGCTCTGTGTCTTTATCTTCCAGTTGTTGCTTCAGCTCTTCTTTGCGCAGAGTGAGGCGTTCCACATGTTCTTTGAGTTCTGTCTCTGTCTGTTTGAAGGCGTTTTGGGCCTGGACAGACTCCTCACTCAGCCTCTGATTCTGCTCCTCCCGATCCTGCAAAGACTGCACAAAAGAGAAAACACAAGTCAGGGAAATGTAGAATGACAATGACAAATAAAAGTGATAAATTGAGAAAAAACTATTTTTGCATGCAATTTTGTATCGAATGATTGTTAGTCACCTGCTTATTTCGTGAAAATGTTTTTGCTTTTTCATGGTTTTACCATATTGTGGAACCTTCCAGGAAAAGCAATAACATCTTCATGTTATATTTCATTTATTCATTCAAATGTTTTTATTGTCAAACAAATACTGGGTTTGGCGAAGTCTTAAATCTTAGGTTTTATGCTATTTTGTGGAAAATTACAGGCAAAAAAAATCTCCATGGTGAAGTTTCTCACCTAAAAACGTACATAGTGCCCCTTTAATTTGTTTATAATTATAGTAAAATAGTACCTTTTTAAGTTTGTGTATGGTTTCCGTCTGGTCGTTGATGATTTTGGCTTTTATTTTGAGGGCGTCGTTGTCTCTCTCATTCTGTTTCTTCTGTGTCTCCAGCTCTGATGACAGGACATCAATCTTGGCCTCCAAACGCCCACGGTCCTGGGCTAAAGAGGCTCCTAAAGACACAAGAGAGAGGGGTTTTGAGGTTAAATACTATTGCACTTGTTATGCATTTCACAGGCATGTTGAAGTGCCCCTGTATGTATACATTATTTATGTATACATTATACACACACACACACACACAAAATATATATATATATATATATATATATATATATATATATATATATATATATATATATATATATATATATATATATATATATATATATATATATATATGTGTGTGTGTGTGTGTGTGTGTGTGTGTGTGTGTGTGTGTGTGTATGTGTGTGTGTGTGTATGTGTGTGTGTATACATTATATATAGATATATATACATGAGGGTGGGTCAAAAAGTTCTCAGACAAATGCCATCATTTTAAATTGAACAAAGATTTACAAGTTTTTACAGGTTCAAACATGTCTTTAGAGCTTCCTTAATATCTTGCAACTGTCTGATCATTCTATGTAAGGTCAGCATCGAGACAGGTTGCATCTCAAAAGAGCTAGTAATTTTCAACCCTTCAAATGGCAAATTTTGAGATCAGAGCTAACATCAAATTTTTAACTAAACTAAATTGGAAACCTATTAGATCATAGGGTTAGGGTTAGTTGAAGACATGCAAAGGACTACAGATGGAAAATAGCATTTTGCTAAATCTGGTGCAGCCATCTTTTTAATGTATCTGCACGTTGTCCTTCAAATAAATAAATAAATAAATAAAAATAAGACATCCCTCGCCAAAAAACGTCTCGGAAAACTGCACAGTGAAATTTTATTTCATCATGACAATGCCCCTGCACATTCTTCAAGAGTTGTCAGAGCCATATACAGATACACACATATATATATATATATATATATATATATTCTTTTTTTTTTTTGTAATTACAATTAAAGATGGACAACGTGCGCAGCCCACACCCCATTCCTACTTGAGCATTGTGTCCTCCACACCTTGTTGAGCGAGCTCTTGTCCCCAGATCCTTCTCTCTGCTCGGAGCCCGTCGATCACAGACTCCTGAGCCGTGAGCTGAGACAACAGTCTGGACTTGTCTTTCTTCAAGAGCTCCAGCTGCACAGACAGACGCCGGTCTTGGTCCAGCTCTGCCTCTAATGACTGTACACGGCTCTGGGCACACAAGGGAACACACAACTAATTTTAAGTAACTTTTATGGATGAATACACCTAAAAATAACATGTAATATATTTTAATAATACTGATCGAAATGGTTTGTAACTAACCAGGCAATTAGGGTTTGAACTAGCCTTTTTTGTCGTTTTAAAGTCGGTGTATAATTTTAAAGCAGAACAAGACTTTTAAGTTAAACTGGCAATTAATTGTTGATTATGGTCTATACAAGTGTGGTTTTAGTTGTTTTAACTAATTCATGTTGTTATGGCATGTAACATTTGTGAACCCTACATTTAAGACCCTTCAGTCTTTTTTTTCTTTTCTTAAAAATGGCAAGTGCAGAACTGTAGGCGGGGATAGGTGAAAAATGAAATTTTCTAAGCACTCATGCCTCAAATGATAGATACAACTAGAACATAGTTAACTCATCTCATGAAAGTTATTTTACATTATAATCCCCTTTAAAAATCGACACCTAAAAGGAACCTGTAGCACTTGTATTGATCAGACTGCGGAATTTGCGGTATTTTTTCACTTTTTAAACCATCTAAAAATGCATGTGGCTGTTTCCTCATACCTGTGTAGTATGTTGCCATGGTAACTAACTAAACTATCAATACTGAGTTGTACCTTGAGCTCAGTGACAGCCTCTCGTTTGGTATTGCTGAGGTCGGTGATGCGGCTCTTCTGCTCTTTGACCATAGCTGTGAGCTCCTGGACCAGAGCTGCAGACTTTCTCTCCCTCTGCTGCGACTGGGACAGGGACGACCTTAAATCTGTCAACTCTCCACTCATCTGATCACACGCCTCTTTCACCTGCACACATTTTTGACAATTGAGTTACATTTTTTAATTTCTCCAGTTACCTACACTTACAATGCTTCAAGCTTTGAAATTAAGCTAAGCATTGAGGCATTTGGGCAACAGAGTTAAACTGAAATACTACAAAAAATAAGTTGGGCATTGATATAGGCAGATAGCTCTACAATGTATGGCAAAGGCATAGAGTCCTCCTTAGTGATAATTTCTTTTAAATTATGGTAATTATTAGTAAATTATAACTATGAAATGAAAGCTTGTTGAACTAAAACATTTGTCAATACTATAAAACACTAAACACTAAAGACATTAAATTGACTTTGTACACCAAATATACAGTCTGGCACCATGTACTTTTGTGGTGGAGGGTCTGCCACCTGCTTGTTTTGATGGAGACAATGTGACACCACCAGACCAAGTTATAGGTCAGATCTGTGCACAGCAGATGCCATGTAAAGTAAAATGCAGTGAGCAGTAAAAAAAATACATGTAAACAATCACAATCATCAAAAAAAGTTACTAAGTGAACCTTTAAAGCATATAGTGTATGAGATGTATTACATGGAAGTCAGAAAATAGGGTACATTTTGTGCTAGCTAAAAAATCTACATACAAAGGTTGATGAAAATTACTCTTTTTCTCTGCTGCTCTGCTGGACTAAAAATCAAACTCAATTCAAAATCAACTTTCATGGTGAAAAAATAATCACCAGAGGAGGTCAATCTTTTCTGTTTTAAATTAACATCACAAAAGCTTTTTCACTTGTTAAACTGCTGCAGGGTTTAAAGATTTCTATTCATCTTGACACAGACCTCAGAAAACCTTGTAGCTTCAATGGTTAGCGCCATGCGAAACTCGTCCTCTAGTGCAGCGTACTGTCTCCTCCCCTCCGTGATTCTGTCCTGCAGCTCAGACACTTTTTGACTGTGTTTTTGTTCAACCGATGAGACTTCTCTAGCCACCGCCTCGCGAAAATCTGCTCCACCGGGCTGAAGTCGCATCTCCAACTGCCTCCTGTTAGCAAAGACATAAAATGTAGCTTTTTTTTAAAAATTGTATTTATTTCCTTTTTGTGACAAGAAACAAGACTAACACTAACACTAACAAAATATTCTACAAAAACATAACACTAAGAAATTGGATAATGGGGCCGCTGCAAGATTAATGGAATCGAAATCGCAATTGCTTTGAATCAATGAAATGTGCAAATCATATTCGCTACAAATATTTGGAATGTCCTTGACAAACAATGATCTTGCAGTTATTTTGTAGTTGAAACCTTTTACTAAGTCTTGATCTTATCTGTCACCTGCATGCATCCACGTTGATGTTGTTGCTTTGCGTGAAAAGTTCGACAAGATGGCATTAAATTCATTCATTTCCAGGTAGACAAGCAGGTGATGCCACCAGGTCAAGTTAGAGCTCAAATCTGTGGAGAGGTGACCCCATTCTCAGTAAGAATGTCTGTTTTTCAAGATATTTTTGAGTAATAAAAACATCTGTTATTGAATAAACGCAAGATAGATAAGTTTAATGTCATACTGCTAAACATTCCAGGCAGGGTAAAAACATCTCCATGAAGACAAGCAGGTGATACACAGTTACAAAGTTACATAGAGCACCTTTAAAAAATAAATAAATAGCAAATCAAACTGCAATTCTGAGATAATCTGTATTATGGTATTTTTGTAACATACCATAATTTCACGACCATAGGGCGCACCGGATTATAGAGCGCAGTTCAGTTACGGGTGCTTTTTCTGCATTTAACACAAAAAAAGGCGCACCAGGCCTTAGGACGGTAAAACATGCACGTTAGTTTTGCTTCCTTTGCCTTTTTAAGAGCACATACATGCCTCCCAGTCTTTGTAAAGCTGTGTTTGCCGTCTGTCATCCATCGCTCACACGATGTTTGCAACTTTTACCCGCGCATTATGGTCGTGAAATTACGGTAATTCAGTTGAAACACTGAGAAACGAGGCAAAGCAATAAAAAAGTGGGTGAATCAGTTATGTGCTGTTTCATGAGGTTTACTATCATATCATCATTTTTAATTATTCCTAATATCGTAAAGCAGTCAAAATTAGTATTCACAATGTAAAGGATAAATAAAATGCCCAATATAATTAAGCACTGTCCCCTTCTACTGTTTATATGACAATGGGATGTAGATGAGAAACACCATTCAAAACCACAATGATAAATGGACCAAGTGTGCTGATGGAACAAGTGTATTGTTTTGTGATTTTAGAGCAATTAATTAAAGTGAGAGTTTGAGGCCATTCATGAATTGTTGAAGATAAGCAGACCAAATGCTTTTATTATCCAAATGAGAAAGTCATAATTGTGTAAAAATGCTTTGCAAGAGCTAAAAGTTCCATCTAAAATAATGAATAACAACGACAATATGCTTTCCATTGTACCTCACATAAAATACTTATAAAAGCTATTGTAACTTGGGGATGCACTGATATTGATACTGGAAAATGTAATGTTTTAGGTATTGATTGTCAATGTCTGATACTGGTCTGACACTCCAAAAACGTCAGCTTTAGCTCAGTAAAACAGATGCTGCCAAACTTCATCTCCAGAAGTCAGGCACATATTAATTTTGATCATTGTGCAAAAAAAGACAGCTCTCATGACTCTCACAAACCCTTTGATCTAGCAACTAAAAATATAATTGACAAATACATATAACGGAATCTAAATTAAAGTTCAACTGATTGTACAGCCGTATTTTTCATGTATTGTATGTTTGATTAATCCTTCCCAGTGCTATAGTGTAATCTACCTGTGCTCTTGTTCCCTTGAAGCCAGTAGTTCGTGGAGCTGTTGCAGTTTGTTTTTGTGGTGTTGTACTGAAGCCCTCTGTATGTCCAGCTCCCTCTTTAACACCGCTGTCTTATTCTCCAACTCCTGGTATCGCTTCACCTGAACACAACATTTACACATAATCTGCCATTCAATTTACTGTGTACTTACTGCGTTATAACACTGACAGGATAGGAAACATGAAGGTAGTATTTTTAGTAGTTCAATATTTTATCTAGTAAAAAGTGTGGGGTAATATATTAAATACCATGCACACAGAACAGATCACCAAGAAATAGTATTTAGAAGAAATATCAATCAATCAACAATAATATCATAAAAAACAATAAAAGGCAAAACAATTTAACATGTTCAATGTGACGAAACCTACCATAACCTACATTAGTATACGTATATACACATATACAAACACACATAGAAATATATATATATATATATATACACACACACCTCCTCTGCCCTCTGCATAGCCCTGAGACTGTCAGCCTGTGCAATGCTCTCCTCCAGTTTGCTCAGTCCAGTCTTGTGCAGTTGTTCTGTGCTCCGGCTCTGCTCCAGTGCCCGAGTGAGAGACAGACATCGGCCCTCCAGCTCCTCCACGCGCTGCTGCAGCTCAGACCGCCCAGAGCGCTCCTTCAACAGCATCTCCTTCAGTCTGGAGAGACATTTAAATAGAGCTTGGGATCAAATGTCAAAAAGCGGATGTTATTGGTCATATCCACCATGTTTGTTTTAAGTAGATACATAGATACATTTCCCAAAACAATGTTATGTTAAAAGTAAACTTAAGAGTCATGGAATATACCAATAGGCTGCTGGGTCACTACTGGTAAATGAAATAACACTAACTAAGCATAGTATTTTAATATCAGGGCATGTTCATAGTTTTACCTGTTTGATCCTGGTTTGAGCCCAGTGTACTTCTGGATTTGGTCATATTCCAGTCCTGGTTTAGCCCTGGTTTAGTGTGAACACACCCTTAAAATCTCAAGTGGTCTAACATTTGGCTAAGTGACGACACAATCAGAAAATTGCAGGCCTAACCCATCCATACATAGGGAGAACATGAAAACTCCACACAGAAAGGTCCCACTTAGCCCAGGAATTGAGCCCAGGAGGTTATTGTTGTGAGGTGAGCTAGACATTATGCCACTAGTGAAAGGAAGCAAGTTTTATATATACAGATAGCTGAATGAAATCATCATTGATCTGATAAAACTATATGACTAGTTACTGACTCCCTTGCAGCTGGAGTTAGTGTCTCATATTTTTACCATATTTTACCTTTCAGACAAAATTTGCCTACTATTTAAAAATAACTTTTGAATCTTGCTAACAAACAGCACTAATTTCTGACAAAGACAATTATAAAACAAAACATTGCAAAAACTGAAAAACTTCTATTATCCAAAAACAAATGAATCCATAATTTAAAAAAGCCATCTCATGTTGTGTTATTTAAATTGATGATAAGATATTTGTAAGTAATCTGCCTCCTGATGAGAGATACCGACCGCTGCAGCATCATTACAAAGTGACAGAAAAGATGGATTCACATAACGCTGCTGACATATGCCTGACAGCGTGGCTCTAATTACAAACATAACAGATTTATCCAAAGCCAGACAGTGGGAGAGGTTCTCAACCTGTGGTGCAGGAGTAAAACAATGAGTTTTTGTTTTGTTTTTTTGTATAAAACTTATCATTTCAACTGGCGCAGACATGTTATGAAATGCATGTGATTCAGTTTAGTTGTCTTGGTAATTGAAATACTTCTAAGACATTTTTCTATGGTATTTTGAAGTTCAAACCCTGATTAATTTGAATGCACTTTTATTGCATGTATATTTAAATTTACAGTTTCTTAATCGTGTTTAAATTCTGGCTTAAACCAACTAGCCCTTGCCTAGCTTTTATTTGATTTTGAAATCCAAGCTCAAATCTGTCAATTCTACAAAATTTGAGAACCTTAAATCTTTCAAATGCATCTGAGTCTAATCTCCCAGCCAAATTCTCTCTAATGTGCAGTGATACAGATATGAATATTTAATTAGAGATGGTGGTAGACATACTGCATTTGGATAATACACATAATGAAAATGGGTCTATGGGTTAATGGTCCTTCATCCACTAAATGGCTGTGTAATAATTATAGAACGCTTCAGGCGAGTTTAGCTCAATGACACTAGGAACTTTTAATGACGGGTCAGTAGTTTAATGACACTGATGTGGGCTGTGTTTCTGAGATACGAAGATGTTTTCTTAATCAGTATCTTTCAGCTTATATTAATTCATCTCTGAACATTGCACACTAATGATGTTAGTCAAGGTAGTTTTATAATAATGACAAACCTAAAAAGCATTTGTGAGTTAACCTCTGAGGGTACATTCACACTTGCAAATACATTGCATCAAAATCTAGACTAAACTGGGAAGAAACCTAGAACAAAATTTGGACTAGACGAGAACTAAACCAGGACTAGAACTTGATTAGACCAATTTTATATTAGGACTAAAGTGGGCTCAAACCAGGACCAAACCAGAACAAGCATGAACAAACAGACCCTTTCTTACAATGATAATAATCAAAAGCATGAAACAAGCTGGAGTCAAGTACTATAAATGAAGAATTTCATTTAGTCAGTGGGGTGAGGAACAAGCCATATTTAGCATGTATTTATGCAACTTTTTAAGTAACTATAACATGTCTTAGCTTACAAAAAACACTACATTCTAGACGGTTATAATATAAGTGCTAAAATTTGCAACACTAAACAGCAAACCAAATTCAATGCATGCAGCACCAGCAGATGGGGTAGTCGCACCCACAGTTATCCATTTTTACAGACACATTTCATGGCTGAGGTTATACTACACATATAGTACACATTATTTAACTAAAAGATTCATCTATTCATTCTAATTATCTTAAAAGAAGTTTAGAAAGCTTCTATAACTCACTCTAAGATGTGTCATTAGTGTACATTTCACTGTGCATTGTATTGTAAGTTTTATTTTGATATATATTTGACTTGTATATTGTATTTTAGTAAGCCCTCACTTTTCTATAAAGCACTTTGGTCTTCTCTGGGTTGTTGTTCTACTCTATAAATATACTTTGATTCACTGATTGAGACATGGATTAATGCATAGGACATTTATAGGACATAGGACATGATTTTATTACCTGTCAGTGGTGTGCACAGCCAGGCTTTGTAGGTCCTGTTCCTCGCTCACTTTGGTCTGGAGACACTTCAGCTCCTCCGCCAGTTTCCTCACAGCCTGCTCTGCCTTCCAGCGCCGCTCTCTCTCCTGGTCACGCTCCTCCACTATAGTCTGGACCACACCCACAAAATATAATGCAAGTATGAACAGGGTAATATCAGTGGTTTAGGAATTGTGGTAGACTGTAGAGCTGCAGCTAACACTTATTTAAGTAGTTGACTATTCAGCAATGATCATTTTTGATCAGTCAACTAGTGAAACAATAATCAATATTGTAAATTATTTTATGGGTTTATAACCAAGTAAAGGTAAATGTTTCTTTCTTCATAGATAAGATATACAAATAAACTATACTACTGATTTAATAGGAATTTCCCCACTGTGGGACTAATAAAGGCATATATTATCTTAGGCATACCTTAATACTGCCAGAGTCTTTCTGAGTCCATATAATCCAGATAATGATTAGCGATAATTAAAACGATTATTTTACTAGTTGGTTAGTCACGATTATTCTGATTAATTGTTGCAGCCCTGGTACAATGGTAATCTTGCTTGCACTGTATTTTGCATATATTATTTTATGATGCTTTAAAAACAAATTAATTCCTGTTTTCAGGCCATAGCATAATCCGGCTTTGGTTGTGTTTTGCCAAAATGCATTTATTTATTTTGCTCAAAATTGCCCTCCCAAATCCATAAGTCTGATCTGGGTGGTACTTGCAAAGCTTATCATTTTCTGAAATAGCTGCTGTAAAAAGTTTGAGAATCACAAGTAGAAGACTGCAACCTGCTTTCCAAGAGGACCTCAAATGGGGTAGAAAGCATTATTACAATGCACATCTGTATTTCTACAAGGAGGCAGCCTATTCATCTTTACCCTGTAGGTCTCTTCTTCCTTGGTGGACCTTGTTTTTACATGGCCAGAGGCTTCGGCACATTTCAAAGGGCGCCTCCTGGTGGCCCCTGCTGTCTCAACTCCTGCTGTGATGCCAGACTTCTTGGGCCCCACAGAGGACTTTGAAGATGTAGTTTTATGATTCTCCTGATCACTGCACATAAAACAAATCACAGGCATCGCACAAGCTGTAAAACCTGATTATTACCAACCCCGGAGCTAAGGCTGCAATGAAGGTCAAAGGAGATGGATGTAATTCTCAGTTTTATGGGTAAACAAAGTCTGAAACAGTGACTAAGGGAATTTTGAAACTATATTTGGTTCACCTTGTATTTGAAGAGGCAAGTGAAGTATGTATATTAAATTAGAGATGCTAATAACTAGATAAAATATACCGTAATCCAACAGTGATTGATTGTCAAGACCCTATTTTAGGCTCTTATTTGTTCAAAATGATCAGAGCATTGAACTTAAAAATTATTTGCAAGTCAAAAGTGTGTCATTCCTTCTTAAAATGTAGGTCAGAAAATGTTTTGCACAGACAGAAAACTGGCAATAGACACATAGGAAGTAGTCTTTTGTTTACAATCGGTAATCTGCAACAGTTCCACCCTGAGCCTAACAGAGAGGATTTATGTAAACATGATACATGTGAGGAACCTACTCTCGCCTTTTCTCACTTTCTAGTTTTTTAAACAACACCTCAAACAGGACTATTAACCATGTTTTGAGGACTGGGATCCACGCTTCTGGAAATAAGGACATGAATGAACGCTACAGTTTAATTACAATGCTTTATGGTGAGTAATTAACTAATAATTGTCCTTTTTGCCATTTGTCACGTCTGTGTCTTATGCCTCTGCGTACGTCACCATGTCTGCCTCTGACGACCGGTTTTATTGGCTGTTGCCATTGTTGGTTACAATATGACTGAGCAGCTCAGAGTCGCCTGAATACTACACATATGAGGAGCGCATCGGGTTAAAAATCCCCTACGAAGACCCAAAGTCGGACCACGTCTCCCAAAAGTCGGGGAGAAGCAAATCGAGCAAATTATCCTGTAGGGTGTGGCGGGCTTAATTTGAAATAGTTTAGCTTTCTTCATATGAAATGCAGTTGATGCATTCATTACCTGTCGGATCTCCTTCCCTTGGCGTCTTTTGTCCTTGTTCCTGAGCTGCTCCTGTGTTTGGGGACTCGTGAGCGCTTCTTGATTTCTTTTCCACTGTCACACTCACTTTCCGATGTACGATCTGTGTCCCTCTTGGGGACCCGCACCATCACCACAGGAGGAGTGCTGATACTGCTGCTGAGTTTGTCTCGTGTAGGACCCTGTAAGCACAAAGGTGATGTTGGAATTTATAGTGTGTAACAGTATAAACTGTATTTAAATGGCACCATTTTCTCTCATATAAATTACTGTCTGACAGGTTGGAGCCAAGCAAATAAGACCACACTGCTGCCCATAGAAGGCTCTACAAGCAGAATCTGAAAACACCAGATCAAGAATCAAGCTTGTATCATCACTGTAAAATCCTGAGCAAATCCAATTTTCTAAACTGAGAAAAATTTATTATATATCCCTATTGAAAGAGTTCATACAGTTAAACTTAAAAACAAACATTCGATCATCATCCTCAGCAGAGGAGACTGTAAAATCCCATTTATAAAGACTGACTCCTGGAATCAGATCCCCACAGAACTACAAAATATGACCTCCATCCATAGCTTAAGTAAATCTGTCAAGCAGTGGCTTTGTTAATCTTTAATGTCATTGTCATATGTATGGACTGAATGTTTTGTGCCGCTTCAGTTTTTCCGTTTGTCATCAACCTGCCAATGGAATTGCGAATGAAATTAATGTGCACCGTCCCATATTTAATAAACATAAACCCATAGATAGAACACTTTAACAAATACCTTTCAAACTGAATTGTATTTATTTATTTTATGGTATTCAAAGGAGTTTAATTAAAAGTTTTAGTATGTTCATTACCATTAGATAAAGCCCGGGTACTATATGTAATGGACAAAATTTGTTGGTAAGAAATCACCAGCGCTTTGCAAGATGTCTACGTATAACAGTGTATTTTGTATGTATTTCCATGTTTATCCTAGTCCACCATTCTTATTATAGTAATGTCAAAGGTAATCACCTGAATGAGCAGAGATACTTGGCGCTCAAGTTTCCTGATGCGTTCTTCATTATGATTGTCTGGTGGATTGGCTGCACTGGAAACTGCAGGGGCCCCGTCCTTTTGAGCCGACTGTGGGGTGGTCTCTGCTAAAACTTCTGATGCAATCCGCTGACGAAACTGGTTCAACACCTCGTCAATGCGGGGAGTGTTAATATTACTTCCTTTGACCTGAAATAGAACAACGTAAGTACTCTAGATGTAATCTTAGAGACTTATGAAATAAATAAGTAAATTACAGCTTCATGGTGACTGGTATCAGATGAGAGGAATAGGTCCACATAATCTTCCAAACCAGGAATGTCACGTTTATGCACACAGGGTTCACGTGGGTTTCCCAATTGGTCCAGACCATCCAGGACATAAATCTGAGGCAATGACTGGAAGACTATCTCCCGGTAACCTGTAATAAAGGGTTCACATGTTATTGTGTTAACTAGAAATACATATTGTACAACTGAAGAGAAGAGAACTTGTCACTATATGTAGGAGAATAAAGAATAAAGATAGTTAGGATGCCTTGAGAGTACAGAAACCTAAGTTAATTAAAATTTGTAAGCGTAAAAATTACTCAATGACATTGCAGTATTTTGAGCTTGGACTGCTATTCCGAACTGAACACTTAACCCTGTATTGTAGGAGAAATTAAGTTAAGTTAACTGTACTTATCATTTTTATTACATTTTTGCAACAGTGATAACTTCCTGTCACATATTTTTAAGCTTTACCTGGGGACCTGCAGAGTGGATTGTCTGCTCCATCTTTGTACAAAACAACTTCTTTTAAGCTGTGCAATCCCAGCAGGCATTGCAAAAGGTGATCGATGCTGTCCAGCTGGTTGCCATGGAGGCTAAGATGGTTAAGCTTGTACTGCGGGCCATGGAGATACAACAACCCTATTACAAAAGGACAATAAGATCCATCAACATCAGTGTGGTACCGGTGGCACTATCAAAAACACACAAGCCTTACCTGTGAGGTTATTAATCTGATTATAGGACAGGTTTAATCTTGTTAGGTTCACAAGGCCATTCAGTCCTGAGAGAGGCGGGACAAAAGAGTAATTTTACAGCTCATAAAGCACTCGTAGAACTTTAGACCAAATGGAAGACAGATATAAATTACTTGAGGAACTCCCCCTGTACTAGAACATCCATCATGCAACTGAGAAAGTAATTAATACACACACCTTCGACCTTGGTGATTAAGTTGCAGGATAAATTCAAAGTTCTCAGAGAAGTGAGAGAGCTCAGGTTCTCGATGTGAGAGATGCAGTTGGAGGAGAGGTCCAGATGACGCAGGTGCCATGCGTTTCTGAGGCCTTCAATCTGCGAGATGTTGTTGCAGTGAAGATTCAGGGAGGTTATGGTAGAGACCAACTGGACTTCTAGTAAACTGTGACAATAAATGGATAAATGCAGGGAGTTGTAATATGGTCATGAGGGACATCCAACAGACGGTGTAGATGAAATAATGGATATTTTTACATAATTTCAGACAATGATAAACTAATATATTTTACAATTAGTACAAAAAGAGCTTCTTTCAACCGTATATAAAACAAAATTGAGAGAAGCTTTCTACATTATTAAAAAAGCAAAAGTGTGAAAACAGTACAAGCTTATAGATAGCTCAGTTATAATAGATAGTTGAAACAGATATTGAAAACATTGCCTTACTACATATTTATAGGAGCTAAAGGAACTATAAAATGTAAATGCGTTACCTTTTTATCTTCTTGTCGATAAGACACAGCTCCGTGTCTCCCATAATGACAACATAGAGGCGTCTCCAAGTTTCAGGGAGTTTCAATCAAGTAACCGACTTTATAAAACTAGCATATATAGCTATATATAACTGGCACAGTGAGATCATTTGCGCTGTAAACTCGCAAATAAACAAAATCCCAGAAATTGTGAATCGTTGGCTGTTACTACAACAAGAAGCAAAGAGGTTAGCTTTATTTAGCTTCGACTGCAAAACATTGCCATTACGATTACGGAAAATAGATCAAACTCACTGAAAGCTTGTTAATAGTAACTTTGACACTAAATAGATATTTATCTACTTTAGAGTAGCCATATCCTAAACTTTACTTCGTTTTGATACTTATTTGTTGTTTAGCTTCTTGAAAACGCCGCTTCGAGAGTTTTACTTCCTGTTTACGTTACGCTGACAACGCCAACTTCCGGCAAATGCTCGTTAGCTCCACCCACTTGAAACTTTTTGAAATAATCTGTGTAAAATCTCTTTTATTGTTTAAGGTTTATTGCGCACACAATAATGAATTGTATAGCTGGATGAAACAATAGTAATGATCGTTTGGAATTCCATAGCATTTCATATTGGCAAAGTTTTCCAAAAAGATATGGTAAGAGTAAAATGTACGTTTGTATTACGCAAATGAACAGATGTGCAATGTATTTATTAAAAGTTTAGATATGGTTAAAAAACAATTAGAAATAGTAGTAGTAACCTACATAAGGAACCTAGTTTTAGCAGTAGCTAGTTCTAGTAGAAGTAATTGTCAGCTTCAGGAGGCCTTCTGTGTAATGTGCATAAAATGAGCGTATGTAATCACAGGTGTATTATAAAGATCTTGGCTTTCATTAAACTACTAATTGCTTCCACTGGTTGCAACAGGCTCTTGATTGATTCCTCTCTTCTCACACTCAACGTTGTCCACATTAGAAGTGCCGGTTGACTGATCATAGTACCTATTGGCCACTATCCAGCCGTGATAGACCCAATTATCCCTGTAACCCAGCCAGTGGCCCTCCTTAACCTGCAAAAATGATGATCTAGTGCAAATGAAGTCAGTGAATTAGTAATGCCATCTGTTGCTGCAGCAGTGCAACACATGCATTTTTCATTGGCTAGTGCTTTATATTTTCAAGGGCACAGTAGAATCAATGAATACTCTTGTACTTGTAAAATTAAAAGGTGTATGTGATAATTAAATACAAGAGGAGGCGGGTTAAACGGGTGGGTTCTCCTGGCTGCATTCATTTGGTTGAGAAATGTGTATAAGAAAGGTCAATAAGAACATTTCAAGTTGGTCTATTTGGTATCAAATGCTTCTAGTAATGCATGCAGCATATTGCTGCTATGCTATGTAAGAGCTCCAGTCTTGCTACTTTCTGTATCCTATATAGGCCTAATAACATGTATTTTCATTATGGTATTTTTGCATATGTTCAAATGTAAGAGTACAACTAAGAATTATTATGGTTAACAGGAAACCCGTTTATTTTAAAAACTCTGTACATCAGATGCAGTGAATACTAATGAAACAAATGGGTAATTTTCCACATGCTTGTTATTAAAATTATTTTCATAAATCCACAAAGGCACACATCAATTCAGTATTTCATATTTGGAAATGTAAACTTGCTTTAGTTTGATCCGAAGACTGGAATGCATATACTGAATGCCTGAGCGCACAGACAGTGAAATATTTGAATAATTTGTAGCAATTATAATAATTGAATGTTCAGCTTAGAGAAGGTTTTAGCAGTGATCATCTGGACACTGTTTTTCGCTTCTGTTCCCATTCAGAAGCCATTTTCACTTTGACAGTACTGGCTTGAGACACAGGGATTTATACTGAACCACCCCTGGACAAATGAGGGATTTGTTCGTTGTTATAAAATTTGTATTTGTAATTGACAGATGAAACAGCTACCTTTTCAGCAGCATTCTACTAATTGTTGTGTGCCTTAAACTAAATATGTGATGACACACATTTTGAATAAATTACATTTTCCAAGTTAAATAAACAAGTAAAAAAAGGGTAAACACTTCTTACATTCAAATAAACAGCAGCCTCTCTAAGAGTTTTTAATGCACATAAATAATAAAATACATTTACAATGACAAAATGTCATGGCAGACTTACATTTTCATCACTGTTACTGTTACAGATCTTCATAGATTATATTAAGCACACAAAATAAAGTCCTTGTTTTTCTGAGAGGAAATAACTCCAGGGATTATTGATTGCTTTTTGCAGTTATTGTGAATATTCATCAGTCAGCATTTTCAGAAAGTCCACATCAGAATTGTAGAGTTGTAACAAGACCTCCCCTCTGCTGCTGGCTCTTAACAGTTGACTGTGTTTCCGACACATCCAGAGGCTTTGCTGGTGTCTTCATTTAGACGTCTTAATTTCTGTCTCTGAAAAGAAAAATGTGTAGTATATGCATCATTATTACCGCTTACATTTACTGCTTCTGAGACTGGCTGACAGGTGCCTACTACTCTGAGATAACTCACAACAAAATAAGTGACGCATGGCTCACAAAATGGATATTATCATTAAGTTAGGCATCATTATAATGCAAAGGTTACTATATTACACAAGACACCCATAATACATCACCATTTGTAGAGAAACAACACACACACATCACATTAAAGGAGAACATTATATGCTCGGGCTGAGTCATATTTTGTCATTCAGCATTGTTGTATGCTTTGTTTTGATATGGAAATTTAATCTTGTGATATATGCACACTGAAGCTACCATTAATGCTTGAGCAACTTAATTAAACACTGACAATGACTGTACATATTAAAAACACTGCTAATTACTGATTTAAATTTTAACATTTTTAACTTTTTTCAAATCATTTAAATTCCCCAAAACAAGTAAAACAAGTTGGCCCTAATTGGTAGTTTTCAGGTCCTAGAATGTAATGCTGTCATACTCCCAGATAGGGGCAAGAACCAGTTTTCCCCATTGACTCCATTGTACTTTGCCATGAAATATTTAAAAGGTAAAATCACAAATGTTTAACCTGATTTCTATTATTGAAATATCAACCACCAACACCAAGACCACAGAACTCATTGCATTACAACAGAAATCTGCATTTTAGCAATATTCATTTTAGCTGTAAATATTATTAACTTATAATAATGCTATGATGTCATCTGAAATCTAGCACTAAGATAAAAGCCAGAATATGAAACTATAATTAAGGTAAGGTAAGGTAAGGTACCCTATGGTTTACTGTCCCTGTAGGGAAATTTGTCCTCTGCATTAGATCCATTCTTGACCCATCATTGTCACACATTTTTTCTTTGGTCAGAAAAAAATATAGTACATAATTGTTGATCTATAACCCCACAACATGACCCGTCACTGTCAAAGACAGGGCACAAGCTAGCGAACAGTGAGACGAGATGCCAGCCAAGAGGCAAATGAAATCTCAAAGCCATTTGTTCAAACGCAGTCGGAGCAGATTTAGAAGTGGTTAGATGAGATGGTCCCTATTCACTACAGACCAATGACAGGCTATAAATATGAACAGGAGGTAATCATAAGCTTTTTAGTCCATCTCCATACACTTTCACTGAAGAAAACACTACTATTATTCTGAATAGTTGGCTAGCACTACTTTGTATTCAACCTTGTAAGGAAAAAAGACTAGATATATTTAAAACCAAAGGGAAAACCTAGCCAAATATCCATGGGTTTCAGGGTGATAAATAATTAGCACCGTTGCCATAGCAATTGATATTTCAAAACAAAATATTGCATCTTTTATATGATGAAAAGTACTCAAAATGGCGCCTACAAAGCCTGCCGAATACTGACCTCTCTCAGTTGTCGATGTCTGATATGTGGTTCTCAATCTGCAAACAAATAAATAAAAATCTCTAATGAATAATACATGCAATCTTACCAGCTTGTGTAGACTAGAGTGACAACAATTAAAGTAAACTAAAATTACATAAATGTTTAAATATTTACAAGAGAGATTTTGATTTTGAGATTTTGTATGATACTGTGATTTTGTTCTTAAATTTATCCAGTGGTCCGCTGTTATCATCTTTACAAACCCACACAGTCAAATCTGCATAATATTCAGAAGTGCACGAAGCTCATCTCAATACATAACCCAGTCCTCCTGTATCATTTATTACCTCCCACTCCTCACTAGTCCTGTCACCATACTAAAAATCCAATTTAATTTCAATACTAAGGAAAAGGTTTGCTAATCAACTGATCTCAATGCCACAATGATATTAAAACTCCTTTTCAAACAACAGAATGTAATTTTCAATACAGAATAATAGTAGTGTCTATTATCACATGGTCTTATACCAACTCTGATATAAATATAAACCATCTAAACTATCCAGGAAAGGTCCAATTTTGTCCTCTTGAGTGATTGTCTTTGGGTATCAATACTTGTTCAAGTAGTTATCTAGTTTTGAATCAATACATTTTTTGTTTCAATCAGTATCTGGGTATTGATTTTTTTTTACAACCCTACTCCTCGCTCAGACGTTGTAATGGCCCCTCTCACCAGGTCTCTGTTGCCTTCTTCATCATCGTAGTCTTCCACTGCTCCGTCCGTCATGTCTCCGCCCTCCCCCTGGTCCTCTCCCGCCTCCCCCTCCTCTGCTCCAGAATGGTCCGCAGCGTCGCCATGGAGACACTCGCACACTTCCTCCTGCTTCCTCTGCATCATCTCTGCAAACAGCATGACACATTGATATACACTGTTATCATCTGAGAGTGAATATGGATTTCATTTCACGCATAGATAAGTCTGGACAGACAGACAGGTCCAAATAATATAAAAACGTAAATGAAAGAACTGTGAAACAACTCCTTTAACTGTTGGGTACCACTACCAGTACGTTTATTTAACACACACCATCATCTTGTTCAAATACGTTTTCATTTGAGCTAGCCTCTTAAGATCTCCATTGGTTTGGGGTAGGATGTTTTTACATTTATATAAAGTAAAGTAAATAGTTGTCTTTCATCCCAATAACTGTGGCACCTACAGTATAATAGTTGCCATTTTTGACAAAGCTTGAAAAAAATGAAAAATAAGTAGTGGTATCCTTCACTAGTCTTGCTAGTGCAAGTTGGGTTATTTTATTATAAAATGATTTGCTTAATTTGACAGCAGAAAGCAAATCCATTGTAACCTTTGCTTTTATTTGCTTTTACTGGTTTTAATGTAAGAATTTCACATTTATACATTTTGCTATTGTCTTTTTTTAGCCTCAGTCTCTGTGCAGCACTTTGGAACCTGCTTTGTTTGTAAAATGTGCTATATAAATAAAGTGGATTTGGATTTGGATTTGGGCGAAAGCTAGACTGAATTAATTATACTGCATGCTCTGCATATAAGAAAGGTTATTCAATTTAGGGATGCAACGATTAAGCTTTTTCAGTTCCAATACTGATTTCAATACATAGGTTTAAGTATCTGCCCAATACCTAATACGTAATGTCAACCAAAATGAAAGCATAGACTCAAAACAGCATTTATTTCCTTTAAACTGAAATTTAACAAAACTGATCCAAATGTGTTATGTAGCTGTTATTTATCTCTCAAGTAACTATAGAACAGCTTTATATGAACAAAAGTTCAAACATCATGAGACTTATTACATCAATTTATATGCCGCATCAGGATATCATCTGAACTGATATTTGGAAGCCGATCCAGAAAATTGTTTAGTATTAGCCCCGATATCCAATACCAGTATTGAATCGGTGCATCCCTAATTCCAGTGGGTTGACTACCACCACTTATAACTAGACATGTTTGACTGGCAAGATGTATTTTGCGAGTATTTACCTCTTAGTAGATCATATTATATTGTACAATGGGTACGATCTTTGTTAAAAGATGCACTATATAAAAAAGTGAATGGATTGCTCACTACATGCACTACTTAATTAATATGCAGAAATACTCACACAATTAATAACACTTGAATGAATGCTCCTTAATTGAAGTAGGATGATGGATGCAGTGATAATTGAACAGAAAGGTAATGCAAATGAATGAATCAGCCAGTAAATGTACTAAGTCAAAAGAACAGCTTGTATAGAGAGAATCAGCACCAGAAGAATACAGCGCCCCCATTATAACACATTAATCGGATTATGTTATTTTTACCAGACACTTTATTCTGTCTCATTTTGTTCTCTGCGCTCACCGACAGAAAAAGAGCCTTTCATTACTGCATCTCTTTTAACCTCTCGCTCCTCTCTCCATCTGTTACATACATGAAGTAAACATGCAAATGATACATTTAATTATAACTCACCAATGTCAGATCTCTGCTGCCTCTCGATCTTCTCCAGTCGGCCCAGCAGAGAGTCAATCCTGGTTTTAATTTGAGACAGCTCCTTCTTTATTGTTACGAGTTGATCAGACTTCACTGGTAACAAAAAGAATCATATGGTCCATGTGTGATTTCTGAGAGAGTAAATGGGTCAGTGGTTGCTTGAAGCAAGGTGTTTTGAATTAGGGCTGGATAACTATTAAGAAATACAAGAATTATATATATGGAAGATCATTTGTCTCATCAGATTTTGAATTTCAAATGCTGCTGAAATCTTACTTTGAATTCTTTAACTCTGAAAAACATATATGAATTATTTTCATTTTGAATTTCAATTGTTGAAATTTTAAGCATGCATTTTCTACAGTTTTGCAATACAAAATCCCCCTCCACAAAAAAATTACTTTCTTGCTTATGTCTTGGCATTTTGGATCTTTGCTGCTCTGAAAATATATAATTAAAACTTCAACAACTGAAATTCAGAATAAAAACAATTCAAACATGATTTTCATGATTGCATTTAAAATTCAAAATCTGATTAAATAAATTATCTTCCATTCACATGCATTTTCAGAGCATGTCTTTTACAAAAATATGACCCCATGTGGATGTTCTTGATGATTGTCTTACACTGAAATACTGCATACATTTAGGAAAGAACTAGGTAAAAATATCCAACCATTCAGCTATTCAAGTATTTAATATGTGGATGGAACTGATGAATGCCAGAACAGCAATGCAAATATCCTACAATACTTGCAGTTTTTTTGTATGAAAAATCCATATTGAACCATCCAGTATCTAATAAATTCACATTTTATAACAAACCACATCCAGATATTATATATATAACATGCGTTGTAATTATACAATCATTAAAAGACTGCTGCTGACTTGAACAGATCATGTACAGAGGTTGATTAAATATAATTTAATGTGGAGTAGATGAATACTGCCGACAAAAAGTGATTTACAGGTGTATTTTGAAACCTAAAATTACACTTTAAACCATTTAAACAGCTTTAAAGTAACATACGCCTTGGTCCATGGGCAGAGGAAATGTTGTTGAACTGTCGCGATGAAGAGCAGGAGGAGGAAGAGGAGGAGGAGCATGCTCTGATGGAGAACGAGGACTTGGGTCTCCGTGATGGGACGATGACACGGGACCGTTTAATTGGGATCACAGCTCTGGAGGGGGGCACCACCCGACCATGGTATTCAAACAGTCTAAGGATAATATAAGATTATTGTTAGTTCAGCTAAAGGCAAAACAACAGAGAATAAGAACGTGTTAGCTAAAATTATTTTGTCAGTTGATTGTTGATTGTTCCTTATTGTTAATGGGCACAGTATTGGCACAAATACCATTTGTTTTTGTATGCAGAATATGAACAACAATACTTTAAAAATAGGATACATATTAAGAAAAAAAAAAAAAAAAAAAAGTTATTTAATGTCAAGATACATACATTATATATGGTTGAATATTGAGTTTTACAGAGCACTTTCCCAGATACTTAGAGTCACTAATGTGAGTCACTTTATCCACTGACTCCACACTTGGTGGTGGTAAACTACTACTGTAGCCACATCTGCCTTGGGGTAGACTGATGTCTCCCCCTGCAACCACTAATCACTCACACACTGCAATGACACATGGACAGAGTGGATGAAATGTGTTGCCTTCGGACACAACAACAGAATGCACTAAAGCCACTGCTGTCTCACTATAGCATGTGGTATATTCTCCGATCTAAATACAAATAAACGGATACGGACCGCCTCCACATTTGGTCCAGCCCCCTGAACAATACCAGAGAGCATTTTGATTTTTTTTTTCATATATGTGTATTTGTATTTGATAATAAAGTTGGACTTTTGCAATAAAATGTTCCTTAGTTATGAACTATTTTCATTATTAACTATTACTTAGTAACTATTTCATAAACGCATATAACGTGACATTCTGTTCCACTCTTCTGCGGTCTGTGCCCATATCTGGCAACCCCCAGAAAAAAAATCCTAAACCCGCCCTTCTCAAAGAGAACGAAATCATGGCGAAAAGGTTAGGTAAGAGAAAAATCTGATTCAGAATGCAGGGCATTTAACCTGAAGTGGATAAACGATTTTTTTTTTTTTTTGTTCAATGCAAAGAAAAGGCTGTCAGTCTCATCTGTCAAGAGGCGGTGGCAGTATTCAAAGAATACAATTGGTTATTATTTATTTCATTAATAGTGTTATTATTTATTTCCTGACTTTTGTTCTGTGAAGATTCCAGAAAGGGTTATTTGATTATGTGTGGCTTTCTGGAAAACAATACATTTTTACGTTTAGGCACTCCTGCAATCGTCACACTTTTTCTGTTACAAACTGACCCTGGCCCCCCATCAGAGAAGCGAAAAGGTATGTGGCCCTCACAGGAAAAAGTTTGGGGACCCCTGCTCTAGTGTCATACATATCACTTCTTGTCCAGTGCAACATGTCCCTCACTGTGCAGCCAAATCCATTTTTAAATACAGATCTTTACACTATTTCACTGATGGTAAGTATTTAAAAGGCAAAAAAAAAAAAAAAAATAGACCAATTAAATTGTTTTCAAGTCTCTATAAGTAGCCTACTTTAATTGAGCAGTTATCAAATCAATCACAAATATACTTTAATCTCACAAACATGTCATTATTTTTCAGTAAATCTCCACATTCCAAAAGCACTTCCATCCATTGAAAGTGGAATGATTTAATTTCCTGAGATAACCTCAAAGAAGAAGCAAACAAACCAGTAAAAACCGTCAAGGGGAGCACACATTCACAAAGAATCTTTCCCAAATGACCAGCCGCGGGACTATCAGACATTACCACCAAGATAGAGCGTCATTATAGAGTGCAATGATGTGGGCGACAGTAGCTCAGTAGGTTGAGTGTTTGTCCACTGATCCGAAGGTTGGCGGTTCAAATCCCGCTCTCTACATAAACATCATTGGTTGAGTGGTTAGATCCACTGACTCGAAGGTTGGCGGTGCAATTCCAGCCCTCACAGATGAATGCTGTCGTTGTGTCCTTGGGCAAGACACTTAACCCATGTACCCCAGCCCTTGGGACAACGGGTGGAAATTAGCCTCTGGCTATAACCTGGCGTGTTTACATTCATGTCTGTCATGTCATGTCTGTTCATTAACATGCACTGTCCCAACCAAATAAAATAAAAAAAAAAAAAAAAAAAGAATGAAGCCTCCCAAATATGACGCTTAATACTCCTGTAATAATATGATTCACAATGAGGCAATTCTGTACGGCTTTTATCTAAATAGCTGCTCTTTGAAACAGCAGGAGACAGGAGATAAGAGGAAAACAATCTTACAGTAGAGGATGTTTGACACTTAAAACATAACCTGTATTATGTGATATAGTGGTGATATATGGAGAGTGGGAATGTCAAGATTAATTGGTTAGTGAATGATTCAGGTAAGAGTTTTGGAAGTAAAACTGTAAGTCATTTCAACTCAGTCTAAATGTAAAGCACTTCTTTATGAGGATGTCCATTTCACATTAAAGGTACATTATGTAACTTTCTGCATGATTCGGTGGAAATAGAAAGTTATTACCGTACTTTACATGATAGGCTTTATTTCATATTGTGGAAGATTATAGCCAAAGGAACAACATGACGAGGCCAAATAAGTCAGGTTTGTGGAGAGTTTTTTTTTACGTGCAATAGACACAACCAAAATGGAAAAAAAAAAGCTTTTGTCTATGAACGTCTGATTTCATAAAACTGGTCAGATACTTGAGCAATGTTGATATTTTAGACAGTATGAATTAAAGTCAATGGCATTCACGATGGTTTCATTATGGGGTCAATCAGTGTAAATAACTGTACCTCCTCTCACAATAATGGCAACCACAAAATTGGATATTGGGGAGAAAATGATACATGAAGAATACTTACCTGCTGTAGAAGTCATCTCTGTAGTAGTCGTAGTCAAACTCATATCCACTGGAAGAAAGAAAAGAGATATTTACTTGTAAAATACAAGCGTGCCTGCATGAAGAGAAAGTGCTGCATTATTCAACGACATTTTGTACATGAAAAATGTGCAACAATTTATGGGTTTGACTTCCTCATTTATGCAACATTTTGAGGACTTTTCACCACTCAAAAGATGTAATATTTTGTTTTAAATTATTCATCAGTATGGCAGCAGTCCAAATTTTTTATTATTCATTCATTATGCCAAATTGCCAAGTGTTGTGAATTAAGCATCAATACTTAAAGGTGCACTGTACCTACGGATCTTCCTTTGGCAGGAATATTCAACAGTATGGCGTTACTTTTAAAACCCTCATAAATCTTAAACTTTCAGTGCAAATAAAACTAAGTATATGATTTTGTTCTAAAAACATTTTAGTAACATGCAAACTACAAATCTTTATACAATAAATGGTACATCCAATGAAAGAGTCAGCACTTGGGTTGACTCAATATCTTGGGTTTTGCCTTGACGAAAACGTATCCTTTAAACATATCTTGGAATTATGTAGTAGTTTAAAATCTAAATTATCATTTTTTACAGAAACAAACTGAATCCAAACTAATTACAGAAAAGAAATACTGTAGTGCAAGCAACCTTCCTCTCCGTTCTGTATTATGACTTCAGCCTCTACTTTGAAATCCTGGATGCACTCAGCTCTTTGTTTTATTACAGGTGATGGATTTGAAACCATCACTGTGTTCTCTGAAAAAGTGGGTTGGACATCATTGTCTATTAGAAGAGAACAGCACTGTATGCATCTATAAGGGACTACTTCAAAACCTACCAGAATACCTCTCCTGCATGTTAATCATTGAATCTGGAACATTTACTAGCAGATCACACGACTGTATAAGGCTAAGAACTAGCTGCATCAAAACTGAGATGTGAAAGAGGGCTTTTAGCTGTTTTTCTTCACAAAGATGGAATACACTTCAAGGAAAAGCAAAACTGGATACTTTGGTGACATTTATCTCAGTGGAGACAAGCCGGTCACTCCACCAGGCTAAGTTATAAGTTGCAGATCTGTGGAAAGGCGGCATGTTCAAAGTACAAATTTGTGCTTCCTAAGGTGTTTATTGACATTCTGTTTACTCTGTCATATTACTTAGTGACTAAGTAATGCACCTTTTCCTTTTAATTGGGTGAGTTTGTTGTCTGCTGAAATGTCAGTTTCTTGAGTGCATTAAACTGTGTCATTTTTGCCCAACAAAACTGGAATCAGGTGGGGAATTGCCTGTTGCTCAAAGTAAACTGTGGTAAATGAGAATTTTAAACAAGCAACAGAAACATCTATGGCAAGAAAGGTGGGTCAGAAAACCAATCTCCACTTGTCAAAGTTACTTTAAAGTGACTCAGAGTAACAGACCTGTAGAGAGACGACAGGGGTCTTTTGGAGCCCAGCTTCGGTCGGTATGGCTTCGGCTCCCCTGCCATGTTGATGTCTGTGGAACAAGATGGAAAAGATTAAATTCAATCATCAATAACTTCTTTTTCAATATCTGTTAAAAATGATCAAAAAAAAAAAAAATGACTTTTGGGGTCTGCCACCTGCTTGTCTCCATGGAGATGTTATTGCTTTACCTGACATTTTTATTCAATTAAAGGTGTTTTAATTGCTCAAACAAATAGCTTTAAACGCATGTGCTGCCTGAGCATAAACCAGCTGTAAAATGTAAGTTTTTATGAATCTGTTGTGCTATGTATGAATGAATGTAGTCCAGTTTATGCTGTATGAGCTTAACTGTAAAGTTGTAAACATATTATCAACATTGCATTCTCTATGGTGGTGTAGTTTCCTTATTTTGGGACAAATGGGGAAAAGATTCTCTTATTCTTGACCACTCCCTCCAAGGACTATTCATAGAAATCAGCTGTTACACTAGAGTCTGATACAAGCATCTCAGCTTTATGCTTAAAGTACTTGTACTTTGTCAAACATAAGCACAGTGCACCTTTAACATCCAAATTCATTCTTCCAAAGCATTGAAAGCATTCTTCTCATTCGAGTTCAAAATCAATGTAAAAATGTCAAAGACAAAACATCAAAGTTCAAAAATTCAAAATATACAAAACTTGACTGATAATCCCACTGTGAGATAATAAAACATGTGACAGTCTTCATAAGTAGGAAAAGCATACGGCCAATGCTTAGATTTAATTTTTACCTCTTTGTGCTGTGTTCACATAAAAAAGTGATCTTTTTTTTTGACTTGGCAACATCGGGGACTGAAGACTGACAGTAAATTATAACAGAATTTCTCACAAAAGCACAACGCATTTATCTCAGGGCTAGACAGGATATATGAGCAAAAGTGTCTCAAGAGGATTTTTGAAGAATCTTAAACATTTTTCTAAAGGCTTTTCTGATCTTCATTACTGACAGAGTGAGTCATCCCGACACGCATCACGACTTGTTTTGATTGACAGCTCATCCACCTGCCAAAGCCTGTGAGCTATAGCCCCAAACTGCAGTGCGATCTCTGCATTCAGTCTGCCTGTCATCTGCAGCCCGAACCAGGGAATTTAGAAGCATTCAAGGTCATGCGGGAATGAAACACAAACTAATGCTAAACAACTCCTGGAGGGGTTAAAATGAGGACTACGAGAGAGATGTGGTGTAAAATGGTTGTATAAAGTGTTGATTAATTATAAACCAAAATCCACAAGGAAGGAACGACTAAACATGTTACAAAAATACAAACACCAATTAAAGCGGCATATAGTCTGTATGGAGGGGAAGCAGAAACAGCACACAGCATACAAAGCACAGAACATCCAAAGACCAACAGTACAAAGCAGACACGAGGCATGACACAAGGCAGTGCAATGCATCAGGCAAAGTGGACATAATTAGATGAGACCTGGTGTGGTACAAAAACCACAGAAAGGTACATGAACCTAATAGTAATGTGCTTTGGGGCTTTAGTGTATTTAACTCAACTTACACACACACACTCATTGATACTAGACATTAAAATGTTTGGCTATCTAGTGGTTACATCTTTAAATACCCATAAGCCATTCTTTAAGATGGTTTATGAGTGTGAGTGTTCCAGCTGCTGCAGTCCTTCACAGAGAGCACATTCTGGGCAAAGGTGTACTTCCGAAACTGCACTTCCCCCGCTCATTGTGGATCTAGTGCTGGTCTCACGGCAGCTGTTTTTGAAGTATTTTTTGTAGAGTTGAGTGCAGTGACATCAGCAAACAAGCACTGTAAAGCAATCATCAATATGAGAAAAGACTCGCACCTGGAGGTAGGACTTTGCTGCCTCTGTTGTAATGAAAGGCTGAATTTGTTTGACATTATGCATGTTAAATTGAATGATATTTGTAATTTTTTAAATGTGTTTTTTGACCTTGAGGTTGGAGTGCAATACAGCTCTGACATATCTGAACTGAACTCCATTTCCTCTACCAGTTCTACTAACTTGTGCATCAACTTCACTGTAGTCAAATTAAAGCCGCTCCCTCTCTCTCCTCCCTCTTTCCCTGTTGCTCTAATGGGCCGCTGGAGCTGTGATGGTGTCTTCAGGTGCTCTGGGACAGCTGTATCATTATCATTAAGAAACCAGAAGGACATGACAAATAGCCCTCTCCACTGTGGTCCCATACTCATTAAAAGAATACAGACACACAAAGCTGACAAAACACACAGAATACATGAATAATTATAGATATTACACAACAATCATTAGGGATGGGAAGATAACATCAAAAGCTACTAGTGTTGCCATGATAGTAGCATTTCAAACTCAATTTAGATACTAAGGACGTGTCTTGATACTTAATCCCAATTCCGATACCAAGATGATACTAAAAACTCTTTATTTAGACAACAGAATGTCATTTTCAGCATTGAATTGTAGTACTTTCTTTTATATTACCATCTAGTCTGTGTTTTATCTATGTGGTCTTTACACTTTATTTTTTATTCAGGAAATTCATCTCAGTCCTGTGGATGTGACATTTTTTTAGTATCGATACTTGCTTAAATGAGCATCTAGTTTCAATATTGGTTTTAATATTGACTAGTATCTGATTTCCAATACTTTTGCCAACCCTAATACATCACGATAATACAATTTGAAGTGTGATATACTGCTACAGAAAACATAAAAAGCAAGATTATTGTTTGAAAAACTGATTCTAAATGCATAGTATAATTTTAGAAACAGTATGTGGTTAGTGTCATATTCACTGTGTACAGCTGTGTCTTATTAAGTCTTATTATAATACAAAAAACAAAGAAAGAAAAGCGACATTGTTCCTTCTATTATGTATTGAACGATAAGTTGATTTTTAGCTTTTACAGTGTTTCCAACCTTTTTCTCTGCAATTTTTCCAATCAATATCTGGCAACCCAAACTTCTTTCTATGCCTAAAAAACTAGTGTTTTATGTTGTAATGTGACTGTGAGACGGTGACATAAGAAGAGTGGAGAGATGCAGCAGGAGACAGCGTTGCTAAGCAGTGGCCACTCAGTGTTTGATTGATACAGTAAAGTGTAAGCAGTATGACATTTAGAGAGTGTTCATAAGAGACACTCTACAGAAGACATAGGAAATAGACACGGAGGAAGAATAGATGATGACATTTTTCCATTCTGTCCTCTCTTTAGTGTTTAACCAAGATTTACTTTTTAAATAAAGTTTATACTTTTCCAGTTATATTTTATGATTCTACAGTTCAATTCAATTCAATTCAATTTATTTTTGTAAAACCCAAAATCACAACAGCAGTCTCTTCTTAGGGCTGAACATGAGAGTTGATTAACCAACAGAATTAGAAAATCAACAGTGAAACAGAAACAGACAAGCAAATTAATCAACAGAAAACAAGCAATGAATAACTGTTCCAGAACATCCCCTGTCCTTAGACCCTCCTTCTCGGTAAGGAAAAAACCCAGTGGGAAAAGGAGAAACCTCGAGGAGAACCACAGTGAAGGAGAGATCCACTCCCATGGACGGACAGGCTTTAGATTTGTCCAGGACTAAGGTGCAACAGAAGACTTTGTGCACAACGGGAAGTGCCAAAGATGGAAAAAATTGGCCATGATAACAAGATAAATATTACACTGCCAGCTCTCCTTTGGTCTGTGTCATCAGAGGTATAATACTCCCTACAACAAAAGCATAGGCAGACTGGACTTGACTTGAATGGACAATGCTATCACAACATCTCAAGGGTGCAGGGGTTACTTCAATTAATTAATTTTATAAAGCAGTCTTTGGGCTATTTCAGTTGTAGTTCTTATTTGGATAGTTGGAACTTGGTGTTGTGTCTTGCGGGTTTCTCTTGGCCTCATGGGTAATCGCAGTTGCAACTGATTCATGCGTTAGCTGCAGAAGAGGACACAACAGGGTAAGTGCTTTGTCTTCTTGAAAGATGGAAGATGTTGCTTTGGTCTGGTTAGTTCTAGGCTTCCCCCATTTTTTTCGACTGTGTATGTTTCTTCTCACAATAATCTTAACACTCTAATGTGACATTGTGACACTGGTTAAAATCCAAACAGACTTGTCAGCAAATCTGGGAACACAATCGACAACATTCTTGCTTAGAGAACTGCCAGAGACCATTTTGTCATGACAGTGGATTTAAAAAGCTTAACTGGGAAATCTTTATCAAAACTTTTAATCAAAACTTTCAATTTTAAAGTTTATCAGGTATCGGTTTGTCAAATATTGGTTGTAGCGATATCCTAGTTGGACTTATAAATCAATATAATAGGAATCATAATGAAGTTTTAAAGCTGTTCTGTAGTTACTTGAGGGATAAATAACAGCATTATAAGACATTTAGATCAATTTTGTCTTATGTTATTTTTGTATAAAGGAAATAATTGTTGTATTGGAACTGAAAAAGCTCTGTCAGTGCATCTCTAAATATGTTGCAGTTACTTTCTATCTTGATTTGAGGCCAGTAAAACAAACAGGACATAAACAACTGTCATTTGAATTGCTAATGAGACAAAGAAGCATCTGTTGTGAGTTTATTATCTGCATAGAAATGTACATCTACTCAAAATCAATAGAAAATACAATGCACAAAAACAACGCATTAACATCTCCCTCCCAAATCTAACAGACTCGTCTGGTTCCTATTTATATATTAATACAACAACAGCTAAAGCTAGAGTCCTGCCAAATTTGTCTTGCCCCAGTACAGATATATTGTATAAGCAGCTTGTGATGTGAAAATATGTTTGCTGTGTGCTGTCTGTAATTAGAAAGTGTTTTTCCCTCTGATAATCAGGAAATGCAAGTTAGCATGCTTGAAACGTACGCTGGTCTTTAGTGGTGGGATGTGAGACAGAAGGCAGCAGCACTGGCATGGTCCACAATTTGATTTTTTTGTTCAGTCATTTACTGAAATGCAAAGTGCAATGGAGGTTTGAGGAACAGTGTCTCCTCCAGCAGCAGAACATGGTGTGTTGGTTTCAAGTGCCTTTTATACTGTCCCACTAACTGGATAAAACTAGTGTTCTTTAAGAGGGGTGTTTGAAGATAACATTAACGCTTTAAAACTCTTAAACCTCCATAAAACCAAATAAACCCATAAACAAAATTAACCCCATACATATATTTAAATGCTAAAAACAAACACCAAATACACTTATACCCCATAAAGCCTTCAAAATGCCCTGTCTTGGTCCTGCCCCCGAACCTTTAAGGGAACTCGTTTCATCAGGGACCCCTTTGACACTTTGCACTATAATATTGCACATATCCAATTAATAATTAATTATTAGCTGTTAACTTTAACTTTGTCTTCTTTTCCCTCCAGGACACGCAGCATCAATTAAAGTGCCACTGTGCCTCCAGATCTAAAATTGGGCAAAAGGACAGACAAATTAAAAAAGAAACATTTTAAAGACCTTTGTGTGCAATTGTCTTATTTGTTAAATTGCAAATAATGTTCAAAGTGCTGTGTGCTGTTAAAGTGTAAGTGCAATTTAAAATGCATATAGTGAAGGGGGCAAAGTGCTGTTACTTTTGTAACAAATGGGCAGTTTGTTGCAATGCTACTTGTTTTTTAGATTTAACTCTGCAGTTTTTGGGAGTTGTGAAATGTGCTTATAAACTCATCACGCTGAATAATTTGGATGCTGGGAATAGACAAAATGAGTGAAGAATAACTTTGGACCACTGCACAGCCCCCTCTGCTTCTTCTTCTCTTGTAGATTAATGCATCAATCGTGCTCCTTAGAAGTTCTCATTTTGCCGGAGCACCTCCCGCAGTCTGGATATGTTCAATAACCGTTTCTTCCCCTTGACATCGGGTCGTACAAAAATCCAATCACTAGTTCCTGGGAGCGCTCCTCTCCTCTGAGTTCATCCATATTAAACAGCCAAGCTCCAAATAGCCTGCAGAGGACTGGGGAAGTTGGACCTCTTCTTGCCCTGGAGGAGTGGAGCAGTGGACCAGTCATTAAAGAAGACAATGAGAATTAAGTGGAGTGAATTGGGCCCAAGGGAACATCTGGCAAAGAAGTAAGAATAGTTTAAAGCTTTAAACCATGTTATAATACTGTTACCTTATCAGAAACATACCTGGAACTGTGTTTTGGTTTTGTTTGTATTTTCTGTCTAAGCCTAAATATGCAGGGTTTGTGTGTTAAACATGTGAACTCCAGGTCTGTTTTTGACGAGGAAACAACATTGCAACATAGATTAGAAAAGAGCATAATATGGAGCCTTTAACAATACCGATCTCAGTGGAACATTTTAGTCATTCAGATCAGCTGTTAGCCTTGGTATTTCTTGTGGTATAGCATGCTTGAGAAGTGCCTCTAATGTGCCACGGTATGGCAATAAACTTACCCATCTGGCATTTTTATTGCTACAAGAAATACCTAGAAAAACATGCATTCTTATTGTGAGTAAGCTTGCCTTTCCACATATCTCACCTGCAACTTGCCCTGGGAGCACCACCTGATTGTCTCCATGGAAATAGTTTATGCTAAACTGAATAATTAAACATGACAAACCGGTGACCCAAGGCTATGATTGGTTTCTTCAGTGTGTGTGTTCAATGTGCACTAATAAATCAACCATATACAATGCCTGTCTCTTAAAAAGACCTATATATTGTGCAGTTTCTACATGAGTGTAAAATAAGCTAGAATATAGAAATGTGTCGTTTTATTTTTGCTTTGCTGTAGACTTCCCTAATAATGTTTTATTCCTCTGCATCTTCAGACAATGTATTTGATGTGAAATGCATTCACCGTCTTCCAGGTCTCAATCTAAAAGTTATGTCTCTTGCACTGTTTAATGTGCTCCCAAAACGTAATCCTCTGTCCCCATCCATTTGGCACATGGGCAGATTGGTCTTGGCACAAGAACACAGTCCACTCAGGCCTGTTCAGAAGAACACAGGTGTATTTGATAAAGAGATCACCCAAAGCCTCTAAACACAAATATATGAAACCAGGATTATAGCAAACACACCAGGTCTGAATTGGAACTAAACTATGACCACAATGAAAAGACAAAAATAAGATCTCAGACCAAATCTAAATTCAACCACAAAAAGTTAACAATTTCTCCCGCTATAAGGCATGTGACGTTCACTGCGATACAGGGATATTGAATGTGCTCAAAGGGCAAAGGGAACTACAAAGACATGATGACATATTCTGTATAGGATTTACAGTATGGTCACCGCTGCAATTAGGTCTGTTATTTCAGGGAAACAGGGAAGCAAGCAAGCTCATTAGTAATAAATAATTGTAAACAAAATGAAACGTCTCTGACTTCAGATTTTAGTGCTTTCAGTGCTTCGCTCATTGATTCTGCAGCAGTCTGTAATGTTTTTCAGTCCTATGTTGTTGTTTTTTTTTCCTTTTGTCACACACGATGGGCTATGTGTTTCTCTGACTGGCTAATCTGCCCGTCAGTCACTCTAATCTGAACTCTGCAAGAAATAGAAACCCAGACTACACATTTTTGTAAAGTATGGAAAAATGAATTAGATTCACATCCTTATCTTTGTCAATGCTAAAGTATGGGTTAAAGTGCTGTGTTGATGCTGTATATATGGGTTTCAGAATGATGATAAATGAGGACAGTTGCCATAGCAATGAACAAATATTACATTTTTTGAATGGTGAGAAGTCTTTAAAATGTCACTTAACAGGAAGTTGAAACGCCTGAATACAGTATTGTTACATTTCAAATAGATGTGGGGCAAGAACCAGTTTCCCCTATAGAATAAACATCCAAAATGTTACACCTGATCATTTCTATTAGTGACTCACTCTATTACAGAAATCAGCATTTTAACAATACTGATTTTAGCTGCCCCCATCTGTATTGAATATTATTTGGCTATAGAATGCTCTGATGTCTTCTGAAACTCACCAACTGAATTTTAATAGAGACCGAGATTCAGTCATTGAATTAAAAATCAAGATTGATCAAAATGAGGAAGAAAAACAAGATAAATTTTTTTGCACCTACTGCCCATCCCTATTTCCAAATGACCTTTTAGCATTCATCCATGACTTCACTAGTGGGTGACGGCCACTCTGCAATGTTCTTTTGTGGCTTGTAAATGTGACATAGGAGCAAGCCCCATCAGAACTGACTCAAGGGCGCAGCCTGCTCCTGCTTCATCACAGAGACAGCCTTTTAAAGCACTGAGGGAGTGAGAGAAAGGACAGTCATACAGTTAAGAAGATACAGTGGGTGTGCATTCAAAGTAGCACCGTCTTGTATGAATAGAGCCCATATATTGCTATATTCAAAAGCATGATAACTTGTTTGTATATGGTGATATGTTGTGATGTAAAGTTTGTACTATCAACGCTCCAGAAAGACGTTCAAAGTGTAACGCTAAGTCAGCTAAAGAAATACTGTATATTCTTTAGAGAACTTAAAGGAGACACGGCATGGTACAGGCAAAAGCTCTAAAAAATATTACAACCTTGTGTAAAAAGTACTACATACACATAGGTCACGAAAACAAATTCTCAAGTGCAATGTATTGATGAAGTAAATATAGATGATAAATGATAATACTAAAACCAAACCATAAAGCAGAATTATCCACCAAAAAGTATTCTAAATGTACAAAACTTAAAAAAAAGAGCTGAAAAAGATAAATAGCTGAATGCAACACTTAAGTAATTAGTTTGTCTCTATAATGAGTCATAAAGTTCACAATTCGACTTTCTACAGCTCAAACTTCACCGGAGTACAGAAAAATACCAAAGTTTTCTCATGAATACAAAGAAAAAGTACCCACGCTGAATACTGACCCCCAAAAAGTATTGTTCCATCTGTCATATATTGAACGTTAAGTAGATATAGTACTCGACACTCCCAAAAACTGCAGCAAACTCACTCCATGTATTCTCCTGTCTGCCTTTATGGATATAAATCCTTACAACCATAATAAAATAATTAGTTGACTAATCACCACTGACTGATTAATCAATTAAACAGCTAAAGAACTGCAGCTCTACAAAGTATACTGTTACTTTATCATGTTAAGAGCCAGTGAAGAGACAATAAAATAAGAGTGTATGTTAGTGATGTGGTGAACAAAAACACTACGACGTGGAATGACTGTGTAATCCCTCAGTAATCCAAGTGTGATCCATAGTAAAAGAAAAAATTTAATCTGCCAAATGGACAAAACGTTGTGGGAGTGAAGACGTTTGCTGTTCATCCTAGCCACTACTTCAGTTCTGGTCAGATCATTGCTGGACACTACCTACCTACCTATATCAAGCTGAGGGGAGGAGCTAACTACACTGGTGTTTCCTCCCTTCATATAGATATAAGACACTGTCCACCAGTACTCTGACCAGAACTGAAGAAGCCGCTTGGATGAGCAGTGAAATGTCTTCAGTCCCACAACTCTTTGACTAGTTGACAGAATTGAATTTTTCTTTTATAATAAAATGAGGATATTAAATCATTCACTATTCATAGGTCTACTGGCTAGCTCTATTGTCTCCTTGTTTTCTTTGTTTGCTTTGGGTCTGAGGATGGAGTTTTATATGCGGGAAAGGTGATGTCTAAGGCCTCCATTCCTGTTCAAGAAAGGATTGTCTTTCCTAACAAAAACGAACAGTAGAGCTAGCCAATTACACAGACTTCCTAAACTTGAAAGACGTTGGTGATGTGATGAAGGGAAACTAATGGATTTGATATATATATTCTGTGCCAAGAAACTGCTGGTACTTAAGAGGAGGAGATGGAGAGGTTGAGGTGGTTGATGGTTCCGCTGCTACAGTGGAGAGAGCATGAAAGAAATTTAAAAATGCAGTAAGCAATATTCAGCAGTTAAAGTATTAGTAGTATAGTTATAGTAACCAAGGGCATTAAGAAACATGTTTTTTACTCTCAATAGGATATTTAAGAAGAAAACAAAAGAAATTGGCTAATATTTGCATGACAGGAGAAATCTTCATTATGTCCACATTTATATTTGTGATTTTGTTATGTTTCAGGGTATGGGGAGTCACTGCACGTCCTTTTTTAATCTTAATCATGTGCTTTGGTCCTGTCAGAAAACTTGGCAGCACAAACTGTTGGCTGCCCTTTCCTTCCCTTCAAGACGTTTTAATAACATTGTCATTAGACCAACCTGCGGTACATTAGGAGAAAGCAATACACACCAATCAGGTCACCAAGACGACACAGCCCCTTTTACTTTCTTTGGGAGGGTCTAAATCGACTCTTTCAAGTTCATGGATAACCAGTTACAATAGTTTCTAACCCATGTGGAACTAAAATGCCAGTATTTTTCAGCACAAACTGTGTACCATACTTTTAACAGATCAACAATGTGTGTCACTCTAGCTGGAGGTAATTTCAATATAATTATTTGACAGTTTTGTAATATTTTGTTGGCTGCTGCTTTAGCATGACACAGACCAAGCATTTCTCTGAGTCCAACAGATAAACGACTTGGGCTGGATAATTTAAAATGTCAATTTGCAATTTATATTTTCAAATCAGGCTTAAGTTCACATTGCAAATTTTACACATCCGGGAACACATTTAGCCCTGGAGAACCCAAGAACCCTTTTCTGCTATAAGTTCACTGAACACTGAAATATCCACTTTTTCAATTTTAACCCTTTATTCCCTAATTCAGGATTAGGGCCAAATTTGACCCATTGAGCTCGCTAATTTATTCAAAAACAATATAAAACGTACTTCTAGACATTCTGCAAGCTATTACTAAAAAGATTAACAAAAAACCCCACAATTTTACCAACCGCTGGTTTGCTCAGGAGACGATTTTGTTTGGGTAGTTTTCCAGCTCAACAAAACAGCATGTAGTCCGTCATCTTGTCACTACCACTCCGGCTCAGTTTAGTTCAATATTCATCCACTAGGTGTCTCTATGCAGGGGCCAGAAGTGGCACTCTGGGCTTTTTGAATTGAAATTTGACTTTTTTTTTTGTCTGTTTGTTCATTTTGGGTAGCAGCAATTAACTGCGGCCACATTTGACCCCGTGAGTTCTCCAGGGTTAAGAGAAAATGGAAATATAACGTGTACATAATATCACGGCTAATCTAATATAAGAATCTCACCATTTTTACATTTTTTCCCTATCGAATTTGGCAGAGCACATTGTATTACCTAATAATTCCAGACTTAGCTTCCAGAATTGCAGCCATTGAGAAAGCAATTTTGACTTTTTGATTTTGATATATTGTGCAGCCTTACAAACTACTGCAGTTTCCGATACTGAGCACAACTGATTATGGGGCTGTGTATTAAACTGGTGGTCCTTTATGTTATGCCCTATTGTTTGTATGAGTGCATAAATCCACCTCAGTTCAAAGCAATGCAGAAAGTATATTTATGCATTTGGGTTTATTTGTTTTTTTTCTCCATTTTGTATAAAGCTGTAATTAGCTTAGCACTTTAGCCGGAGGACACTGTGCTGCCTTCAGTGGCTAATGGACTTTTCGCTCTTTTACCGTGTGACTGCTGTTTGTGCTCATGATGAAACCAGGTCTGTGCTAAGTGCAACGCTTTGAACCATCTGAACTCTGCTTCTGCATCCAAACTCAAAAGGTTTGGATTCATATGCAGAGTACTTTCATTTCAAAATGGTCAAATAAAGCACCTCTTCTTTTTTTTTTTAATTATCGTAACCTCAAAATCTCCACTTTGGGAACCTGTGCTTGTACAGACGACTTGGTCCGAGCGTCTCCGAATCTGCAGCTCTTGGGATGTTCCTGGTTTTCTGTGTTCTGTTAGCTCTTTGAAAACTAAACTAAGGAACTTGTGTTTAGAGTTGCATATGTATTTTAATGGCATACCTCATCAGTGTATAAACAAATCTTGTATAAATGTTTCTTGATACCACTTAATTTATGCTATCCCAGCACCACTGCTCACAGGTCAATCAGCCTCATGTGGAGAGGCCTATCAGAGCTCTGGCCTCGGATACACCGCAAATTTCCCTGATCACTGAAGCAAGAAATTACAAACTGACTGATTTTACCATATGAGCATTAAAAACTAGAGCCAGTATCATAACACCTTCTTCACGTTTAATTATAAAATGTTTTTATTATTCACAAATCTGGAAGTAAGACTGGTGCACTGTTAGAATGCCTGTAGTTTGATACCATCCTGAGAAGGCAAAACTCCACTCTGGCCTCTGAAAGTTGTGAAATATGCTTATAAACTCATTGTGGTGAATAATTAGGATGTCTTTTAAGGCAGTCAAAATCAAGTACAGCACATTTAATAATTACCAACTGCTTGTATCTTTGGGATTTTGGTTCTTCTTGAAATCAGCAGCTTGAGTAACATTGTTCTCCATAACAGCAACAGCTAATGAGGCACACTCTTCAAAGTTTTGGAGTATGCCTGACCTTTAGAAACCTGTCCGCAGTTTTCAACAAAGTCAGCTAAAACCTGTGCTTGCTCCATCCAGAGACCTCCACAGCATCAAATATTCACTACTACCACTGGCTATACAAGAGAGGCTGAAAAGTCAAACAAGTTAAAATGGACTACCTTTATCGAGACCAGAAAACACCAAATTTACACAAAATATTGAACTTGAGGATTTGAGATATAGCTAAAGCTTGTAGATACACACTACACTGATATTATGGCCACTAGGGTTGTCAAAAAAAATACCCAGTTGCATAACTTATTTCAACAAGTATTGACACAAAAGATAAAGAAAAAGATACATTAATAGGACCAAACTGAACTTTCCTGGATAGTTTTAGAATGGTCGTGATCTTTATTAGAACTAGTATCGTAACTAGTAAGGCTGCATATATACTGTCTTTAAAATGTATTTTTTATCATTGTGGTATCAAAACTGGTATCGAGAATCAAAACTTTTCCTTAGGATCAAAATTTTGAAATTTTAGTGACAACCTGAAACAGTTTGCTTCAAATAATTTTCCAGTCATTTTTAGTAATGTAATCACAGCGTCTAAGAACAGACCCCCCCCCCTTTTTTAAAATATATTTTTACATGAAAGTAAATGTATAAATGTAATCTAAGCCTAAAGCTATAACAAAAGTCCACAGTTATTCCAAATTAATTTAATTAATTATAAAAAAATAATATATTTTGTTATGTAGAATATATATTTCAAATATATTTCCTGGTTTAACTCACATTAGATGGAGAACACATTTGAAACCCCTCGACTTATAAACAAGTAAGTGTTTACAACTCATTCTCTGCATGTGAATAAAACATTGTAAGTCTAGTGCTGCACTTACAACACAGAAAAATAAGGGATGCCTATATAAGGAGGCAAGACAAAAAGATATAGAGGGTTTTGGGGGTCAACACCTAATGCATTTTTGTACAAAATATGTATAATTTCCTGCATTTTGGTGGATTTCAGCTCTGATAGGTGGCAGTAATAGATGGCAGTAAAAGTCTCTAATAATACAGCAAAACAAACCGTGGAGAATTTTTAAAGGACAAAATATGTATTTTCCAGGACATTTGACTCTTTTTCTAATTTTACATGCTTTTTCCATGTCTGAAAAATATTATTTTCCAGGTTTTCCTGGAAGTGTGGGATCCCTGTTCTTATAGTGAGACGATACTATATCATCTACATATTTTACTCTGCAACTACATAGTATTTTTACTGTATTGACAATCCCATAGCGTTCATTTGTTTATCTCTAAATAAGCGTCTTGTTGTGTTGGAGGCAGGAAAACTGAGCAAGCGATTATTGTAATTTCACACAGAGAAATTTAAATTGAATAGTGTATTGTTAAATTGGTTCCAGTTTTGATTCATATGCAGTACTTTCAATTCAAAATGGTTAGAAAGTGTCTCTTCCATTCTTGAAATTATATTGTAACCTCAGAATCCTTGCTTTAGTAACCTATGCTGGTACAGACAACTTGGTCTGAGCATCTCCGAAACTGCAGCTCTTGTTGTTCCTGGTTTTCTGTGTTCTATGAGCTCTATTAACACTAAACTAAGCACCTTGTGTTTAGAGTTACATGTGTGGTCTTAATGATATACCTCATTAGAGTATAGAGAACATAAATCTTGTATAAATGTTTCTTAATAGCACTTAATGTATGCTCTCCCAGCGGTGGTGCTCACCGCCGCTCACAGGTCAATCAGCCTCATGTGGAGAGGCCTATCAGAGCTCTGGCCTCGGATACATCTGGAATTTCCCTGATCACTGAAGCAAGAAATTACAAACGGACTTGAGAAAAAATAGTTCGGTAGGGGTCAGTGTCTATAAGGAAGCATGTTTCAAGTTAAGAATATAAAGTAGGGCAAGATTAATCATAAGTAAGTTTTGCAAGACAATGCAAAAATCGCAATTATATATTTAACCCAATCAACCCAATCATTCAGTTCAGCCCTATTATGAAGTCCATACAACATTATTCCCTAAACAGACAAAATAAACAAATGGATCATGTAAATAAATACCAGCCGCTTCTGTCGGCGTTTTCTATAACACATTATTGTAAGGCAAATATTGTAAGTACACGGAGTCACAGTTTAAAATGCCATGTACGGAGCTATATATAGGTGTGTCATTGCTTCTTATACAGACAATACAAGATGGCCTTAGTTTATATCATTCACATATCTTTGCAACAATCTGTAACATTAACATCACAAGCAAAAACTTTTACATTCAATTGGCATGAACGAAACTGAATTTACTCAGTCTAGTTGGAAAATTCTTATTTAATCAATCATTACAATTACAATTATTTAATCAAAAAATCAGATTCCAACCACTAAACTACTGCACATACACTCCTGAAAACGAACTACATACGCACCAAAATGTGTCCGCAACCACAGTGTTTGCAGCAGCCTACTGTGCGTTCAAGATTTCAAGCAAAAATATCAACGTTTATCTGAGAGTAAAGATGCTGGTCTCTCTGTGATTCAAACATTTGAAAGAAGCGATAGTTAATTAACCAATAAAGTCTTTTGGTGGTTTATTTCTCCAACCACCAACACAGCAAGTAGTAATGTGTACAGTCCTCAAACATGTCAAGAATAATATTTACAACACTTTATTAAAGAATAGTTGGTAAGTATTTCTTGTATTACGGAACTATACTTTGATCACTACTATTTCCTGAACTACCAGCACATAGTATATAGTAATTTATACAGTCATCAAATTGTAAAAGCACTTCTATAATATTAACTTAAAACAACATGTGTGTACTTACATCTATGGTTGCGGTTTCTCCTGCCTTTGTACATGCTTGTATCCTGCTCAAACACAGCTCAGTTATCCTCTCTCCTCGTTTCCTCTCTCCTTGTCTCCTCTCTCCTTGTCTCCTCTCTCCTAAATTCAGCAGCGCCAGAGCATTTCAGCCTCTTCAGACCGTACCATCTATCATTCTACTCCAGGGGGAACCAGCGAGTAAAAAGAACTCCACACCACCAGCGTATACTTTGACTAAACAACATAAATTAAGTTGTTTTTATGTTGAAAATGCTGATAAGCAGGAATAAATGAGCTGCTATTGTTCTATATAGCTGTTTTTGTAATAGGAAATCTCATGGTGGGTAAAAGAGAGTGTTGAAGGTAAGAGTTGCAATGTAAGCACTAAATAAGAACACAAGGGAGTACAGGGGAGATAAAAACACACAGCTTTATAGTACTACACACAAGATAATGCGTAATGTCTTTCTCTTCTGAGGTTCGCAGCAGCTCAACTTCTTACTGAGGTAGTGTAAATTGGGTCTTACTTTGACAAAGGTTTAATAGTATGTTGTAGTCTCCAGACCTATTTACTGGTTTATATCTTATTTCAGGTATTTAGTTTTAGTGTGTGTGTGTGTGTGTGTGTGTGTGTGTGTGAAAGCTGCAAATTTACCTAGTTTGCCCTAAATTTGCCAAAAAATAACTAGGAATAGTAGATAATGCAATTAAAACACCATATATACAGTTTAGTTGCAAAAAAACAAACAAAACAAAACAAAAAACAAGTTTTACGTCCACTTTATCCACTAGAGAGCAGTAATGACAAGACATCCAATGTGTGATTTCTTATGAATAAAAAACATTTATGTACATATATGTATTATCCAAATGTTCAAAAATCACCATAACACAATGTACAAGATCAGATACTTAATAAAACATGTTTAAAAAATTCAGTGTTAGTGACCGATATATAAATCTGATCACACATTATAATACAAAAATGTAAAACAAAAATATGCTCAATATATTTAACTGACAAACTTAACAGGTAATTTCCGATTTCTACAGTAACATTCAAAACATTTGTTAAAAAATATTGACAGGCCACTCAATAAAGCTGTATTATTATGTCAACTTAACAAAAAATCCCCATTCAACCGTACTATCCAAAAACATTTATGTAACAAACTCCTGATGCTATCCAGTCTTCTCATGTTTTCCTCTATATGCAGTGATGAAGAGTGTGAGAGGCACAGGGGCTGATGGGATACCGCCCGCTGAGCTCCCAGCTGTCGAAGCATTTACACTGTATTCAAGATGAAGACATATAATTGTACTGTCTAATTACACAGATACAGCTGCCTCAAACTCGGCCTGACGACTGTTCACTCCTAAAGGAAAACACAGGGAACAAATAGACTCTGCCACATGTAAACAGTGACCAGCAAAATAAGTGGACACAATATGGCCGAACAATGTACCACAACTTAAATTAAAATCGCAGTTACCAAATTGCAGAGGTTGCAATTTTTGGGGTAGTAGAATGCCCACTGCAAACAACAAAGTATTCCGGTCTAGTTAGGGGAGGAAAATGTTTTTACCTTCAAGTTTAAACCTTAGTTTGGTAATTCACATTTGATTCTTCTCTCAGATATTACTGCTCATGGATGTGCACTGTTAACAGAATCTTGAATTTTAAACTTATTTTGCAATACTTGAAAAATCGCAGCTAGATTTTTCTTCCAAAATCATGCAACTCTAGTACAACAGGTCAGTAGTAGTAGTAGTAGTAGTAGTACTAGTACTAGTACCAGCAGTAGAAGTCCTAGTAATTGCTGTCATAGTAGTAGTAGTTAAAGTATTATTATTCAGAACATTAAGATGTGCTTTGTTAGTGGCACCATCTAGTGTTCAGGGAGAGATAAGGAAGGAAAGGAAGTAATCATCAAGATAAATGACACTTCTACCTGAAGCCCCAACACTTAGGCCTGTCACAGAAACACATTTTGACTTGTGATACACAGCTGAAGTACATAAAAACGATAAGTAATAGTACTGTAACACATTTTTGCCATGGACATAATAACCCTAAAGCCTAAAACTTCCAAAAACTACTCTAAATGTACAATATGGTTAAAAAAAATCATGAGCAGTAATAATTAAATAACAGAATGAAACGCTTTAGTACTTAGTTTGTATTCATAATGAGTCACAGAAGATATTAATTCAACCTTTTACAGCTTAAATCTTATTCTATAGCCAAAATTCTAGAAAAATAAGTGGGACATATGAGTAGCCCTAAACAGCAAAGCACTGGGTCTTTCATAGCAAAATCCTCAGAGTTTTATTGGTTTTCAAAGGGTAGATTAACACCATATGCACCTCAACTAAAGTGGGACAGGAAAAAAAGGTAAACTAAACTACCAGGACTTGGACAAGAACTAGAACTGAACCAGTCTACTACTGAAATAAACCAGTAATTTGTGTAAGTGTGTAATTTGTATAATGGTTACTTACTGAAAAAATGTCCCATAAACCCTTTGTATAATACTTTCTTACAAGCACTTTGGGAATTAGTCACTTTCCCCACTAGGAGGCGCTCTAACACAGAACACCAGTCTTGAACAACACTGGCTGAAGATAATAGGAGACATGATGCTTTGTGAATTAATCTAAAATAACATCTAAGTGTCCATAAATCTGAGAGCGGAGGATGAAACCAGAACAAAGCAGAAAGGCTGAGTCAGGGGAAACCCGGCCAGTTTTAATAAGAGTCACCTCTGTCTCAGGACAACTGCCAAACTCACTCCTATCACCACATTTACATAAAGGCCTATAGACGACAAGGCTGCAGCCCAGATTCAATTTAGGCAAGACTTCAGCAGCATGTAAGGACCCGACGGGGTGAATTAGCATAGGATTACATCTAGACAGAGAAGAGAGACTAGATGAACAAAAGCAGGGCTAGAAGATCTGGACTTTTTTAGTGAGCCAATGACAAGGTATTTTGGGCAATCGAGCGGAAATCATATCAAAAAATCAATTTGTTGTATCAGACAGGGACTTATTACCATAGGATAGACAAAAAAAAAAGAATAGTTTACAGAAGTATTTTGAATAAATGGATTTTTACACTGATAATGATGATCAGAAGATATTTTGACTGTGCAACAGAAATGTGCTAAAATGTGTCTTTAAATGTATTAGTTGAGCTTTAAGTATCAGACAAAATTGGGCAGAAGTATCACTTTATATCTTGTTTGAAAATAAAACACAACTTTGCATTATTATTATTATTTTTTTAATCTGCAGCATTTTAAGATGTTTTGCTATTAAACAGTAATAAATATTTTGTATATCTTAAAAAAGCATTCAGCATGATATAAAGTTTGACATATTGCTCACCTCTATAGTGCAGCATTTCTTTTTACAAGTTTTGTTTTTACATATTGTTCAAAATATGTGATTTTGCCCATCAAAAATAAGTGGAATATATAATAGTAACCCTAAACAGCAAAGAAGGGTCGTTCATAGCAAAATCCTCTGAGTTTTTACTGGTTTTCAAAGGGTACATTAACACCATGTCAAATTATTTATCAGTATTACTGGTATTAATAGTTGACAGTAATATAGTATTAACTGTACTTTGGGAAATAACAATGCAGTATACCGAAACATAAGTCATATGAGTTGTAGTAGTAGTAGTAGTGGTTGAGTAGTTTAAGATGAATAAGATCAGTAATCAATCTCAGTAATCAGACTCTTATTAAATTAGATATTTTCAAATCAAATTTAGCTATAGATCCATGAGAGACTTAATTTAATCTACTTTGCTTCTTTACCTTTTGCTCCCTGCATACAGCTACATCTCTGGCTTTGGTCACTTGCTGCATATTTAAACACATCACACTCCTTGCGCTTTACAAACTCACTCTTGTGTAGCTCTGCACTGCCTCCCACTGTCAGTTAGGGCTTCATACGATTTAATAAAAAGAAGAAATATCTGAATTTCACATCTCGCAGTCTGCAGTCTCCTCCAGCAATATCCCCATAACCCACTAATGAAATCTAAAGTTCATGTTTAAAAGATAAGGTGCGATGGGTGGATGGGTTTAACCTGACAGAAGAAAGGTAGGGGGAATTATTTTAAAGGGACAGCCACAAAACCTCCCATAGGTGCGATAAAGAGAATTGAGTGAACTTTAAAAAGAAACTGGTACATTGGGTTGATTGGTGGTTGTAGAAAATAGGATGTAATAGAGATATTGGTGAGGTGGTGTGTGGATATGAGTTACGCCATAGCAGTGAAAAAGACCTGTTGTTTTTCTCTTTAAAGCATTAAAGTATACTGATGATAGAGCTGCACAGTTCTGGAAAAAAAAACAAATAGCATTTTTTACTGACAGGTATTGTTATCAGATTTGCGATATATGCTTAAAAAGTAGGATTTTGTTCAGAATGCACATTGAAAATAACTTCAGAAGCGTGAGGATTTGATAAATCTCACAAATTTTTCAACATGTTTGTAAAGGTCAAAACAACAGGTACAAGAAGATGGTGATATACTGTGCAGCCGTAATTGAAAAGATAAAATTTGAAATACAAGAATTATGTTTACTCATTTCCCAGTCCTATTATGTGTTCCAAATGGCATCGTAGCTCAGCCCTGTAGTGTTTATTTAAAGAGGGGGTATTTTACTTTATACTACTATTAACTGCTAACACATAACAGATTTAGATCACCATGTTACCGTTTATTGCTTTGAATATGCTACATTATACGAAAAACAAAATATTGACATGTTTCACTTTGGTTTTTGACGCTCAAAGTCCCCCTTCACTTTGCTCCTCACACTGAGTCACTCCCCCTTCAGAGCACAATCACATTACAATCGACGCGCAATTCCTCTAATGAAACTACTGCACATCACATCAGGTTTGTGAAATTGTTGTTTACTGCTTTGTATCCTGCTTTTGTATATGTGTGGGTGCATAGGTGTAATGCAGGCTTGTGGGCTGAGTATTGGACAGAATGTTACAGGTGACCACAAGGAGGGTTCCAATAGGGGCTAGGAGAGATCGCTAAATTACTCAAACATGCATGGATGACATCTAAAATCTGTTCAGGCATGTTTTGAATGAGGGAACAGCATTATAACATGATAGAAAGCTCCAAAAATCTATTTTGCATAATGCCTGGCATAATACACCTTTAAACTAGTGTTAGGTTAAAAAGGCAATTGTTACTAAAGCTGTGTGATCTATGTCTAGAGTTTATACTTAAACCATGTGAAAGAATTGATGCTAAAAACACAAATAATGACAAAAGGGTTGAGGCAGAACTTTTAACTACAACAACAGCTAAAACAATAGGTAAAAATCCTCCACCTACTGTTATCTCATGGTAGTCTTCAATACAAGGTCTAGTGCTCAAGACCTAGATCAAGACGTCCCAGCGGAAAAGACAGGTCAAATACAGAGGACGAACAGGTAGAGGTTAATCTTAAATATCCTGTTACCTCTGTGTACCTGTGTTTTCTTTTGGGAGGTACATTTAGGAAGAGATCACACTGCCCTCATTGTTAATATGCTGATTTTGTGCTGTGGTTGCATAAATGTACCAAGATAATTGGACTTGCCACTTATTAATCCAGTTCAATTTCAGATACAGCTTGTGGAAATACTAAATTATTGATACACATTCTACTCTCTGAAAACAGCTAACACATCACAGCTGCTTACGATGCTGAGTATTGTTCTGTATAGCTACAGTATATGTATTTTGGATTGGCCTTTTTCTTGGGCTATTTTATCTCAGAAAGCCATTTGAAAACATCTGCTGATTTTGCTCACAGCAGGAAGCAGCTTGTCTGCACTTACTGTGTAAACTGTGATGTGAAAACAATCATTAACTGAGTTGTGCTTTAGTCACGGACAGTGATTTAAAATGTTAGTGGAGATCAAACTGCCGACCTTTTGGTGAGTGGGTAAGGGCTTTTATACACAGCTAATTTGAGATCGGAGGAGTAGAAATGGGTAACCACAATCCATCGTCAAAACACAAAAATACAGTCCTGTAGTGTTTAAGGTCGCAGGTTACATGTCATTTGTAAAAGGAGACATTAAATTTACTATTAAACCATAAAATATGTAGATAATTATTTTAAATTTGCTCATTGTAACAAACTATAGATCTTAATAATAGAAACGGGCTCATTGACTTCATATTTACAATTGGAGAACTGACTTCCTCCACCTCTTCATTGTATTGTCATCTCACAATAGGTTGTAATTATTGATCTTTAGTTACCAATTGGGTAAACAAAAGGTTTTTTCACAATGTCTATACCATTATAACAAATAGCTCTATCTGCTGCTTCCTAGTTCTCCCATAACCCCTTTACCTCTTTACTCAACTTCATCACACATAACCAGTCAGACACAAAGCGCAAAATAACACATGTGCTTTTTGGGCAAAAGAAACTATCAATATTACACTAGATGGAATATTATGTTTACATGCAGTAGTTAAAGAAGACCTGTTGTGCTTGTGCCTTCTCTATAGCTATAATCTATGACGCCTGTGGACCATTGTTATAATTTGCACATTTTAAATTGCAATATTCATCTAAAATGACTTAATGAAAGAAACCAGTCCACTGACTTCCCTGTTAGACAACTGCAGTGCCCAATGGGACCTGACAAAGAGTCGCCACCTCCGATAGATAGCTGCAGCTCACGCTACCGAGCAGCAGATATATTTTCATTTGTACTAAAATGACTATGCGATGCTGTCGAATCCTGTGCGTATTATCAATCTCACACCCGCTGCTCTTTATTTACTTTGAGAACAAAGTAAGTACTGAGCAGCGTGTGTATACGCCGGTGGCAGTGAAAACGAGGATTGATTGGCAATATGGCGTCTTGAAAAGAAGCCAATAAAGATTCCTCAAGCATGCACAAATCACTCCAAATACAACTTCAGGTATGTAAATGGTGAGAAGAAACAACTATAACATGGTTAAGAAAGTTGACTTTGCATAATAGGCCTGCTTTAATGATCCTCTTGAACACAGTAAGGCGATCACTTCTATTCACTACACACTTAAACCACTACATAGGCGTTTTACTATGTTAAAAAAAACAACAAACAAACATAACTAGTTCATTTTAAATTGTTTGCAGTGGTCCAAAGTTATTCCTCACTTACCGTATGCATTCCAAGCATCTTAATAAATCACTGCAATGAGTTTATAAGAGCTTTTCACAACTCTGAGAGACCATGCTAGTTGTTGTCATACTAACTCCTCCTGATTCTCGAACAGTAAAACACTCTATAATTAGATGCAGACAGCACTCTATGTAGACACATTTTGAAGTGCGATATATTCCTTAAGAAAATATAAATGATAAATGATAATATTGAAACTACACAATAACCCTAATTGTCCCAAAACTATTCCAAATGTAAAATATAGTTAAAAAACATAAGCTGCAAGAAAGACATAGCACAGGTGCAAATGGTCACAGTTTTATATACCACTTTTGCACTTTTAAGGCACTTTACATCAAGCAACCACTCACCCATTCACACACACACATTTATACACCAATGTACTCCGACACTGTAGGCAAGGTGCTTAAGTGTCTTGCCCAAGGAGACAACAATAGCATTAACCTGTGGGACTGCCAACCTGTGGGTCAGTGAATCTAACCACTTAACCAATGATGTTTATGTCAAGAGTGGGGTTCGAATCGCCAACCTTCAGATTAGAGGACGAACATTCTGCTAACTGAGCTACTCAAACAGCTCAGTAGTTAGTTTATCTATAATGAGTTATTAAAGTTATTTATCCAACTTTCTACAGCCCAAATCTTCTCGTACAGAAAAATAGCTCAAAGTGCTCTACTAGTACAAAGAAAAGGTACTGCAAAAATAATTGTTCTTGCTAACATATATATTGTAATGATTGTGACAGGCCACTAACGCCACTGACCTATTTTTGCCTCAAAAGCTGCTTATACAACGTATCTGTAGGCAAGGCAAGCACAATTCGTACACAAAGTAATTCAAAGTGCTTTACAGAATAGGAAAGACAAATCAAATCAAATCAAACAAATCAAAACATAAATAATCACAAATAATCATCATAAATTACAATTAAAACAGAAGAGGGTAGAATAAAATCTTTTCAGTCATATGCACAGCTAAAAAGAAATGTTTTGAGCCTGGATTTAAACATTGTCAAAGTAGACGCCTGTCTCACTTCAGGAAGACTGTTCCAGGTTTTAACTGCATAACACTGAAATGCTGATTCTCCATGTTTACTCCTGACTCTGGGCATCAGCAGGAGGCAGGTCCCTGAAGTCCTTAGAGTGTGAGATGGTTCATATGGCACTAGAGATGTACTAGGCCATGCAGAGACTTGTACACATACAGAGCTGCTTTAAAGTCTATTCTCTGAGCTACAGGAAGCCAATGCAGAGACCTGAGCACAGGACTTATGTGCTCGTACTCCCTGGTTCTAGTCAGAACTGAGCAGCAATGTTCTGGATGTACTGCAGCTGTCTTAAGGCTTGTTTGGTGAGGCCAGTGAGCAGGCCGTTACAGTACCTACTGGAGACAAATGCATGGATAAGTCTCTCTGAGTCTGGCTTTGACTGTACTGTACTGAGGCAAGACACATTTTGGTCAAATACATGGCAAAAAAATCGAGTACAGGGTCTTTAAATGCATGAGACACTGTATGGACTTACAGATGTGACCAGTGGAGCTCTGATTCATATTTAATGAGAGACAGGGGCTCAGGGAGGACTGCGTTTTCTACGGAGAAGGCTGTGAAGTGATCAATAAGTAATATAACAGGGTTTACTCAGATCCCCCAAAAACCGAGAGTCCAAGTCCCTATGTTTCCTTATGTCTTAGTTTTAAGCGCTATTCCTCTCCATGGCAACGCTTTTTGATTTTTACTGATCAAATATAATGCTGACAAAATTTTCTTGTTTTTAGTGAAAGTGTTTACTAATTAATTAAGTAGCTGTGGCAGGTATTAATTATAGTTTTACATCAAGTCAGTGGCAGTTTGTGAAGAAATGAAGAAAAAGTTATTAGAGAAAGTTGGGAGTTCATCAATACCAAAATGCAGTTTAAAAATGTATATAAGAAAATGAATGTGCTTTGTCCCTTGTAAAATTATGAACTTTACCCAAATTGTCAAAAAAAAAAAAAAACAATCTATCCTAAAATCTTAAATATAATTGTGTTAGTTAACTAGGTTTGAGTTAAATGTTTAGTCTAACCAGTCATATCCACTTTAACTGTCTAATATAGTAGAATAAAAAATGCATTTGAGAAAAAACATTGAACATATTGATCTTGGAAAACTAGCAGCTATAATATGAAAGTAAAATGCACAAAACCTATCACTTTATGCATAAATGCTTTTGTTTAAGTTCAAACTACTACAACTACTAAGATATACTTGGTATTTGAATTTGCACATCAGCGTATAGATCTCTGAGGGACTACAGCTTTGATCAGACTGCTTAAAACTGAATGCAGGCTTCATAGAGTCTCTCCTTGCTTCTGTACTTTGATCTAAGGTTTTCTCTCGCCAAGTTACAGTAAACATTATCGCAGTTTTATTCAACCTTTGGAGAGCTGGACATTGGCCTTTCATGTATAAATAAATGTAATCCATCCCCACTGAGCGTGTGCAAAGTGCCGTTGCTCTCAGCAAAGTAGTTTAAATTAGTCATAAACGTGTTAGCAATTAGCAAGAAATGCTTCAGTATTATTGAGTATGCAGTATAATTAACCAATCTTTAATTGTGATTACAGTTATTGCTCTAATGAAGATATAGTGTAAAAACAAAACATGACATTGTGCCCTGAATGATGAGCACTGCTTCAGTAGCATTTGTCCAAACAACAAAACACTACTACTACACAAAAACTCCTGCTTACTTTTCTAGTGATGGTGAGGTCTGTTTTGATAAGATAAGTTTTAAAATGAATTAGTGTCTGGGTATCAATTTTCTAAAAAGATGCACCTTATTAAAGGCACTGTATGTAACCTGTGATCTTACTGTTTTAAAAAAGGTTGCAATCACAACTGAACCTGACTTGCCAGAGCCTTAACCTGCAGATAGAGGACATGTACAAGTTTTCTGCATTCTCAGTATATGGACAAGCCTCATGTGAAAGCTCAGAACCTCCAGAATTCACTCACTGAGCTGCAGAGGCTGCACTAGCACTGATTTACGATTGACTGCAGGTACTGGGGTTTAGGTAGTGATGATTCAGATTAGAGAGAGCCCTTTTAGGTTTTTACCAACTGGATGTCACCACTGAAACTGGCAACCCAAATGAGAGACTCGTGTCAAGCTCAGTCTGCTTTTTGATTAGATAATCTTCTTGAGAATCAAAACACCAAATTATACCATAATCTACTTGGCCATGTCATATGTTTTGTAATTAAGAATAAATCTGTATTAGCTTAGCAGTAAAAGCTATATTTGATTTGAATATGTTTAGCTCATATCTGAGGACATAGATAGGTCAGGTTTATGGGATTCAAAATCATACATACAGTTCCTTTAAATCAGGGGTGTCCAAACTATGGCCCGGGGGCCAAATGCGGCCCCCAGACCAGTTTTTATTGGCCCTCACGCCTCCTGCTGAACCGGCCCAATTGATCATAAGCAGTACTTTTAACATCAAATTAAACTATTTCTACCACTATATCCTCAAACATCACATTGCAGTGTGATACAGACCTAAAATAGATGTGTTTCAAGCCTTATGAATACACAGCGGCTCTGTCAAAGCTGTGTTTAAAGCACCGCACTGTATAGATCACCGGTCTGTGGCTCTCCACTTTGAATATGTTTTGAGATGTGGCCCTCGATAAAAAATGTTTGGGCACCTTTTAAATAAGACTGACCAGCACACACGCACACACACACACACACACGCACACACACACACACACTTACCTAGCGACTGGCCGGCGATGACCCTGGCGTACTCCCCGGACACAGCCGCCCTGGCGTTCCTCTCACTGGAGTACTGCACAAATGCGTAGCCCTTGTGCACGGAGCAGCCCACGATCTTCCCGTATTTACAAAAGATCACCTCGATGTCAGCCTTCGTCACCACCGCCGTGTTCAGGTTTCCGATGAAGACACGAGAGTTAAGCGAGCGGGGGTCATTCTTGTTGGTCACGTTGCTCGTCTGGGTCTTTCCGGTCATTCTACACACCACAGGCCCCGCCACAAAGCCTGACGAGAAATATAACGACATAGGGATTAAAAATGTTACAGTTTTACATGAGTGGCTATGTTTGCATGCACAGCAAACATCTGATCATTATCTGATTTCTTTAATCAGATTATTGAAATGTCATGTAAACAGTTACATCTGATGGGAGTAGGCTAATCTGATTTCTTTCGGACTGTTTACACCTGGGCAAGTTTTGACAAGGAAAGTTATGCAAAAAAGGGGAGAAATGTTAAAGATTGAATAAGTAAATCAAAAGTCTATATTATGCTATTTTCTGATCTGTTATAATGTTTCCTCCTCAAAAACAGACCCAGAGTTGTGTTTTGTTTCATTCACACATGTTTAACACATAAATCCTGAATATTTAGGCTCAGTTCTTCTCTCAAACTGAAAACAACCTGTTTCACATTGTGATGTCATGTGGCAATACAGGAAGTGCTCCATTGTGTTTTTAAACTCCATACACCTTCACGACAATCACTTGGATGATTTCAGCTCTGGAAATGCCAATCTCAACTGATTTTAATGTTAAGGGTAGCTGCTAACTTGAAAACTACCACTATATGACATCACAAGGTGGAATAGAGCATTAAAAGGGATTACTCAAACATGCGTGAATGAAACAAAACACAACTCCGGGTATGTTTTTGATGAGGTAACAACATTAAAACATGGCTGTAAGCTCACAACAGTCACATTTGGAATTTTGAACACTGGAATTTCCCCACTGTGGGACTAATAAAGGCATATCTTATCTTATCTTATTTGTGTAATATGGAACCTTTAAAATTCAGTGTTTTTTGTCTTCCAAATACATCTACATACATACACCTTCCAAATTTCTTATTGCTCAAAAGGGAAATGGATTTGATTGAACTGCAACAACAATAAGAAAAATAATACTCGCAAAAACAATAGATTAACTAACACACAAATATCAGATAGTGTTGGGAAGTTGGATTCTGATCTGATTATTGTATTGTATTATTGATTTTTACTGTAAATGTACCCAGTTACTACAGATGTTACAGTAGATTGTGATTTTACTACTCTGAGAAGATGTTGCAATTTACAATTATTTACCAAGACTGACACTAGAAAAAAGTCAGTAGGAAAGAGCTATAAATAATACTTTTAAATGAACATTGTTATCTTGCCAGAGTTTTGCCAGTAAAGTTGGCTTTGTTATTGGTTGTTGTTATTATCATTCAAATGCAACAGTTATTTAAATGAGGTATTTTTACACAGTGTGTGGCTGAACGATTTGGGGAAAAATACTTAATTACGATTTTTCTGATGAACATTACAATTGAGATTAGGTTTGGGATTTATTTCTTAATAATAGGATTCTGTTGAAAGTTCACATTTTTAACATGTCCAGAATAACAGACAGCAAGACTGAACTATGATGAACTGACACATTTCAGATCTAAACTACAGAGTTAGCCATTTTATGCAGAATCAGACATGCATTTTGTTCTTTGATTGCAATTAAGCCCCACAGTGTAATTATATAAAATTATATCGTTTGGCAAAGCTTGTGTTTATATTGCTTACAGTTTTTTTTTTTTTTTAAATATATAATGGCCTTAATGCTGAGAGGAGCAGATTGCTGTCTACGGGAGGTGAGATACTGACAGAGAGGAAGAAATGTGTGAATCTGACGACTTGCACCACAGCCGACTGGAGGGCTGCTAGGTTGCCAGGTTGGGAATGGAAAAATCACGCCTAAATCATAAGGATGTCACCTCTGCTCGAAACTGTTCGCCTGGGGATGGTGGATATGTTACACGTAGAGAAAGAGAGAGCAAAAGATGCGGGCAATTGAAATTAATTTTTTTCCGCAGATGTTTCTCAAATATTATTTTATAATTACTGTCCAAGTCATTTGGATCTGCTCCTGCTTTGTCCCTATGTAGATGTTATAACTTTCCCTGAAATGTTCCATAGCATGGCATTACACTTTTCTATATCAAACCATTATATATTTGTTCAATTATTACTCAAAAATATGCATTCTTACGCTAAGCAGGGTCGCCTTCCAGAGATCTGGCCTGTAATTTAGTCTGGTGGCGTCAACTGCTTGTCTCCATGGAGATAAGTTTAATGCCATACTGTGGAACATTACATGAAAGGAATTAACAACATATCTTCATGGACACAATCATGTGGAAAACCCTCCACCAGAAAAAACAAAACTAAAAGATGAACCAGGTCATAACACAGAACTAACATAGAGAAAATTTACACTGCAAACATGGATGAACCTAGAACTAAACCAGGATTAAACAAGGAACTTTTCTTGGACTAAACCAAGACCTCTCAGAAAATATTTTAACCATTTAAGACAACACGAACAAAATCAATAAAAAACTTGGACTAAACCCCGTGCAGGAATTAGCTGTGAATAGTAAACATTAGACTGCATCTCCATGTAACTTAGCTCTCTGAAAGATCAAATGTCAACAAGCATCTTCCAGTACAAATCTCCCGTCCATACTGCTTTTGCAATCAATTTTGTGTGTGTACGTTTTCCGCTTAGACTTTTCTGCAAATATTTTTTCAAGCACAGGTCATGAGAACATAGAAAGCAATTCTAATTTAATCATAGTGAAAATGGCCTGAGAGAATGAAAAATTGTGTATGATAAGCTCTGTCCCAAAAAAGTATATTGTAAATTAAATTGTCCGTAACATTGCAGCTATAGGACTGTGCCAAAAAACATTATGCACAAACTTGGCACAAAGCACAGAGGGAAAAGCCAACTGTTCAAAGCACAAGAAAATGTATACCAAACTGCAAGTCTATTGCCCATAATATGCAGTAGGTCAGTAAAATACATCAATTAGAATGGGTTACTTTTGTAGGATTTTGAGTACTTGCTTTTTAGAAACTGCAGGACAATATGTGTGCAATCACAAATAAACTTTAATAAGCTATTTGATAATATACATTGTTCATTCACGTTTATAGTCATAAACTATATTCTGTGACCAAAGGAAAGACAAATCTCTGAATAGAAAAAATAATTAATAATAATTATACACTTAAAAATGTGCATAATTTAAATGAACAGCTACTTCAAGATTCACTGTTTAACTTTAGTATAGGGTATATGCCGCCTGTTTGACTCCTTTACCTGCAATGTGTTGCATTAAGCTTACATCTATCTTGCATTTATCCAGTTATGGATAATGTATAAACCTTTTTTTTTTTTTTTTTTTTTAAATGAACTCGCAAATCTTAAAAGAAATCTTAAAATCTTGAAAACAATATCTCCCAGTAGACAAGCCAATGGCAGACCCTTTGCCAGAAAATACTAAAGTTCCATAGTGCACCTTAATCATGTATTAATACAATATTTGTATCATCACAATTATGCTAAGGCAGCTAATGTGCAAAGAAGTGTTGCTAGTATTAAGTATTCTTATGTTAATAACCCGTTGACCTCCTGGAAAAAACGTGACGTGGTCTTTCAGCAGTCTGTTGAAATATAAATATCTTTCAGTGTATTGGACAGGGAGTGTTTGGGTCAGGAGTGGAGTGAAAAGTTACAGATGACAGGAGCAGAGTGGAGGCTAAAGTTCCCTTAACTGCAACTCTCTGACCTTGAGGCTGTGCAGCTGAATACAGAGAATAGAAATGTACTGCAGAAAAAATGGACTGGTACAATGGGACCTATAAGCTCTATAATACCTGAAGATGTGAGGGAAAAGCACTCAATTAGATGTTCCTGTCACTGTCCCTGTCTTCATGACATCAGCCATAATGCATCTACCTCAGCCATAATGTGCATAGCCTAGTTCAATTTAAATACTGATAACATAAGAGAACAGCTGGGGAATTACACTGTTGCAACGCAAAATTCAAGAACAGCAGAGGAATAAAAATATGCAGTCAAAAAAAAAATATATAACAGTTATATAAAAATATACTTTGAATAACATTTAGATACAAAAAAGACTTGAAATAATAAAATACACTGTGCAAGAAAAATAAAATTATAAGGTTACTAAACAAAAGGGGCTCCATATTCATGGAGAACAATTTACATCGTTTATAATTATTTTTGTTATAACTCACACTCACATATAATGCATTATACATAGTCTTCTAATTTTAATTCTAGTGGTAACTGCTATGCATTATTTCTGCATAATCAAACATATAGACATCCGACAATAAATCACTCTTCTATATCACTGTGCTGTGTGGAGGGACCTTCAACTAAAATAAATAGAAATAACTAATACCTTGAGCATCCACGAACAGCCAAAAGGTTGTCAGATTCAAAAGTGAACTATTTTCAAGTTGTGGGACCACAATAAGCAGATGAAACGCACTCCGTGGAATAACACCACTACATATAATTAAGCAGGACAAAGCAAGGACCTAATCATGACAAACCTGGACTAAACCAGTAGTACTAAACCAACAAGGTCAAATACTGTCTGCAAATCAGGAATAGAAAAATGGTTTCTGACTGAAAACCCATCATCCTTCTCAACTTCTGCTTTTCAAATGTAGCCTACATCTACACTCAAAAATATAAACTGCACCAGCACATCCCAGAATGCCTTGCTGAGTTCACTTTTTTCTATGTTATTAACTTGATTACAGTGTTGAGTTAAAAAGGCCTCAATTATAATCAATGAAATCAGATCCTATTGATTTCAGTCTGTACCTGTATTATGTTTTTGCAGAGTGGCTGACGAATGTAAAGGCAGCCCTTACATTTGTCAGCCACTCTGCAAAAATAATTGCTACTGAATAAACTGAATGCATGTGTTAATAGCAGCGACAGCCTTATTTAAACTATGCAGAGACTCAGTGTAATAATAGAGAAGTGGAAACTGGCCGAGACTAGCTCAATACAAGTACTCCGCATGTGGTCGGAAATCTGAAAGGAGAAATATTGCGTTAAATGCGAGGGTACGATATAGCTTTCCTTTAATAATTCTGTTATAATGAAAGTGCTACTAAATCCAAACAACAATAAGTGAAGAACATAGAAAATTGTCAGGGCTGAGCAATATGGTGATAAAAATCAAATCGTGCTCTTTGTCGTGATATGGTTAGATGGTGATTTCTTATTTTTGTGTTTAATGTACTTCTGTGCTCAAACTATTCCTATCGGTCAGACACCCTAACGCTCTGTGTGAGTGACAGGTGGAATCAACCAATCACAGTGAAGTATGAAAACAAGCAGGTGGTTTCATTTACCACTTAAAGACCCTGTAAGAATACTAAGTCTACATGAATCGTGATAAAATCGAAATCGAAAACTGGCTAAAGCAAATCAAGGACCAAAGCTGGCCATGTGCACTGAAGAGTAAATCTGCTCTTAAAATATAGCAGTTGGCTACCTCCAAAATGAAAGATATTTAGCATTGAACTATAACGCACATACGTTAATATTTTATATTTTGTCTTTGTGAAATGCAAATCCAAAATTATTTTTAAAAAAAAGATCCATTGACTTCCTGTTCAAAACTGCAGAACTTCCTTTTTCAAGCCTAACAAAGTACAGCTTCAGGTATGTTATTGATAATGAAGACACATAAAGATTATAACAATCAAACAAAAATAAAGCCCATATGATATGTTAAACTAAAACATAAAGTTTACAGGCTATAGCACCCTAAAATCCAGAATCAGTCAACAACATGATGTGAACTCTAAAACTGCTTATGCAAACTTTTCTTCAGTAATTAGATTTTGGGTTAAAATGGTTTAAAAGTACTGAAGGTGCTGCTGCTGTGTGGTTTATAAATACTATCGCTCTCTAAATTGACTGACTCCCCTCTACTACTTCAGATTGTCAAAAACTTGTTCAAAAGAAAAGAGAACACTAAATGTAATGAAGATTTTTAAAAACAACTTCAAACTTCAAACTATGAAAATATTCACAGAGCAACAACGTTTTGGAGCTTTTGAAGAAATGTAAGATAAACAACTGCTCCTGGATTTGACCAATATTAAGGCTGCATGTTACTACTTACATTGAATTTTTATTTGCTCAGCGAAGTGGCTCTGAAGTTACCACAAGACATTGGCCAAAGATTTTTAGTGTTTTATAAGAATCATAGTACTCATCAAAACTGTAATTCCTTATAAACAGGATTGTCAAAAGTATTGATACCCCAATACTTCAATACGATAATCAATAGAAACTAAATAGTCATTTCATATTCTGAAAGAAAGTCACATTAATAGGACAGAACTGAACCCTTCCTCAATAGTTTTAGAATGTATTGACAGAAGAAACAAATTAAACAACCATTACTTAGAGACTCTTTCCCATTTAAATTTTAATCACTATGGCAACTATCATCGTTCTGAAACCCACTGATAAAATATAAATGTACAAAACATTGATTCGTCACAGTAAACCCTCACAAATGTTATCCTTACCTCCTTAACTCTCTCCTCCCTCTCTCCCTCCCTCCATCCTGTCCTTTCATAATTCAATAGATGTATTTGACAGCTCTTCTCCGCCTCACTGCAGAGTCAGGCTGGACACAAAAACTGTCACTAAAAGAACTGTCCACCGATCCAAACCATAAAGTCATCATTCTACCACTTCCTCTTACCCATGATCCTTCACTCCACACTGTACAAAGAAAGATGGCCACTTTGATCCGACACGACAAATGGACTGGAGTTTGATTTATTGCAGAGTGTTTGAAAGCTGTGAGAGTGGAAGAAGTAGGTCTAAAGTACAATCTAAAATATGGCATCTTGCAATTACAATGTCCCTCAGAAAGCATCCGGAGATTTATTTTGACTGAAGAGGTTTTAGATGACATCCATGCATGTTTCAGTAATTTAGCGATCTCTCCAGGTCCCTATTTGAACCCTCCTTAAGGTTTCCTCCTCTAAGATTCAGTCCAGTTGTTTGTGTTGCGATAGCGCTCTGAACGGGGAGTGACTTAGCACAGAAAGGAAAGGGAACATAGTATTTTCAGAACAAAAAAGGTACCACGGTGATCTACTATGGTATATATTAGCAGTTAATACCCCACAGACGTAAAATACCTATATGTGCAGTATTGTTAATGACTGCACAGTGCAAAAAATAAATGAAACACCTGATGAGTCACAGAAGTTGTTTATTCAACTCTTTGCAGCTCACATCTTTTCTTAGAACAGAAAAAGAACAAAAAGAAAAAGTACCTGCAGTAAATATTGACCCCAAAGAAGGATTGTTCCATCTATCATGTGTTGAATGGACCAAGTCGATACAGTAATCATCATAAGAGGCATATATAAGACCATATGGGAATATTAAAGAAACTAATATTGTTTTGCGGTGAAGATTACATCGTATTGTCCAAAACTTTTATTATCAACATGGTATCAAAATCGGTATCAAGCTTTTTCAAGTTTTTAAGCACTATTGGTGTTTTATTGGGAACTAGATTCTCAACATAAATCAGTATGTCTCATGTAAGTGCCTTGTTTGCCTCTGCATTTGAATGTCATTTCTGTCATATTCTTGTTACCGTAAAATTATTTGGTAACTTATTTGATCTATAAATGCAGACAAGAATAGAATGGCAAGAAAAATGCAGATGTTTTTTTTTGTTCTGAGGACCCCCAAACTCAGCTACAGTAGGCATCAGTAGTGTACAGATGCAAGAGCAAAAAATAAAACTTAAGTAAAAGTAAAAGTATCACATGAAAAATCTACTTATGTAAAAATATTAAAGTACCTGTTTAAATATGTACTTTAAGAGTAAAAATTTATGTATTTTGTGAATATTTTGAGCTCTAATAAAGCTTTAAATGTAGTGATTTTTTTAAATTATTTAGTTCAACAGAAACAACTGAATTGATATTTTTTTCCTAGCTGCTTTTCTTATATTTTTGTTTGCTCACACCACAGATTTGTCGAAAATGACCCCCCTCAGCCTTTTCAGCAGGTCTCAAACTATAATAAAAAGGACTTTTACTTTTCAGTCCAACTCAAAAACATAGTGGAGTAAAAAGTACAGATACCTGCCCTCAAATGTATCCACTTTAAAATTAGATCTTGTATGAATACAGTACAGTACAGTCCTTTTTCTTACTTTTACGTCCCACCACTGCTAGGAATATTAACATATTTTTAGTAACATTTTGTCTATTATTTTTACATTTTCTTGTTTGAATTATGTTCATGTCCTTGTACCCCTGGTTGGGAAACACTGCCGTGTGTCATGGGGTGTTAAACTAGGTCCACGATGGGTTTCTCGGCTCATGTCACCTCTTTCTATATGTGATAATAAGATGTGACGATTTCACACAGAGCTGCCATTTCAGTAAGAGGCATGAACAGAAGAAAAAAGAAAAAAAATCCATCTAACAATAAAAACAGCTCTAAATGGTTGAATAAAGCTATTAGGGCTCTGCAAGTAATCAAACTTTAATCAAAACTACATCTAGTTGTTTCAAATCATCAATGATCAGCTTGGGTCTTTTTAATCAAGCAGCCCAAAGCCAGTCCTCTCTCGGTAAAAGCATGTGGTTTGCAGCAGAATTCAGGAAGAAATTTGATGCAGACATTACACTGTGGACTTATTTTGACCTAAACAGCTGCTTATCTGTACTGGGCCAAGATAATACAAGGGAAAAAATTGGGGTATAGGCCATCTGGTCCTGCAGTCAGAAGTTTACTTACTTACTTATTAAATAAAATAATTAGTTTTTACAATGTCGCAGCCCTAGTACAACCGAAGTGAAACATATCAAATGTAGCAGAAATTGTGTTCAGTCTTAACATAGACAGACATTGGCCCAATCCTCTAAGCAGTGACCAGGGGCAGCCCCATAATAAGAACAGTTGAATTTTTCTTCTCTAAGGAAAAAAGATAGAAATGAACCCTCAGTCCTCCATCCTTATCTCCTTCAGCCTATAGTTCCCCACAGAAGCCCAAAGGAGCTTACATGTCCCAGAAGAGGCTGATAGCTTTGTACAGAGTATGTAATGAGTGGGTGAGGCTATATCGACTGCTATAATGTAATATAAAGCGGTATTTTTCCAAACCGCTATAGATAACGTCTTTCTTTGTGCTGGCTTGTCTTGGGGAATTATTGTCTTCTATTGAGTGAGTTATTCATTGGGTTCATTGGCTTCCTGTTGAGGGCTTTTTCCATCCAATATTTTGTTTGAAATGGTTCATCGCCATGATAACTGTGCTGTTTTTTTTTTTTTTTCATCATTCTGAAACCTATGGATTGCTGAAAAAAAATAAATAAATGTGCATTAAAAAGATGAGCCAGCATTGCTACTTTCACTTCTGTCATGGAAATGTCCAAGGAGACACTGGGCAAAACCAAGCCAATTATGTTATAATGGTTTTGACTCATGCATGTTTGAGCCATTCTTCTATAATTATCCCTATTCAATTACAAAAAAAAACAAATCAAAAACACAATTTATTAAAACATGGATGGATATACTGTATATGCTGCTCTTGAGGTCAAAATAGGTCTGATGTCTGCTTCTAATTATAAAGTGTTTATTCTATTTACTGATAATCAAGAAGTGAACGGTAATTGTTGTTACCATTAGCGTGAACTCTGGTCTGGCCTGGAAAGTTTTGAAAAGCGCTTATGAACACAGTTTTAAGACAGTAAACCTTTGTTTAACAATAAACTCAGTGTAAATGCAATGCAACCTTTTTAACTTCACAAAGTAGCCGTAGTCTAGGTCACAGTTAAACTATAGGCGTTATTGTAGTGATTGTAAGGCAGTTGTATTTTGTAGAACACTATTATCCATCTTAAATGCCACCAGCTCCTCTTGTTCATTTGGCTGTGTCTATAGCCATAAATTACCACTAATGCTTCAACAGAGGAGGCTATACTGCTGAATCACTCACCAACCTCGAGTAGTAATTAAACTTAATGAAAAGTAGTCCGCTGGCTGTACACAGAGGGGACTAGAGCAGCTGACAGGATGCGACCTAAAAGTGGGGCAACGCAAGGTACCATTACTGTCTTTAGAGATGCAATTACATACATTCATCTAAAAGCATTTGTGGTTGGAATGGAGCACTAAATGATACTGTGTAATATCATAAAATTGTACGAAAAGGTAAAAGTAGTAGAAGTAGTATATGTGGTAGTAGTAGGTGTAGTAGTAATTATTTCATCAGCGTGATATCTGTTTGGAGTTTGTCAATTAATCAACCAAAACCATAATTGGTAGTTGTTGATGTAGTAGTACTAGAAAGTAGTTTCATCTGAGATATCCATTTGGACTTTGCCAATTTATCAACCAGAACCACAGGTAGTAGTATAATGTCTTTCTCTAGCAAAGGACAGTAAGCTGGAGTCAACCATGAAGCACAGGGTTGTTTTTTTCTCAATGGGTTAGTCTGGGCTAACACCTACAAAAGAAAGTAGCAGTAATAGTGGTCCAAGATAAAACTGGGTCCTACAATCAGACCAGCCATACTTAAAAATACGGTCTATATTTACAGACACAAACTGCAGCAAGATCTCAGTTTCCCCCTGATTTCTGTGTGAGGAACCAAATCTTACCAAGAATCCAAAGGCTCTTTCTCTTTACAAGGCCACACTTTGCATAATAGTAGTCTTGGATTAAAAGGAAGAGGAGAAAAAGGTGAACATGGCAACAAAAGAGAAGAGTAAGAGATCCAAGCACGTTGAGGGGGGAGGGAGGTTCCAGGAAAGGGCTTTAGCATTGCCAATCATCTTCAAGAGGCTTAGGAGCAGATAGAGCAGGCTAAAGGCTAATATCAGAGAGCTGTATTCATTCTGTATTTCTCTATGTGTGGTATATATAGGCTACAGTGTATGGAAGAGTGAGCTAATGAATGAAAGAGCCACTATTGAAATGAATGGTCAGTCAAGTTTAAGTTCAAATATATTGCATAAAAATATAAAAATAATATCAAGTTCTTTTTTTTTTTTTTTTTTTTTCTTTAACATTATCACTATTAGAATTTCACAATGTCACTTTCTTGTGTTGCTATGATTGAGTGAGAAGCCATTTTACAACTGCAAATTCTTATGATTATATGTGCAATTTATATAATAATACATATTTGTAAAAATGATTAATTAATTCCTGATTAATTAGCCTCTTATTTCATGTGACTAATAGTAAGCAATCACCTCCCCCAACATTTATTCTAATACTGACCCCCTGTGACTGGAAGTTTTATCTGGCCCTACCTCACAAGGGAAACCTTCACAGAAAAGAGGTTCCTGTCTTTGCCCCGTGCCTCTGTGTGAATATATATCTGTGGACAAAGCAAAACAGTGCAAACTACGCAACCTTAAAATGAGACATACAATATTCTTATCTTCATACAGCTCCCTGTCAGCCAATGACAGGAGTGAGATAAAACACAGGGTGACCTATAGGCCTGTGTCGTATCTGAGAACGGCACTATCTCGCAATCTGGCAATGAAAGGCAGAGTAGATAACCCCCAAAAACAACTTCATTTTGCAGTAAGCTTTTATTACATATTGAATCTGGGCATTGGGCAACTTCATTATAGTTTTGCCATGTCAGGCTCCTTTGCAGGGAACACAGAGGTGTAATAAACACACAGATATATAGTATTGTGTTCTCTGTATAAGCAGTTTTCTCCATAACAATGAGAAGATTACTGCTTACACCTGGTTTTTCATTTGGTTAGGTCCTGACCTGGTTTCGCCCAGTTTTGGTCCTGGGTTAGTCCATGTTAACTCCTTGTTTAGCCTGTGTATGAATTCAGTTCGGTTTAGACCTAGGTCGTTTTCACACTGCCACTGGTAAGGCTGACGTAAAAGAGCATTTGCTCCAAGAGCGGTGCACTTGAGCTGGTGTGAAACCAACAGTCACACTGTGGATTGCATTAAAAGCCCGCTCCGATCGCACTTTAAATAGGAGGTCTCAGAGTGGCCCCACCTGCACTCTGGAGCGGGGCGAGTGTGGTGTGAATGCGGCCGACCTTGTGCTGACCTATAAAGTCCATGGTGCACGTAAAAGTGCTTGGAATTGGGCAAAAGAGCACTCGGATCACTATACTTCTATGAATGGGCACTACAGAGCTGCTGTTTGACACGTTCGTTTGACGAGGCAATTTGGATCAGCGTAATATCAGCGAGAATCTCCTCTGTCTGCACAGGTGAGTCTGGGTCTGTCCATGTGTCGTTCCAAAAGCTTTTTCTCCTCCACCAACAGCGTGTACAGTCCTCTCATGTGTATTTAGGTGAAAGAAAAGACTACCACAAATAGGGGAAGCGAGCGCGTGGGTATTCTGTCCACTCGAAACGTGTTGTCATAGAAAGTTTGGCATCAGCTGATGGACTCTCACGTGGCTCATGGTGCATGTTTGGGGTGAATGATGTGCAGCGTATGTGAACAAGACCAACCTAAAAATAAAGTAAACAGAACTAAATCTAGTGCACACTGGGGTCAGTGCAGAGAGCGTGCCAACATGTGTGAAAACGACTCTTAGTCTAGTGATACTAAAATTGCAAACTCAGTTTTTGTACTACTAAAGAAAAAATATGAAACCCAATGCTGATTTCACTGCCACAGCTTTCAACAGAAAATAATGGCGCTTTCTTATAAATTAACGTGTAGTCCTATTTATGCATTTTTTATGTATCAGTGTGCTCACTTGAGTACCTTGTTCTAATGAATAGTAGTTTTATCATTTAATATCTGGGTATCACTTTTTTACTTTTTTTTTTTTTTTTTTTTTTGGACATCTTAGTTCAAATGCCTGTTTGGACTTAGTTTTAAGTCCTGTCTTGTTAGTTCTGTATTCTGTGTTATAGTCCTGGTTTAGACCTAGTTTAGTCTGGTTTAGACCTACTTCACTCTTGACAGATCATATTTAGTGGTTTAGTTGGAGGTTTAGTCCAGTTTCAATCTTAGAACTTTTAAAGCCAAATAAAATCAGCGATAGAATACTCCATGTGAAAGCTTGAAAATCTCTAATAATATTTTTGTCTTAGGGCCAAGCTGCTAATGTATATTTAATATGTGGCTCACTTTATTCATTAATTCATTTGCTTAGCGTCCCATGGTGCTCAAGTCTAGGGGATAACACTGTGCACTCTCACAGTCATTCACTATGCGCAATTCAGATTCACATTTCACTGTACACCCAGGACCAGGAGGCCAGAGGGCACACAGTGGTCTACAGGTACACGGGCACAGTTTCAATAAAAGACTCAAACCTAAAGGCTAAAATCATAGTATGTCCATCACTACTGTCAATTCACATCATAAAAACAGAACCACTCGGCACTGTATTTTTTCAATGGAGCATTTATTTTAAGGTCCATTTGTATTAGCTCAGTTTGTTATTTTTGGTTGACTGTAATTTGGCTGCACATTATAATGGTGATTTCAATATTTACGCTCAAATAGGATTCAGCGTAAAGCATTTAATGAGGAAATAACTGCTAGAAGGTTTTGGATTTGATTACCGGGTAAGGTGGGGGCATAGTTTGGAGTTTGCATGTTCTCCCTGTGCCTGGGTGCATTTCCTACAGGAACTCCGTTTAACACCAGAAACGATCTAAAAAGAATCATATAAACAGGATAAAATTTGACCTTTTTTGGACAGTTTTAGAATGATATTGAGCTTTATCAGAAGAAATGTTATAATAAAAAAAAAGCCGTGGATCCAGAACACACACTTCTTCAATACTTTGCGAAGATGTGAGTCTGGTCACTGAATCTCAAATGGGTGTGATTGACAGGTGGATTAGCCAATCAAAGACAGTCATGGGCCGTCCGTATCAGGAATAATAAAGGGGAAAAAATCACAAGGGACTGAAAAACATGGCATATTTCTGCAGAATCAAAGAGCACTACACTCTGTTAATCTGCATTTGATTTTATATGATAGGTGAGGAGGCCCTAGGGAAGACCCAGGACACGTTGGAGGGACTATGCCTCTTGGCTGGCCTGGGAACGCCTGGGGGTCCCACCGGAGAAGCTGAAGGACGTGTCTGGGGGTGAGGGAAGTCTGGGAGTCCCTACTTGGACTGCTGCGCCCCGCGACCAGGCCCTGGATAAGCAGAAGATAATGGATGGATGATAAGTGACCAATGAGCTCTTTAGTTTCACATGTGTCGGCTCTGATTGCACGATTACGTTTGACTGGGCTTGAGACACAACAGAGGATGTGGGGACCAGACTGTTATCAATCTGTATAAAAACTACAAAGAGATATTCTGGATTTGTCAGGCAACAATAAAAGTACTATTATTTTGTTGAAAATGCCTATTCTCTAAAACGCAGTTGCCAAAAATCTGTGTTAGAGGTCCTCTATTACACAAAATTGACTCTTGTGAAGTTTAAGCCAGGTGATAATGCTGTTACCTCCTCAAAAACACACCTGGAGCTGTGTTTTGTTTCATTACACTGTCTACATCTCCAAAGCTCAAAATGCTCTGTTCTACCTTGTTATATCATAAAGCAGTAGTTTTCAAGTTAACAGCTATTAACACCTTTTGTTCAACACTTCCTGTATTACCACATAAGCAGTGTTTTCTAAATATGAATGTCTGAATGAAACCAAACACAGCTCCAGGGATGTTTTTGATGAGGAAACCACAATACAACAGATAACAGCATAATATGTATTGACTATTAAGCTTTTGTGTATTGAAGTTTGAAATGTTATAATCGTGACAACACTTCAAGTTCAGTATTAAAATGTAGTTTATTTATGAACAAGGAATATATGAACAATACAATCTGTTGAAATGCCTCTCTCACCTCCAAATGACTGCATCACCTTCAACAAAATCTATAGGGACTCCACCTGTTCTGCACCACAGGAATCCATTTGGAGCAGGTAAACAGATGCCATGCTTATATCTTCTGGCTATGAAATGTTTCTGTATTCTTATAATTGTGCTTTTTATCAAATATATTTTTTTCCTGCACAGATGGGAAGTTTTCAGAGTAATTAACAGATAACAAAAAATGTGTTTGTGTTGTCATGGCAACAAAGGGTCAGAGAGAGAGGGCAGGGCTCCAGACTAGCAATTTGAGTCGGGTGGTGCGTCTAAAATTTTCATTTGGGTGCGTCAGAACATGATTTGGGTGCAACAAAACCTCAAAACCTTCTCAATACTACTTTGTCTATACCTATTAAAGAGTGAGCCTTCCTACTTTCAATAGTTGATCTTTGACATCTTTTGCGTCTAGTTTTATTGTCTTTTTCACCTCGCGCATCGGCAACCTCAAATGATTGAAGTAACTAAACACAGCGAGGAGGATCTACAGGTTTGATGCTTCTCTCTAAAGACAAAGTGTCTCTTTCACTAACAGAGGAAAAGAAAAAACAAATTTTATGAGCTGTGGTGTGTTTAGTTCCGTGCACCAGACCGTGAACTGAGCGCATCGGCCTCTTGTTTCATATTAATCTTTGGTACACTGACTTTTATAGAGAGGGAAAGTTCTGGTTTGATTCTGGGTTTAGTCTAGGTTTTGGCTCACTTAGTCCTATAGATTTGTTATTTACTATTGGGTTAGTACTGCTTTAGTCCTATAACAATGCAATTTTCAGTCCTGGACAAAGTAATATTAGTCCAGATCTGATCCTCTGAACCAGTCTTTATTTAGCACAGATCCTGGTCCTGGTTTAGTTCTGGTTTAGTCCTAGTTTAGTCCTGGTTTAGTCCTAGTTTAGTTCTGATTTAGTCCCGGTTTAGTCCTGGCTTAGTCCTGGTTTAGTTCTGATTTAGTCTGGTTTAGTTCTGGTTTAGTCCTGGTTTAGTCTTGGTTAGTCCTGGTTTAGTTCTGGTTTAGTCCTGGTGTAGTCCTGGTTTAGTTCTGGTTTAGTCCTGGTTTAGTCCCGACTTAGTCCCGATTTAGTCCTGTTTTAGTTGCGGTTTAGTTCTGGGTTAGTCCTGGTGTAGTCCTGGCTTAGTCCTGATTTAGTCCTGGTTTAGTCCTGGTTTAGTTCTGATTTAGTCCTGGTTTAGTCCTGGCTTAGTCCTGATTTAGTCCTGGTTTAGTCCTGGTTTAGTCCTGGTTTAGTCCTGGTTTAGTTCTGTTTTAGTCCTGGTTTAGTCTTGGTTTAGTCTTGGTTTAGTTCTGATTAAGTCCTGGTTTAGTCCTGGTTTAGTTCTGATTTAGTCCTGGTTTAGTCCTGGTTTAGTTCTGATTTAGTCCTGGTTTAGTTCTGGTTTAGTTCTGATTTAGTCCTGGTTTAGTCCTGGCTTAGTCCTGTTTAACCCTGGTTTAGTCCTGGTTTAGTCCTGATTTAGTTGTGGTTTAGTTCTGATTTAGTCCTGGTTTAGTCCTGGTTTAGTTCTGATTTAGTCCTGGTTTAGTTCTGGTTTAGTTCTGATTTAGTCCTGGTTTAGTCCTGGTTTAGTCCTGGTTTAGTCCTGATTTAGTTGTGGTTTAGTCCTGATTTAGTTGTGGTTTAGTCGTCGTTTAGTCCTGGTTTAGTCCTGATTTAGTCCTGATTTAGTCGTGGTTTAGTCCTGGTTTAGTCCTGGTTTAGTGCTGGTTTAGTCCTACATTAAACATTAAACTTATCTACCTCCATGGAGACAAGCATGTGACCTTCCTGGCCCCAGATCAGATCTTTGGAGAGGTGACTGTACTCACACTATGCTTGTTTTTAACAGTATTTTAAGCAACAGAAAAGCCAAAAAATAACATCCCCCACAGAGACAAGAGACCACCAAAAAAAGTTAGTTACCCTGTCCAATTTTAATGCTCATAAACGTTTCCCCAACCATAATTGCTTCTATTTTCATTTCGGTGGCATTTGCAATAGAGAAATGATTTTTAAAAACAATATTTTGTTGTTGTTTGAAAGTGTCTGCATAACGCCAGAGGGCAGATTTTGTAGACGCTGCAACATTTGAACGTGGTAAACAGTCCCCGGTCGTTTGAGCTTATCTGAATGTAAATACATATGGAGAGCGGAGAGGATGAGGGGCTAAAGCAGCTCCTCTGACTGCGCTGTACAACTAGCATTTGGAAAGATCTGGCAGCACAGAAACATTCAACATCTACCAGGAGGAAACTTGGTAAGGGAATGTTAAAATGGTAAAAAAAATATATATATCCTGCCAATCTCTTCTTTCAATTTTCCCTGGTAACTGGCAGAAATAAAAAGGTAACAAAGGAGAATAAAAATCATATGTCATTTTTTCAGTGTGGATAATTCAAATGAGTGTCTTTTTATACTAATTTATAGTATCTAGGTATAATTTTTTGCAGCACTATTGCAAAAAGAATCTATCTGCTTCTTCTGAGTGTTCACACTTGATTGGGTACTATGATTGGTGTGACTCGGAGACGGAGGCTGACCAATAGCAGGAAGCGTGTGGGATACAATTGATTTTGCATAATACCCCCTCCTCAAACTTTAAAGCCAAATATTTTCTGAGGATTTATATCAGGGGTGTCAAACTCAAATTCACAGGGGGCCAAAATTAAAAACTGAGACCTGAGTTTGACATACGTGACTTATATATGTAAAAAGAGGATGGTGTCTCTCCAACATTCAACATGCTTAAGTCCAACAAATACATTTTTAAAAAGTCCTTGCATCAGTTTTGCATTTTCTTCTATTTATTCCAGCACAGACGTTATATCTTAGATGAGTGTGTCTTCCAGTGCAGCCACATAAATCTATTTACAATTCAATAAACAAAACAAGTTTGTGTGCATTGTTTCCAATAGCCCAGGGCTTATTCCTTATCTACTCTGCACCTTTATTTTTGTCTTTTAAATCAGTAAAAAGGAAACTGCCTGGATGTCACTGTTTTCTGCCTTATCACGCAAACCAATTTAACATAACAATTTATAAGCTTATAAAATGATGTACATAGGAACATGATTTAAACGTATACATTGTCCATTTAGTGTGTAGTAATATTTAGTTTAAATTGTTAATCACTAAGGTCTGAATTTTTCATCATTCTGAAACCCATGGATATTTTGCTTTTATTGTGTTGGTTAATTGTTGTAATTACCAGAACATCAGAAGAAAAACATAATTTAAAATAATCAAATCTAATATCTCGGATGGTTTCATCAGTCTGAGTTTTGATGTCAGAGCAGAGCTGGATGAGTGAGGTGTGTGGAGTGTGAGGAGGGGTCAAAGGTCACTGAGTCTGACATCTCCAGCTGTTCAGGAACAATCACATCTGGCAGCTGTTCGTGTTGCTGAAGTGAAGCTGCTAACCGAGGTTCTAGTACAGCCCTCTCTTCTTTCTCATTCTCTCTATTAAAGGGGTGCAAGATTAATCAAAATCGAATTGCAATTTGAATGAATGCAAAAGGCTACAGTTTTTGAAGTACCCTAATATCCTGCCTAGAAACTGCTTACCAAACAAACGTGCAAGAGATTAGTTTCCAAAGTCTTCAGGACATGATTAAAACATGAACTGGGAACAGAAAACTATTATTAAATATAAATCACAATTGTAATGCCTGTCAGAAAAATCACAATTAGATATTTTCCCCATATTGTTCAGCCCTACTTTAAACGTCTATCTCCATGGTTACACGTGCCAAGTTACAGGTCAGAGCTGTAGAGAGGTGTTGCCACTCACAGAATGTGGGTTTGCAAATTTAATGCAATTGAATCAATGCAACATACAGAAGTTTAATGTCATATCCGTGGAACATTTTAGGCATAGTGATAACATCTCCATGGAGACTGGTAGATGACAGCACACCTTTACACATGATCTTTAGTTCTGCTTCAGTTCAGGTCCTATGATTTAGATTAGATCCGTTTTTTCAACCCAGTTTAGGCCTCAACTTTGATGACGTGACAATTGTGATTACATAAATACTAGATATTTAGATAGATATTTATTCTGTTAAAACTGACACAAATGACAAATGGTATTCAACTGTACATTTCTATTTGTAATTTTGGTCTGAAAATAGCATCACACTTATCTTAATTCTATATGCTTTTCTTATTCTATGCACTTTTTGTGTAGTATGTCACAATTTCAAATTTCACAGTTAAGTGTACATTGTGTTGAAATTACATTACTTTGCTTCCAAAATTATTTAAACCTCAACCCTTGCTTAGACCGAACTAGAATTAGTAACCAGGTAATTGTGTTTTAGTCTTCATGGTTTAGATCTACAGAGAAATACTGCGATAAATAATAATACTGAAACTACTTTATCCCAGTAAACCGATTTTTAAATAGACTGTATCATTAAAAGGCCTGAGCTGCAACAAAGAAAGAGGAGGATGAACTAATAAATTACCCATAGAAGTTATTCAGTCTACCCTCTACAGCTCAAGTCTAGTCTATTATATAAAATGAAAAAAAATCTTTTGCAAAGAAATTGTACACACAATAAACATTGAACCCTAAAATATATTGTTCCAGTTTCCATATATTGAACGACGAGTCGATATAGTAATGTTCGTGACAGGCCTGACAGACTTAGTCATAATATAATCCAGATTTAGCACTTTCTGTTGCATCCTTATTTACAAATACTCATTTCAGTCCGGCATCATGTCTCTATAGCCAAGGGAGCTCTCCGTGGTGCTGAAATCAAGCTTCAATGCATCTGAATGGGAGATAATGTTCACCTAATGGCACGTCTCAAAACACAACAGAGCATCAGGTGTTCCACTACAATGTGTTCTGTTTGACAAAAAGCCCCATCTCTCTCCACAGAGAAAATATCTGCAACAGGAGTGCAGAACACGGCTGCACAGAACAAGGAAGAAATGCAATTTTTGCTACTCAATATGTTTGATTTAGAACTGCAATAGGTTTTCAATGGCATATGATTTTTTCTTACTAAAAACAAGTTTTAAAAAGACTTTCAGTATTTCCTGCACATAAACAACACACACTTTTCATTATTATCATTTAACATAAAAAAGTCAAATTTGTGGCAGTGGACCACTTGATTAAAGATGCAGCATGTAACTTTCTGGTGAAGTGTCAGCCACCTACTGTCTACTGCAAGATGTCATTGCTTTGCCTGAAATGTTCCACAGTATGGAATTAAACTTAATAAACTTACTATCTACAGGAGACAAGCTGGCGAAGTTACAGGTCAGATCAGTGGAGAGACAACCATTTCACATTGCAGGGAAAACAATAGAATCTCCATATAGAGGAGGAGGTGATGTATCCTACTTCAGAAATGTTACATAGTGCCGGTTTAAAAAGACAGGCTGAGATAAGATGAGCATTTATGATTGGAAATGACTAAATCAGAACAATGTTATAACATGGCAGAAAGCTCCTAAAAGTCCATTTTGCATTGTGCAAGATAAACTGAATCTCAATACTCACAAAAATGTTCAGGCATAGTCCTGAGTGTTATTTAACCAAAGAACAAAGCACTGTATCCTTTTGCATTAGTATTACCTGCACCACAGTATAACAGACAGTGAACAGTGCAGCATGCTAAGGGTCAGTGCTTCCTTGACCCTCACGTTCAGGAGGCGTACAGGGCATGCTCAGATTAGCGTTCACCACGGAGACACCTGGCTAAACTTTATCTGTCCCACGGGTGTCATAGCGATGCAGGGGAAGCACGGGCTATTCCAGAGAGCACTCCATAGAGAGATAAGTACAGAGTACACAGCACAGCATTTCACACATGGCTTCCTCCACCTGTTCCTGACCTGCTCATTACAGACGCGGGGGAGATGTACAAGAGACATGGCTGAAAAACACTGGGCTTTCAAATCTTAAATGGACTAATAGGAGATCTAGACAAAGAATTACATGCATAATCATGAAATGTAGAGTAATAAGTACAGTTATAGAATTTGAATCTAATAATATATAGAGAGAGAAATAGAATTAAGATTAGACTTGGGATGAAACCTGAGCTTGGAATGAACTAAAACTTGGACTAAACCAGGATTAAAGCAGGTCTTGATTAGGACTATTAGGACAGAATTGTTCTGGTACACAAACTATACATTGCTTTGCCAGAGGCCAAACAACATTACAACTAGGACTAACAAAAACTATCAGGAGTAAAACAGGATTAGACAAAACTAATCCAGGACTGGGACTAAGCTCTTATATGGACATACACTGGGATAAAAACAACAGTAATAATGCATTAGTCTTACATAGAGCTTTTCCAGACACTCAAAGTACAATTTACAGTTTTGTGCATTATTCATTCACTCCACATTCGGTGGTGGTAAGATATTATTATAGCCACAGCTGGCCTGGGGCAGACTGATGGAAGCGAGGTTGTCAATCTGCACCATCGGCTCCTCCGATCAGCACCAACAGTAACACACCCCACTTTCATACTAGGCAAGTGTCATGCCTAAGGACACAACAACAGCTTTTAGCCACTGGCGCACCACTGTGACACCTGGTATTCCCAGCAGTGTCTCATCCAAGTACTAACCAGGCCCAGCCCTCCTTAGCTTCTGAGATCTGATGACATCAGGCTTTGACAAGGAGGTTTGGGCGATATGAAATGTTAAAAAAAACAACGTTGTTTTTGTTTTTTGCCATGGGCTTCTATTATGCTTTTTTCTGATCTGTTATAATGTTCTTTCTTTACCAAAAACATACCTGAGTTTTGTTTTATTCACACATGTTTAACACATAAATCCTACACATTTAGGCTGAGTTCTTCTCTCAAACAGAAAACAATGTTTTACCCTGTGATGTCATGTTGTAATACAGGAAGTGCTCCATGCTGTTCCATACTGGTTCATTAGAATCATTTGGATGATTTCAGGCCTGAAATTGCAAAAACTACCGCTACATGACATCACAGGTGGAACAGAGCATTTTGAGCTTTGCAGATGTAGACTGACTAATAATAAAGTCTACTCAATGTGTGAATGAACAAAACACAACTCCGGGTTTTTGATGACAGGAACAGCATTATAACATGACTTAAAGCTCACAAGAGTCAATTTTGTGTAATATAGGACTTTTAAAACAAAAATAGTCAAATGTCTTTCTCCAAAACACAAAACAAGTCAAAACAATGTTCAAAACCACATGCTTTTAGTGACAGAGGATTAGCTGTAGACCCGTAGTTAAAAACTGATCACTGACAATTAGAAATGACTCAATCTCGATCTCAATTAAAATATGATTAATGTCATGACCATATCCACCCAGTAAAAGTCTGCTGTGTATCACCATTGGTCCTTACACCACAGATTGGCAACCCCTTCCCTAAACATCTTGGCAACCAGTCTTCAGGAAGTGGGCAACTTAATTTGTAGTTTTAGAAAGGTAAAGTGTGTAGCCTGGGGGTGTTCTGCCTTCAACACAAGGTCGAACTGTTAATCAAATCTATCAACGCTGTTTGCATAATGAACCAATGTTCACTTAGTCAACTGTTGAAAAGCAATGGTTCAGTCTCTATTGCATTTAGTTGTAACAGGGGTGGATACGTCTTTATAAAGCACTTTGACATGATAATAATGAGAATGAAACAATGGCATAATGCACTGTAAATTTTATAACATTTTAAACAAAACCACTGAATAAAATGTACAGTCCCTAAATTTGTAATTTTAGAAAAGCAGGATGACAATGCCAGCTGGACTTTTGCCAGTGCAACCAAAAAATACAATATTATTTTCCTGTTTCTTGTTCTTAATGGATGCAGGCTACAGACTATTTTTCATTGTCTGCTGTTTAACTATTGACCCCATGTCTGCAGTATGCCTATTTATCTGTTTTAAAGCAACAAAATGTACAGTTTTATCCACTTCATCTCTATGCAAGTGGGATATTGATGTGGCACATTTGATAATTGTTGCCAATGACAGTATTTAAATGTGCACTATGTAATTCTGGTGGGGAATCTCTGCTTCCTGCTTTCCTATCTGAAATTCCCAGATGTTCCACAGTATGGCACTAAACGATCATCAAAAGTACTGCAAATCAGATGCTAATTGATACTAAAACTAGTACTGAAACTAGATAATGATTTGAGCAAGTATTCATACCAAAAAGTCACATTCACAAGACAGAAATGAACCTTTTCTGAATAGCTTTAGCTGTATCAGAACCACATAGATGCACATGGACCACTATGGCCTGCCTGGATGACTGAGGGACTACACAGATAAGAAGGAAATGAAGTTTGAAATTTTACTATTGTGACAACTACTAAAAACTTAAATGTATTCAATTACAGGTATTATAATGCAAAAGCAAACATTAAACAACATTATTACAGTGAGCGGGCTCGCCTTGACCCCAGATGTGACCTGTAACTTGGCGTAGTGGTGTCACCTGCTTGTTTTCATTGTGATAAATAGGTGTAATGCCACACTATGGAACATTATAGGCAGAACAATAACATCTCCATGGATATGAGTTACATATGACATCTGTATTAGTCTTCACATTAAGCATTTTCTCCATAATAGGTTATTTCTTTTAGTTGAGTAGAGAGAGAGAGCACATATGAACAATCAAACTTATACAACAAATACTTCACAATGCACCGGATAGCCTGCCTACTAAAACAGGTTGTCTAGGTAGTATTTCTACAAAATGCTTTTTCGAACAAAACCCTGAATGCCAACAGGGAACAATCGATCCAATGTAATAGTGTTGTGGAGCTTGTTGCATCTGTCTATAATGTGAAGACCTAATCTAACTGCTGTCAGCTTTCACCCAGCCATGTTGGATCCAATCACTCAAATTCATGAAGTTTCCTTGAGCAGAAGACATTATAAATTATACATTGAGCTATTTCAATGAGTAATACTGCCATAACTAGATACAGTGAGTTATGCAGTGTTTTTGTTACTCTCTCTAAGTAATTCTGGGAAATCAGCAATGAATCTAAGTTACTATTCCTATCTCCTTTGGGGCCAACACCACAATATCACTGTAATATTTATTCAGTATTTCACCACATAACCTCAGTTTCAAAGCCTTGTTCACTCTCTGATTCAGTGCTCCCTGCCGCGCTTGGCTCATTTGCATTTTCAAACTTGTAATTCTGATTATGGCTCATTAGAAGCCACTGAGAGCGCGCGTGCTGGCAGAATTTGTAGAAATAGTGCTAACTGTGTAAAATGCTAAACAAATAGGGCTATACATAAAAGATTTAGATCAATACAGAAAAGGGACCCATTGCTGGACAAAGCTTTTAATATGATTGTGAATAACAGCTTTTTTACAGTTATTCAATTAAGTTTTTGGTTACTGCTTTATAGTTTTGGTGGGATTACATTTGTGCCGGTTTGGTTTAGTCCTGGTATAGTCTCAGTTTAGTCCTGGTTTAGTCCTGTTTAGTCGCAGTATAGTCTTGGTTTAGTCCTGGTATAGTCTTAGTTTAGTCCTGGTTTAGTCCCAGTATAGTCTTGGTTTAGTCCTGCTATTGTCGTCGGGTTAGTCCTGGAATAGTCTCAGTTTAGTGCTGGGATAGTCTCACTTTAGTCCTGGGATAGTCTCAGTTTAGTCCTGGTATCATCTTGGTTTAGTCCTGATATTCTTGGTCTGGGTTTAGACCTTGTATAGTCCTGATTTAGTCCTAGTTGTCTTGGTTTAGTCCTGGTATAATCTTGGTTTAGTCCAGGTATCGTCCCCGGTTTTAGTCCTGGTATCATCTTGGTTTAGTCCTGGTATTGTCTTGGTGTAGTCTTGGTTTTAGTCCTGGTATAGTCCTTGTATCTTCTTAGTTTAGTCCTGGTATAGTCTTGGTTTAGTCCTAGTTTCATCTTGGTTTAGTTCTGATATTGTTTTGGTTTAGTCCTGGTAGCATTCTGGTTTAGTTCCGGGTTAAGTCCTGGCATCGTCTTGATTTAATCCTGGTATTGTCTTGGTTTAGTTCTGGGTTTAGTCCCAGTTTAGTACTTTTTTTGATGTGGTGCATGTGCAAGTGTGAACTAAGGTAATTTTAAACTATAGACTGAAAATGATAGTCTAGTATTAACAGTAATAGTTTAGTAGTAATTAGCCTAATGTTACCCTAGTGTTATTAGGGTAACATTAGGGTAACATTAGGCTAATGTTACCCTAGTGTTATTAGTTTGAGCATTTACCCCTGAACAAGAAAACAGTTTGTATCTAAGTAGCCTAAGTGTAACCACTGTGTGACAGGGCCAGAGCCTTGGCAGAGGTCTAGAAGTGTGCCAGGGCAAACCACTGCTGTAATCAGGCAACAAAACTGAAACAAATGGCTGGTAATATGCTCAAGTTATACTGAACAGCACATAATTCATTTCAATCCACAAGTTTTCAAATAAACCTAAAAATGTAAGCACTATGCGTAATATGAATGACGTTTGTTGCCAACGCACAACGGGTCCAATATGATAGGCTCCTTGCAAACAAGTCTGAAAGAATGAGCTATCAATGTAAAGCAAAAGCACAGTCCAACTTCCAATACTTCTGAAAGCTCTGTACGCGCGTCAAAGCCACAGAATAAGCAAAACAAGAAGGAAAACTATAGTCTCGAGATATAAATGGGAGGAAAAGCGTGAGATAACGATAGTTGCGTGGGTATATAAATCAGTGATCGCCGTGCTATAGACTGAGCATCCAAGATTTTGAAGCGACAACAAGCAGAAAGCGAGAGGACCTCCTTTTCTCGCTCATTCCCTTTCAACAAGACGCAAAAGCAAGATAAAAAGCCAGCAAAGATATTCAAAAAAGTGTCACGGCAAAACGTACTCACCAGAAAGAGGCAAAAGCGTTCAGATTAATCACAAACAGAGCGAATATTGGCGGAGGGATCGTGCTCTCCACCGCTGCGCTGCTGCTGCCGCTGCTCCTCCAGCGCGTCACGTGACGCACGAGTTTGAGACAAGTCCTGTGCTCTCTCTGCTCCGCTGTTGCTGATAGCGTGTTATCCAAATGCGCACGGGAGCGGGTTAAGCAGAAACAGTATTGATTTTTGCCCCTGTCCCGTGATATTGGGGTTTGATGGTGTTCAAGGAGCGTGCCACAGTAAACCTTTGGGGGGGTGAAGTCCCAAAAGGGTCCTAAAGGGAAATGCTAAGTAGGCATTAATTAGGCTGTGATTTATGTGTGAATATGGGAAATAATGAGTATGTTGATTAAGATTTGACGTGGCTTTACTGGAAAGATTACTTCAGAATAACTTAAGTAAAGTAAAATATATGGGCTATATAGGAAGATGCCATATTCAAATATAAATATATACAGATCTATTGTTAAAGCAAAGTATGACAATAATGCACTTGGCCCTAGCTTTCAGGGGGCCCTAAGCTGAATTAGTCTCTTGGACGCCTGGTAGCAGATGTATCCTGGCTCAGCTATTGTGATTCACATTTGACAATATTCTGACTATGCCCTCATCACCTTGACCAGTTGTATTTGTATTTATATGACCAACATCAGACTGAAAAGATCCAAAATGTCGCAACTACCGTAGTCACAAGAACAGCAGACAAACATATAAGGGGGTCAAGAGTTTTTTTGAAAGTTTCCGGTGGATTTTAATGTGTTCCAGTTCACAACAGTGGGTTTACATTTACATTAAAAAGGTTCTTCCACTGGTGTAAACACATAGTTTCTCTCACCTATGCCCAGATCAAAAGAATGTAGCAACAGCAGATATTTTACTACTATAAATATAAAACAAATGTAATCATTTGAGAGGGATATTTAGGCTACTGTAAACACACAAACCCTGTTTCCAATAAAACTTGATATATTATTTTCAACATATATGTATGGGCTTTTCGGGGCCCTCTGCTGGTCTCGGGGCCCTAACCAGCTGCTTAGTCTGTTTATAGGCTGGGCCGGCCCTGCATTTGGCAATTGAATCAACCACAATTCCACTATGGAAAAAATGCACACGCCACAATAAGAAACAATAAAGCACATTCATGAGGGAGTGAAGTGTTTTGCTCAAGAAAACAACAACAGGATACCAGTGGGCCCAAACATCAACTTTCATATTGGAAAAATGCTTTTAATAGAGCTACATATATTCCACCCTAATATTAACAAACCTTTGGTAGTAGTTATTTATTTATTTAATCTATGTATGTCTTTAAATGTGTACTCTGTAATGGGGGTCTACCACCTGCTTGTCTCCATGGAGATGTTATTGCTTTGCCTGGAATGTTTCACAGTATGGCATTCAACATATCTTTCTTGCATATATTCAGTTACAGGTGTTTATCGTCTTGAGAAACATGCATTATTACTGTTAGTCGACTTACTTACTTACTCCACAGATCTGGCTGTATTGCTTGTGTCTGTGAAGATGGATAAGTCTAATGCCATACTGCATGACATTCCAGGCAAAGCAATTACAAAATGGTGCTTTATCCACTGTTCTTATTATAGAGTTACAATTATACCCATATGTTTTTTATTGAGTGTAACCAATACCTGGGTTAGCAAAACAATTGATCTAAAAAGCCTTTATCATAATCATATCCCTTTTTTAATTAGCTGAGATAATATTAACAGCAAGCAGTGAAAGCTCCTGTCAAAAGACCTATCATGTCTTTTCTTCACAGTTGAGTTGAGTCTAATGGGACAGTGATTGGTCGTTGCCTTTGTCAATAACTCCAGTCTCAATCTGTTTTATCGACGCTGGATTCACTCAACTGTGAAACAGAGGCCAGGGCAGGACAAGAGGACAACTAGCCCCATGTAGGAACAGATATTAGGCTGAGGGAGAGTGTGAAAATATATAGTTTTAACGTAGCATACATTTCATTTCATTTTAATCTGTGGGTGCTAGGGCTGCAAGATTGATCAGCTTTATTAAAATCGCAATTTGAAAGGATGCATTTAGCAAATCGTAAAGGCTACTATAACTTTATTTCCTCTACAAACAACAAAATACCCTGTCTTATTCTGCATAAAAATTGCCCCGTAGTTGAGATCTGTACAAACATGCTCTGAAATGTGATTCTTGTATTAGTTTGTTAGTTCATATTTCAGTGTTTGTCCATTCTCATGTTAAAAATGTGAACTTTGAACAGAATGCTATTAAAACATAAATCACAAAATGCAATGCTTGTCAAAAAAAAAAAAAAAAAAAAAAAAAAAAAAATTGCAATTACATTTTTTATTTTATTGTTTTTAATTGTGAAGTGAGTTCAAATGAAATCAATGTTTTTGAGTCCTAAAATAATTTCACAATATTACTCTAGTTAGGACTTCTATTCTTATTCTGTTTTTCAAAAGAAAATATGTATTAAATGTGTATTTATTTATTTTTATTTTTTCCTGTTTTGGAGCATAGCAAATAGTAGCTGTAGTAATTGGTTGCACTATTTTATTTCAAAGAGAAAAATTCACATCCATCCTTTTTTGAAATTTGACTCAAGTACGATTTTTGCTGACCATGTTTAATTATGTATAGCGCAGATGTAACAGTACTTTCATGTGACTTGAAGATTGATGGTTCTATTTCCTCAGGAGCTGCTGCTGTTGTTGTGCAGTTTGGCAAGACACTTAACCCACACTGACTTCAGGATCTTTGTTGGATCTTGTCGTCAGGATTCTGCTTGTAAAGCCACTCTGAGTGCCCAATTGAGATGGAAAAGTGGTGTATTATTGTGAATATTTATTTACTTCCACCTCTGCCCCTGTTTTCTTCATTTCTTCAAATGCTAATAATAATGCATCTAATTAAAAATCCCATGGCTTTAAAATGCTCTGTGAATTTAGATAGGTAAGACCAGAACCACAGTTTTATGAGAGAAGAGATGGTGTAATGAAAAGAAAATAAATATTTATGCCATAATAACTTTTATTTGGGCTCGCTATTCAAATTGGATTCATTTTCCGGTGCATTGAAAGTCACCTTTTCACCTCACTGAAAATCTAATGTGAGATGGGAAAATAACTATTCATCATCTGATAATGTTAGAGCTGCACTGGGCCATTTATTCTGCCGCTCAAACGCAGACACAGAATTCAATAGAGATGTGCTGCTACTGTTTGTTTATGGATCCACATTATCCTGCTCGGGTACATTCAGTTTGGTGAAAAATGTGACTTACAAAAAAGACCACGTCAAAGACCAAATCCACATTATTTTATGGCACATTTTAGAAACATACACCAATCTACAAAGTGCAGCACTGTAGTTGACATGTAAATAAAACATGATGTATTCCACCAGTTGTTTTTTTTTAGAGGTAAACTATATCACTTTTCTAGTAGAAGGTAAGCCACATGCTTGTTTCCACAGATTATTATTTTTGCCTGGAAAAGCCCATAGTATGGCATTTAACATATCTATTATGCATCTATTATTTAACTTGGTTGTTCATATTTCTCAAACGTATCTTGAATGACATCCATTCTTACTTTGAGCAGGTCACCTCTCCATAGATCTGACCCATATTCTGCTTGTCCATAGAGAAACATGTGAATTCAATTAACATATTACCTGCAAGGATTTCTATTAGAACTATTAGAATTAGAAATATACTCCTAAAACTCAATCTATCTATCTGTTATGTTTTTTTGTTTTTTGGCTATTTATGCCACAACATCTTCATTTTATGATTAAGAAAGTGAATAAAAACATGAAAAGTGAATAAAGATTTCACTGCTGTTTGGGTACAATAAATACAAAAAACTGATATTGTGGAATCTCTAATTGCCAGCTTGTTCAATTCATGTGCTTCTGCTATCTGTTATAGGCAACATTCTGAGGACTTTTCACCATCCAGATGAGAGGATATTTAGTTTTAGATGTTAATTTCTATGGCAGCAACCCTCATATTTCATCATTCTGGAGCCTATGGATAGCACTCTTGCACTGTATTGTTATTCCACATGAAAGAAAACACAAGCTAAATAATGATTCTTTTGCAAGTAACAATTTGCTGTGATGTTGTGACTGATATGTGCTGAACTTTAATTTCCGTTTGTGAGTTGGTCATTTATGTAGATTTGTGCTAATTACCATTTACACTTCAGCGCTGAAGGCTGTGCCTGCTGTGATTGGTTAAAAAGATTTCCTCAGATCAATGTCCCACTCCCAGTGCTGCTCAGTCATTAAAAAACACTTAAAGGATTAATCAAGATCCAAGTCGGCCTTATTAAAATATCGATCATGACTGAAGATGTCTCCACTGCTGAATGAACAGGGTTTAATGTCAGCCCATAGAAACAATGGACTAAGAAAAATACAGAAACCTCAGATTAGAGTACTAGAGGATCTTTCTGTCTGGACTTTGCATGTTCTCCCTGTGTCTGCAGATGTTTCTTCTGAGTGCTCTGGTTTTATTTCCAGACCACCAAAACTACATACTTTTCCTGCATTTTACAAAGACTTGACTGACAGTATGTAGCCTGTGCTCTTACAGTTTTAAAAAGATACTACAATCACAACTGATTCTGGGTTGCCAGACCCTTAACCTACAGAGAAAGGACACAAACACATTTTTTTTTTCTAATTTTCAGTATATGGACAGACCATACCTCATGTGAAAGCTCAGAACCTTCAGAATAATTGATGTTATTGATGATGATGTCATTTAGGCAGTGAGGATTCAGATCAGAGAGAGTCCTTTTCTTACATACAGTTCCTTTAACCAACTCCAGAAAAGCATAGTCCATTTGTGTAAAAAACAAACAAACATGCCAGCTTAAGTAAAAAAGTGCAAGTAAAAGGGAACATAATGGATGAGACAGAACATGAGCAACAGCATCAACAAGCCAGGCACTAAACCCTGAGCAAATCTGAAGTAACCAGAGTGTGGTGGCTGCTTCAATGTAAGGCTTTCCAGATGCATATCCCCCAGTAAAGTGTTCAAACTTATTCTACCTAAGCCTATCCACATTTCCACATATCCACAGTTTACATGTTACATAATTATACATAATTTCAAGAAGAATTGTCCTCCACTCTTGACTCTAAAAGCTACTAAACCGCTTTTGTTGTGGTGGCACTTCTGGTTAATCAGGAATCCCATTCATTTCAATGGAGAATTTGAGAAAGGTTTTGCTGCTAAAATATTATGAAAGTAGACTGATTTGAGTAAAACAAGTCAACACTGCACCAATTTTCTTGGGGTGCTTTAAAACAGTTTTGTGGTCTGCATAGAACCTATTCTCTGTCAAGATAGGCAGCCCTAAGCAAAATAATACAACATCAGTGACAATGGCGGCCCCTGCGGCAACTTCCAGAATAATGTAAGTATAAGAGGTAACTTACAGGCGGGCCAAACTCAAATCTACAGTGCCACATAGAGGCAGGAGGATCCATCAACTCAAAACAGCTCCTACACTATAGTTCAAAATAATTATACTCGAGTACAAAAAAGCCTGCAGTAAGAGTAAACAAGTATTTGGAAAAACTACTTCTACTATTCAAGTAGATAAGGGTAACAGTGGACATAATTTGAAGTTCATGTAACTGGACAAAAACATGATGAAATAATGCTGAAAATCTGGTATTTCCAGAGGATAGACCACCAACATGAGAAAAAACGAAATCTGAAGAAGGGATGCAAATCATACACATGAAAAGAGTGTAAAGAATAATCCTTTTTTACTCAAGTAAGACTAGTGTTACAGTGAGAAATACATTACTCAAGTATTAACTGTAACTGCGTTCTATACCCACCTGTGTTCATGCACTCCATAACTGTGCCCAAAGCAAATCCCAGTGTCGCTGCAGTGTCCTATGGATTTGACCACCGCATTCACTGCCTTTGTTGCATCATCTGAGAGAGACAGAAGCACATTATTTTCACTATGCTATTTATGTAAACAATTACCTCTTCTGCATACTTCTCACATCGCCACATACTGACATGACCTTATGAAAATCAGGCCAATAGACCTATTAAAAACATTACACTGTACTACTGCAGTTTCCTGGCAACAACAATCACATTTGTTATATATTAACTGGTTTCAGCCTCCAGTTAATGGGCACCATTTTGCGTATTTTTGACATTTTAAAGGGGCATTATATACGTTTTGTGATGGATGACTGTAACCTAATCTATCATACATATCTGATAAATTTCAAAAGTAGCTGGTCAGTTGAGTGTCTAATTTTCATACTGTTTTATTATTGAAATATCTGGCTCAGAGAAAAGAGAAGCCAGAGGAGAGGAGTATAGGAGGCCTTCTCAGAGCCATAGTGGTGAAGCTTTTGTTTAAACATGGATTGGATGGTTTATCTCCTCTTGTCTTCCTCAGTCTGGCTCTGAGTCCACATCTGATGCACTGGCTGCGGTCCATATATCTGTAAGGGCACGTGGTGCAGAGCTGAACAACAGGAGCACAAAAGTTACCAGAAAATGCACATGCAGAATAGTGGACACTGTCACCTCTGAGCCAGAAGGTTGTGGGTTCAAAGTTCAACGCTTGTTCTCTTTGCGTCAGTGGATTCGGTTTTGGCTGTTTTTGTGTGCAAAAATCAGCCAATCATATAGAGTCCTGATAAACATACCACTGTCTCTGCCCAATCCTCTGCTCTATAACTGGTTGAAAAGGTTTCTGTTCATAACTCAACTACACTCTGCTGCCATCATCTGCCCTTCAACTGTTTCTTTAGAGACATACTTATAAATAACTTTTTCTTAAGGTACACTGTCCACTACTGTCTGTGCCCATAGAGATTTTTTTGCATTGCTTAAAATGTTCCACAGTATGACATAAGCTTATCGATCTCCTTGGAGACAAGCAAGCGATGCCACAAGGCCAAGTTATAGATCTGATCTGTGGAGAGGCCAGCCCATTTACAGTAATAATTTGGTTTTCAAGGCATTGTTGCAACAAAAACACATGTAAGTTACAAGATGGAAAATGTAATGCCATACTATGGAATATTCCAGGCAAAGCAAGCCTCTGCAAATGCTCAGCCCACTCGCCTATGTCATCCATGTTCCGACACAACAATTCTCCATAAATGGTGGTGGCTCTTGTAGTTAAGCAGGAATCCCATTCATTTCAATGGATAATTTGAGAAAATTTCACTGCTAAATTATGATATAATGTAGGTTGTGTAAAACGTTCTACCTTCATGTGCACCAACAAAGTCAACAATGCACTGAGTCTCTGGGAGGCTTTAAAATGTCTTTGTACTCTGTACATATTTGCTGTCAGGATCGGCAGCCCTAAGCAAAATAATACAACCCCAGTGACAATGGCGGCCCCCACGGTGACTTCTGGAATAATGTAAATATAAGAGGATACTTACAGGTGGGCCAAACTAAAAGCTACAATGCCATAAAAAGGCAGGAGGAACCATCAACCCAAAATGGCTCCGACATTCAAGTTCAAAATAACTGTACTCAGGTATCCATCCATCCATTTTCTTCCACTTATCCGGGGCCAGGTCGCGGGGGCAGCAGTCTAAGCCAGGACTCCCAGACTTCCCTCACCCCAGACACATCCTCCAGCTCCTCCGGTGGGACCCCAAGGCGTTCCCAGGCCAGCCGAGAGACGTAGTCCCTCCAGCGTGTCCTGGGTCTTCCCCGGGGCTTCCTCCTGGTGGGACATGCCCCACTGGGAGGAGGCCCCGCTGTACTCAGGTAGAGGTACAAAAAAGCCTGCAGTAAGAATAAACAAGTATTTGGAAACTACTATGCAAGTAGATAAGGGGAACAGTCTGGACATAATTTGAAGTTAATGTAACTGGACAAAAACATGATGAAATAATGCTGAAATTCTGGTATTTCTAGAGGATAGACCACCAACATTAGAAAAAACAAATCTGAAAATGAAGGAGCGATGCAAATCAATTAACAACAAAAAGCTTTTGTCACATGGAAAGACTGGAAAGAGTAACCCTTGTTTACTCAAATACGACTATTGTTACACTATGTAACTATACATTACTCAAGTAGTAAATGTAACTATGTTCTCTTCCCACCTGTGCTCATGCAGTCCATGAATGTGCCAAAGCAAATCCCAAAATGACTTCGCTGCAGTGTCTTATGGATTTGACCACTGCATTCACTGCCTTTGTTTGCATCATCTGAGAGAGACAGAAGCACATTATTCTCCATAAATATACAAAAGCATGATACAAAACTGTACACAACTTGACAAACTTGATGCGGTGTGCAGTAGTTTCATTAGAGGGATGCATGCTGATGGTTTTGTGATAGTAAATACCCCCCTCTTTAAAGACTGAAAAATAAAAAAATAAAATATAGTTAACAGGATTTGAAGAATGATGTCTTGAGAACCACACAATAATTTAGAAATAGCTTGAAAAGGTCCACCTTTTACTAAATACTTCAAAAAGGATTTTTTTTTCTTACGATAGCCTTGTAAGTAAGTTCTCTTTAATAAATCAAATGAGTTTCCAAACAGTTTTATTCACAATAAAAAGGTCAGGCCTTTTCACTACCAACCTGAATGCTTATAACTGCAATCGTCCTAGAAAAAAAAAAACACACAACATAATACAGTCTGTTATTCTAAGAAGCTCATATCTGTAAACTCACTAATGACACACAAAAGTGGTCGATGTAAGCTTCTTCATAATTAAAGACAGTCAGGCTTGTGTCAGCACTGTAAGATGAACACATGTAATGCAATATTTATGTCAAAAGACCTTTATTCTTCAGCTTTTTCCTTCACACAGTGCATTAGCCACAGGGATCCACTCTCTGCCTGATTGGAGCTATTAAAATACAATTTTGTTATAGAGGCAGGTGGCTGAGTGCAGGAGAAGTAGACCAAATTAGCCTAGCTGTGTCTGCAAGCACAATATTTTAAATCATGGACTGTCTTTTGATGTTGTTTTATATTCTTGTTTTGTGTGTTTTTTTTTTCATAGATATTTTGTGTGTGGAAGTAGCTGTGAAGGCCGTGTGATTCATAAAGCCTCCGTTTGCAGAATAAAGATTAGATAAAGGACATCATGGTGCTGGGGTGGGTTGGTGGTTGTCTATACCTGCATTTAGCTTTTATTATGGGTTTAGGCATTATGGTCAAATCATGTGTTATCCGTGAACTAAATATGACATTTAAAAGCCTTTCTGAGTAAATGTAATGCCCTCACGTGGTTTGTTGTCTTATTACATCACCGCCTATAAGACGTACTGCAAAATAATACAGATTCTGAAAACCAAGTAATGTGTAATGTATTCAGAAATTCATAAGCATTTTAAAAGCCCACCACCTGCTCCTGCTTGTCACCAGGAGTTGCTATTTCTTTTGCTTGGAATGTTCCACTGTATGGCATTAAAATTATAATCAATCTTCCATTTATTTATTTAAGTGTTACTGCTAAAATCACAATAAAACAATAGTCTCTCCTCTAAACAGATCTGACTTGTAACTTGGGCTGGTGTCATCTTCTTTTTGTGTGCATGGAAATCATAGATTGTGTATTTAAATTGACACTGACACTGCTGCTAAGCGCCGCCCCCCTGCTAAACCGCAGGCAGCCTTACTCCAGATTGGCTTTTTAGTTGCTATGATACTCACGGTCACAATACCAAATATTTATCTCAGGTGCAAATTTGCCCCTTGAACCACTAGTCTCGATGAGCTTCATTTAGCTGAAGCCGAACGCTATGGGTGATTTCTACTTCTTTATACTGTTAATGATGGAGATACTTGATATAGCAAAAGACGAAGTTTAAATCTGTCGAACTGAATAAGCGGTAAGAGTGGAGACTTTTCGCTGCTGAAACTCTTCAACGAACTGAAGAAGCGGCTTGGGATGAGCAGCAAAACATCTTCACTCCTACAACGATTTGTCCAGTTGACAAATTTAAGTTACACAATGCACATTTAAACTTATCTATCTCTATAGAGATAAACATAAATTAGTGATAGTGATATAAAGTGGTATAAATATAGAAACATATGCACTTCTCTCTTATAAGATTATAATAAGTGAATGGCACATAGGGATTTCTGAGTTATAGTGGATATGCAGTAGTTTAATTTAAAGTGCCTCTTAAATGCCCCTGCCCTCATCACTGTGTGGGCTTGACCATCTGTTCAGAGGAGATTCAATATGGCCGCCCATCTGCTCCGACTGTGAAACTACAAGGACCTCTCACCTCACAGTGGACTGTGCACTGTTTGGATTACCCTCAGATATGTGTTATTCTAGATGCGCCAGCAGAAACCAAATGTAACAGATGGAACAATTGCTTTTTTTAAAGTAGTACCTAAAGAAATTCAATGTTTTTATTTTAATTCAATGTAAGTGAATGCTCTCTCTCAATGTATGTATTCAGATCCCTTACTACAGCCTATGCTTTGGTGAATTTCAGTATTTGGAGGTTTTAACTTCCTGTTTATATGTGGCACTTTGAAAATATTTCACCGATCAAAATAATATTTAGTTTTTGAATTACTAATTGCTATGGCTCTGAAACCTGAGGATATGACAACAATAGGATCTGAAAAGAAAAATAAAACAAAAAAAAGTTTTTGTTTTTTTTGTGTGTTATTGTGAAAATAAACAGATAAACACAATTTAATTTCACAGTGGGTGCAAATTTGTCGCTCCACACTAGGTTCCCTGAAAATGAGATTCCAAATCTCACTGGGACATTCCTGGTTAAATAAAGAATAAATAATTCTACAAAATAGTATTCCTAGTCGATCACTACAACTATTACTACTACTACTACTACTACTACTACTACTACTACTACTACTACTACTACTACTACTAATAATAATATATATATATATAGAATATAGATATATACATATATATTTATATAGGTATATATTTAAAGGTATTTTTTTCAGTATGTTAGCTGTAAGATTCTGTCAAAAATGAAAGTGATACTTGTACTTAACACATGTTAAGGTAACATGGTGATCTAAGTATGTGTTTTGTGAGTGTCTTGCACATGGACACAACTACAGTAATAGAGTGGGAATCAAACCTCCAACCTCCAAGTTATATGACAACCGGTCAGCCATCTGAGCATGAACAACATGTTGCACATACAAAAAAATATATGTGAACTAAATTCCTATAGAAGACACTGTTCCCGACACTGCATTTTGGAGCATCCTATGAGTTTGTATGGAGCCTGATCTGGCGCAGCTGAGGCCCATTATCTAATCAGACTTTCTCTTTCAGTTGAAACCTTTGACTGCAGTTTTGGATAATACTGGGGTCTGGCCTGTAATCGGACGTCATCAGGACAAGAATGGCTGAAATTCAAATGTGACGTTGTTGTGCCCCTGAAAATGATTGCGCTTTTTGTGACTGGACAAAGTTATGCAATTGACGATGTTTACACAGATGTTTGTTTTTCACGCTCCAACAAAAAGCTATGCCAAGAAGTCACTGACGTCTGCAGCTCTGGTACAAATGCCAGAAGAGAAGGACATATTGAACACTGTTGTAACTGTAGGCTGTATATATATAAATGGACATAGCTAACCTGCTAGCCGATGATCATTTCCTCCATTGATTCTGGCTCCAATTCACTTTCCATTAGAAAACTGTGGTCCCTGTCTCTGTAACTGCTGCTTGTCAGGTCCAAATTTGTCCCCCGCTGGCCTTGATGAGCTTCAGGGCTAGCAGTTGTTTTTTCCACTTCTTTATACAGTCTGGTTGTAACTTTGACTTCACTGGCTGTAACTCTGAACTCACTGGTTATGTCTTTTAACCCTTTTTTCAGTTGTTATAATAAGGTCTGACATTCTGTATCATAACCAGAAGGTTTCAAATTTTGATTCTGGTGGTCATCACTTTTGTCATTTAAAGGTGCCTACTATGTAACTTTTCTTGTGTGGGATCAACTTGAATGTTCCACAGTATGGCATTAAATACATTACAGGTATTTTCACTGCTTAAAATCCATTGAAAAACACGCCGTCTTACTATGACCAAGATCACTTTTCCACAGACGTGACCGGTAATTTGACCTAGTAATGCCAAATGCTTGTTTCCAAGGAGGAGAAGGATACATTTAATTACATACTTTGGAACATTCAAGGCAATGTAATAATAAGATCTCCATGGAGACAAGAAGGTGGCACACCCTCTCTGCCAAAAAGTTGCATAATGCACCTTTATATTCTTGCTTTAAAAACTTTATATAATGCCTTGTTTAAAAACTTGAATGCTCCAGTTTGTAGTCCCAAGAGTAAAAACATGCAAAATAGAATAATTCCATCCTCTAAACTTACACATTACTTATGATTTATTTGAAACAGTAGATACACTTTTATCCTACAGTTACTTAGGCTAACTCCAGTCAATACAAATGTCTTTGTTTACCTCTCCTTCCATTGGTTTGTCCCTGGAGTTTCTCATTTAAAAAGCACACTGGCTCTGATCCCAGGTCCCTGTCTATCATGTAAATCAGGAGGACATGGGCTATCGAAGGGGATGGGACAGGGGGGAGAGAGTGCCCCTATGGGACTCATCAATGACACCAGTCTGTTACCCCAGAGAGCAGCAGACTTTGGCACATTATATGAATTGCAAATTGACTGCCTGCTATGCAAACTCTGTAATGTGTTATGGTACACCAGGGAATATAGGGCTATAGTGAAGAAAGCAGGGATTTTAAGGAGAGGTAGATGTGAAAAGGAGGAAGTGTGTGTTGCTATAACATAAATAGAATTGAGCGTGAATGTTTAAATTATCAAGCTGACTGACAAGATGTCTTTAGCCTATGCCATGCCAATCAAACCACAAATCTCAAGACACTGAAGATGTAAAAATAAATAACTTGTTTACTCATTTTTGGGCCTAAGATCTAGTTTATAGACCCGGTTTAGTCCTGGTTTAGACTTGGTTTAGTCCTGGATTACATCTGGACTAATCCCAGTTTAGATCTGTTTATGTACACAGTTTGAGTGCTGGTTTAGACCTGGTTTAGACCTGGTTTAGACCTGGTTTAGACCTGGTTTAGTCCAACTTTAGACCTAACTGTGGTGGCTGGAACTATTTCAAATAGTCTGTGCAGTTAAGGTCATAATTTATAAGAGCAGCCATTCAGTACATACCATAGTTTTCTTTTGTAAATATATTAAAGGATTTTACATTAGCGTGATTCAAATTCCATACCGGTCCACCTCGGTTGTTTATGAAAATAAAGTTGAAGGCTATTGGAACAAAAAATATCACTTTCTTCATGCAGCTGAATAATTGAAAAATACTGAATAGACTTTTTACTATAATTTTTTATGTTGATCTATGGCCAATTATTTTTATTTTAAGATAATCTACCTCCAATATGTTATTTAAAAACATTTAAAGGGACACTAGGTGACATGATGATTTTTCATTTTGTTTTCACTTTCTCAGAGCAGCATCTGCTAAGCTATATAAATATCTCTAAAACAAGTCAATGTTATCATCATAAAAGTTTTGAGAGTATATTGAACATGTACTGCAGTTTTCTGAGCAGATTTCTGAACTCTGACAGTGTCTTTCCCATGTGTGGAGCCGTCTGCTTCATGTTGACGGTAAAAGGAGGAAATCACTGTCTTGTCTTTTATTACTGTGAAAAGACTAGAATCCTCTCAGGTAAAGCCTCCAACAAGATCATCTTTAAACCTGCTGCCTGGAGTTTCTGTCATCTCTAATGCATTTGGCAGTATGCACAACAGAAAAGAATATTCCAGCTTTTTAGGACTTTACTCATAATCTAATCAAGTTGTTTTTTTTTTTTTTACAGTTTAAACATTTGTATTGTTTTTGGTCATCAAAGGTGCACTATGCAATCTTTCTGGTGCAGGGTCTGCCACTTGTCACCAGTGAGATGTCATTATCAAGTTATAGGTCAGATCTGTGGAAAGGCATCTTGCTCAAAGTATGAATCAAGGTATTTTTGAGCAAAAACACATCTGACTGAGTAAGATTAAAGGTTAAAGGTCCTGTACCTGATGTTTCCTCTTGTATTTCAGCAAAATGTGTCTAGCCTCAGTACAGATATATTGTATAAGTAGCTCTTGAGTCAAACTAAGTCTGCTGCATGTCTCCATCTACTAAGAAAACTCTTTATTGTTACTTTCACAGCAAAACTCTATCTAGCAATAGCAAAATTACATAATTAAGCTTTAATGAGAAGGAAAAAAAAAACAATTATAATATGGTTAGAAGCTTTTAAAAGCAAACACGTATATATTGTACTTGAAATCAGGGTCTGTCTCTAGCAGTCAATAATTAATCTACCACACTTAAAACTCTACTTCTATCTGTGCCCATCCCTCTAGTGCTGTTGTCGTGGCGATATTTTATTCATGCCTCTTGCACTAATTCCCCTGTTCTTGTCTGTCCTCTCTGTAGGTCGCTCGGAGGTCGGTCTCGAACAAGGTTTAATAATTCAAGTCCTGGTTTGGGGTCTGGTTTTGGGTCCCCAAGGTGAGGCTCTGACCCCTGTGTCCCACTGGAGGAGGAAGGACACATGCAAACTGTAATGTTTGATTTAAGAGATATTTTCATGTCGCTGGACTTATTTCTTTCTTCGCTAAAGCGTTAGGACTGCTACGTGACATGTACAAACAACTACGTGCGATGATGTCCCCGTGTTGTGCAGGTGTGAGTGTGGGCCATATAAGCCACTTGTCATGATCCACATTTTCCTGCCCTTGTTGTGCCTCCTGTGTTCTCCTCTCCCCACCCTCACCTACCTGACTCCGGAGCTAGGTGGAGCCCTGACTCCTCCCGCACGCACCTGCAGCCCATCGGTCCTGATCAGCACCACCTGCGGCAGATAAGAGGAGCCAACTCCAGTCACTCGGTGACAGATCGTCCGTGTGTCTATGTGACTACTCCAGTTTCTACTTTTTGAATGCTGTACTTGCCATTTTTCTTGTGACTCATTGGATTTTTGCTTCTTCTCCAGATCCCTGCTCTCTGGATCGTCCCAGCTCCCGCGCCTCTGGTTCCACTCTCGTTCCTGCCTTGTCACCCCGGTACAGTCTTGTCTTTGTCTCCTCGTCACCTTGGCGCTTACCTGCACTCTGCTCCGGCTCCCGCTTTCTGGATCTTACCTGCTACTCGTCCCTGGTTCCGCTGCCCCCGCTCCCGTGTCTCCGGATCCCGTCCTGCTCCCGTCTCCTGCTCCCGCTCACACGCCTCGTCCCCGCCTGACTACCATTGTTGTTGAATATTTACACTCATTGTAAATAAATACTGTTAAACCGCTTTGTACAGTTCTGTACAGTTGCCCCACCTTTCTCACCCATTACAACACCAATGGAGTTGTGCTTGAGCATGCCACGGATCAAAAGGCTTTGTGTGAGGGTGCCTTTAGTGACCCCCCGCACTGATCCCTTACAGCAGACACATGGGAGGGGCAAACATCAAGTTGTTGCTTTGTGTCTTCATTTGTAATCTGGGTTGGGTAATTCTGCTCAAATAAAAGTGTGTGTGGGCTGTTCTTAGCTTTATGAAGACCTTGTACAAAGTTTCTTATGAGGGCCGCCAAACAATCGTTATACTGGTGTATGAATGTGTGTGTTTGAATGGGTGGGTTCCTTAATATAAATCGCTTTGAAAAGTGGAAAAGTGCTATATAAAAAAGTGACCATTCACCATTTACATCGATAAACAGGAGCAGAGTCTAGGCATGACGCAAGGACACCAGGACAGTATAACATCTGAGCCAGGATTGAACCATAACCTTTCAGTTACAATTAAGCAAAGTGTAATTACTGTTCTTTTAACTAATACATCAACAACATTCATCTCACATCTGTCCAACATCTGTTTCATTATTACCATGACTTTTTCTGAGGCGCCCCCACGAGGCAGTTTAAACTTAAATGCACATAACCTCACCATAAACAGCCTGCTACTGCAATTAGTATCTCAATTCTACAACCACTCTCACTCAAACCCCCTCAGGACACTGCTCCATGATTGTTCAGTGGAAAAAAAAGAGTATTTAAAAGAAAGTGTTTTTCCTATAAGATTGATTAAGCATGTCGCTATATAGTGTGGATTTGAAAGAGTATCCACATTTTGGGATGTGCTGCAAAGCTTGTGATAATATCTGTACAGCTGAGAGCCCCTGTTTATGTACATAATCAATGTAAATCTCTAGAGTGTAGAGAGCAATTAAGGCCAGTGGATCCTAAACTAGACTAGAACCAAATTTATCTTGACAATAATGTCAAAAGTTGTTGAGACCCAATTATCAAAGGACTTTCATTATTTAAGTTTTATATGCAAATGAACCCCTAAAACACAATAGGCCCGGTGCACAGCCTGCAGCTAGTTAGCTCACTACATCTCAAAGCTAACAGTCCTTATATTAAAATCAGAACCATTAAATAAACTACCTATTCAAATTCCAATTAATCAAAAAATAAAGACAACACGATTATTTTTAAATGTAGAATACTTCAGTCTGTGTTGTTTTAATATTCATTATCCCTCAAAAGTAGCATAGGCGTTAGCATTGATGTAACGAGGTGAAAGTGTAGCAGGAGTAGGCGTGACCGTTTCAGAGGTGAAGGCTCTTAGCGCCGTGCGTAAGGATGCGCCCTTTTTACTCAGTTGCTTCAAGTCGAAAACACGACATGTCTTCTGCAGCGCACAGACTTTAAATAGAGCTTGTGTAAAGTGACCTTTCTATCTTGCACATTGAGCAATCTTCTCGTTGTTTTGTATGACTAAAATGAAAGTAGTGAAATGCGCTCGTTTACAGCGTAATAATCATAGTTTGCACATTCATTCCATAGGCACGTCATCAGACTACCTCCAGCCATCCAACATGCGGATAAAAGTAGCACGACAGCACACGATGTGAGTTGTACACACTTCTATTGCAAATACTATTACTACTGTTGTGTTTATGTACAATATTTATCTATTGCTCTGAATTTAGCCATGGGTGTTAAGTTAAAGGAGACGAGTACAAACTTTGAACCCCACCGTTTGTTAAGGTGTTTGAATGATTTTATTTGATGATATCCAGCTGCTATGAATTTATCTCCTAATGAAGTGTTTGTTTTTATAGGCTTGAGCAGTTTTATACCTGTCACTGTTTTTTTATCCCACTATTTTATTTTATTCAATGTATATGGGCCTTTAATATCGTGTTGCACATTGGCACTTTATTAGCTTTATTAAAATTCGGGAAATGGTGCAATATGGTGTAGTGTAGGGGAGTGCCAGGCGCTATTTAATGTTGATTTGATCTGCTGTGGTTGTGTAGTAATTTATTGATTGTGTGTACTTAAGCACTGGACACTTTACCTGCCTTTACTAAATTGCCAATTGCTGTGCTTTAACGGTTTATAGGTGCCACACATGTTATTTAAATTTGCTAAACTTATGAACAGCCTCTTTAGCCAGCCTCTTTATCCCAGTACCCCTGTACCCTGCTGGATGCTACATGAGATAACAACATGTCTCTTTCTAAACATAGAAGTGTCCTCTGGTGAATTTTCATTTTTATTTGTGTAGTTTTTATCATGTTGTCAGTGACATCGAACTTGCAGCTCCCGTCCACTGCTGATCTTTAAATCTTATACATTTTAGTGTGATTCTTGCAAAACCCCATATCGATCCACTGTACAGAAGTATGAGCTAACCGTGAAACAGCATTGGGTGCTGTTGTGCCATAGCCAAGTCAAAGTAGTTGCAACCGACTCCTACTGTTCATTGCATTAGTTGAAAAGTTTAGGGTGGCGGATAAAATCAATAATCTATAAAATAATATCTTAAATTGGATTAATTTAAGATGCAGACATTAAGTCCCATATCAAATGAACGAAAACAGGCCCCTAAATGTTTATAAGTCAAGTATTACA